>JAAGEH010000307.1:47014630-47154630 GCA_011751065.1 Lasiurus cinereus | reverse complement strand
CCCCCCCAACTCCCCCTGACACTCCAGGCAGGCAGACCCCGGCTTGACCAGATGGACAAGGGGCCTGAGCAGGCCCAGGTCAACAGCACAGGAACGCTCAGCCGTGGTCCAGCCTTCTGCCTGGAGACGCTGCTTCCATTTCAAACACTCGGAGTGAGTGGCCGGCCTGCTCTTCCTTGACTTAGCATCCCTTCCTTCTCCTCTTCACTCCTCATGAATTCTCCTCCGCCCCCCAATGTTTATATCTTAGGTTGTGTGTTTTTTTTAGATGGTAAAGAAAAATGTGTAGCATATCAACCCATATAGCAAAACAACCTTTGCCTTGCTTTTCTGACAGCCCTCCACCACTGTGTCCAATCCCCTCCACATTTCATCAACTTCCGACACTGCCGGAAGGCTTGCCCCGGTGGGAGGCCTTCTGCCTCCTGTGCCTGGAGGCTTGCTCCCTGTCGTCCAAGATTCAGCCCCCAGTGTCCCCTCTCCCACTTGGCCAGCCCAACACAACCATTTTTAATTCTTTAACACAGCTCAGAATCTTTGCAGAGACTGTTCCACCCACACCTGCTATTTAATTGTCTATTTAGCAGTTTAATTTTTTTATGAAACAAAGCTTTAACCTACACAAATTAAAAGAGTAATTGCATAAACCCTGGGTGCACCCATCACCTGACTTCAACCGGAGCCAAGTGATGGCCACTCTAGTTTCGTGTAACTCCCACCCTATCCCACTTCCATTAAAAAGGAATCCCAGGCAACTCAACACGTGGCCTGTAAATATCTCGGTATGTATCTCCAGAAGGAAAGAGCTCTTTCTAAAACATGCCCACCATCCCATCATCCCACTAAAAATAAACCGTAAGTTCCTAAGCACACAAAATATCCACTGAGGGCCCAAGGTCCTGCGATTGACTTTTTTTTTAGTGGTTTGAACCAGTCTCCCTACAAGCCCACCCACTTTCACCTGCCTCTTCTTATTCACTGGAAGATCTCTGTTTAGACGACACTTCCTTCTAGCAGCTACCCCAACCCAAATGCCGGGATGCGTGCCCCTGGTCAGTTCCTCCACAGCTCCCATCCTATCCTCTCACCACTGGCTCACATCCTGGGACAGACTGGGAGCTCCAATATGATGAGAAGGCTCAGTGGGTCTTAAAGTAACACCCCTGTGCCTAGCACAGTGCCTGGCCAATAGTATGTACCAACTCTCTCTGGGTTGGATGAATAAGTAAATAAATGAGCTCCCAAAAAAGAGCTATAATTCCCGTTCCTAAGCCCAGGTTCACTATAAGGACTTACTTAGGAGTCTGTTTTCCCATGGATCAGAGACTTAATCCTGTTGGATCCCAGCACCTAGGCTCCCCCCCCCCACCACCACCACCACCACTCACCCCCGGCACACAGTTTGAGGGATTGCTGAATGAGAAACATTTGGGTTTCCATTCCAAGTTCCATCTGGATGACTTGGGGGTTCATGGCTTTCCTCTCTGGGTCTCATTTTCCCCACCTCTATGATGAAGAATCTGGATTCATGATTTCTAAGCTCCTTTGGGATCTAACTTGGGATTCTCAGTTGGGGCCCAGCCTCCCAGGGAGTCCCCATTTGCCATACATTTGCTGCCCTCTGCTGGCAGGATTGCCTCAGAATCCCTTTGTCCCAGGTTTTCCTGAAAGAACTACAGGCAAGCAAAACTAGGTCCCAGTGGGTGGACTGGTCTGTAAACGGGACAGGGACATAAAACATAGTCCCATTAAAACATAGAGGCCTGAGCCTACCTCCACCCCATCCTGAAAAGAGGATCCTGGAGTAGCAGACAGGCAGAAAGACTAGCAGTGGTCTTACCCCTCTGGCTACACATTAGAACCTGGGAAGGGAAGGACTTCAAAGGAAAAGATGGGGCCCAGGCTCCCCTTCAGACCAATAATCAAATCAATAGTATGTGCCAACGATCTCTGGGTTGAATGAATAAGTAACTAAGGGGGCAGGGCCCAAGCACCCATCTGTATTAAAAGCTGCCCGCTGCATCTCATGTTCCACCACATCAGACCTGCTGGGCCAAGTTAATGCTCACGTGTGTAAATTGAGCCAACAGCCTAGAAGCACAGTTAAAAGATCCTCCAGGGAAATAATAAATGAAGACTTTGACTTTATCATACAAATAACCCTTGGCTATCTTAGCACATTTTCTTTCAAACAGGCTCACCCAAAACCACAGTAGGCTACAACCCCTCAAAGATCTTCAGACCTCTGTGCCAAACACACTCAGTTCGGCGGGTCCCCAAATAATGTTCTTTTGGTCAGCGTCATTTCTCAGGGTGAGGGCCAGAGGGGTGCAATGCCACTGCAGTGGAAGTTGTCAGGGGGTGTCCAGGTTCCCCAACATGGGGTACTCTTAGTTCCATACCCCCCTCCCCAGCATCTAATCAATATTTCCCAACTTTTCCTAATCTGATAGGTGACAAATAGAGTCTCAGATTTTCATTTGTATTCTTATCAAGACAACTTGTATTTCTTCTTCTGTGTTTTGCCTCTTCGTAACCTTTGACATTTTTTCTAATGAATTTTTCTTCTTAGCTCTTTGGGTTTTGCTACTATTTATTAATCCTTTATAAATGCTGCAAACTTTTCTTGCTTCGTTTTCTATTTCACTATTTGTCTTGTAACTTTATTAGTCCCTATAACCACAGTTTCCTCATTTACTAGCTGTCCGGCCGGTTTGCTGGGAGGATTAAATAAGGCAGTGTCTGTACAATGCGTAGCCTGCTGCATCACCAGGTCTCTATAAATGCCAATTAATAACTAAATTTCTCTATATGACACTCAAAGACCCCAGCTCCTGGCTGGGCTTGCCTGGCCTCAATGTATAGCACCATGAAACAAGCACAAAGAACATTCTGCTCACCAGGACACGCAGGGCGCTCATCACGCGCCATCGCGGCGGTATTAGCTTTGGACCTGGTGGGGGTTCCATTTAGGTGTGTGCTAAAGTTGGAGCAGGACTCTACATGAATAAAAGACAGAAGGCTCTGTGACTCGGTCTAACTCGACACTCTTCCTTTGTCACATCCCTCCATCAGATGGCCCCTGAGTACTGCAGCCTCCAGGAAGGCCTGCCCTACCTGGACATGGTGATCGCTGAGACCTTGAGGATGTACCCACCGGCTTTCAGGTAGGCTCACACCCACACCCTGCGCTCCAGGTCCCTTCAGCATCGCTGCTTGAGGTCCTCACTTGTCCAGTCTGCCACCACCTGCGTTATCACCAATGCTGGACTCAAGCTCCTGGAGGCAGGATCCGAGTCTTGGGTGTCTTAGTATCCCCCAGGGGCACCAGATGCAATGCCTTCCATGCAGTAACCACAGCAATAAGTGTCTTAACATGACCTTCCTCCCCAACCCAAGCTGGTCTCTTTGGATCCTAGCTTTAGAGGGCATTTGCCATTCTCCTGGCCCATTCCTTCCTTCATTCAGCAACTATTTATTGAGCATCTGCCTTGTGCCATGCACGAGGAAATGAGCCACGTATGAAACAGAGACACACCCGTACCCTTGAAGTTGACATTCTACGGGGGGTGGGGGGAAGGGGGGGCAGTGCCAAGGCCTGGTCCCCAGCAGCCCACACCTGTTCTGTCTTCGGAGTTCCAAGCCAAGGTCTGACTGTGCCACGCCACACTGTTCCTCACTGCCTCCCTCCCCAGCACTTTCGGCTCTAACTATGCTTCATGTTATATTTGGACACATTTCAACTGCTCTGTAAAATATCTCCAATGCGCATCCAGCCACACTAACCTGTGAGTGCCTTGAGAGCAGGAACCAGGCTACCTGCTTCTGTCGAAGTCCCCCTAAACCAGGCATTTAGGGGGTCTCCCCTCAGGTCAGATTTTAGGCTCCACAATCAGAAGCCACACAAAGCACTTAACTGTGTATCATAAAGTCCATCCACATTTCTAGAATGAATAAACCACAAGGAGATATTAGAAAATGTGGATGATTTGCAGGTATCTTGAAATTATATTCCAGAGAGATCATTAGAGAGTGTGGTTGTAGATATTGTCCAATACGTTCAGGCCCAGAGCAAATATAGAGAATTCTGGGGTATGAGACATAATATATGGTCCCGAGTGCACGAGGCTTCTGGCACCTCTCTGGGAGCAGTGGTGACGCCAGGCGCCCCTGCTCCCCTGGGGCCAGGGTGAGGAGTGACTCCACGGGCCTTCCCTGGTTTGGAGGGAGCCACAGAGCAAACTGTATCCAGTCTTTGTTTTTTAATGATTTATAGCCAACATCCTTCCAATAGAACTCGGGCGGCTGCTATACACATTAAAAGAAAATTCAAAATGAGACATTCAGGGCCACAACAGACTTGTCAAAAGGAAAGAAGCCTTTATGGGGCCCCAGAGACACCCGTGTCCCAGGTCGGGCCGGCCAGGTGCCGGGGCTCCGGCACAGGGAGAACTCAGCTGAGTTGAACAGTCGTATTCTCTGGGGGGGAGGAAAGTGTATAAACTCATCAAAGACACATCATTTCCTGGATCTAAACGCCATCACAAGTTCATCACCAGGCCTTGAATAGATGACGTGCTGAGTGACAACGTGAACAGGCTCTTCAACACGAAATGCCGTGGCCGGCTCTGCAGTGCTCCTGCTGGCCTATATCCCCAGCACCATGTGAGCAAATGGGCGACAGCATTGCTCCTGGGAAGCAGCACACTGGCGCTCCCACCCCCGGGGCAGGACGAAACCAGAGTACCTGGATGCATTTGTTCAAATTCCCCCACAAAGCCGCATATAGTGCAGTGACCTAGAATGACAGAATGGTCTAGACCAGTGATTTTCTACCTTTTTCCCGGCACACATAAACTAATGACTAAAATTCTGCGGCACACCAAAGAGTATAATTTTTTCAGGTCTGACAAAAAATAGGTATAATTTTTATTCATTCACACTGGACAGCTATTGTTGGCTATTGCCATTTTTTTAATTTGACAATCTAAGGGAAAAGAGGTCAGGGCCCCTGACTAGTCTGGTATTGCATGTTTTAAAAAGTTGTATGGCAACAAGCCGGTTGAAAATCGCCGGTCTAGATATGAAGTCAGGACGGTCTTGGCCCGGCCCTGAGTTTGCAATATGACCTTGGGTAAACTCTATAGTGTTCTGTGCTTCTGTGTCCTGAGTGTTCAGTGGGCACGTGTGCCTGCTCCGCCTGCCTCATGGAGTACAGTGAGAACCAGTGGGATAGTGATGGGCAAACATACTCCCCTCTGAGCAGCCTGCCATGGGAGGTATGAGGTAAAGAGCAAGAGGCACTGAGCTTTGAGTCGAGTGGCCAGCTCCCAGTCCTGGTCCAGCCTCAGGCAAGCCATGGTCTCCTGGGCCTCACCTTCCTCTACACCTACTCCACTGGCATTTTTAACTGTATCAGCTCTGCTGGTTTCTGTTATCAAACAACAGAAATGAGATAGATAGGCAAACCATCATTATTCTCACCCAAACAAGAGGCCAATTCACTTTGGGCCAGGCATAGGATTTGAGATGAATGCAAGGAGAATGAGAATTTTATTATTCTAGTCTAGCCTAGTCTAATTCTATTCTATTCCATTTTATTATTCCTTTAATCTCAGATAAAGCCTGCTAGCTTCTCCCAAGCACCAATACAACTTGACTGACACCCTCATCTATAAAAATAACTCAGAATGGCCCTTGTGGAAAACATAATGCTTATTGAAAGGTTACTAATGTGAGTCCAATTTCTATGCAGTCGAATTCAGAGGTTTCTCTGGCCTTTTATGTAGCCTAACCAAGCCAGAGAGGCCACCATGTTCAGAAGGGAGGGCCTTGTTTTCTGTTTTATTGGGAGTGGGGGGATTGCATCCAGGTCCAAGCTATTTCCAGTAAAGATGACAAAAGGGGGTAGCCTTGTTTGATCCTTTTTGAACTGAGGTTGTATATCCCTCCCCCCATCTTCCTGCTCAAAACTGGGGTTTTGCTCCCAGATGCAAGCACATATTAACTGCATTAGTAACTGAGGATCTGAATGGGGCCCCACAGCCCTGCCTTTCAGGCTTCTGACTCACACATTAAATGCTCATAACAGAGTGATGAATGCTGCAAGGAGCTGTGGTTGCTCTTAAAATCTTTTATAGCTATCATTAGTGTAATAATTTTATCTCCTCTCAGATGTTGAGGGAAGCCCAGTCCTACCACTTGAAGAAAAAGCCAACGTAGATTATTCTTAATTTTTAAGAAATTTATATTACCAAAATAATATGCTTATACCTAAAAAATACTCCCAAAAAACCAACAACACAGGAAGATGGAAAGAAACGTTGTCAACCTGGTCCCCTGTCATCCTCCACCCCAGTCCCATCCCCTAGAGGAGACAGTAGCAGCAGTTTAGGAATTCTCCCAGAAATTGTCAGTGCCTTTGGAAACGTAGATAGTCTAGCCCTTAAAAAATAGAGCATAAAAGGGATTATGCCACAGCCGTTCAATAAAATAAACCATCTGACCAGAAGCATTCCTCTCTGGGGGGGATTTAGTCATAGTGACACAGAAAATGAATGGGGAACAGATTTTCAAACTCAAATTTCCTCTACCTA
Organism: Lasiurus cinereus; assembly: GCA_011751065.1. Lineage (NCBI taxonomy): Eukaryota > Metazoa > Chordata > Mammalia > Chiroptera > Vespertilionidae > Lasiurus > Lasiurus cinereus. Next base: position 47,148,034 of record JAAGEH010000307.1, on the reverse strand, counting down.
AAGCGAGGGGTAAGGGAAGATGTGGCCAGGGACCGTGTAAGCCCTCCTTAGAAATAAGCCCTTCAAAGGCCCCTGTGTGCCCCCAAGATGGGCTTCAGGCTGGATGAAGGAAGGAACAGTGACTACGTTTTCACCAAGGGCCAGGCCAGTCTAAAGAGCCTAGAGCAAGCATGTTAAACACCTGGCCCGCAGGCCACAGGCCTCGTTTATTTGGCCTGTGTTAGCCTTTGAGTTTGACATGCTTGGGCCTAGGCTGCAGGGTCCTGGGCAGTAGAGACTTAATAGGGTGGGGTGGGTAGGCCTTGGTCATCCCCTGAAGAGGACAGGGCCTCCTCTCCCCTTGTCCCCCAACTCATTCCACACTACAGACCCAGACCGCCCCCCCTCCCTTTGCCCTGTCATGGCCCCACCCTAGCTCTCCTCATCTCTACTCTGCATCAAGGCTGGGGTAACCGTTGTCACACTCCTTCCTCCCTCTACAGGTTCACACGGGAGGCGGCACAGGACTGCGAGTTGCTGGGGCAGCGCATTCCCTCGGGCACAGTGGTCGAAATGGCTGTGGGCGCCTTACACCATGATCCTGAGCACTGGCCACGCCCAGAGGCCTTTGACCCCGAGAGGTAAGCACCACCCCTTCAAATGGGCCCCTGAAGGATGTGAGCCACAGGGGACTGTAGGTGGCTGCCAGAGACACAGATTTAGTAAAGATCTAGTACCACTGTCCCCGGTCAAAAGCCAAAGCAATCATGTGTGAGGCATAATTTTCCAAGGAAATAATTGTACTACTTTTAAAAGCCCCAAACAGAATCCAGAGAGTTAGCATTTCAGCAGCACTGCCTGCAAGAATAAGACAATTTTAAGTAAGTGTCTTCTGTTTGTTCAAAACAGGACACAGGACACCAGATCATATTTCAGGTGCACGGGAAAGTAACACATCTTTTCCTTTTTAAAAGTGGAGCCTGATCCAAAACAAGAGGATCAACACAATTTCTCCAGGAACTCATGAGAACCAGCTAGATACACTTCATTTCTAGGCTCCTAGATTTAAAATGTCCACATCGGTATCCACAGCCCCTCTTCAAAAGAACACATTTCTATCTCTTCCTGAGTGGTCTGGCAAGGGAGGGCTGGCCAGACGGCAGATGGGCCCCACCTTCAGCACTTCCAATTTCCTGGGGACCCAATCCCAGCTCTACAACCAGTCACAGGGAAGCTGTGGACAGTGGAACCTCGATAAATACTATAGCCTACTGCACATCAGCTCCTGGAAATAAAGATCAACTATAAACAGTGGCCGCTGGGCTTAGAGCATCATCTTTGAAACAAATATTGCATTAATATTCAGTTGAAGTAGGGGGGGGTCCAGGTTAGGGTACCTTAGGCCCAGAAAAGTGCGGAGGTGATAGAAGTGAGCTAGCTTCCACACAACAGTGGCTGTCACCTAGCTTTACTGTCACAGAACACGTGTGGCACACGAGGCCAGGTGGTAGCAGATAGCAATTCCTCTGAGGAAGGCCTTCCGCGGTTCAAGTACCACAGCTACCAGTAGTTCCATTCCACTGCTTGAACCAGAGGGGCAAAGACAGCTGGCAGGAGAGGAGGGCCAGGGCCCAGGTACCCTTCTTAGGAATTATGGCTCGTGTCATCACCTCTGGCTGATGGAGGTGGTGGTGCCCAGGGTCCAGGTAAGGGCTGTGGTTTCTTTAAGGATCATAGTGAGCCCACGGGCTCGTTAACAGCATGATGGACGGTATGAGGGCAGGAAGAAACATTGACTGTCCAGGTGATTCTTTTCATTGGAAATGCCTTTGCAGGAAGGGGGGTGAGGGGTGGAACGAAAGCTCAGGGATTAGCAACCACCAGCTCCAGAGTTGGGGACAGGCCCAAGAGAAAACAGAATTCTGTTGACTTTGGTGGAGGTTAGGCCCACTTGGCAGGATTGTCACCTCTGATGTAGGGGACCCTCAGCCAGACCCAGTGGCTAAAGAGACCCCAAAGTGAAGGTGGGTGTCCTGAGCCAACCCTGACTGCACTGCCTCATAGGTTCACGGCAGAGGCCCGGAGGTGCCAGCGACCCTTCACCTACCTGCCATTCGGAGCGGGTCCCCGAAGCTGCCTCGGGGTACGGCTGGGGCTGCTGGAGGTCAAGCTGACACTGCTCCACCTTCTGAGCAAGTTCCGATTTGAAGTCTGCCCTGAGACTCAGGTGAGCCTCCTGCAGGTGAGCCCTGCTACTCCAGGCTCAGGTGTGCTCACCACATTGTGGGCACTGCAGCTGGCCTAATATTATTATTATCATTCTTTGTACAGTAGGGTTAGCCCTCATGATGCTATAGCCCTTCCCTCCTTGGCAAAGAGAATCCAAAGTAGGTTTTATTATTCCCATTTTCAGACAAAGAGCTAAAACAAGATTCAGAGAGGTTAAGTAACTTGCCTGAAGTCAAACAGTTGGACTGCAGGCTCCGTGAGGGAACAAAAGTTTGTCATATTTTTGTTTGGTGCCTCAGCACCCAGCTTAATGCCAGGCACATGGCAGATGCTCATTCATTCATTCAACAAACATCTACAAACAAATGAATGACAAGCCAGAGTAAAAAACTGGGGTTCAAATCAGATCTTGCTCATTCCCAAGCCCTCCCTCTCCTCCACATCCAGCAAATTTGCTCTTCTCCATGCCTTTTTGGAACTCCCCTGCACAGCACAGTAGACCTGGACCAGAGGGCATAGGGGACCGAGAAGGACACAGTGACAGATGGTGACAACTTCTAGATCCAGAGTGGCACTGCCCCCCGCCCTCCAACCAACAGGGAGACTGAGGTGGGCTGCTGGTCCGGGAGGAATAGATATTGGATGTGAAAATGTCCACCAAGTTCTGATTGTCAAGGCTGGAGAGAGGAGGGACACAGAGCCGAGCCAAGGCAGATAGGAGAACATAGAAAGAAGGCAGACCTGACTGCCCTAATTCTTCCATGTGTGCAAGACTTCCTTCTGGGGTTTGCCTCATTACCCTTCATCTTAACATCCAGTACAGTGGCTGGACCAATGTCCCCAACCACTGCTTAGGCCTGGCACTCCCCAGCTCAGGAACCAGCCTTGAGTCTGGAGCCTACTGATCCCGGAAGAACTTATCTGAGCCCATTTTACATTCCCCACCTCAACTTCCCACTCTGAGAGGATTCTACCTGCTCAGACTACTACCCCAAACCTGGAATGTCATCTCAACTTTCCACCCCAAGTCTAGTCCCATCCTCCACATTCCTAGGTATTGCCTCAAATCTCCAAGTGACTCCTGAGAAGTTCTGCTCATATGGGTTCTCCCATTCCTAGACCCACCTCAAGGAGTCACCTTCTCCAAGAAGCCCTCCCTGACTTTGCTAGCCCCAAATGACCTCCTTTTTTAAAAGTCCAATAGTGTTTCTAGTTTGTCTAGACCTGTACTAATACAGGAGCTACTAGCCACATGTGACTATTTAAATGTTAATGATGAAATCAAATTTAAAAAGTCAGCCCCTCCTTTCCACTAACCACATTTCAAGCATTCAACAGCCACATAATGCTATTGGCTACTGTATAGGATAGCACAGGTCTAGACCATCTTGCTTCTTGGTCATAAAACTGGTCTCCCATCCGAACTACAATCCTCAAAGACATCTGACAAGACCCCAGTAGGAAGGCCTGGTGATTCTTCTTTCCTCAAAAGCATTCACATTCGCCACTGAAGCATCATTTTTACACATGGCTCAACGGGCTATCCTACTTCTTAAGTATTTCTTTGGTGTTTCTTCCAAGACCCCAGCCCACTATGGATCTTCCTTGTAAGACATAAGGAAAGCTTTCTGAATGGCACTGAGGTCAGACCACAGCATGCTTGAGAAGGATGCATGAGGCCCAACTCCCCAAAGTCCTTCCCAGAGCAGCTGCTCAGTGTCTGGCTGGGCACAGGGAGGGAGATGGAGAGATGAGAAGAGTATGAGGCTTGGTTCTCTACTTTCTAGTCATTGTGACCTTGAACATGTCATTTGGTCTCTCTGGACCTTCATTTCTTCATTTGCAAAGTGAGCCACTCCCACCTCTTATGCAGGGCGCTTGGGAGAATAGATGGGAATTATTTACACTGGAAAGAAGGGATGAGCACCAGTGCTGCAGGGCCCAGGGCCCAGTCCTGGAGAGGCAGCTCTGCTGCGTCCTCAGGGTCCGCTGGGAGGCTGCATTGCTCACTCCTGGCTCAGCTCTCTGAGGCCTCAGCCGAATTTCCATAACCCTGCTTTAGGCCTGGTTCCAAGAATGTTTTCCTGTGGATGTGTTTAACTGTGACAAATATTTTAATCTCCTCTATTTCAGGTACCACTGCAGCTAGAATCTAAATCTGCCCTAGGTCCAAAAAATGGTGTCTACATCAAGATTGTCTCCCGCTGACACAATCACAACAGCACCTTCTAATTCAAAGAAAACACTTATGGAAATTCAGATTTGGGGGAAACGTCATCTAAGTAATTTAAAGGGTGCCTGGCATACAAGTATAAAAGAGGTCATTTCTGTAACATTTCCTAAATGTTTAATAAATGTTTGTTTGTTACACTTAGTTTTGTCTTTGCCAATGGTGTTCGAACCACAGATCACCCTCTCTCAATAAGGAATTGCTGATAAGTGAAACTGTAGCTTTGACAAAATGACTGAGAACTTCGGCTTTTGTCCTGGCCTCAGGATGGAAGAAATGACACAGGGACACTGCTGTGCTGTCCTGATGGTACTAGCTCATAGGCCTTTTCAGCTTCAGGTACCTTAAGTATTTGACTGAGGCAATAACATTCAGAAGTTCAACTTCAAAGGTGGTTCAAAAGCTTTATTAAGCTTTGATATTTCTAGGTAGGGTAATACTGACTTCATAAGTTTCAATGTACAGAAAAGTGATGACAGCTAAAGTGTACTTTTTAAAAGCATCATCATCTTTTCTTAATTTTGATTGAGAAATTGAAATACAGAGGTGAATTTTAGTAAAAGTAGTTATTGTATTGCTGAGAAGTTTAAATTCAACGAAGAACTTGCAAATTGAATCCCAGATCTCTCACCAGCAGCTATGATCTTGCCACCTCCCTGAGCCTCGGTTTCTCAACTGTAAAGCAAGGAGGCTGACCTAGATTAAAGACCTTTTCCTCTATCTGACCTCTGAGCAGCATTAAGGACTAAATGCCGTATAGATAATAGGAATTTGTGAGCATGGATGCGATACCCAGCTGCCAACCCACCTTTAGAAAGTTCAGGCTGTTTCAGGTGAGCTGGCAGAATAGGTTGCCACGTATCTGTGGCTGGAAATGCTGCCTCTACTGTGAAGTCTTCTCCCCTGCAGCCTAGAGCTCCCCATGCTTCACCAAAGGGTTCCCCTGGAAGTTCCCAAAAGGCAAGCAGCCTTGTTTCCCAAGACTGCCCAGCCCTGGTTGTTGTCCATCCTCTAGGAGGTCCCACCAGCCCATCACAGCCCTCTCACACACTTGCTGCCCACCACCTTCTCATCTCTAGAACCCAGCCCCTTTGAGATTCTCAGCCCAGGGCTCAGACACACTGGGAAAAACCATCCATTCCTATTCCTGGTGATCCATTGGCTCCCCTGATGGCCCCACTTGTCTCCCCCCGTCCCTGATCCCCTATGGCCATCACAGAACCTCATCCTGCAGAAGGGCCCAGCTGAGCACCTGGCTCCCTAGTTGAGGTACAGGTCCACACTTGACACCCAAGCCCATCAACTCTGTTGGCTTCCTTCCCCTTCTCCATGCAGGTGTTCATAATCTCCAGATACAGCAGTCAGGCTTCCTAATGGACTAGAATCGCTGGACTCACACAGCCTTGGGCTCTGTTTAAAGCCCACTGTTCATGCCCAGCTCCAGCTAACACGGGGCAGGATATGGCACTGACACAGCCCTCCAACTGCATCCCAGCTGGGCCTCCTGACATCTTGACTATCACACACACACTTGTCCTGTATTCCACTACCTCTTTGCATTAACATTGAGTTGTGATCATTCTGACCTCTTCTCATCGCAGTGCCCACTCCCTCCTCTGCCCAAACAGGAGGAACAGCTTTCCCCAAGCCCACCCTACAGCCTGTTCTCATGGACGCCACTCCTATTGAATTTTCAGTCCATGCAGTTGATTTTCCTGACTTGCTTTCTTAAAGGTCACCCAATCCATGTTGTTTGCAGTCTTCATAGCTCACTTGACTTTTTTGGAGCATTTGGTACTCTCCCATCCCAGGTTCCTCTTGCCATCCTTCCCACTAAAATTCCCCAAAAGACCATTCCTGCTTCCCACATCTCAGCTCCCAGCAGTCAGATGGTTAAAAAGCATAGGATCAGTATATCTACATTTAAGACTTAATAGGCATCCCTGGCCAGGTAGCTCATCAGGTTAGAGTAACATCCCGATACACCAAAGTTGCAGGCTCAATCCCAAATCAGTGCATATACAAGAAGCAACCAATGATTGAGCATCGAACCAGGTCACCATTTGATTTCAGGGCCCATGCCTGGGTTGTGGGCTCAATCTCCAGTGGGGGGTGTGCAGGAGGCAGCCAATCAATTATTCTTTTTCATCATAGATGTTTGTATCTCTCTATCCCTTCCTCTCTGAAATCAATAAAAATGTTTACAATTTTAAAAAGCAACAAATGATTGCATAAGTGGACAGATTTTTTTTCTCTCTTCCTTCTCCCTCTCTAGAATCAATACATAAATATTTTTAAAAAGACTTCGCAGGCAAGCACCTGTTTAATGATTCTCTGACACCCCTCAAGCCCCCCACCTACATGGTAGGAGGATTAGTGACCTAATCAAAAAACAATGAATGAAATTTCAAGATTAGTCAGGATGTGGGGGAAATATTTGGGAGGCTCTGAAAATCATAACATTCACACCTAGGTCCTGCTGGTGAAAGATGTAATATTGTCATTGCTTCTTCATTTTTATGGTCATTTAACTATTCTCCTCTGGCCTGATTAGCTGACCTGTGTCAAGTTCCAGATCACTCTTTACCCGTGTTCCAAGAATGGAAAAATAGCTTGAATCTGACAACAACAGGACAAACCAGCCTAACTGGAGGCATTGTGTGGAGAGTGAACATACTGTATTGGGAAGAAGAGTGCAGCTAAGGAGAGTACTGTGGCTATAGACTGAACAAGGGAGGCCAATGGGTATAGCACCCAGGAAAGAGCAGACAGCCTCATATCATGGAGCCTCCCTGACAGCCCCTCTGCCTCTGGACAAGAGCCAGTCGGTGTCTAGCAGAGACTCCACAATCTGCTGTGTGTGGAAGACACACAAAGGACACACCCACCTCCTCCATGTCCACAACATATAGTGATTCTAGGTTTTGTGGAGCTTGGAACTTGTATGAGTTGGGGAAGAGAAAAATAATACCAAGATGTAACTCTTGCAAATTTAACCAAAATGTATTACCGTGTGACCATATAGCTGGGGGCCCCTCCTAGGGTTGTGAAAGGGGCTTCTTCAGCTTCATGATAAACTACACATAGCACCCCTGAAGCCAATAACAGTGGCTCTGTTACATTCCAACACCCAAAAAAGCTCCTATACCCAGCAGGAACTCAGTACACAAGAATGGACTTCAGTCGACACCCACTTAAGATAAATATTATTTTATTTCCATATTGTGACATTTGTAGCACAGGTATTCAAATCTCATAAAGATATAAAACCCATATTCAGAGGACGTTCAGTGTGTTTAGAAGATCCTGGGACAAGCATTCATGAGCTAGGCCCGTTACAAAGGGAAACCGGCAGGGACTGAATGACACCCCACAACAGCCATGTGTCTGACAATGTGATATATGGACCAATTCCAAGGCCAGAGCCCAGGAGAAACAGCAGAAGAGCTGCCTGGATTAGAACCAGAGCAACAAACACAATGACTGCACCTCCCTAGTCCACAAGACAGGTTTTCCTGTACATAGGCTGTAAAAAGTCAAATGATGCCACCAAGACCCTGAAAAACCAAATCACTATAGACAGAAATTATTAAAAATTAAAACCAATCCATAAAATAGTTAACTAGAAACTCTGTACCTGGTGCCAATCAGTAGCAAAGTCAACAAAAATAGTAAAACGTAAAACTTACCCTAGTAAAAATTTGACCTATAATCACTTTGGCTAGCCCATATCAAGCTCAAAAATTACTTAAAACCAAAAACTACCATCATCAAGAGATTAAGAACATAACTTCATTGAGAAGTCAATGTTAAACAGTTCATTAAAAGCTGCTTTTCTGTTATAAAAAAAAAAAACTTTCCCAAATAGCTATTTCAAGGAAGACACGCCTGAAAGACATGAAATACATTCTCGTGCTCACTGCCGGATACCAAAAAAGGATGCCAGGGAAAACAGGGTGGAGGCCCCAGCCAGAGGCTTGCTGGAAGTGTACTGGATGATGTACTCTGGATAGACCTGGTGCTTCTCAAAGATCACAAAGATAGAAGGGTCTGACGTGCTGTTCACACAGCTGTCATAGAAAACGTTGCCCTGGTCCTCCTTGGCAGGGGGGCGGACTAAGGAGGCATCGCCTCGGGTGAACTCGCCCACCAGCACCCGAGCCAGGAACATTGTGTAGCAGTTCGAATCAGATTTGCTGTAGTGGTGCGAATATGCAGCATCTCGGGCAAAGTAGCTCCCTGCAAAAACACACACAGGCTTAGGTGGGCACTGGGAGGACAGCTGCAGCAGGCAGAAGGGGCTCTAGCATCCTGCCAATTAGGCAATGCCAATGGCCTCTGTTCCTCTGTCATATCTTCATCCTGTCCTCCCTCCATCCTTCCTCTTTCTTTAGCCTTCCCCACAAAGGGCATCAGATGGAACACCAAACTGAGACAGAAAACTCCTTTCACATTCTGAATATGTCAGTCAAATCACACGGCTCTCTGGGCATACTACTACTTAACCCCCAAACCTATTTCCTCAGCTATAAAATAGGGCTGGCATGCCCAACTTAGTAAGGTTGGTGTGGAAAGTGACCAAGATCCCATACATGGAATCACACCGCCGGCCCAATGCATACAACTATGAACCCTGTTTTAATGGGAACCTGAGTTGGAAGCTGCCACTTATATATTTGGATTTACAACCTTCTACTGGCTCTCGTCCGTCCTGACACCATACTCACCACATTGGACTAAGGCTAAGTTATGGACAGCTGATGGAACTGGGACAGGGACTGTTGATTATACTATCACATCACTGTGACATTTTTTCAATTTAGTAACCATGTGATAACAGAAGAAAATGTCCTTTTTCTTAGGAGGTGTTAAAGGGTAAAGGGTATGACATAAGCCACATACTTACAAATGGATTAGAAAAAAAATGGGGGGTGATAAAGCCAACATGGCAAAATATTAAAACAGATAAATCTAGGTAAATATATGCAGGATTTTAAAATTATTATTCTTGCAAATTTCCTTGAAACTATATTCAAATAAAGTTTAAAAATAACTGAGACAGAAAAACACTCAGATAACTCACCAAATAGCTAGCATGGTATATTTACATGCAAGTATCTGAGGTGTTCAGATTTCTATTCTTATAAAATAGTGCAGGCACGGGGTTGATTGGATAGGCACCTCCTTTCCTCTCCTGACTCATGCTCACCATCTCTTGAGGCCTCCACTCCACAGGGACATAGGTGCATCTCTTAATGAAGCAAAACCCCAGCCTAAGCAGGACTGCCCATGCTAACCCTTGGGTCAGCTCCTGGTTGCACACCAAGGAGTGAGAGGAAGGGAGCCAACAGCTGGGCATCCCCACAGATGGCAAAGACATTCCTCACTGAGTATGAACTGACATCAGTTTACACTGCACTCCTACCCCATCAATTGCTTTAAAACGGTTTTCTAAGCTCTGGACAGTGCAGCGAGGCCTATTTATGCTGGTGCAAGCTGCTGTCACCCTTACCTTTACCATAGGCAGTACCATGAAGACCACAGACCCTCCAATCAAAATTCTGTTGGCAAATGGCATCAACCAAAAGAGTGCTGGTGCCATGGAACAGCTGCCTCTCATCCACCACCTTCCCTCCAATTCTCTTCTGCATCTGCCCTTTTTGCCTAGAATCACAGGAGAGAAATGTGTGCTGGAGAGACAGCACTTACCACCAAATACATGCCGCCTGACCCAAGAAAACACATTTTATCAGAAGTGTCATGAGGCCAGGAGATATGGATCCAACTCCACGATACTCCAGCCATGGGCCAGAGAGGGAAAGGTAGAACACAGGACCTGGATAAAAAGCAGAGGGAAGTCTTGCCCTCCACAGCCTTAGGCTTCCATCAGAAAACTGAACTCCCAAAGCAGTCAGCCTTGGGAAGACAGGCGTGCTACATGCCTACCCCTTGCTTTCTCGTGGAGCTTAGCAGGGGAGCCTGAGACTGCTTATCACTGGGGGGGGTCATCAATGTCCTCTCTCCCGTAAGTTCCCAGCCCCATGAGGCTTGATTTTTATCACTGGGCCTAGAGCACATGGATGAGACTGCTCCAACCTTTTGTGGAGACAGGTCAGCAGAACCCCAGGCCTGCCATGGTGACCTGCTGTGATTCTCCTCCCCAGCTCACATGGAAAACTGCCCAAGAATATGCTGGTCCTCAGGCAAAAAATAAGGTCCCTACTCTCTGGCTGTCAGGATAACAGCTTTATGTTCTCCAGAATATGGGTGGCTTATACTGGACCATCCTATTGATCTTCGGGGAGGCAGAATACAAGTGCTGGCTTTGTCATTACAAAAGCCTCGGTCCCCTCCTCTCTCTGAGGGGACATGCAGCACTAAGCTATAAAGATGATGAGACAGATAAAAAATCAGAAGCATAGTTCCCAATTCCAGCAGCACTGGGTAAGCAGTGGCTGCCATCTGGAACTGTCCCTGAAGTACATTTGGTAAGCAACTAGCTACTATGCAACAATGTGAAGGGACAAAGTCATTAGCCCTTGACGTACCACTGGTAGACTTCCCAGAGAGCCAGGTTCTGGACTCGCTCGATCTTCTGAACAAAGTAGTAGGGCAGTGTATTATTAAAAAGATTGCAAACCTTCTGATATTCTTCGGAGAAAGAACTGAGGGTGATCCGCTGCAAGGGGCAAAGATTTTTATTATGTTATCATCTAAGTATAAAGTACAGATGAATCTCTTCCCAAAGCTACTCCTAAAATGCTAGAACTGCAGAAGCAAGCCCTGAAGGTGATTACCACTCCCCTTTGGCCCAAGAGGCAGTCTCTCCAGGTACAGAATGTTTTCAATTTGTGTTCACTGTAAAACCTGCCCGAAGGACAGGTATGATGCTTACATCAGCACCATCTTAGGTGTTCCCAGGATGTCCCTGCTCTTCTGACCCCACACAAGGCAGACTACGTAGTCTATAAGCCCAAAGTGTTGGTGTCAATAAATGTGAAAGGCATACATTTGGTGGAGGGGGCAAACGCTGTCACGGGCAGCAGCATTGTGTGAACACCCACACCACAAGCACTGACAGAAAGGCCAAGCAAGTAAATGGGCACATGGCAACTCAGGAGCATAGTCACTGTATCCTTCTCAGCTGAGCCCAACTTCCTTAGCCTCTTGTTCTGGGAAACAGCAATTTTGATGGGCCAAGAGAGGCCCCTCACCAAGAGCAGCTGTCACACAGAGCAACGATGCTCAAATTCCTGCACTTACAGCCTGGACCACATAATCAGCCTCCCTGTTCCCAGCCCCATGAGGTTTGATCTAGTGAGAGACCATGTGAGGATCTCCAGGGAGTCCCTTTATACCACCTCTACCCCATGTATAGCCTTATAACAGCCACCTCACCATCACCCTCAAAGACCCTACATGTCAGGACTTAGCATGCATGTCCATGGTCTCCTGCAACCCAAATCCTGACTAGTTTCCCTGTTCCAATCTCAAGCTGCTAAACTCCTCTTCCTCAGGTATAGGAACCAGCCCTGCTCCTTCCAGACCAGGGTTCCCATACTTTTCATGGCCTCTGCTTGAACCCATGATCAAGGCATTACACAGACAAGCCCTGACCTTTCTCCTGCTTCCCATGTCTATTCACACCCTCTGTCCAAGATACACTTGACACCCCATGTCCTGACTTGAGCTGCTTCACATGCAGTTCCCATCATCCTGTATGTTCTCTTACCTCTACCTGTGCAAGAACTAGCCATCATTTGGAAGTGACCCAGTGGAGCCTACTCTAATCCCCTCAATATGGTTGCCTTGTCTCTGACATCTGAGTGCTGCTGTCAACTCACCCTGCCTATCACTGGTCTTGCCTGTGCCACTGGTGTCTGTTTGAGCTTTATCAGCTCAACAAGATGAGTCCTCCCAAGGCAGTAACAATCAGTTGTAAAAGCTGTCTGCAACATGCTTGGCATGAAGTCAGCCATTAGAGACCAGTCTGAGTACCCCACATAGATGGGGCAGACCTTGGCCTGAGAACTCTACTGAATTCAGCGCAATTCCCCAAATCTGACCTTAAAAGGAATTGCTTAATTGAGTGTTTCTTCTCTTGTCTTCTATTATCTAGCACCTTCTAACAGAAATTTACCTTCTAGATGTCACTTGTCATAGTCAGTGGTTTCTTTTCCTTTTCTTGCTTAGTATAAATAATATATATTGGCTGATCCCAGCTCCTGTGTCTACCCTGTCTAGAAACTTACTAGCTCACTGTCCTCCATCCACAATACATACTCTCCCCTCAGGACCATGGCCATTTCCTGGGTGGTCTGTAGCCTTAAAATCCCCAAAACCTGAAAAAATAACCCCACACATACCTCTTCTGTCCTCCCTCATGAGCCCTGGCCTCACAGCTTCTTCAGTGGTGGAGGAAACAGCACATCACTCATACTCACTGATCTCAAAGAACACTCTCCTCCACAGCCAAGGCAAGACGATTCCCATACCTTAAAGCCGGGGTCCGGCAGGGCTGAAGGGTCCCAATGGTCTGGGATGCTCTTTGGGCCTTGAAACTTGATATTGCTACAAAATGTAAACAAAAACACTAAGACATTTGGTTTGCAGACACCATCCACTAGCCAATACCACTTGTCTCAAGTATCAGCATCTCATTTTTTAAAAGCAGGGAGGAGAGGAAGCACATAAGCATACTATCCATCTTATGAGAGCACATTCTTCTTTGCCTAAGTGGCCCAAACTAAAACAATGAGGATACTCACCTGTATTGCAAATCCTGTACAGAGGGAGAGAGAATATAATTAAAGCAGCACAGACATGATTTTTATCCATGATTTTTAAATTCAAAGAGCTCTGAATTATCATTACAAACTAGAGGCTCAGTGCACGAAATTCATGCATGGGGAGGGTGTCCCTCCGCCCAGCCAGCACCCTCTCCAATCTGGGACCCCTTGAGGGATGTCTGACTGCCTGTTTAGGCCTGGTCCTACAATCCAGGACTGCTGACTCCCAACTGCTCACCTGCCTGCCTTCCTGATTGCCCCTAACTACTTCTGCCAGGGGAGTGGTTAGGAGATGCCAGCCTGATCTCACCCTAACCACTTCTCTGCTAGCCTGATTGATGCCTAACTGCTCCCCTGCCAGCCTGATTGCTCCTAAATGCCCTCCCCTGCAGCCCCTGAACACCCCTAACTGCCCTCCCTTGCAGGCCTGGTCCCCCCCAACTGTCCTTCCCTGAAGACCCAGTCGCCCCCAACTTCCCTCCTCTGCTGGCCTGGTCACCCGTAACTGCCCTCCCCTGCAGGCTTGATTGCCCCCAACTGCCCTCCCTTGCAGGTCTGGTCCCTCCCAACTACCCTCCGCTGCTGGCCATCTTGTGGAGGTTATCTTGTGTCCACATGAGGGCAGGATCTTTGCCCAGTTGGGGGCAGCCATCTTGTGTGTTGGAGTGATAGTCAATTTGCATATTACTCTTTTATTAATTAGATAGGATAGAGGCCTGGTACATGGGTGGGGGGGGGGGGCGGCTGGTTTACCCTGAAGGTTGTCCCGGATCAGGATAGGGGTTCCATTGGGATGTGGCATGGCCTGGGCGAGGGGTCTGTAGTGGTTTGCAGGTCGGCCATGCCCCCCGGCAACCCAAATGGAGGCCCCAGGACCTGGGATTTATTTATCTTCTATAATTAAAACTTTGTAGCCTTGAGTGGAGGCCAGGGCCGGCCAGAGTGGGCAGAAAGCTTGTCTTCCTCCATTGCCAGGGAAACCCAAGCCTCCTGCTCACTCTATGGCTGGCTGCCATATTAATTGGATTAATTTGCATACTCACTCCTGATTGGCTGGTGGGTGTGGCTTGTGGGTGTAGCAGAGTGATGGTTAATTTGCATGTTTCTCTTTTATTTGTGTAGACTAGAGGCCCAGTGAATGAAATTTAGGCACTGGTAGGATCTCTAGCATCTGGCGGCAGCCGGCAGAGTACTCCCTCCCTCCCCTGGCCAGCCCCACTGCCTGGCCAAACTCTCAGGACTCTAGTCCAGGGGACAATTTGCATACTATACTTTTATTATATACTATAGCCTCGAGAGGTATATTTAGCATATCCTAATATATAAAAACCCTGGGTGCATCATGACCAGAGACTTGACCAACCAGAAGTCAGCAGACACAGTGACTTGGCACTAACCTCCAAAGGGGCTGGGAATCAGGCCTGGAGAGTCCTGAAGAGAAAAGCAGGGTCTAATCCATAGCCTCTGTGGCAGCTATTGATCAGCACTTGCCTCTCTCTTTCTCTCCAGGCCTGGCCAGCAGCGATGCCTCAATTTCTCTTCAAGCCTCCACCAGGGCTGCAGATCAGCCCCGCCTTTCTTATCAGGCATTGTTGATAGGCCCAGAGATGCTGACTGGCATAGAACCAACCTATCATAACCAAATCTTGGTCAATTGTAAGGAGCCAATGGCTGCTTAAGAGGTGGAGCTTTAGACGTTGACTGGCATAGAAATCAACCAATCAGAACCAAATCCTGGTGAACTGTGAGGAGCCAATGGCTGCCTAGGAGGTGAACCTTTTGAAGCTGATTGGCATAGAAACCGGCCAATTAGAACCAAATTGGCTGGCAAAGGAGGGCACTTGGGGGTAAGATCAAGCTGGCAGGGGAGGGCAGTTGGGGGAAAACAGGCTTACAGGGAAGGGCAGTTGAGGGCAACCAGTCTAGCAGGAGAGGTCAGTTAGGGGTGACCAGGCCATCAGGAGAGGGCAGTTGGGAGCAATTGGGCTGGCAGGGGAGCAGTTAAATGTTAACCAGGCTGGCAGAGGAGCAGTTAGGGAGTGATCAGGCTGGCCAGCAGAAATGGTTAGGGGCAATTAGGCAGGCAGGCAGACAGGTGAGTAGTTAGAAGCCAGCATTCCTAGATTTAAGAGGAATGTCCAACTGATGGTTTAGGCCTGATCCCAGGTCTCAGATTGGAGAGGGTGTAGACTGGGCTGAGGGACAAATAATGTGCCTAGGAAAATAGCACAGTTTAAAATAACTAATCAATGAACAAGAATCAGCCAGAAACAAGCCCACAACAAATTAAGTTGTTGAAATAATTGGACATAATAGAAAATAACTATTCTTTCTATGTTTAAAAAAATAAAACACAAACTAAAAACATATGCAAGGCACAGGAAACTATAATATGACCTGAAGGATCTGAAAAAGAATCAAATACAACTTTTAGAAATACAAAATACAATCCTTGATAGTAATAGTTCAATGGACTTACTTACTAGCAGATCAGACCACCTGAAGAAAGAATGAGTGAGCTGAATGATATGGAAACAGAATTCTCCAGACTATGGCCCAGAGCAATAATAGGATAGAAAATATTGGGGAGAAGATGAGATGTGGAGAAGAGATTAAGAAGGCCTGAATTTGGTCAGAACCCAACTGAAATCCAAAGAGAGGATAGAAAACAGGGTAAAGGCAATCTTCAAAGAGAACTAATGATATTCACCATCTCACAGGTTTAAGAAGCCCAAAGTATCTCTAATAGGAAAATTAAAACATATTCTGAGACATGCTGTAGTGAGAATCCATACACCAAGATAAGCAGAAAATCTTAAAAGTAACCAAAGGGGAAAAAAAGAGTGATTTAGGCAAAGAAGTACCAGTTAAACTAGCAGCTGATTTCCCAAAAGCAGCAATAAAAACCAGAGAACAGTGGAATGACATCAATGTTCTGAGAGAAAACAACTACAACGAAAAATTCATACCCAGAGAAAATATCTTTCAATGTTGAGGACAAAATAAAGACATATTCAAACAAAACAGTTTTCCCACAGCAAAATAAAACTATCAACAAGATGAAAAGACAACCCACTGTACAGGAGAACATATTTGCCAATGATACATCTGATAAGGGGTTAATATCCAAAATTTATAAAGAATTTATAATAAATACTCAACATAAAAAAATCAATAAAAAAATGGGCAAAAGACTTGAACATATGCTTTTCCAAAGAGGACATACAGATCATCAATAGACACATGAAAAGGTGCTCAACATCACTAATCATCACAAAAATACAAATTAAAACCACGAGATAACATTTCAGACCTGTCAGAAAGGCTATCATCAATAGATCAACAAACAAGTGTTGGTGAGGATGTGGAGAAAAGGGAACTCTTATGCATTGTTGTTGAGTATGCAGATTGGTGTAGCCTCCATGGAAGCAATAAGGAGTTATACTCAAAAAATTAAAAAACAGACTTGCCTTATGACTCAGTGTTCCACTTCTGGAAATTTATCCAAAGAAACTCGAAACACTAATTCTCAATAATATATGTAGCCCTAAGTTCACTATAGCATTGTTTATAATAGCCAAGATTTGGAGCAGCCCACATGACCACCAGCAGATGAGTGAATAAAAAAGCTGTGGTACATTTACACAATGGAAATTTTACCCATTTCCACAGTATGGATGGAGTGGGAGAACATTATGCTAAGTGAAATAAGCCAGTCAGAGAAAGAAAGATACTATAAAATTTAACTTATATGTGTAATTTAATTAATAAACTGAACTACGAGGAAAACAGAGACAGCCCTACCTGGTTTGGCTCAATGGTTAAAGCCATGGTGTGAATACGGAAGGATCTTAAGTTTGATTCCTAGTCAAGGGCACATACCTCAGTTGCAGGTTCTCAGCTCCAGTGGGGGTGTATGCAGGAGGCAACCAATCGATAAGTCTCTTACATCAATGCTCTTCTCTTTCTCTCTCCTGCTCCTCCCTCCCTGCCACTCTCTCTAGAAATCAATGGAAAAATATCCTCAGGTGAGGATTAAAACAAGAAAATAGATTCATAGAGAACAGGTAGACAGCTCTGATGTGTGAAGGGATTGAGCAAAAAAAAAAAAAGAACTCAAGGACATGGAAAGCAGTGAGGTGATTTCGGTGGGGTAGGTGGGTGGAAGTGTAAGAAGACACAAAGATGATAAATGATAATGGAAAAAATACAGTAAAATACATTTTTAAAAACAAATCAATAAACATCCCCTCCCCAGTAAAACAAAATAACACCCCCCCGCCAGTTTTACAATAGACCTTCATCTAAGGAAATTTGAAAGGACAAAGAAAATGCTAAGAATGTAAATTTAATGAAATGTTCATAGTATAAAATAACAGTGCCTCATTAAATTAAAAAATAATACTAGGTGTACCAGTTAATAATGCGATTTTTTTTCATTAGATGGAGTTACACATATATTGATGTATATGTGATTTTATATGTATGCTATTTTGTTGTACTGACAAGCTTCAAAACTTCGTATGTCAAGTTTGCTGAAGATGTTAACATCATAGATTTTTTTTTTGCTTAAAAATATCAAATTTCATGCCCCCAAAAAAGAGCATTTGCAGGAAGTTCTAAGGCAAAGAATGTCCAGGTAAACTAAAAAAGTTTGAAGCAATTACAAGCATTACTGGATGAAGATGTGTGTCAAACTCAAAAACAACTTGCAGAAAGATTA
The DNA here is from genome assembly GCA_011751065.1 of Lasiurus cinereus. Taxonomy (NCBI): domain Eukaryota; kingdom Metazoa; phylum Chordata; class Mammalia; order Chiroptera; family Vespertilionidae; genus Lasiurus; species Lasiurus cinereus. The sequence continues at coordinate 47,130,084 of JAAGEH010000307.1, read as the reverse complement.
AACATTGCTCAGCAAACAATTTCCAATCATTTACAAGCAATGGGAAAGATTTTTTAAATACTTTTTAATATACAGTATTTTATTGATTTTTTACAGAGAGGAAGGGAGAGGAATAGAGTTAGAAACATCAATGAGAAAGAAACATCGATCAGCTGCCTCCTGCACACTCCCTACTGGGTATGGTGCCTGCAACCAAGGTACATGCCCTTGACCGGAATCAAACCTGAAAAACTTCAGTCCAAAGGCCGATGCTCTATCCACTGAGCCAAACCAATTAGGGCTTTTTTATTTTAATACTTGTTAATAATTGGGAAAGATTTTAAAGGAAGGAAAATGGATGTCACACCAACTAAACCAAAAACAAATGGAAAACTGAAAAGTCATCAATAAAATATTGCTTTAACGGCACAAAAGTCAGTCTTTTTTGCATTGAATGGTGATGAAAAGTAGATTTATTTTGAGAATCCCAAACACACAAAATCATGGGTTGATCCAGGTCAACCACCAACATCAGCTGCAAGGCCAAATCACTTCAGAAAGAAGACAATGCTCTGCATTTGGTGGGATCAGGAAGGTGTGGTATATTGTGAGCTTCTAAAACGAGGTGAAACCATTAATACTGATCACTACCAACAACAAATAATCAATTTGAACCATGCTTTGATAGTAAAATGATCAGAATGTTTCAGAAGACATGACAAAGTAATTTTGCTTCATGATGATGCACCATCACACACTGCAAAACCAGTTAAAGACACATTAAAAGATCTTGCTTGGGATGTATTAACCAACCAGCTTTATTCAGACCTTACTCCTTCAGATTATTACTTGTTCCAATTGATGGCACACGCACTTTCTAAGCAGCACTTCAAAATGTATGAAGCAGTGGAAAATTTGGTCTCTGAATGGTTTGCCACAAAACAAGAAAAATTCTATTGGGATGGTATCCACAAATTGCTTGAAAGATGGAGAAATGTGTAGCTGGAGATTAACATTACTTTGAATAAAGCACTTTTGATGTTTCTCTTGAAATTATTGTTTTCTTTTATTACAAAATCTGCTATTATTAACTGGTGCACCTAGTGTAAGTCACCTGGCTGGCATTGCTCAGTGGTGGAGCCATGAACCTATGAACCAGGAGGTCACAATTCTATTCCCTATTATGTTTTGATTCCATGCCCAGGTTGCAGGCTCAATCCCCAGTGTGGGGCAGCCAATCAATGATTCTCTCTCATCACTGATGTTTCTCTCTCTCTCCCCCTCTCTCCCTTCCTCTCTAAAATCAATAAAAATATTTTTTAAAAATAAAAATTTTTAAAAATAATAACATAAGTCAAGAGAAAAGTAAATGGAATCCTGTATAATAAAAGGCTAATATGCAAATTGACCAAATGGCAGAATCACCAATCGCTATGTTGCGCACTGACCACCAGTGGGCAGACACTTGACACAGGAGCTGCACCCTGGTGGTCAGTGCAATCCCACAGGGCAAGCACCATTCAGCCAGAAGCCAGGCTCACAGCTGATGAGTGCAGCAATGGTGGTGGGAGATCGTGGCAGGACTAATGATATCTGACTGATGGCTTAGGCCTAAGCCACCAATCAGACATCCCCAAGGCTCCCAGACTGTGAGAGGGCACAGGCCAAGCTGAGGGACACCCCCCTCAAGTGCTCAAATTTCATGCACCAGGACTCTAGCAAATTATATAAAGGTCCTTATATAATTTAACAGGAGGGCAAATCAATTTAACTAATTTATACCTAAATGAAGAATACTTGTTGTAATTTTTAGTGTGACCTTCAAAAAAAATACTAACACTAGTGAAAGGAAAACATTTAAATAAATATTTAAGTTTTAAAAAAAGGAAAAAATAAGACCCATTTACATGAATATGGGTCTTACTAGTGAAAGGAAAACTAGTGAAAGGAAAACATTTAAATAAATATTTAAGTTTTAAAAAAAGGAAAAAATAAGACCCATTTACATGAATAAAACATTTCCATGGAGGATGGAAAGATAGTAAGAAACTAAACCAGATACCTTATGTATAAATGCCATTTTTAACTTTCTATTACACAACTGTGACTCTGTTAACCATTAAATAAAGAACTTGTTTCTTAAAATGATCAAACCTAAGAGTCCCAGGTGGCCAAGGAGGCCCAAGCAGATTTGCCTGCTGGAGTTATGACAACAGGTTAGAGGGAAGAACCATACATCACTGCATCATATATGACTCTCAGATTATAGAGAGGAAAGATTCTAAATCACTCATATCGTAGTCTGAAATTGAGCAAATAAAAAAACATTTTTATTTCTGATGTGTGGTGTTTGCTTATGGCCCCAAAGAGATCCGGGCTTAGGAACATGACAAACTGGAGAGTCAAAAATGATTTCCAAAAGTGGGAGCAGTCATAGTTGACCAAAGTTCTAAATCCAGAGCATTACATTTAACTAAAAAAATAAATATGTGTACCATTATTTACCATTTTTAATCAGCAAATTTCTTGTTCCATCCCTAAGATCCTGAGATTCATAAATAAATCCAAAAGACAAACCAGAAGAAAATATTTATAATTTATATAACAAATCAAGGGTTCATCTCTCTAATAGATAAAAAAAAAAATTCTCCTATTTAAGAAAAATACTAAAAGGTTGACAGAAAAATAGACAAAAACACAAATAGTCCATAGAAAGAGATAGGAAAACGGCTCTTACATGTTAGGAAAAAATAGTAAGCCTTACTTATAAGAGAAAGCAAATTAAAATGCACTGATATGCCCTTTCCCATCTATGAAAAATGGCAAAGATCTAAAAACTTCACCACTCTGTTGGCAAAGTCAAGGAAAACTAGCACCCCATGAATTCTCGAACAAACGCATAATGGCTCAACCTCATGAAGAGGAACCTGCATTGACCTTTTAGTACTCTAACCTGATGACCCAGCTCCACAAATATGAAACGGCTCATACACCAGATCATCCTTTGTGGGGTTATACTTGTAATAGCAAAAACTCAAAAAGATCAAGGGCCAGGTCCAGAATACTCAGACACCAAGAGTACTTGGCACTCAGTTACACAGCCAACAAAACTCTTTAATGCTTTAGTCAGTCTGAAGTTTTCTGTACTCAGCAGACCACATCCCAACCAACCATAAATGACAAGTTCCCCAACCCCATTCACCTGGTTTGCTTCGCCTTGACATCCTGAGGAGACACGTATTTGGGTCTCCGACAAACCTTTCTGAATGTACCATAGACCAGGTTTCTCTGAATAAAAACTGCAAAATAAAAAATAAATACGCACACACACAAATGTCAGTGTTTAATAAACAAATTAAATGGGTTTGAAAGTTAATCCAAACATATAGACCCTAGAATCAAGTATATTAAAAATAAGGCAGTTTTACCTATTTCAAATATTCATAAAGAAAATAGCAGTCCTTAGGAGACCGGGTTTAATGAATAGATGAATGATTAGTAATTGACACATCAATTATATATGAGTGCTTTTAAATTGTTCCTTCCGATCTTGTTTAGACTATTATTTTGCTCAGCAATTTTTCCCAGTCTAGATATAAAAAAGCTTCAGCCCAGCCTGAGAACAAATTACCACATCTTGAGCCAGTGGAATTTAGAGTTAATATAATAATTTTACTCTTATGACTTTTCTTAAACTGACTCTATAGCAGTACAGTATTTCTGAATCTTGTAAAACCCGTACCATTTTTAATCAGCAAATTTCTTGTCCCATGCCCATCCCTAAGATCCTGAGATTAATCCAGAGGGTGAAAGGGACACCCTTTGAGTTGAAAAACCATGAATACCTCCTACAAGTTAAATTATATGTCCCCACCTACTACCAAAACCTTGTCAAGTCTTACTTTCTACACCTAAGGTACAAAAATAACTTTTTTTTTACTTAAAAAGTATTTTAATATTAATTTGTATATATATCTAACTTATCTTACTGCACTTGAAGTGTGTGTTCCCTATGCTACTGCCCAGGAGGTCATCAAGATCAGGCACTCCTGAGCTGATCAATGATTCTCTTTCATCAATGATGTTTCTATTTCTTTCTCCCTCTTCCTTCCTCTCTGAAATCAATACAAATATATTTAAGAAAAAGATCAAGCACTTCTAGGGGTTCCCTCATGTTCTAATGGGAGCCCATAATTCAGATCCTGCTGCTACAACCCCTTTTATACAAATTTTATTGACCTGTTCACTAACATTGTGATGAATCTTAAATGGGCTTTTCACTAAGTGAAATTAGAAGTTATTCAAGACGTGTATGTGAGCTCAATCCCTATTCTCCCAAGGGCAGACTAAAGTGAGGCCTTTTCCCAAATTTACCTTTAAAAAGGATATATGAGGTTTAAGTCCCTAAGCAAGCCCTGACTGTGGGGATTCTGACTAATATCAGCTAACAAATGTCAAAATTCAGCTTCTCCTCTAGAATCCTGGCATTATCTTGAGTGACTTTTATAACAAGAGTCCCTAAAAGGATAGCTGAGTCTTTCCCCAATCCTACCGAAAAGTCATTTGGTTTGTTATATATTTCTTGAATGTACTTGTTTCCTAATATTTAGTTTATAAATGTGAGTGGCAGATTTGGATCTGAAACTTGCTTTCATTATATCTGGTAGTGAGGTTGTGAGGATAGAAGTTAACTTATCTCAAGCTTCTTGTGGCAACTGTTATCTCAAGCTTCTTGAGGCAACTGCTATCTATCTACCACCAACAAAAAAACTCTGTCTCCAAGGTGAGCTTGAAGTATGAGTTTCCTCACACTGCAGTTTGCAGTCAACCACATGTGTGAGCTCTTACCCACTCTCAACTGACTTTCTGTTCTGTCCCCTAGAAGTGTGGCCTAGGTTGAGAGTGATCAGGTTGCATCTGATACTTTTGGTTTAGTTGTTATGATATTCTCAATAGCTTAATAAATATTTCAAACAGCAGCAACCAGATGGATGATAGTTATTCAGACTTGATCTTCAGGGCAGTCCTGACTTTTACTATTTTGCATACCTCTCACTGTGCCTTTTGGGAATCTGCATTTGTCAAATTGGATTGGTTGGTGTTTGCCAACTGATGCTAAGGGTGGTAAGCAGTTCTCACTGAAGAGTAGTAGACACTTTAATATTCCTGTAAGGACCCACTGAGGCAGCAGCCATTCTACATTAAGCAAAACCACCAATGCTACAAAACCACAAGCAAAAAACAACTAAAAAACAGGCAATTATAGTGGCTTTAGGATAATTCACTAAAGACACTTTGCTGCCCTCCACATAGAATGAAGGTCCACAAAAACAGAGAAAACAGTCAACCATGTTTAAAAAAAAAAGCACACTTTAAATCCATCTGGAAATGGCTTAAGAGAAGTTATAGAAAAACTAAAACTTAAAAATAAAAATCCTCACTCTTTGGCCAGCTCACTGGAAGACCTGCCAAAGAGTGTTTAGCTTGCTTCTGTCTGTCAAGGCAAAAGGGACAAGTCATTTAAGGCCCAGCTTCAGGTCACCATGAGCACATAAAAATATGTTTCCCAGCAACTTTTAGTTCATGTATGCTGTATGCTTCTGCCATGTGTTTAACTTGGCAACTCATCTATGCTGAAGGTACCTATAGAAAAGATGTTATTAATGTTACCACACTAGGGAGTATAAGGCAAAGCTGCATAGCAGAATAACAACGACACTTGTTGGGGACTAAGGTTAATCCTCAGACACAGAGGCACTTGGCCATGGCCTACAGGACAACCACCACTGCACAAGTGCTAACCCTGCTTGTCACTCCCTCTGCTGTTTGGGATCCTATCCCCTCCTCAGGGTCCACCTGCCTTCCCCCTTACCCACTCTTCAGGCAGTTTCTCTTTGATTCTGCTGGACTGGCATCATCTGTTTATAGGTCTGTCTCCCTTTCTATATGGGAAGCATTTCAGAGCAGTAATCACCCTTCCTTTTGTTCCCTGGGCCTCAATGTGTTAACAGTTTGTCCAGGGTTTATGTGGAAAAGGCACAGCCAGCAGATGACCAGACCCTGTTGAGTAAATCAGTAAGTACCTCTGAAGTCTAACTCGTATTTGTGCTTTCCAGCCTGAAACTTGAGAATGGCTGCCTGAGTATCAGATCCTGGTGTGCAGTATGCCAGGTATGCCTTCTCCAAATCACTGCTGCTGACGGTGGTCGTGGGGTGCTCCATGCCCTGCCAAGCAAAAAAAAACAGATACTTCATGAAGGCAAGAATCTACAATGATGAAGACAAACACTGGTGCTGTCCTTGCTGTGTTGCAGACTTGGTCACAGTGAAATTAGTATCATGGGGGAGACACGATAGGAGCAGGGATATGGCAGGAGAGCAAGACACAGAACAAAAGCAATACAACTGCTTCCTAAAAACTGCCTGAGAAAATAAATTATAAATATGAGTGCAGCTAACCAGGATAACCATGATGGGAGCAATGGAGGAGAGGGCATGCAGTGACTCATAGTGGATTACAAAGCATTCAAATGAAGGGGAAACATCAAGAAAGAACCCTCGCCGAGACCGTTTGGCTCAGTGGATAGAGCGTCGGCCTGCGGACTGAAAGGTCCTGGGTTCGATTCCGGTCGGGGGCATGTACCTTGCTTGCGGGCACATCTCCAGTGTGGGGTGTGGGGTGTGCAGGAAGCGGCTGATCGATGCCTCTCTCTCATCGATGTTTCTGACTTTCTATCCCTCTCCCTTCCTTTCTGTGAAAAATCAATAAAATATATTTTTTAAAAAAAAGAAAAGAAAAGAAAGAACCCTCAAACACTGCCTGACTGGACAATCTAAGCAATGTTGCCCCTTTTCCATCTCGTCTTGTTCCTGCCATCTTTTAGTCAGAGGACAGCCCTCCTTGTTTTCTTTTCTTTTTTTTTTTTTTAATCCCTTGGAGAGCTCTTCTATTTTTTTAATTATCCATTTTAATCTCTCACTCTCATTACAATTACCTATAGTATATCTAAGATTTTGGAATAAACTAAGCTTGAATTCTAACCCCAAACCCTATTTACTCTATAACCTTGGCAAGTTATTTTAACCTCTCTGAACCTTGATTATCTTAACTCCATAACAGGAGTAATAACAGTACTCCTATCATTACAATAGTATCATACAATCCTCAAAGGGCTGGAAAATAATTAAACTAAGACATTCAGGGCACTTAGCACAGCACCTGGAAAAAAAGCGAAGGTATGCAGAACTATCAGGTGGGAGCCTGGATACACAAGTCTGATGACTGAGAATCTGGTCCGGAGACAGAAACATAGAGTTTACTTGATGTAGACACCACTGTCAGAAGAATCTATGTGATCACCCCTGAAAACACACAACTGGAAGAATGGGAATGTGGGCTAGACCCTGGGAAACCCCTACATTCACCAAGGGGAGTGGAAAAGAAGCCCATGAAGGACATGGAGGAGAAGCAAGAATGCCAGGTGTGTGAGGAATAGGCACTCTGGGCAAAGCCTGGAAGTGCCATCGGATTTAGCCCCTGAGCCCTCTTTCCTTGACATCATCTGTGCCTAGCTAGGTCCCACCTTCTTAAAGTAGTGCTGAATAAACAGTAATGGAAATAGAAGTCAGGTTCTGGCAAGTCAGATAGATGGGTTGTTTAGGTACAAAAGGATAAAGGTAACTGTAGGGTTTTTAGATCAAAGCAGAGGAGATTACAGGAAAGGGGGAAATGAAAAAGGTAAGTTGAAAAGAGAAGCCTGTTGAGAATAATCCAATGAGAATATATGTCAAGAGTAATGCATGCTGGAGCCCAATATCTTGGGGATATCAAATTTAATGCAAGAAACTTCAATGGGCCAAGAACAGTAATGGACCTAGTATGGCTCAGTGGTTGAGCATCGACCTATGAAACAGAATGTCATGGTTTGATTCCTGGTCAGGACATGGCTGGGGTTGTGAGTTCTGATCCCAGTGTGGGGGAGGGAGCATGCAGGAGGCAGCTTATCAGTGATTCTCTCTCATCATTGATGTTTGTATCTCTCTCTCCCTCTCCCTTCCTCTCCAAAATTAATTTTTTAAAATATATTTTTAAAAAGAATAATTCTTTTATATACAAGATTAGGTTATGGGTTTAATTGCGTCCCCTAATCCTCAGTACTGAAAAATGTGATCGTAGTTGGAAACAGGATCATTGCAGGTGTAATTAGTTGAGATGGGCCACTAATCCAACATGACTAATGTTCTTACAAGAGGATGGCCATCTGAAGACACATAGGGAGGATACCATATGATGACAAAGGCAAACTGGAGTGATGCATCTACAAGCCAAGGAACACCAAAGACTGCCAGCACACCACCAGAAGCTAGGAAGAGGCAAGAAAGGATTACCTACTGGTTACACAGGAAGTATGGCCCCATAGATAACCTTGATTTCAATTTCTAGCCTCCAGATATATGAGATAATAAATCACTGGTATTCTAAAGTTTATAGTACCCTGTCATGGCAGCTCTAGGATATTAATAGGACAGAAGCAATTTGGAAATTTGGGGGTACATGCTTAGCTCAGTCATAAAAGAACCTAGCTTCTATGAGAATCAAGAGAAAACTATTTTGAATTGGCAATTAGCAGAAAACCAAGAAAGAAATACAAATATGGGTGACACTAGAAGTGTGTGATAAAGGAAAGGCTAGAATGGACAGGTCACTTCATGAGGTAGTCCCGCTGATGATACAAACTGAGACCAGGCAGTGGACCATCACCAAACCCACACACATGCATCTGTACCCACCCACACATGGTGTGTCAATCATACCTACATAGTCATCCCCCGAGATTCTCGTTGTTCTAAAGAGATTATACACTCTGATTATAAAGCTTTAAAGAGTAATGGCACAGAAAAGAAAAGGGGAGCACCCTAAGAGTGGGCTTTCTGAAGGAGAAAGACCTCTAGTTCCCAAAGTGACACCCAGTTGGGGAAGCCACCCAGAGAAATGTACTTTCTCCAGGGTTACCCATGAGCTCCCATGTTATTCCACTAGGTTTCTAGAGAGTTTGTACCCAGAGGGAGACAAATTGACAAACAAAAAGTGAAAGGCTATTACATTTGCTAAATGTTTCTTGTCTGCCATGCATCCCTCCATGTTGTCACCAAATAAACTCAATTCCTGGAGTGTGACCAACCTGTCACCCTTTTCCCCTCCTCAATACAGACAAAATCTCTCTCCTCCTGCTTCTGGCCAAATCGAGAGCAATGCTAGAGAGCTTCCCTGAACAAATCCACATGGAGGAAAGGTGAGAGGAATCCCAGAGTTCTTGAGATAGGGAGATAAGTGGGGAAGAGGATAGACAGAACAGCCAATGAGGACAGGCTGGCACTGGAAGAAATGGAGATGAAGAATGAGGCTCAAGTCATGAGGCCACCAATGAGAGTGACCATCTGCAACTGAACAATGGGCCTAAGGCAACAATATCTCTTTCCTCAACTGACCAAAACCTCTTCCCAGGGACCTGCAGGCATCATCCTTGGCACAGGGGCACATCAGTGGCAAAAGAGAGACAAAGCTTCCTAACCTCATGATGCTCACATTATAATGTTTCCAGAGAAGATTTTCTAAGTACATCTGAGAGTAAGAAACCAGAGCTTGAGCATGGCCTCTTACAATCCAAAAAAGTACAAATGTCCATCAGGCCACATACCCCAATTTCTATTTAGGAGAAGCTTCCCCTACAGCAATGGTGACCTTCCTATACTTTGCACCTCTAAGATGACCAGGGGACTGCCTTTAATCTAATCCATCCATGAACATCTTCAAATAATTGGCATCAGCAGTTATTTGATCCATATTCCAAATCAATATCTGAAATAATCCATTTACTCATTCTTACCCACCTTCCATAAAGTTGCTGCTACAGGTCAGGTGAAAGCCAGCTTTGAAAAGCCTTAAACTTTATCCTGCAAATTTAATCTTCATCATACATACACTCCAATACACAAGTGCACTTGCTCCAAAGTTACCTGTTTAACAGTAAGAGAAGCATCTTTCTACCCCCATTTAACAAAACCAATGAAGAAACATGATCCCACTGCAACTTTTAGTCATTCTGATCTTGTGAACCAACAGATATTGAATCATTCAAAGATAAAACCTCAGACGAATGAACTCTGAATTAGCTAGTTTTGCCACAATCCCCTTCTCACCCCACCAAACAGGGTGAATCAGGAGGTCTGGAGATCTTTGGCTTTTTCATTAACCCCAAGAACAATTCTTATGCCTGTGCTTGGAAAGGCTTGTCAATATAGCCCTCAGGAGGAAACACTTGCCCGCTTTCTATCACACTTACTTGTTTTCCATATTCCTGCCAAGAACCAAAGTCATCAGTCCAGTACCAAATCCATTCGGTGGTGAGAATAAAGTGTGGAGGTTTGGTGACAGAAGAGGCTGTGGAGAGGCGCCGAGCCCGGGCATTGCCGAACCTCATAGACTCAAAGTTCAGATAATCAGAGTGAAAGATACTGACCAAGTCAGCACATAAGATCCTGCAAAAGAATACAAGAGATATACTTAAAATTCCACCCCTCAACTTCTACCCATGGTCTTCCAGACACTCGGCTCGTAGATGTGAATGAACATACTAATAAATGTAACATGCACATTTTAAGAAAGTATTTCCAAGTGGGGAGGGAGGACTGCTTTCTAAGATCAGTTTTGCCATGTAAAAATAATAAAATCAAACTCATTAGCAAGACATTCTTTTCACAACACAGAAAATGCTGCTTTAAAAATTTTTTAATGTACTGATGAGTTGGTAAGAAAGGCAAACCCTTTCTTAAATCCTTAGAAGCCAAAATAACAATCGTTAACATATAATGAGTGTTTATTGTGTGAGTGTGGCCCTGTTTACACTTTAATTTCTAACTTCTAGCTTCCAAAGCTAGAAAATAAATTTCTGCTGTTTTATGTCATCATGTGGTAAACTGCTAAAGCAATCCTAGGAAACTATTAACACCTGTATTTAGACTTATAGCAAACTTCTAAATTAAAGCAATGGAAACCAGAAAACAATGGAATAATCTTTGAGGAGTCAAAGAAAATATCCAATAAAACGATCTTTCACCCTAACCGGTTTGGCTCAATGGATAGAGCATCAGCCTGTGGACTGAAAGGTTTAGATCCCGGTCAAGGGTATGTACCTTAGTTGTTGCCACATCCTCAGTAGGAGGTGTGCAGGAGGCAGCTGATCAATGTTTCTCTCTCATGGATGTTTCTAACTCTCTATCCTTCTCCCTTTCTCTCTGTAAAAAAACAATAAAATATATTTAAAAAAATAAAATTATCTTTCAAAAATGAGGATGAAATAAAGATACTTTCAGACAAACAAACAACACATTTGCCACTATACTCTTACTAAGGCAACTTCTAGGAGATGAACTTAAAAATAAAAGTAATCCAAGAGAAAATACATGGCAAAGAAATGCTGAGTACAAAAACAAAATGATAAATGTATAAATTGAAGCAAATATTGACTATATAAAATGATGCGGGGGGGGAGGGGAGAGGGGGAGGAGATAGGAGAGGGCATGTACTGGGGGCCAGGGAGGGCAATAGGGAAAAAATATAAAATAAATTTTAAAAAAAGAAAACTAAAAAAAAAATGATGCTAATTTCCAATTTCTGGAAAATAAAAAAAAAAAAGAATAGAGGCAACATATATATAGCACATATTATATGCCTAGCACTTTCCTAAGTGTTTTACATATATTAACTTTTTTAATTCAAAAATAATCCTTTGCTGTAGAAACTATTATTGTATCTTCTTAACATATGGGGAAACTGAGACACAGGAAGGTTAAGTATAGAAGTAGTAAATAAGTTTGAATGGAACTCTCAGAATTCAAGTGTTCAAGTTTTTTTATATCTTGAGAGAATGATTAAAAGTATAAGTTAGCTTGAATTGTTAAAGTTTGCTATAAGTTAATGAAACTGTTTAGATTTCTAGAGTAACCAGTAAAAGAGCAGATATTCAGTATATACTAGATAAGAAAAAAAAATTAAATGAGGAGAAAAAAATCTTAAAGAAGAACAAAAAGAGAGGAAAGAAATATAGAAAAAGCAGGTCAAATAGCAAAAAAAATCAAGATGGACAGTAAAAATTAATTCAAATGTACAGGTAATCACAATAAATGTAAGTAAGCTAACTTTTAATTAAAAAATAAAGATTGTCAAAATGAAAAAAAGTTCTAGGATGTTTATTGGAAACATATCTAAAATAAAGGACAACAAAGCTTGAAAGCAAAAGAATAGTAAACAGTAACTAAAAGCAGCTGGCATTGTTATATTAATATCAAACAAGACAAATCTAAAGCAAAAATCATTACTAGAGGAGTTGGGGGCAGGAGATTAGCCAGGGAATTTAAATGCACAGACAATAGTGTAGTGAAGGCCTAGAAAGGGTAGATGCAGAATGGAGGAGGTCATTGGGGGGGAAGAGGGAAGAAAAGGGACATCTATAACACTTCCAATAATGAAAATAAATTTTTTTAATTCATTACTAGAACTAAAAACCATCCATTTTACATTAACAGACTGAAATTACTAAGAAGATAAAAATGCTAAACTTACATATGCTTTAAAGCACTTTTTTAATACATGAAACAAAGATTGATGGAATTACAAGGGGAAACTGACAAATTTATAGTGTTAACATATCTGAGGATAACTGATTAAAGCACCAAATAAATCAATAAGGATGTAGAAGATTTGAACCACATAATATACTTCATCTAAAATGTACCAAAAAAGTTTTTGCATACATAGGACTTTTACTAAAACTGACCCTGTACTACACTCATAAAACAAGTCACAATAAAATTCAGAATTTATTATATGCTCTTTATTTTCTGACCACAATGCAAACCATTTAAAATTAAATAAACACATTTTGAAAATATACTTAAGAAATAAACCATGGGTCACCTAATATATGAGATCAAGAAAGGACAAAAGTTGGTTCTTTTTAAAAAGAAAAATATTAGTAAAACTAACAAATCTCTGTTAGATCAATCAAGAAAAAAAGGAGGGGGAGACGTATTAGAAATGTAAAAGGGCCCTAGCCAGTATGGCTCAGTTGGTGATGGGTTCAATTCCCGGTCAGGGCACATACCCAGATTATGGGTCCTCAGTCAGGGTGCATGCATAAGGCAACCAGTCCATGTATCTCACATCAATGTCTCTCTTTCTCTCTTTTTCTCTTTCTCTCTCTCTCTGTTCCTTCCCACTGTCTCTGAAAAGCAATGAAAAAAATATCCTCAGGTGAGGTTTAACAAAACAAAATTTAAAAAATAAATGTAAAAGGGATAAAATTAAAGATGCCACAGACACAAGCAACTTTATGACAATTAATTTGAAAATAAATAGAAGAACAAACTCCTGGAAATAAACTTACCAAAACTGACTCACAGAAAAATAGAAAACCTGACTGGTCCTATGATAATTATCAGAAATTGGGTCAGTAGTTTAAAGTCTTCCCACAAATTAAACATTAGGCTTAGACATTCTTATGATCAATTATTAAGGAGAAAAAGAATTCTAATTTTATATAAACTTTTTCAAAGAATAGAAAAGAAACCATCCTAATCCCATTTTTATTTTTATTTTTTTTAATATATTCTATTGATTTTTTACAGAGATGAAGGAAGAGGGATAGAGATTAGAAACATCAATGAGAAAGAGACATCGATCAGCTGCCTCTTGCATGCCCCCTACTGGAGATGCACCCGCAACCAAGGTACATGCCCTTGACCGGAATCGAACCTGGGACCTTTCAGTCCGCAGACCGACGCTCTATCCACTGAGTCAAACTGGTTCTGGCCTAATCCCATTTTTAGAAGGTTGTGAATTTAAGATAAAAATTTAGGCAAAGGTGCCCAGATGGTTTGGCTCAATGAATAGAGTTGGCATGTGGACTGAAGGGTCCTGCGTTCAATTCCAGTCAGGGGCACATGCCCAGGTTGTGGGCTCAGTCCCAATGTGGGTGTGCAAGAGGCAGCCAATTCTCTCTCACCATTGATGTTTCTATCTCTCTTTCCCTCTCTGAAATCAATAAAAATAAAAATAAACTAGGCAAAGATATGAAACAAGTATAAACCAATCTTACCAAACATAAATGCAAAAATATTGAAGTACCTGCAACACAAATTCAGCACTGTGTGAGAGAGTCTAAGTGTGTGAGCATGTGTATCCTGGCTAAATATGACTTAAGCCCATGAATATGGTAGCTTAACATTAAAAAATTAATGTAATTCACTTAAATAAGGAGATATGGGCTCCTAATTAATACAGAAGCAGCACTCAATAAAATTCAATTTTCACATACAATTAAAAAATCAACTCCTAGCATACTAGAAATAACATTACAATTCTTTAATAAGGCCAAAAGTTCCAAACATTTATTCACTAGATACCCAGTGCACAAAATTTGTGCACTGGGGACAAGGGGAGTCCCTCAGCCCGGCCTGTGACCTCTCACAGTCTGGGACCACTCAGGAGATGCTAGCATTCAGGGGGATTGGGACAAAGCCAGCAGTCAACCATTCCTCTCACAGTCTGGTATTCCTCCCTCCTTACCACTCAGCTCACTGCTCCTTAGGGCTGCCACCACCTCAGCTGAGCTCACTAAGCCCTGAGCCTGGCTTTGGGCTGAGCGGTGCTCCCTGTATGGGAGTGTACTGACCACCTGGGGGCGCAGCTCCTGCAATGCACATCATAGCAACCAATAGTTCTGGTCATTCCACCATAATGGTCACTTAAGCTCTTATTATCTGGACTAGAGGCTCAGTGCATGATATTCATGCATAGGGTGTGTGTCCCTCAGCCCAGCCTATACCCTCTCCAATCTGGGACCCCTTGAGGGATGTCCAACTGCCCGATCCAGGTAGGAGTGGGCCTAAAATGGCAGTTGGACATCCCTCTCACAATCCAGGACTGGTGGCTCCCAACTGCTCGCCTGCCTGCCTTCCTAATTATCCCAATTCCTTCTGCCTATCAGCCTGATCACTCCCTAACCACTCCCCTGCCAGCCTGATTGATGCCTAACTGCTCCTCTGCCAGCCTGATTGCCCCTAACTGCCCTCCCCTGCATCCTGGTCACCCCTAACTGCTCTTCCCTGCAGGCTTAGGTCCCCCCCCAACAGACCTTCCCTACAGGACCAGTCTCCCCTAACTTCTCTCCTCTGCTGGCCTGGTCCCCCTAAGTGCCCTCCCCTATAGGTCTAGTCATCCCTAACTGCCCTCCCCTGCAGGCCTGGTCGCCCCCCCCCCAACTGCTCTCCCCTGCAGGCCTGGATCCCTACCAACTGCACTTTCCTGCAGGATGAGTTGCCCCCAACTTCCCTCCTCCTCTGCTGGCCTGGTCAACCCTAACTGCCTTCCCCTGCAGGCTTGATTGCCCCCAACTGCCCTCCCTTGAAGACCTGGTCCCTCCCAACTGCCCTACCCTGCTGGCTATTTTGTGGCAACCATCTTGTGTCCACATGGGGGCAACCATCTTTGACCACATGGGGACAGCCATCTTGTGTGTTGGAGTGATAGTCGATTTGTATATTACTCTTTTATTAGAGAGGATAGAGGCCTGTGCATGGGTGGGGGCCAGCTGGTTTGCTCCGAAGGGTGTCCTGGATCAGGGTGGGGGGTTCCCCTGAGGTGTGGGGTGGCCTGAGTGAAGGGGCTGTGGTGGTTTATAGTCCAGCCATGCCCCGCAGCAACCCAAGAGGAGGTCCTGGTATCTGGGATTTATTTATCTTCTATAATTGATACTTTGTAGCCTTGAGTGGAGGCCTTGGCAGGCCAGGGTGTGCAGAAAGCTTGGCTTCCTCCATCGCCACGGGCAACCCAAGCCTCCTGTTCGCTCTGTGGCTGCAGCTATCTTGGGTTAATTTGCATACTCACTCCTGAGTGGCTAATGGGCATGGCTTGTGAGTGTAGCAGAATGATGGTTAATTTACATATTACTATTTTATTAGATAGGATGGTTAAGTGAGTACCATTTTAACATTTAAAGTTGTTATTTTTTAAATGAGGGAAAAGAATTAAAATAATAATATTTCAGCCATTACCACCCCTATTTGGCATGATATAGGACAGTGGTCAACAAACCACGGCTCACGAGCCACATGTGGCTCTTTGGCCCCTTGAGTGTGGCTCTTCCACAAAATACCACGGTCTGGGTGAGTCTATTTTGAAGAATGGCATTAGAAGAAGTTTAACTTTAAAAAATTTGGCTCTCAAAAGAAATTTCAATCATTGTACTATTGAAAATTGGCTCTGTTGACTAATGAGTTTGCTGACCACTGATATAAGAGGTCCTAGCCACAAAATAAGGCAATACAAAAAATAAAATGTATAAGAACTTAAAAAAAGAAATAAAAATATTATTCACCAATTATATTAATTTCTACATATAGTTACTAGAATATATAACTATATAGATAATTCACATAAATTAACAGTAGATTCTTTTGAGGTAAGATATTTTAGGAAAATTACAGGATACAAGATTATACAAATGTCAGTTGCATTTCTATGCATCAGCAGAGAGAAAACAACTTAAAGCATTTTTTAACTGGGATGTAAAGTATAACATGATGACTACAGTTAACAATGTTGTATGGCATATTTGATAACTGCTAAGAGAATAGATCCCAAAAGTTCTCATCACAAGGAAATAAAAAAATTTTATAACCATTTGAGGTGATGGATACTAACTAAATTTATTGTTGTAATCATCTTGCAATATATACATATGTCAAGTAATTGTGCTGTACACCTTAAACTTATCTTGTGTTGTATATCATTTATATCTCAAAGAAACTGGGGAAAATATGTAATTTTAAAATTTTTTAAGTGAAGGAATTAACAGATCCCTAAAGAAAAAAGTCTAAAAAAGATATACAAGACTTTAATGGAGAAAATTACACAACTACTAAAAGATATTAAAGATTTAAAGAAATGAGATGCTATTATACATACAAAAGAAAGTCTCAGCATCATAAAGATGTCAAGTCTCCCCAAACTGACACAGCAGTCAATGCAATTTCAATTTTAAAGTCATAACAGAGTTTTATTTGTGAAAACTAAGGAGTAGATTATCAAATTTCTAAGCAAAAGACCAAGACATTATAAAGAAAATCAAGGTGGGGATTTGCCTCACCAGATGCAACTAAAAAGTAATTGAGATAAAACAGTGTGGTATTGATACAAACAGACCAATGAACAGAAAAGGCCAGAAACAGACTTGGGTGTGTATTTTTTGCTAACTTGGCATCTAACACAGGTGGCATTGAAAATGGGTGGAAAAGAAATGGCCTACTCTTAAAAAGTAATATTTGGCAGCTGAATGTGAAAATGAACTATAAAATGTGTTAATGTTCTGTCAAATTTGGCTCAATTTTGGTTGATTTAAAAATAAATTTACTTCTGGAAATGGCTAATGGTGATGGTTTTACATAAAGTGAATGTACTTAATGCCACTGAAGTGTACACTTAAAAATGGTTAAGATGGCCCTAACCAGTTTGGCTCAGTGGGTAGAGCATCAGCCTGAGGACTGAAAGGTCCTAGATTCGATTCTGGTCAAGGGCATGTACCCTGGTTGCAGGTACATCCCCAGTGGGAACTGTGCAGGAGGCAGCTGATCAATGTTTCTCTCTCATTGATATTTCTATCCCTCTCCCTTCCTCTCTGTAAAATTTCAATAAAATGTATTTTAAAAAATGGTTAAGATGGTACATTTTATATTATGTATATTTTACCACAATTTTTAAATGTTTAAATTAAATACATTTATAACAAGTGGCCTTTGGCAAAACTGGTAATTCGTCTCCATAAGAATGAAACTGAACTCATATTTCATACATACAAGAAGAAATTAAATACAGTCCTTAATACTTTCTAAAGAAAATTTCTTTATGGTCTTGGGTTAAGGAAGGATTTCTTATAATATAAAAAGTATAAGACAATTAAGAAAAAAAAGATGGAAAAATATTTCTCTTCATTAAAAGGTTCCATAACCTGACAGGAAGAATGCATTTTCAACACACATTTAGTTACTAAAATTTTTTGAATTCCTAAAAATAAAATAATGAAAACATAACACAGCCTCCCCCTAAATTCTGCCAACATAGGCAAACTACTAGGACAGACATTTTATAGCACAGGAAGCACAAATGGCCAACAAATATATGGGGATACACTTTACCTCATAGGATATGCAAATGAATATACCAGTAACACCCCCAGACTAGGAAAAGTTCAGATGCAGACAATAACAAACGTTAGGGAGACATGTCACTAGAGACTGCTAATGGGAGTGGAAAGTGGCATAATCCCTTTGAAAAATAATTTGGCATCACCTGGCAGAGTTGAGCATGAACCCCCTACAGCAGTTTCATCCCTGAACATTTGCCCTGAGGAAGCCTGTGTGCATGTGAACAAGACATCTTGAAAGAGTCTCAAGAACAGAGTGCTGGGAGAAAGACTCCAGCCACAACAGTCCAGTGTATGGTTCCACTTAGCTGTAGGTCAAGAACAGGCAAGACTAATCTATGGTGATAGACATCAAAAAAGCAGTGGCCTATGGGGATGGCTACTGACTGAAAGGGGACAAGAGGAAACTTGCTGGGGTGATGAAAATGATCTAGACCTGAATCAGTGTTGGCTACACAAGT
This sequence comes from Lasiurus cinereus, assembly GCA_011751065.1. Lineage (NCBI taxonomy): Eukaryota > Metazoa > Chordata > Mammalia > Chiroptera > Vespertilionidae > Lasiurus > Lasiurus cinereus. The sequence continues at coordinate 47,111,384 of JAAGEH010000307.1, read as the reverse complement.
GAATGCATTTGTCAGACTCACTGAACTACACACTCAATATCAGTACACTTCACTGTGTGTAAATTTTGCCTCAGAATAAAAAAGAGGAAGAGAGAGATGGGATGGTTTGTGAGGCATTTAATCCTCATAAGGGGAATAATTTGTTTCACATACTTTGCAGTAGCAATTTGTACATAATTGCACTTTAAGCACAAATTTATTTTATTCACTCAAAAAATCGACGCAAATTCTCTTGACAACGTATTTTAACAAGTTCAATCCAAGACATGATAAGTATTTGAAAATAAAGCTACCAGAATTTCCATTTACTCTGAACTGACTAAGTGAAAATACTGAGACACGTTTAGAAAAATAAGAAAGTTAAAGGCTAGATAAACAGCAATTCAGCTGTATGACTTCATAGACAAAGACTAAAATTTCACAAATGACTGCCTCTTGCTTTTCTGCACTAATCAGTGAAGATATATGTAAGTGATCAGTCCCAACAGTAAATAATTCAGAACTCAATTATTACCACCACTTCCTTCCCCCTGAAAAAAAAAAGAGGAAGATGAGAGAACAGAGACACCAAACCTCCAGTATGAACATTAACTTCCAATTCTGTTTACTAAGTGTATATGTGTGAGAAAGTGTCTGAGTGTGTGAAAGTCATCAAAACTAAACCCTGCTGGCCTAACTGGTGTGGTTCAGTGGTTGAGAGTCGACCTCTGAACCAGGAGGTCACAGTTCCATTCCCTGTCAGGGCCCAAGTCCAGGTTGCAGGCTTGATTCCCAGTGTGGGGCATGCAGGAGGCAGCCAATTCGTGATTCTCTCTCATCATTGATGATTCTACCTCTCTTTCCCTCTCCCTTCCTCTCTAAAATCAATAAAAATATATTTGGAGGGGAAAAAAACTAAAATCTCAATGTTTTGTGTGTCTAAACTTCCCACGATATACACAAAAGCCCAGGCACAAAGCAGATACAAATGATGTATTTCTTACCTGTTTTTATTGGGATTGCTATATGCCTCTTCAATAAGCTCCATTTTGTCCAAATCCTTCCAACTGCCTCCATCCAAGAATTGCCATCGATACGGCAAATGGAAATGAACTCTATTGCACTTATCTAAAATAAAAATATAAAGAAGATATTTGGTATTAGACAACATGACCTAGTCCTATGGTTATCAATGTATGTGGTGCTGCATGCTGACCTAGGAATACTTTAGAAATTCGTGGAGGAGTATTTTTTTAATATAGTCGTATCTAAGCATTCAGATATTTAAATACTATTTATGTTATCATATACATTTTCCTTTTTATATCTCTTTTTAACAGGACATTAGACTGATTTTTCAAAAGACATAAGTTGGCAGATTACATTATATAAGAATTTCATCTCATGATAGTAAAAAAGCTGATCATGAAGTCAAAGGCACCATACCAGCAGGTAAAAGTCTATGTGTTACTGGCAGGTAGTGCTCATGCCAAAAACGGAGCCAGCTTTATCTCTACCATCCCAAGCCCAGACACATTTGATGGCAAGTGGGTCAGAAGCATGGTTCTAAAACACACTGATCTTTCTGGCTGCTAACATGCTCACCTCTCCTCCATATACATCTCCGCCCCCATACTCACATATTCCCCCATCTCCCCCCACACACACACCCCTAAACGTCTTTATACACTGCTCTGCCCCTGCAGATATACACATAATAAATGGCCTAGGTCTATGGGTTTCAGCCAACTGTTTCCCCTATACTTTCCCTACACTCCCCAGGGCTCCTCTCACTCCTAACACTTCCCATATGCCTTGTCCTGTCTCATACCAAACCCTCACCCAGAATGCAGCCCACCACCTCTACCTTTCAATATCCTCTATGAGGTTCTGGTTCATCCATACAGAAGAATGTTGTGAGAGGAAAAAGAAGGAAAAAAGCAATGAAAGTTCTGTGCACTCTGCTATGGACCTGCCTCCAATATATATGCTATAAGGTAGCAAGACAGTGCAATTCTGAGAAAGAATAAAGCTAAAGGCATCACAATTTCTGATTTCCAACTTAATTACAAAAGTGAAGTAATCAAAACAATACAGTACTGGTAAGCCATTCAGAGAAGGACAAGTATCACATGATCTCACCCTACCTGGTTTGAACAGAGTGTCGGCCTGCAGATTAAAGGGTCCTGGGTTCAATTTCAGTCAAGGGGACATGCCTGCGCTGGGACTTGACCTCCAGTACGGGGTGTGCAGGAAGCAGCCAATCAATGATTTGCTCTCATCATTGATGTTTCCATCTCTCTCTCTCCCTCTCTGAAATCAATAAAAAAATTTTTTTTCAAAAAAATAAAACCAGCCAAAACCGGTTTAGCTCAGTGGATAGAGCGGCGGCCTGCAGACTGAAAGGTCCCACGTTTGATTCCGGTCAAGGGCATGTACCTTGGTTGAGGGCACATCTCCAGTGTGGGGCGTGCAGGAGGCAGCTGATCGATGTCTCTCTCTCATCGATGTTTCTAGCTCTCTGTCCCTCTCCCTTCCTCTCTAAAAAAATCAATAAAATATATTAAAAATAATAATAATAAAATAAACAAATAAAAAATAAAACTAGAAGTCATAGAAGCATGAACAGACTGTTGAACCTCAGAGGGAAGGCAGGGGAGGTTGGGTAAGAAGAGATCAACCAATGAACTTATATGCATATATACATAATCCATGGACACAGACAATAGGTAGTGAGGGTCTAGGGGAAGGAGAGGAATGGGTGCGGGCTGGAAGAGGCTAATTGAGGAAAAAGCAGGACCAATATAATACTTTCAACAATAAAGTTATTTTTTAAAAAAGAATACCTCTTTTGGGGTAAAAAAAAAATTAATTTCTGATCACTTTACAAGATATTTCTTTTCTACTTATTCATAGCCTTTGTCCATTTTCCTATTATGTATTTTTCTTATCAGTTTGTAGGAGTACTTTATTTATTTGTTTTGGTAAGAATTTATTTGGCCCTAACCGGTTTGGCTGAGTGGATAGAGCGAAGGCCTGCAGACTGAAAGGTCCCAGGTTCGATTCCGAACAAGGGCATGTACTTTGGTTGCAGGCACACCCCCAGTAGAAAGTGTGCAGGAGGCAGATGAATCGGTCTCTCATCGATGTTTCTAACTCTCTATCCCTCTCCCTTCCTCTCTGTAAAAAATCAATAAAAAAACATATTAAAAAAAACCTTCAAGAGTGTATATGGCAGATATATTTACTAAAACTCAGAATGTACACTTAAAATGAATTCATTTTGTGTGTAAATTACATCTCAGTGTTTATTTTTAAAATATACACATATATGTATACACTAAGTGGCCAGATTATTACAATCTCTGAATGCATAAAAATCTGGCCACTCAGTGTATATCCTATATAATAAAAGGCTAATATGCAAATTTTCCCCTCAACCAAGAGTTTGACCAGCAGGTAGGCCAGCCAACTGCCCATATTCTCTCCCTGTGGCCAGGCTGGCCAGACCCCACCCATGCATGAATTCATGCACCAAGCCTATAATACACACACACACACACACACACACTGAGTGGCTAGATTATTATGTGTTCAGAGATCATAATGATCTGGCCACTCAGGGAATATACTAGAGGCCCAGTACATGAAATTCATACAACAGAAGGGAGGGGTCCCTCAGCTTGGCCTTCACCCTCTCCAATCCAGGACCCTTTGGAGGGTGTCCAACTGCCGACTTAGGCCCAATCTTGAGTCAGTAGGAAAAAGTGTTACATAAAGAAGAGAGAAAAATTGTGTGACAGGGAGAAGCTAATAAGGAAGTCAAATACAATTGTGTGTGAAGAGGATAGGGCCTAAACCAGCAGTCAGACATCCTTCTCACAATCTGGGACCATGGTTCAGCTGCCTGCCTGCCTGAACGCCCCTTACCACTCTGCCTGCCTGCCTTATCACCCCTAACCCCTCTATCTGCTGGCCTGATCGCCTCTAACTACCCTCCCCTGCCTACCTGATAGCCCCTAACCACCTCTGCTTCGACCCCTGCCACCATGGCTTTGTCCGGAAGGCAGGCAGGATGACCAGAAGATGTCTTGTTGACCCAGACTAATTAGCATATTACCCTTTTATTAGTATAAACTAGAGGCCCAATGAATGAAGTTTCGTGCAAGAATGAGCTTTCCTTCCCCTAGCTGCCAACTCCACCTTCACTCCAGCCCAGAGCCACCTTCCCACCTTCCCACACTGCCCAGAGGCCCAAGCTGCTGGGACGGTGCAGAAAACCTGCATGTTGACAATGTAAGCATCCTGCCCTGCCCCAGGCTATACATATGCAAATTAACCCTCCATAGTTGTTGGGTTAATTTGCATACTCACTCCTGATTGGCTGATGGACATCATGAAGATAAGGTCAATTTGCATCTTTCTCTTTTATTAGTGTAGATGGCACCTATTCTTTGACTTACTATTCCATTTCCAGGAATCTGTACATAGAAATACATATATATAATAAGAATTTCAATGGAGCATCACTCTAATTGAATACTACACAATTGTTTTTAAAAACAAGGTGAATTTACATTTACTAGCTAACCTGGGGAAAAACCTTCAAGACATAATACTAAGTAAAAGAAGCCGGTTAAATAATGTCATATGTTCCCATCTGTTAAAAAATATGTACAACAAATATCATAACCACATGGCATGTGTTTACCTTTGGGGAAGGCTGGAGGAGGACTTCAGACTTTACCCTGTATTATTATTATAGACTCTTTTACAAAGTGAAAGTACTCATGAACTGCTTGGATAGTTTTTAAAGAAGAAGTTGTGATGTTTACTTTTTAAGAGGAGTCACCAAATTTGAAAAGGAAACATTCTTCAGTCAAAGTCCAAGATAGCAATAAGAAGAAAACAAAGGTTTAGTAAAAATATAAACATACACATAGATACAAGAATTGCTACATCTGATAAAAGAGGGACTGTGGAGAGAAAACCACAACTTAAACAATTATTCATCTCCCAAGATTAAACATGGGTCTAAGGCATCTCTAAGTCTACAACCACTCTGTACAAAAAACACTTATCTTTGTTCCACTAGACTAGGCATCTGTGACTTGTGCACATCTGTGACTTCATACTATGCTGATCAAGGTTTCACCCACTGCATGAACCACACAATTATGGCCCCCAAAATCATCGTTGGATTTTTAGAAACTTAAATAATCCTATCATCCCCAAGTCCCCAACAAAACTGATGCAGAACTGGTATGACCAAATGCCACACCAGCTTATGGTTAAGAAGGCCCCACCCTCTCTCAACAGGGAAGAGGACTTTGTGGGTGGCCTCAGAGCAGAGCTCCAGGAATGAGAAGCAGTTATCCCATCTACACATACATGAGGGGTTTTCCTGTAACTTACCTTGAAAGCTACAACTTTTCCGGATATGGTACAAACAGATCTGGTCACTCTCTTCTTGGTTAGTAGTTGTTGAGGACACAGAACCTGAACTGTCTCTTCTTTCTACAAACAAACACCATAAAGATGCATCAGCTACTGGATTTAATTCCAATAGCAAATACTTGTTAACGAACTATTAGGATTGAGTACTAATACCAAGAAAAAAGCAATAAATGGAAAGTCTACCTCTCAAAATAAAACCTCAATTAATTTTAGGTTAATTTTTATAAACTTAATATAAAAAGAACATGTAAGTGATTTCAAAGTTTACCTTTACTAGTGTGGCAATGAGCCTGCACCTAATAGTTACATTTAATACTCCCCACCTATCACCATATAAGCAAGCATATAGCAAACCCCCTCTACTTAATATCACCTGTAATCTTATTATTCCCCTTCATTTTTCTTTTTATGTGTTCCTCAGACATACATAGGCTCAACCTCAAAACCTATACTTGTGGACTCTGGAAGTTACTTTCCTCTGTCCCCAAGGGCAGGTATCCTTCCCTCCCTTACTAACAAGGCCATAATCCAACTGAACTCTTTAAGATCTATTTAAAGCAAAACCTTGTCTATTTATAGGCTTTTAGTATTAAAAGAAATTAAACAAAATTAATCAAAGAAAATGTAAAGGGAAAACACGTATAGCAAGGATAATTGTTAAAATATAAAAAAATCAGATAAAGATTAGTGTGATAAGTTTGTCTGCTGGTAGTCCTGACACCTGATATTTTAAGAAGGGGGTCTATTAAAAATCCTAGATATCACTGCAGCTAACAAGTGGATTTGATTGTGCATTCCTGGTGGAGCCCTGACTCATAGTCACTAAGACATAACCAGGCCCAGGACAGTAACTATCACTACATGGCAAGTACTAAAATTTGTTGAATAAAACAATGGATAGCCAACAGCCAGTAATGCAAAAGACACCAAGTAATCATGACCTCTGTGAGGAACCACATTTTTCATTTCCCACATAACAGATACTGAAGAAATGCTTATTTCTTAAATAATCTCTGCTCAAAATTCCCCCATGTTCCTCTCACTGACATTATTTTTATTTCTATTTTTTTAAATCCACACCTGAGAATATTTTCTCCATTGATTTTTAGAGAAAGTGAAAGGAAGGGAGGAGGGAGGAAGAGAGAAAGAGAAACATTGATGTAAGACAGACACATAGCCTGGTTGCTTCCTGCACACACCCCAACCAAGGATAGGGATCAAACCTACAATGAGGGGGAGAAATCAAGATGGCAACATCGGGGAACACCTAAGCTGCTGCCTTGCACAACAATTTCAAAATTACAACTAAAAGAGAGAACGAACACCATCCAGAACCACAAGAAAGCTGGCTGAGTGAAAATTCTACAACTAGAAGTGAAGAGAGGGACTAACGAAGACTCAGAGGAGCAGTAAAAAGCTGAGGTACGGAGACACGCTCACAGAGAGGATGGGTGGAAGAGGGTCTTGGCTGGCTTCCTCTAGAGCAGTGGTTCTCAACCTTCCTAATGCTGCGACCCTTTAAGACAGCTCCTCATGTTGTGGTGACCCCCAACCATAAAATTATTTTCATTGCTACTTCATAGCTGTAATTTTGCTACTGTTATGAACTGTAATGTAAATATCTGATATGCAGGATGTATTTTCGTTGTTACATAATTAAAGCATAGTGATTAATCACAAAAACAATATGTAATTATATATTATGAAATATTTATTTCTAATTACAAATAAATGAAATTTTGTCTTGATTCGTGGTATAGCATGGATAACAGTCTTAATATAACAACAGTAAACTACATTGCTACATTTTGCTACACCGAGGAGCAGTGTGTTGGTTCCTAAGACCATGGGAAATAGGTGTTTTCCAATAGTCTTAGGCAACCCCTGTGAAAGGGTCTTTCGACCCCCAAAGGGGTCGCGACCCACAGGTTGAGAACCGCTGCTCTTAGAGGGAGGGAGACGGAAAATCCTGACTCCACTGAACCCCACTTTTGCCTGCATTGAACCCCAGCTCCAGGCAAGATTCATACGGGGGAGTCTAGACTGTTATGAAAAGGAAGGAATGCACGGAAACTTAGGGGAGCCGCGAAAGACAGAAGTCTGGGGGCGCGAGGAAAGTGCACACACAGAACGCTGACTGCTGATTGTGCCTGGTTTCCTCCAGCGGGAGGAAAACAGAACCTCACAACAGCACTGAAATCCAGGTCCAACTACACTGAACCCTAGTTTCGGGCAAGACCCTGGGGACCCAGACTCAAATGGGTCCCTAGAGCTCACGGAAACTCAGGGGAACCAGAAAGGCAGAAATCTGGAAGCTCGCGCACGTGCAGGCGAAAGGCAGAAGTCTGGAAGGCAAGCGCGCATGCGCAGACTCAGCTGATCCTCACAACCAATTGGCTTGGAGGTCAATTCCCGGCAGGGATACCAACAACAATCAAGAATTAACCACAACAAGACTGTACACACAGTTCACAAAGGGGTGCACCAAGAGTGTCCACCTCAGGTAACTGGGGAGGCAGAGCTACTGGGCCATATAGGATAGCTAGCACACAAAGCTACTCTACCAATTCAGGGAAGCAGGGAAATATGCAGAGACAAAAGAACAGAACACAAACCAAAGAAATGGAGGAAAATAAACAACTGGATATAGAATTCAAAATCACAGTTAAAAAGTTTTTTAAGAATTTCCTAGAAAAAATGAATAAATTTAGCGAGACCCAAGAGGAGATGAAAAAGGGCCAACTAGAAATTAAACATACACTGACTGAAATAAAAAAAGATTATACAGAAACCTAACAGCAGACTAGAGGATTGCAAGAATCAAGTCAAAGATTTGAAATATGACGAAGCAAAAAATACTCCACTGGAAAAGAAAAAAGAATAAAAAAATATGAAGATAGTGTAAGAAGCCTCTGGGACAATTTCAAGCGTAACAACATCAGAATTATGGGGGTGCCAGAAGAAGAGAGAGACCAAGATACTGAAAACCTATTTGAAGAAATAATAACTGAAAACTTCCCCCACCTGGTGAAAGAAATAGACTTACAAGTCCAGGAAGCACACAGAACCCCAAACAAAAGGAATCCAAAGAGGACCACACCAAGACACATCATAATTAAAATACCAAGAGCAAAAGACAAAGAGAGAATATTAAAAGCAGCAAGAAAAAAACAGTTAATTATCTACAAGGGAGCACCCATTTGATTGTCAGCTGATTTCTCAACAGAAACTATGCAGGCCAAACGGGAGTGGCAAGAAATATTCAACATGATGAATAGCAAGAACCTACTACCAAGATTACTCCACCCAGCAAAGTTATCATTCAGAATTGAAGGGCAGATAAAGAGCTTCACAGATAAGAAAAAACTAAAGGAGTTCATCAACACCAAACCAGTATTATATGAAATGCTGAAAGATATTCTTTAAGAAGAGGAAGAAGAAAACAGTAAAGGTAAAAATTATGAATAAGAAATACATATCTATCAACAAGTAAATCTAAAAATCAAGTGAATTGAAAATCTGATAGAATAAACTGGTGAATATAATAGAATTAGGGCATAGAAAGGGAGTAGAATGATAATTCTCAGGGGGAAAGAGCTGAGGCGGGTGCAGGGAAAGACTGGACAAAAATCATACACCTATGGATGAGGACAATGAGGGGGAGGTAAGGGCAGAGGGTGGGGTGGGAGCTAGGTGGAAGGAAGCTATGGGGGAAAAAGAGAGGAACAACTGTAATAATCTCAACAATAAAGATTAAAAAAAAAAAAACCTACACTGAGATGCATGCCCTTGATTGAGACTTGAACCGGAGACCCTTGGGTCCAAGAGCCTATGCTCTATCCACTGAGCAAACAGCCATGCCTGACATTCTTTAAAAAAAAAAAAAAACTTAACATGTTCATTCATTCAACAAATGTCTGAGGCCTACTTTGGGCCCAACACTGTCCAGGCACTGGAGATGAGCAGTGAAAAAAATAAATTTACAATGTCTAAAAAAATTCCATTTATTCATCTCAAGAAGAGACCAACATAACTCTATGCTTTGTTCACTTTTTTTAAAACAATCAAAACAGAATGCAATGCAAAGGATGCCCCTAGAGCTGTGCAGGTCTCCAGGGGACAGAAGCAGTTTTCCATCTCAGTGCAAGTAAGGCCCAGCAAGAATTGATTCATTGTCAACAACAACTGGCATGTTTGTAGAATGTCTTGCTTGTTCATGCCCATGATTTCAACTCATCTTTACAGCCTCCACCAGCTAAGAGGAGATCACTAACAGCATTTTACTAAAAGAAGCACTGACTTATCCAAAGTCACACATCCCATTTAATGGCCAGCTGGAATTGAGGAGCTCCAGCCGAGGGCCTTACCAGAAGTCGCATGTGGGACAGGGGCAGAGCTCTTATTCTTGATGTCATGAGCATTTCTATAAATGGAAGGCATTCTGCTCATCAGGTCTGAGCTCATGCCCAACTTCTGCAGTTTTTCCACATTTTCAGAATTAGAGAAATCATGGGATCTCTTACAGCCTGTGCCAAACTTGCATTCACCCTGTACAAAATATTGGCAGACATGGAGTTTGACACACTGCTTTCTAAAGGAACACGAGCCATGATGTCCATCTCCTTTGTTGTAGTGAAGGCAGATCTGTTGACAGAGAAGGGAAAAGATAGCAGTTTAGAAAGGCTTCACACATTACACCATATTTCTACTGACTAGTCCACTGGCTAGAAGAGGTTCCTCTAGAGACCTAGCTACTGCTGTGCTTCCATCATCCACACAGGCCACACGAAATAAGAATATCCTTCCACTTTGGATGACTTAATATATACCTTTGACTAAAACAGAAACTTGGTGGATGGCAGACTTCTCAAAACATGCCCCTCCACTGGGAAAAGCCAAAGAACTTCAAACTGATCAAAGCTATTCCTTCCTTCACAGGAGACATTTTAATGTAAGTTGCCTAACAGTTCCTAACAACCCTTACATTATACTTATACCCTTCCCCCTGATTCACCATCTCTCCCCAACTCATGCCCCAGCTTCCCCCAACTCTTTCTTCCACAATTCAGGGTCAAAGAAGTTCTTAGGGTTTAAAGCATCTTAGAGAAGGTCAAATGCAGTCCTTTTTTTTCTCAAGGGAGCATGCAGACTCAGAGAAGTTAATCCACTTGCTCTAAGTCACACAGCAATCTGGCACACACAATGGATGTTGAACTGGGTTGTTGGCAAAGCTGGGACTTGAATCAATTAATCCTTCTCTACACTCAAATTCCTGGGGATGAAAACAAGGCCAGAGACCACTAAGGGTTCAACCACTTAATTCACAGGTATTACACTGAACATGATTTAGCAGGGACCTCAAAGGGAAAGACCAGAGAAAGCTGAACCCTAACACTGATTCTGCCACTTACAAGCTGCCTGATCTTAGGCAAGCCACTCACAAGCTCTGAGATTCCGTTTTTCAGTTCCTTAAAATGGGAATAATCCCATGTACATTGCTGGGCTATTATGTGGATTAAAAGGGAAATACAAGGAGTGGCTAATATAATGACTGGAACACAGTGGGTGCTTGATTCATGGTGATGGCCCGAACTAGTCATTGGATGAGGAGTCTAGCCTGAGAGTAGATATCCTGACATAAATGCCACCCTGGGTCTCAGCTCCCATTTGCTGGCACTATGTTCTGAACCAACCTGTACACCCAAGCATACAGAGGCTACACACTCCAGACTGCTCATCTTCTGATTCATTTTTTCACACTAATAACAAGAGGATCTCTCCAAAACGTGAAAACCCACTCTGCAAATACAAACCTCCCCACACACTCCTTCCCTATGCCTACCCATTTCTTTTTCTCCCCTCTCTAACCCTAAATCCAGGTCCTACTGACCTACATGCTATCTCCTATCCATGCCAAGTTCCCTCCTTTCTATATCTCCCTTTCCAAAACTTCATCCTTCAATCATCCTTCAGCTCCCAGAGCAGGCACCATCTATCCCAGAATGTCTTCCCCAGCGCCCAAAACTGTGTCTCTTATACAGAGCACTGATTCTAATTAGAGCATCTAAAACAGCACTTACAATTATTCACTGACTTGTTTGTCTGACCCAGTAAACGTGCCTCTTGGAAGGGTAGAAAGGGTCTTTTATCTCCTTATTGCCCGTGTCTGACTCATAGAGAACATTCAATAAAGATTAGCTGAATTAAATCAATATTAATTTTCAACAGGAAAAAGAAAAAGTTAATAACTGTTATGTGGCAGTCACTCTGGTATGTAGCACCTTTCTCAAATGAATGATTTTAACTGAATCATATGGAAGCATTTTTGTTAAAATATGCCAATCTAATTTCTGTTGCCTCATTGTAGGCACAGTATCAGAACATCCTATATAACCTGGCTGGCCACAGAAAGCACTGCTCAGATGTGCTGCAGAGCACAGTTAACTCTTGGCCCAGCTGCTGCCCTCTGGAGCCACTACTTTCTTCAGAGGCCACACTCCCGCGGGATGCTCACAGCCAACAACAGAGCACGCCATTCTGGGGAGACACTAGCCACCTCCAACAGTGAAGATTTTAGATCAAAACTGCCTGTTGGCCAGGTAGCTTTCTTAGAAATGGGTTATAGTCAGGATATCTTTCTGCCCTGTCCCCTTCCTTCCCTCTCTGCTACCAGAGATGTCAGACATGCATCATTGCCCGAAGGCTCACCCTAACTTCTCCTGCTCATCGCCCAATAAATCTCTCACACTTATAATGTGTCTGCTTCTAGGAAGACCCAAAGTCTCATGTAACCATTGTAATGAGCTTTGAAACAAGTGGGTACCAGAAATGCAACATCAACTGAAGTTCAATATCCTGGGTACAACTGAATTAGTAAATAGCTCATCTGCCTGTCAGCAGCCCTAGAAAGTTTTTCTATAGACCCAACTGGGTCCAGTGATATCTGCATGGTTCCAGGTCCTGCTACACAGGGAGAAGCTGATTGTAGTCTCGCATCTCCTCAGCTGTGTAAATAATGTCTTGCTGCAGCCACTGGCCAAATAGGCTCCCTCAACCTCACAGAAGCCCTGGAAAGGTGGTACCAGCCCAACTAATACAGAAGGAAAGGCTTCAAGGAGCACGTTCAATCCCCAATGTCACAAATTGGGAATTCAAACTAGATCTCCTCCAGGCAGATTCCAATGATCATGATGGGGACCTAGGCTTCTCTTTTACCCTAATATTTTCTATCTTCCAACCTTCTGGCCTTTTCCCAATTCCTTGCTTACATACCCACCCCCTCCCAGCACTCACCTCTGGCAAAAGCCAGGGGTCATTCTGAAACAAGAGCTGGCAGAGTTCACTGTAGCTGAGATGATCGACGCCATGAGTTTTTAGCACACTCAGGTTATGTTCGGTTGTCAAGGTGTGACTGTTTCTACAGTTCTTCCTGCAAAGAAGCAGAGTTAGTGTCACAATTGAATTGTCTCTCCACAAAATTCTTAGGTTGAAGCCCTAATTGCCAGTACCTTAAAAGTGATTGTATTTGGAAACAGTCTTTAAAAAGGGGTGATTAAGTTAAAATGGGGTTACTGGAGGGGGACCAATCCAATTTGACTTGGTTCCTTACAAGAAGGGATTAGGACACAGATTCATACAAAGGGAAAACGATGTGAGGATATAGGAAGAAGATGGCCTTCTAACAAGCCAAGGAGAAAAAAAACCATTGATCTCTAACTTCTAGCCTCCATAATTTTAAGAAAATAAACTTCTGGTTTAAGTTCCCCAATCTGTGTTAACTTGTGGCCGAAGCAAACGAATACAATTAATCAATCTTTAAGATAATTACCAATTATCAATTTTTAAGATAACTTTACAAGAATAGTCCCTTACATTGTTTAGAAGCACTGGAGAAAAAAACAGTATTTCTATGCAATGATAAAATATATTTACAAAGGAAGAAATGGTAACTTGTGATTGTAGAATCCAGACCAGTGCCTCTCAGCAGGTATCTAATGAGAATGACAAGGCCATTCCCCAAAGAAGAGTTATAGCATACCAATCACTGGACATTTAAACAATGGCTGAATAAATAAGTATAGATGCCTTATGGTTATAAGAGCTTGCACACCCTTGAGGCCCAGCCCTTCTCTTTTGCCCAATCCATTTTTGGATCAACAGCCCTTGTTAAACACTCATTGTGAGCTAGGCACTGGCACTATGCCCCAATCATCCAAAGACTTCAAATGACTGCCCTGATCAACATGACTGAAAAGAATCAGGCAAATACTATTTGCTTGACTCAGACACTGCCATTCCTCAGACATCCTGCTTATTACAAGCATCTCAAAAGAAAACCAAACCCTTGATCGACTCCTTCAAACCTGCACCTCCCACAGTCTCTGCCATCTCAGTAAAAGACCATTTCCCTCTCTTTTGGAGTCATCCTGATTCCATTCCTCTCATCTAGTGGAGGAGAAATACATAGAGATGACTTTATAATGGAGTGGAAAGTGCAAGGTGAGCTGTGTTCAGTGTGGAGAGGAGGGCACCTGAACCTGATGGAAATGGGAGAGCAAACTAGAAGGAGCCTGAGCCAAATTATTAGGGTTGAGGAGGATCCAGGCAAGGAGAGAAGTAAAGAACATTCTAGGCAGAGGAGCTAATAATCGGTGATGCCAAAGCCAAATCTATCTAATCATTATAATGATAATGGCTTCTAAAACTTTTTGAGCATTTACAATAAACCAGGGATCGCCCAAATGTTTCCTTTGTAAGTCGTTCTCAAAAATTCTATGAAGTAGAGGATGTTATTTTTTAAATTTATCTTTACTGTTGAAAGTATTAAAGATGTCCCCTATTTTCCCTATTAAGCCCCTCCACCCCGTTCCCACACATTCCAGGCAAGATAGGTGTGGTATTATCCCCATTTTGCAGATGATGGAATTGAGACTCAGATATAAAGTAACTTGCCCAAGTCCACTCAGTTAGCAAGGAGCAGAGGCAAGGTTGGAACAAGGTAGGCTTGTCTTCAGGGCTGTGCACTTGACCACAGTGCTCACTATCCCCCTAAGCACAGGAAGTAAGTCAGGGACCAGGGATCCTTCCCAACTGTCACCAATGAAAAGCAGCAGTGAGAACCTATTTCTGAAACAGATGACCTGAGGTTCAGGAAGACCAGTAGAGATGCAGGAAAACACATAGAAAATACAACTGGCCACATACATTCTCTCTATGAGACACAGAAACAGAGAAGGAAGGTGTTGGAAGCCGCCCACTGTCCAGAGAGGTGTGGACAAGGAACCCGGAAGGCTGGTCAACCTTGAAGCTCTGAAAGGTCAGAGCCACTGTTTAGTTGAGACAACGGTAGCTAAAGCAACTTCCATCTTTTAGTCTTATGTAAATTATTGCTAATTGGCTATTAATGGAATTGCCTGCCTAAAGGCTATGGGAGTATCCCATAGTCTTAATAGAAGGGATAGCAAGGCCAGAAAGGAGTGGAGTCCTTCCCCTTGAGTTGGACTCCTGCCTGGCCAATTCCCAAATTTATACTTTCTTGTCTAGTCTCTTTCATTTGTGTGTGGCCTCTTCCAGAGCCCAAACCCTGAACCTGAACCCTGAGCCACGCAGGACGTGGAGGGGGGACACTCGCAACTGGCAGCCCAACATGGAGCACTCTCAGAAGGGACAAGAAACTTTTGTGTGAACCTCAAGGAAAAGGGAAAGGTGAAGAATACAGAAGATGTGGAATCTAATGAACAAAATAACTTAATAAACAAAACAGAAACAGAAGCACATACACATAAAACAGACAGCCATAAGAAGGGTTTTGGAGGGCTGGATGAAAAAGGTGAAGGAATTATGCAAAAATAACAACAACATTGGCCCATGTAGTTCAGTTGTCCCATGCATCAAAAGGTCCCCGTTTTGGTTCCAGTTTGATTCCAGTTCAGGGTACATGCCCAGGTTTTCAGTTCAATCATTGGTCAGGGTGTGTACATGTGGCAACCAATGGATGGTTCTTTCACATCGATGTTTCTTCTCTCTCCAAAATCAGTGAAAACATATTTAATAATATAACAACAATAACACACATAGACACAGACAACAGTATGGTGATTGCCAGAGGGGAAGGGGAGTGAGAAAAGGTAGAAGAGGGCACAGAGAGAATAAATGGGGACAGAAAAAGAATTTACTTTGGGCAGTGAGCACATGATGTAGTATGCAGTTGTATACTTGAAACCTGCATGGTTTTATTAACCAATGTCACCCAGTAAATTCAACTTAAAAAAAAGAGAAAACTCAGAATCATCCCCATGGTCAGCAAATTCATTAGTCAACAGAGCCAAATATCAATAGTACAACGATTGAAATTTCTTTTGAGAGTCAAATTTTTTAAACTTAAACTTTTTCTAATGCCACTTCTTCAAAATAGACTCGCCTAGGCCATGTTACTTTGTGGAAGAGCCACACTCAAGGGGCCAAAGAGCCGCATGTGGCTCGCAAGCTGCAGTTTGCCGACCACTGATGTTGGCCAGTAAACACCAGATGTCCAAATTTCCAAGATAAGTAAAATTTGACCCCACATTTGGGGAAGTAGCCTAAGAATAGAGCTGCCATCTTCATCTTCCCAAATGCAGACATTTACAGCATTAACAAGATTCACTAATTATCCCCGTAATTCAATCCATCATCCACCATTTATTGCCTGCCTTCCTCTTCAGCTGCTGCTCCTCATTGTCCCCTAGATGCCTCTTCTCCACAAGCATCTGGTGGGACCAATTTCCTCATGGTTCCACCCTCAGACTTCCACCTTGGATCTGACCCACTCCTGGAGCCATGGCTTATACCACCCAACAACTCCCAAAATAGCTAGTTAGAGCCCTGGCCATCCTCTCAAGCTCCAGACCCCTGCGCAAGTTTCAAACCAAATTTCTTTCCTGCTCTCTCAGCCAACAATAAGAAATGAAAATAAGAGTCATTTCCCCGTCAACAAATTGACAGAAAACTATCATCACCTCTCTCGTATTATCACTACACTCTCACCAACTCCCCAAATTTTTCACACATACATCCCCTTCTTAAGGTCTTACCTGGGCCTTCCAATATTCTAATGACATTTCCCAAACACTGCATTCCCAGCCCCATCTAATGGGACCATGAGACATCTTGTGGTCCAGTGGATGTAGGTGTAAGATTGTCTACCACTTCCAGAATTGATCCATAAAGATCTCTCTCCATCCCTCTACTGTGCATCTTCTCCATCTACTTCCTGGAACCTGATACCCAGAACGGCCTTAAGAGCTGAGGAAGGCACAGTTTAGATCAGCCAGCCTGGGTTCGGAATGGCTGTGTAGATCAAGGGCCCCACCTCACACTGGCTTTTGGAGCCTGAGATGAGCCAGAAGTAATGACTACTCTGTCAAAGAAAAAGGCGTAAACCGGTTTGGCTCAGTGGGTAGAGCGTCGGCCTGCAGACTGAAAGGTCCCAGGTCCGATTCTAGCCAAGGGCATGTACCCTGGTTGCGGGCACATCCCCAGTGGGGGGTGTGCAGGAGGCGGCTGATCGATGTTTCTCTCTCACGGATGTTTCTAACACTCTGTCCCTCTCCCTTCCTCTCTGTAAAAAAAAAAAAAAAAATCAATAAAATATATTTTTAAAAAATATTTGAGATAAATGATTTCCAATCAGGTCCCCATCGCATCCTCCTATAAATCAGCATCCACACAAAGGTACATCTTCCTAAAAGGCAGACCCGAGGACTGCTCTCTCCTGCCATTTCACAGGCTCCTATCACCTCAGGGTAAGGTGCAAACCCTTGGCCCAAACCTAGTCCATCCACCTCACAGAGGCCCTGCTGCATCCGCGGTGGGAAACCTCCGGCCGGGGCCGTGGCAGGGCCCCCGCCCGCCCGCCCGCCGCGGCCTTCCATTCCCTTCTCCTGGCGGCGGGGGGGGGGGGGGGGGGGGGTAGGACAGGTGCTATGAGGAAAGACACAGCACGGTGTGAGGGAGAGGAAGGCGGCTCAGAAAGGAAAGGGATCTCTGAGTTAAGGCCCGGATTCATGGGAAAGGGGTTCGCGTTCCGCGCAGGGTAAAGGCCGCCAGATGGGCAAAGGCTGGGAGGGTTCCAGAAACCAAAGGGCGCCCCGGCGGGGCGGGGCGGGCTGAGGGCGGCGGACCCGTTCCCCAGAAACCGGGGCGGCGGCGAGGGGGGCCTGCACGTTTACCCCAAATGCCACCGGAGCCGGGGAACAGGCGCTGCGAGGCTCCTCCCGCGGGGCCGCGGCCGCGGCCGGGTCGTGGCCCTCGGCGCGCGGAGGCCGGGCGTCGCGGAGGGCGGCGCGGCCTGTTTTCTTCAGAAGAGCCCTCGGCCCGCCCCGCGTCCACTCCGCACACCCGCACGCCCGGGCGGCCACCCCCAGGCGGTCTCAGCCTCTAAATCTCTGCTACCGAAGCCGGGAGGGCACGGCTCCGACCGACCGAGCGCCTCCCACACGCAGAGCCAGGTGCTCAGTAGGTGCTCAATAAACGCTCCCTGAGGGGAACTGGGGGAACGGCCACCAAATCACCTCCCCAAACTTCAGAAAGGGCTCAAAGCGGGCGAACCGAGGGGACGCGGCCCTCGCCCTCCTCCACCCCCCGGGGCCCTCACCCCGCCCCCGCCCCCGCCCCGGTGCCTTACCCGGTTTTGAGGAACTTGCAGGCGCCCAGGACCATAAACTTGCACAAGTGCAGCTGCCCGCAGAGCCCGGCGCAGGTGGGCTTGAAGCCCTGATGGCCGCGACACAGGCGCAGCGCGGAGGCGGCCAGCACCACCCGCTCGGGGCCGGCGGCCGCGCCGCCCGCGTCCGCCCGGGTCACCACCACGAAGCGGCGGGACTCCCGCAGCAGCCGCTCCAGCGCGTCCGCGCCGACGCCGTTCCGCAAGCGGCGCCGCAGCTGCCCCAGCTCCAAGGCGCCCCCGGCCGCGCACAGCACCTGGGTCACCTCGGCGAGCGCGGCAGCCTGGGCCATGGCCACGGCGGCGGCGGGGGCGCAGTGCCCGTCGGGCCGCCGGCTGGCGGGGCGGGTCCCGCGGGGAGGAGACGCCGGCGGGAAGCGAAAGCGAAAGCTGCCCCGGCTGGACGGAAAGCAGAACCGCTGCGGCCTCGCCACGCCCCCGGGCCCGCCGCTGAGCGGGGCTCGGCGCCTTCCCTCGGCGCCCCCAGCGGAGGCGGCCGGCCAGCCCGACCAGGAGATCATCCTCGCCGTCGGGGCCGGTGCTCTGGCGCGCCCCGTCAGCTCGCCGCCCCTCAGGCAGCCCTCGGGGCGCGGGGAATGAAAGCGCCCCTCGGGGGCCCTTCACCTCGAGGACGGAGAGCGACGCCGCACGCGCGCGCTCCTCCCGGGGCCGTGCGTGTGAGAGAGAGGTCCCACGGAGCAGAGACTTTTGTGCCCCGCGCGGCCGTCAGGTGCGGTGCGGCGCCCCCTGGGAGGCTGCGTGAGGCTACGTGAGGCTGCGACGCCCCCTGCGAGGCTGCGTGAGGCTGCGACGGCCCCTGCGAGGCTGCGGTGGCCCCTGCGAGGCTGCGTGAGGCTGCGACGCCCCCTGCGAGCCTGCGGCGGCCCCTGCGAGGCTGCGACGGCTCCGGGGACGCTGGGGCGCCCCCTGCGAGGCTGCGGCGGCCCCTGCGAGGCTGCGTGAGGCTGCGACGGCCCCTGAGAAGCCGGCGGAACCTTGCGAGCCGCCCAGACGGCCTGAGGCCCCCGTGGACGGCGGCCCGCCAGCCTGCCCACAGCCCCCCGCACGGCTATCACCCCAAGTGCGAGAGGGGCGAGAGCCGCTTTACTGCCGCTGTCTCCTCCGTTTCGGCAGCGAAATCCTCACTTTAAACATAAAAGGATATATTATTTTAAAAAGCCATTACGTGGCTCCGCACCCTCTCTGAATAAAGAGTGAGCAAGTAGTGCGAGACCTTTCAGAGCACAAGCGACACGGGGTGGACAGAAAGGTGACTTCGTGAGAGCCTCTGGGTAGAGTCAGGGAAGAGCTGGTTACATTTGCCCGGTGTGTGACCTTTGACCCGGCAATCCTTCCTCCGAGAATATTCTAGAACTAAAAGGAACAGTGCCCAAGTTAGGCGCCCAAGTGTCCAGGGGCGTTGGGGGAGGGGGTACAAGGGTTAGTGGGTCGTTTGCTTGCAAAACCTGGCGTTAAATCTTGGTCTGCTGGCTGAGAACGCCGGCCATGGCGCTTGGGGAGGAAAAGAGCGGCGAGGGCGGCCCCGTGGGGGTGGCCGGGCGGCAGGAGGTCTGCGCGGCCCGGCGGCGGCGGCGGCGGCGGCGAGGCAGCAGGGCGGCCGCAGGGAGCGGGCGGAGGCTCCGGACAGCGGGAAACGATGGGGGGTGGGAAGATGGTGGCGGGATTCGAGTATTATGTTAACGTGAACATAAAATTCTATTTATAATAGTGCCAACCAACTGTTAAAGTCGATGTATGGGAGAAGAGTAGGTAGTAACATGGACAAATGAAAATGAATTAACGAGGAGATGATGGGATGGAGGAGCAATTTTTCTTTGGATTTTCTTTTTTTCAAATGGGTGTGGAAATTTTTTTTTCTTAAAATTTTATTTTTAAATTGTAGTTTAATATTGTACAATAAAACAGCATTTTTTTAAAGGAAGGGTGTGATGTCAGTAAAAATGCCGGAGTAAGGATCTCATAAAGTTTGCCCTTCCTTACAAGCAATGAGAAACTGGCAAAAAAACAAAAAATGTTCTGAATGAATGTTTTCAGAGTCTTGCAGCAATGGATTATTTAGCATTTAGTCAAGAAAATTAGCTGAATCTGAGCAGGAACGCCAAGCTTTGTAGCATTCTAATTTACTCTAGTCCTGCCTCCTCCTCCTCCGCAGCAGCCTTGAATTAACAGAGGCCAAATTAACGAAATAAACGGATGAACAAAACAGATTCAGAGACATGGAGGCACGGAACAGACTGAGAAATCTCAGAGGGAAGAGGAACATTGGGGGAGGAGGGGAGGATAAACCAAAGAATTTATATGCATATACTGTATGCATGACCTTGGGCACAGGTAATAGCGTGGTGATTGTCCGGGGAGAGGGTGGGAGAGGGGACGCAGGAGGGTCAATGGGGGGAGGGGAGAGGGAACATTTGTAATGCATTCAACAATAAAGATAAATTTTTTTTAAAAGAAAAAAACTAGCAGCCTATCCTTCTGGTACCTATGGTAGACGGCATAACAGAGCTGGAGCTCTTTCAAAGCCTCCGTTCCAAAGAAGTCATGATTTGACCTGTCTGGTGGTCCCCGGAAGACTTCCCAAAAAGGCTGGTGTATTTATTCCACTTCACTTGGCCTAGCCCAATCCTAATGGCTTCTCTCCATAGGTTGTTTACCATTTGAATGTTTTTATGTAATGACTGGTTGTGGCAATGGATAACAGTAGGGGAAAACAATAAACTAACCAAAACAACTTAAAAATAAAAGCTGAACAATGAGCCAAAACCGGTTTGGCTCAGTGGATAGAGCGTCGGCCTGCAGACTGAAAGGTCCCAGGTTCGATTCCGGTCGGGGGCATGTACCTTGGTTGCGGGCACATCTCCAGTGTGAGGCGTGCAGGAGGCAGCTGATCGATGTCTCTCTCTCATCGATGTTTCTGACTTTCTATCCCTCTCCCTTCCTCTCTGTAAAAAATCAATAAAATATATTTTTAAAAAATAAAAGCTGAACAGTGAGATGTCCATTGGGGCTTTGCAAAGCTCCAACTTCTTTCTAAGAATCTAGAAGGCCCCATGCATCCCCAAGTAGATTCTCATTATTCCTGGTAGTTATCTATATATATAAAAAGTCAGTGTCCTTGACAACCGTGATGACCAAACGACTGGTCACCATGAGGTGAATTGAGCACCTCTCAGTCCCTCCCACCCCCACAGCCCAAAAGTGGGGTGGGGCAGGACTGGCGAGCGGGCTGAATGGTTGACCTCTTGGTCCCTGCCCCCATTCCACAGGTTCTGATGCAGCAGTTCTCAACCTGTGGGTCGCGACCCATTTGGGGTTCAAACGACCCTTTCACAAGGGTCGCCTAAGACCATCGGAAAATGCAGATATTTACATCACGATGCATAACAGTAGCAAAATTTCATGGTTGGGGGTCACCACCACATGAGGAACTGTATGCAAGGGTCGAGGCCTTAGGAAGGTTGAGAACCACTGCTGATGGATCAGTGATGGTGAATGGGAGAATTGGGGTGGGTGGTGGGAGGACCGGGCTGGCTGTCAGCGTGAGGGGCCCTGAGTGGGCAGTGCTTTCCATCAGCAGCCGGCCCGGTGCCCAAGCATAGAGGTGAAGTCACCGGCACCTACTTTCCCGCAGGTCTGAGCCCCCGAACAGCCAGGGATGAGCTGGTGATCCCAATGGCCTGACAGTCTGGCAGTGGAGGCAGCGTTCAGCCTGGATACTGGCAAATGGGCAGAAGATGGCCGTGATCACAGGAGGCGAGGCCCTAGAGACCCTACCCACATGATTTCGTGCACTGGACCTCTAGTATTCTGTAAAGTCACCATGAACACTGAATTAGACACTATGAAATCATTGCTTCTAGGGAGAGTACAGGGGCTAAGTTCCTGTGAGCCTCTCGTCACATTTTTGGGATTTGGGTTAATGCATAACCTTGTCATGTGTTTGTTTTTGTTTAAAGATGCCAATACAGTTTCTGGATTCATTAACATTGAACCCACAGCCCACATCATTATAGCCCATGCCTGAACAAAGCTTACCTAACCTAGAGATTTTCCCCACAGGGCACAGCAGATCCTCCTTGCTCTTAGAAACACTAACCAGCCATTCAACACAATACTTAGAGATCATTTTAAACAGTGAAATAACCAACAAAAAACACCAAAATGTAAAAAATATACACTAAATAGACAACAAAAAGAATACTTGTTTACCAGGTGTACCAGTTAATAATCCGGAGTTTTCTCAATAGATGGAGTTATATATGTTGATATATATATGTGATTTGATATGTACGCTATTTTGTTATAATGTCAGCAAGCTTCAAAACTTCATATGTCAAATTTGTTGAAGGTGTTAACATCATAGATATTTTTATGGTTAAAAATGTTGAATTTTGTGCCAAAAAAAAGAGCATTTACAGGAATTTTTAATTCATTATTTTGAAGAAAAGTGCTGCTGAAAGTTATCGTATACTTTGGGAAGCTTATGGTGAACATACTCCATCTCAAGATACTTGTGAACACTGGTTTAAATGCTTTAAAAGTGATGATTTTGATGTGAAAGACAAAGAATATCCAGGTCAACCGAAAAACTTAGAAGATCAACAATTACAAGCATTATTGGATAAAGATGTGTGTTAAACTCAAAAACAACTTGCAAAAAGATTAAATGTTGCTCAGCAAACAATTTCCAATCATTTACAAGCAATGGGAAAGATTTCAAAGGAAGGAAAATGGGTGCCACATCAACTGAACAAAAGACAAATGGAAAATGGAAAAGTCATCAGTAAATTGTTGCTTCAATGGCACGAAAGTCAGGTTTTTTTGCATCGAATTGTGACTGGTGATGAAAAGTGGATTTATTTTAAGAATCCCAAACACACAAAATCATGGGTTGATCCAGGCCAATCATCAACATTGATTGCAAGGCCAAATAGCTTGGGAAAGTAGACAATGCTCTGCATTTGGTGGGATCAGGCTAGTGTGTTGTATTGTGTGCTTCTAAAACCAGATGAAACCATTAATACTAATCACTACCAATAATAAATAATCATTTTGAACCATGCTTTGATGGTAATACGACCAGAATGCTCCAGAAGACATGGCAAACTAATTTTGCTTCATGATGACACACCATCACACACTTCAAACCCAGTTAAAGACATGTTAAAAGATCTTACCTGGGAAGTATTAACCCACCCGCCGTATTCACCAGACCTTGCTCCTTCAGATTACCACTTGTTCTAATCAATGGCACCCGTACTTTCTGAGCAGCACTCAAAATGTACAAAGCAGTGGAAAATTGGGTCTCTGAATGGTTTGCCTCAAAACAAGGAAAGTTCTATTGGGATTGTATCCACAAATTACCTGAAAGTTGGGGGAAATGTGTAGCTAGAGATGAACATTACTTTGAATAAAGCACTTTTGATGTTTCTCTTTAAATTATCGTGTTTTGATTACAAAATCTGCATTATTAACTGGTACACATGGTACCCAAAGAGCTGAAATAAGCAGTCACCTCGCTATGTGTGTGTCATTGAATGACCATGAAAGTACCATACAATGATTTGGGGTAACAAGTACATTTTAGTTCATAGGCAAATTTGCAAATATGGAATCTGAGCATAGGCAAGGTGGACTATAAGTACTGCTCAGAGTGTGTCCCTCACCTGGGCTGTTATTTCACTGTCCCACCATCCATCAGGCATTGGCTAAGGCCTGAGGGGGAACAGGAGCCTTCTGGCTCTCTGTACCTATTGCACCTGGGCAAAGTGGCTCCTTAGCAAAGTTTGCAGTTGGGCAAAAGGATCCTGGGAGGGCACACTCAGTTCAGGACACAGGAACATAACTGATGGGCAGAGCTAATCTCCAGAGAAAAGAAAGAGTCTGCACTGCTGCAGGGCTGGACACCAGGCTCGGGACAGCATGGGATCCCAGACCAGGCTTCAGTGCTGGTGCAATGCTAGCACAGTGCTTTTTCCTAAACTGTCATCCCCTCCTCTCACAGAGGGGACCCTGTCCTGTTCCCATTCACCTACCCAGAGCTCAGCCAGTACTTAATATTCAATAAATATTTGAGAAATGAATAAACACAGCAAGTGTCACCCATAATCCCACTACCCACATGGAACTGTATTGATCCCTGGGGATTTGCTCTGGATATGGGTAGGGCTAGAAGTCCTGCCCAGAGGTTTCATCTAGTTCAAGGTAAAGGATTGTTTTAAGGATCACAAGCAGGCCAATGACTTTGTAAAGGGGCACATTTCTTTATTTTTGTTTAATAAATCTTTATTGTTCAGATTATTACAATTGTTCCTCTTTTCCCCCCATAGCTCCCTTTCACCCGGTTCCTACCACCCTTTGCCCTTACCTCCCCCATTATCCTCATCTATAGATGTACAATTTTTGTCCAGTCTCCTCCCACACCCCCCTCACTCCTGTCCCCCTGAGACTTGTCAGTCCACTCCCTTTCTATTCCCCTGATTCTATTATATTCACCAGTTTATTCTGTTCATCAGATTTTTAATTCACTTGATTTTTAGATTCACTTGTTGATAGATACTTATTTGTTTATAATTTTTTATCTTTACCTTTTTCTTTTTCTTCCTCTTCTTAAAGAGTACTTTTCAGCATTTCATATAATACTAGTTTGGTGTTGATGAACTTCTTTAACTTTTTCTTATCTGTGAAGCTCTTTATTTGACCTTCAATTCTGAATGAAAGCTTTGCTAGGTAGAGTAATCTTGGTTGTAGGTTCTTGCTATTCATCACTTTGAATATTTTCCATCTGGCCTACATAGTTTCTGTTGAGAAATCAGCTGACAATCATAAGTGTGCTCCCTTGTAGGTAATTAACTGTTTTTCTCTTGCTGCTTTTAATATTCTCTGTCTTTTGCTCTTGGTATTTTAATTATGATGTGTCTTGATGTGGTCCTCTTTGGATTCCTTTTGTTTAGGGTTCTGTGTGCTTCCTGGACTTGTAAGTCTATTTCTTTTACCAGGTGGGGGAAGTTTTCAGTCATTATTTCTTCAAATAGGTTTTCAGTATCTTGCTCTCTCTCTTCTTCTAGCACCCCCACAATTCTGATGTTGGTATGCTTGAAGTTGTCCCAAAGGCTTCTTACACTGTCTTCCAATTTTTGGATTCTTTTTTTCTTTTTTCTTTTCCAGTTTAGTGTTTTCTGCTTCATCGTATTTTAAATCTTTGACTTGATTCTTGCGTTTCTCTAGTCTGCTGTTAGGTCTCTGTATAATGTTTTTTATTTCAGTCAGAGTATGTTTAATTTCTAGTTAGTCCTTTTTCATATCCTTGATGGTCTCACTAAATTTATCGACCTTTTCTAGGAAATTCTTGGAAAACCTTATAATCTTGGTTTTGAACTATATATCCAGTCATTTGTTTTCCTCCATTTCTTTCGTTTGTGATCTGTTTCTTTGTCTCCACATTTTTGCTGCTTCCCTGAATTAGTAGAGTAGCTTTGTGTGCTAGGGCTCCTATATGGCCTAGTATCTCCGCCTCCCCAGTTACCTGAGGTGGATACTCTTGGTGCACCCCTTTGTGGACTGTGTGCTCAGCCTTATAGTTAAGTCTTGATTGTTGTTGGTATCACTGTTTCTCCAGGGCAATTGGTTGTGAGGATCAGCTATCTAAACCAGGAGAACTTCTGTGCTGGAGACAGCCTTATGACTGCAAAATTGCAAAAGCCTCTGTGCCAAGCTTGAATGGGGCAGAGTCTCAGGGCTGAGCAGACAGCCTTGGCTTTCCATCAGCTCTGCCCTATGAGGCCCCTGGATCTCAGTGTCCCTCAGTAATCACTGCAGTCCTCTCTGTATGTACTCACATGCGCCTCCAGACCTCTGCCTTTCATGGCTCCCCTGAGTTTCCATGCACTCTTCCTTTTCCCAACAGTCCAGACCCACCCCCCCATATTAGTCTCGCCTGGAACTGGGGTTCAGTGCAGTTGGTAGATTCCATCTCCCTCCCGCTAGAGGAAGGCAGCCAGGCACTTCACCACCCGTCCTCTCCACATGCGTGTCTCCATACCTCAGCTCTTTGCAGCTCCTCTGAGTCTCTGTGAGCCCCTCTCTTTCCTTCTAGTTATAGAATTCCCACTCAGCCAGCTTTCCTGTGGTTCTGAATAATGTCCGTTCTTTTAGCTGTAATTTTGAAATTGTTGTGTGAAGCAGCAGTTTAGGTGTTCACCTATGCTGCCATCTTGATTTCTCTGGGGCACATTTCTTATGCAGTGGTCACCACTGATCTGGTCAGGGGATAATGTGGTAATAAGAAAAAATGTTTCTCTTTTATTAAACATGGATTTATAAACTTGCCCTGATCAGCATGGCTCAGTGGTTAGAGTGTTGGCCTATTCACCAGGAGGAGGAGAAATTCTCCTTTTTTATCTGTGCTGATTCCTGGCACATACCTTAGTTGCAGGTCTGGTTCTTGCCCCATTTGGGGTGTGTACAGGAGGCAAACAATTGATGTCTCTCTCACATCAATGTTTCTCTCCCTTCTCTTTTTTCCCCTTCCTCCTTTCTTTCACTCTCTCTCTAAAAAATAAATGGAAAAAATATCCTCACTCCTCAAGTAAGGATTTAAAAAATAAACATGGATTTATAAACTTGACTCACTGAGAGTTATTTGTATGAGTTGACCCAGTAGTGTTATGGATTGAATTGTATCCGCCCTCAAAGTTCATATGTTGGAAGTCCTAACTTCCATTGGCTCAGAATATAAACATTTTGTGGTATAGGGTCTTTTAAGAGATAATTAAATTGAGTTTATGCCTTGGCCAGTGTAGCTCAGTAGTCAGAATGTCAGCACAAACAGAAAGGTCTCTGGTTTGATTCCTGGCTCCAGTCTGGGCAAGTTCAGGAGGCAACCAATCTGTGTCTCTCACATTGATTTCTCTCTCTGTATCACACTCCCCGCTCCCTTTCACTCTCTAAAAATCCTTGGGTAAGGATTAAAAAAAAAGAGAGAGGTAATTAGGACAGGCCTGAATACAATATGACTGGTGCCTTTACAAAAGGGGTAAATTTGGACACAGACATGTTCTGAGAGGGAAGACAATGTGAGAGACACAGGGATATGATGATGGAATCGGCAAGTTGATGGATCCTTCTTTTATGGTCTCCGACAGAATCAACCCTGCTAACATCTTAGTCTCCAACTTCTAACCTCAAGAGGGATGAAAAAACGAATCTGTTGTTTAAGCCACGTAGTCTGTGGTACTTCGTTATAGTAGCCCTAGCAAACTAGTACCAGTAGTTAGCCCCCGGACCAAAGAGAACAGGCACAGCTTTGCCTCCCACTGGAAAAACCTCAGAAGGGATAAGTCTTTGGAGTGTCATCAGAGTCCTTCCCAACCCCACAGACTGGCCAACGTCCACCTTCACCAACCCCCCTCCAATAAGGTAATTGACTTTTTTTATTCTCGACTGTTATCAGATTTTGGGAGAATCACTGCTGTGGTATTGTAGACTATTAAGGCTGTGCCCTAAGTGACCTCCTAAGCAGTTGGAGAGATATGGAGATAGAGATGTTAGAGATAGAGACAGAAAGAGTAATATGGATGGACTTTGTTCTTCTTTATCTGGGCTGGTCCTTTTACCAGAGCTGGGGGTCAGGAAATGATGCCCAGAGAGGCTGACGTGTGGGAAGGGCAGTGGTAGATGGCTGTGCTGTCCTGCAGGGCCATGTCCAGTGGAAAGGGTGCACTAGGCACGGCCTAACTCTGGGGCTTGGGAATTCATGTTAGGTTCATGAATTCTAACAGTATCACCTGTCCCTGGCTTAGTCGGTTCTTCACTAGAAGGTGGGATCCTAGAAGATAAACAGCATGCTTTCCTATGTACCCAGCCCCTAGGAAAAGGATAGACTCAAACTTTAAATGATAGAAAACTTGTTAAAAAAAAATATTTTTTCGGTCCAAACTTGTTGCAAGTAAATTTTTAGAATACAAATCGTTCCTAAAGACCATCTATTCCTTTTTAATAATTGAAAGTAAAACACAAACTCAGAGAGAGCAGGCAGACAGCTCTGGTGGGAAGAAGGATGTTTGGGGGAGATTGAGTAAAAAAAAAAAAAAGACAACTTCAGACAGACAACAGTGTGGTGATTGGGGTGGCAGTGGAGGTGAAAGAGTGTATGGCGGGGGAAAGGGGGATAAAAGGTGATGGGGAAAATAAATTTTAAAAATAATTAGAGAAAAACAATGCATAAAAAATGATGTGACCTTTAGAGTTAGGCTTTTGATTAAAATCTCAGTTCTACTTTTTAGCAGTGTGAACCTGCACATGTCAGTTGCTATCTCTGGCCTCACTTTCATCTGCAGGATGAGAGAGTATAGCATCTACCTCGTTGGGTTGTGAGGAAGAAATGAAAATATGCCTTGTACACTGCAAGTACTCAAATGGAAAATAAAGACAATGAGGCTTTCTAATAAAAGCCTGTCTGCAACATAGCACCCAATTCTTCCCACTCTAAAATGAGGGGTGGGTAACACCCCACATTTTACAGTCTCACTGCTTGGTGGAGACACAGAGGTCAGCTAAAGATCGAAGGAGTGTCAGCCTGATAATTAATTCTAACATGCAAACTAGAGGAAGGGCAAACATTCCACAAGTTCACAGATGGTATGTGAACTTTGACAAAAGAACAGATTTATTCAGAATTAGTGTTCAATCAGCTGGAATAAACAGGCCAGTAAGAAAGAGGAGGTGTCAACGTGCTTTGGGCACCATTCTTGTAATAGCTCTTGAGGTGCCTTTAAGTGGGTGCACTCTGGAACACCTATTCTCTTGCAGGTAATAATAGTACAGGAAGAGCAGAGGCCATGGGTCCTTCAGTGCCTTGGTTTCTATCAACCTGCATTCAGGCTCCTTCTCCAGAGCAGACCCTCCTTCCATTTCCCGCCCCCTCCCAGGCTTTGCTTCTGCCCTGAAGTGCTACCCCCAGTTCCTTCCTTCTTGGTCCTGGGTTCCTCTCTCTGGGCCCAAAGTAAGCTCTCACCATGCTCAGTTCATCCCAGACCTGGCTCTCAGACCCTCAAAAGCACTATGTCCACAATGAACTCATCTCACTGAACTCACACTTCCACTCCCACCCTGGGTCACAGCACCCCTCATTCTCTCCTCGTTTCACATCTATCACAGGCTCCTGCAGGACTGGGGCTTGGTCTTACTCCTGGAACTCTAGTGCTAGACAACGCCTGGTATACTGCAGGTGCTCAAGAAATATTTGTGAGGTGTCCAGGTTGGGGACAACAAATGTTTTTAAGTATCCCCCAGTAGCACCAGCACCCACGGCCATAGCATACCCTCATCTTGCTAACTAATTACCCTTTTTCTTCTTTCCTCTTTTTCACTAATTGCTTCCCCAGCAATATGTCTAATAAAATAATATATGACACATTACACTGCACATTTAAGTTTTCAGAAACGGTAAGGAGCCTAAGTTTGATACAGTTTTTCACATAGTCCAATAATTCTCCCATGAATCAATAAGCAGAAAAAAGGAACAGAAAATCAGAATTGGATATAGAATTTTTTTTCTTTCAAAGACACATTTGATACAATTTTTAACATTTATACTTTCAAACAAAATGAGCCAAAAATACACCCAGCGCTAAAAAAATCAAAACAGAAGTAATACAATTTTGATTTCAATACTTTAAAATACAGAAATTGAAAAGTAAGAATACCAAATACAACTTTAAACAAGTCACTTGTCCTCCCCTCTAGTAACCAATTAAACTATTTAAAGACTTACAAATTTAAAACAGAAGCAAAATAAATACTGTACACTTTCCCTGCCTGCAGGCAAAAGATGGGAAATACTGTTAAGAGTAAAAAAAAAAAAATGCTCTTTAAAGCTTCAGCATCCCGTTTCCCAACCACACCCCACTCTGTAGTCACACAGTGTGCTTCTGTACTCAAAGGACACACATGTGCACACACACTGACTGCCTATACAAACAGACAAGACACTACTCCGCAGACACCCCAAACAAGAAAGGGTACCAGTCTCCTTGGACCATAGGCATAAAAATCAGTTAAGAAAAGTCAGTCAGGCTAGCAAAACATTACTACAAAACTAATAAATACCATAGCCAACAACTGTCCTCTTTTCAAATTTCACAGATTTGAAATCTCTAAAATCAATACTACCCCACCCTATCACCTCCCTCTACCCCCTAAAAAAACAAACACAAAACCTGCTGAAGCACTGGCAAAGTTAGACATTTCACAGTAAATGTGAAAATTCATATTATATAATCTCTTCAAATGAACCTTTCACCCTCTTTCCACAGCATGAAACTATTATGGCTTAATTTATATTAAAAGTAGAAAAGTCTTTTCGGAAGGAAATACAGTCTGCGAAGTTGCACATGCATTTCCTGATCAGTGCTATTTCATACCTAAAAACTGCATGATGCATTTGCAGTCAGAAGCTATTTTGGGAAAAATTGAGGTTATAGCTTTTGATTCAGTCTAACCATAAATGTAAGGCCCTTAGTTTGGTTTAGGTTTCTTTTGCAATATAAAATAACCTGGGGGTTTGCTTAGCAAGTGACACCTCAGGTCCCTGACTATAATGTGGAAGTTATATGTATGCTTTGTAAAAATAAAAGGTTACATATGAATCTTTGAGGGAAGAAATGATTCTAGGCAAGGAATTAATTCCTCACTATATATTCCTCTTAATAATGGTAATTGTTACCAACCAACTACCACAGGAATATAAGAGTATGTCTGGGTTATTTTGTTCCTGCAAGCTAATATATATTCCAGCACTTATGATCATTGTTTTGGTGAAAAACCTTGGGAGGAAATAGCTGGCATTTTAAAAAGGAAATGGCCAAAATAAAAGTAAGTGGAGGCAAGGTTTATCATTATGATTAAGTTCCACTTAGGACTGCTTTCTGAAATAAGGAAACGTGAGTTCAGAATGTAACAGGTCTTGCATAGGTAAGCTACTTAGAGGTCAAGGGCTACGTGGTAGCCAGGGTTTATTAGTGAAATAGTGCAGAACAGATCAACTTGTTGGAAGAATCACTGAATATAGTTTTGAAAGGGTTTTAACAAAAATTTAATGTTGCACTTGTTAAGACAAAGCTTTAGGACACTAGAGAGGGCACATGGGTGAGAGGGAGACTCTACGGGGTAGAATGCAGGTAAATGAGCATTAGTTTCCCTACATTATTAAAGAGGGAAAAAATAGTATAAAAGAGTAAAACCACAGTCAAATTTAAGCTAATTGCTTTGGAAATAGGCATTTGCTTCTTAATGACCTTAATTTTTAAAAATTTATGTAAGGGATATGAAAGATTTGACTTCTGTATCATGATTTTCACTAAAGAACAAATAAAAATAAGAGCAGGATTTTTAGTAAGGCTACAGTATCAAAATTACTTTAGTCCAACAGCAATGTAGTGAGTATATTCTTTCTTTACATCTGGCTTCTAGCAAGCATATCAAATCACCCCCAGGACAAGCAGAGGCTGCACAGCATCACAGAGAAGAACTGTAGTAGGAAGCAAGGTTCCAGAGGTCTAGAATCTACTGTGACCCCAGGCAAATCACTGCCCTATTTGAGTTCCATTTGTCTTCTTTATTTACCGGTAACCTGTTTTTTCTAATGAACTGATGCTCAACCTTCTTGAGATTGTTTAGATGAAGGTCTAGGGCATCTGGAAACAACTGATGATCTGTAGCTTTTTTTTTTTTTTTTTTTGGAGGGAGCAACTGGCTTAATATTTAATGAGAAAAAAATGAATTTTTGAAATATTTTCAGATTGACATTATTATTAAGCCTTCATCTCCATGTGAAATTGTAAAATGCTGATGTGCTGCAATAGTTACTTCTGGCAGTGGTGTACCGGGTGGCATGGTGATTCAGGAGCTCTTCGGGGAATCACTATAGAAAGCATCTTTTGAAACAAGCAGAAAGAATCTTTCCTTAAGTTATCTTAATAATTACATGCAGATAAACATTACTTATTTGAGGATAAACATTATCACTCTTATCCATAACGATTCACTTTTCTTTCATGTCAAGCACTAATTTTAATTCTAATTCAGCACCTTGTTAGAGAGTCTTCAGGTTTTTTCGGTAGCATGCTCTGGGCATAGATTTGACATAAAACAAATTTATAAGTAATAACAGTTTTAAATTTAAAATGCATAAAAATGTGCATTCATTATCAGTGGCAACTTAAACAATGATAAATTAACTGTAAGTATCAAGTGTTAATATATTAAGAAACACTTTTCTATGTACTTAACTGCATTTTTATCTAAACTAACAAATGAGAAAACTAATAGAACAAGCGACTTATTCAAGGTCACATAACTGATATAAAACTGGCAGAACCTGGATAAAAATCCAGGTCATCTGCGCTCTTTCATACTAAACCATGACCCTCTACTGCCAACATTAAATTGTTAATTCCTGAAATGTTTTTTAAATTTTAAAAAATTAAAAAAAATTACTTCCACTTCTATATAGCATAGAATATCTCAATTGAAACAAATTAAGTTAATGCTTTTTTAAATAAATGGGCTCTTTTTTGCTTATGTTTGCTTAGAAATAAAAATAATACTGCTTATTTCTTGACGAGATACCTTCAGAGGCAGAGACCACATTTCAATTTTATACTTCCCCACAGAACTATGTAGTGCTGGGCACATAGTAGGTGTTTGATAAATACCTGCTGATCTCATAAGAATAAATATAGTGGAGTTCCTTTAAAAGGCAATAATTGGGGTTATTAAAAAAAAACAGAACAGTATTCAAGCTAAGTATTTAAGTAGTAATAAAGATGGTCTTGTTTTCTCTCTGAGTTTATAAGATGATTTCAGTCATAATTTTCAATTTTGTATGCTTTAAAAATTAACTGATGCTTATGAAGTTCAATGTATTTCTAGGATACAAAACTATTATAAATGCCAGCTTTGTACTGTTTACATCATTAATCAATACTGGAGAGCATTATGTGACATTATGAATTATAGTATAGTGGATACTAGGTTAACAGAAGTTAACTGAATCAATACAGGAAAATTATCTACTACTATAATTAAAAAATGCATACATTTAATCATGATTCTTCTTTACATATTTCTATTTGCTTATAACTAGCTAAATGCCACTACTGCTGTCTTCCTAAGTCGTAGAATCTGTGCAGTAGTATTGTTTATAATGAGATGGAGGGAGAAACACAAGGTTGTCTGTTATAGTTGAGTCCAAATACTGGCTGCAATTACCTCAAGGCTCAGTCATTTCCGAGCTTCAGGGGATGCATCAGAGCCAGTAACTCTAAGACTAGTAAAGTCCCTGGACCAGTGGCTGAATCTGCACCATTCAGAAGAAGATACATTTATTCTGCTGTAGTGGTTATATTTATTACCCTGCTGGAAGTTTGTGTTTTTTTGTGTTTTTTTTTTAACTTAGCCAGTTAATGGGCTAAAATTGCCAAAAATGAATCCACAGTTACCTTCACTTAAAAGTTCCACATACTGTCTACTTAAAATAAGTATTTACCGGCCTAAGTACACAGGGTGGATACTGGCCACAATTTTAATTCATAAAAAGAAATTGTTTTATTTTAATTTTTATAAAGAAAAAAATCAGGCAATTAAAAATATTTAGAGCTGTGAAAAGAACATAAAAAAAGAACCCAGATCATGATGTAACTGAAAAAATATATATAGCTCTTATTTCTTAAACAAAAACATGTTCTATAAACACTAAAATGATGTCTACAGAAAACCAAAACATCACAGTAATAGACTGTGTGGGAAGGTGGCACAATCAGTCAAACCCAAATGTTTACATTTTTTAAATCAAAGACAGAGTAAGAAATGTCTCTCTCTGAAAATACACATTTGAATGCAACCATGGAGGAGGATGGTATGGATTTCTTTTTCTTAGCACTGCACATGATACTTAATATAGAAGAGAAAGTTCTGCTACCTTGGCTTAGTAAATAAAAGGATATGCATAATATGGCCATATTTATTCTTCATAAAAAATAAATTTGATCTTTTTTGCCTATATTTTCTTTGTAGGAACTTGTATAATGCTCTCCTGTCAGCACTGGAAATATCCCCACCCCACCCCAGTCCTGAAATTACTTATTTTTAAGCCATATGGGGGAAATATTAGCTATTATTAGCTGGCATTTAGTAAAAATTGTGCATAAAAGAGATACATGATTACCTTAAAGCTCAATCAGATACTTAGCCTCAATTTGCACTGGCTAAGTTAGGATAGATGGAAGAAACTACAAGAAGCACCCATTTTCCTTCAAATCCATGTCTTAAATAATTCTTTAGAAGGTTAAGAAATAAAAAAAAAACCTAAACACACACACACACACACACACACACACACACACACACACCTGCAAAAGGTCTATTCCAACATGCTTGCTTCTACACAATTAATATAGTATAGTCCTATTATATTACGGCTTATTATGCAGAGTTGAACAACTAAGTCAAATCTTATTTCCCAACAAACTAGGTACACAGAATAAAAGCGTCATAAAATATAACCTTTGTGGCAGGTGTTGGTCCTGCCCTCCAACACCAGCAGTATGAAGGCCCTCTGTAGTTACAAATGCATTTGAAAAACTAGAAATATGACAATTTAACCAAACTTATAATACTTTTTCCACAAATAGGAAAAAGATATTAAAGCTGTTCTCTTTGGAACCCAGGTCATCAGCAAAAATGAAAATGCAAGAAGTCTTTGTTATATTTAGGAAAAAATGCCATGTCAAAGGAAATGAGAAATGTGGGGTCTTTTATATGTAGGTCTAACACATTAGCTATGAAAGTGTTTCCCTGCAAAGAGGAAGAGTCTTGTTGTGTCATCACAAAAGTCGGGAGTGCAGAGGGGGAAGGTGGGATATAAGGTCATCAACCTGGATAACAACAGTATGCACCTTGGATGTTAGCAAAAGCGAAGCTAATAGCTTATAAAAAACATGAAATATATAAAATAAAATGATTTCCATATACATCTTAATTTAAAATAATTAATGCATCAAATCCCTGTTTAAGACTTTAACCTGAATAGCAAATTTAAGAGTCCAGACTAGTTACTGTTACTGTGGCTCTTTCCCACATGTAACACACACACTATCAAAAATAATTTAAAAACCTTCACATTCTAAATTAGTGAGATATTTCTCCAGAAATCTTCCAAATAAATAGCTTTAAAAAAGAATTTAAAAGCTGTTAACTTTTAAAAAAATCTGTTAAATAAATTATTGATAATTCTTTACCACTGAAAATAAATCAAGACACTACCAACAACAAAATGAAATTCAAGCCCTGACAAGAGAGACCCTTTTCAGTTCAAGGTCTCCATTTAAGGTTCTACCCTCCTTCTTCCTCTCCCCCACCAGGTCCAAAATGGTTATTGCTGAGTGGGTGTGGCACAGTGAAAATGCAGCATCAGGTTCATTTTGTTCTCCAGGCAGTGTTCTCCACTGGACATGCATGGCGGAAGCTCCAGGCTCCCACACCCCCGAGACTGGTCTCCAAAGGGAAGAGTGATCCTAACAGCAGCTCCGTCACACAAAGAAACGCGCATGGCCATTTCTGTTCAACTTAAGGATCTTCCCAAGGCGTTGTTTGGCTGTTGCCATTCCTTTTTTTGGACGTTTACCTATAAAATACCAACAACAGTGTAAATAATGATGCAAGTCATACTTGGCACCCAGGACCTGGAATTCTTAAAAGGAGGGCTCTGTGCGAGCAAGTCTTCTAGGTGTTCTGAATGGTCAAAGTCACACTCCTGGAATTCCACTGTTACACTACTGGAATAATCCCTGTCATTTCCTCATCTGAGAGATAAAAGGCTAACCTCCTTCACAGGACTTGCGTGGCCCTCACACAGTCTGATCCCACAAATCTCTTCAGCATGAGCTCTTACCATATTCTGCAGTGAACTGTGTTCAGCAACAAAATGGATTGAAGTGCTATTTCTCACCTTTGTATCATAGGTCACAGTAGCTCCTTACCTTCAATGCTATCAAGTCATTTCCCCAAGTTGGCAGGGCTAACTAACCCATTACCATCTTTTTCAGGATCTACCTCCTCCTCCCAAAAGCCACTTCTGGTCCTTAGAGGTAACTCAGTATCCTGCTGTTCCCACAGTAGCCTGTACAAACTGCTATCACTGTGGTGTCCATATGCATCAGGCTGTGAGCAACTTGACTACAAATACTACCTCCATCTTACACAGTCAGAAATATACATAACCTACAAATGTGAAAGTTACCTTTTGTTGCCTGGTTGCTGATAGGTGGTGGGTTTGATGCAGGTCTCTTGGTAGGGTGAAGGGGCACTGAAAAGGAAGTTTCACCAACTGGCCTTTCTGGGCTTACACTGCCATTATTTATCTGGCATGCCCCTGAAACCAAGCCTGAATTCTGCATGTACTTTCCATTCTGAGGGCTTGAGCCACTGCTGTCCACAGAATTCCGACTTTGTAGCTTTTGACTGATTTCTGATGAACCTTCCTTTTTGATGTATTTATGGCCTCTACTTGGATCCTAAAGAATGAAAATAAGGCTGAATTCTCAAGGTTCCTTTAAAAGCAGTTTTTAACCTCTTTATACATTACCAAGCTGAGAGAGAGAGAAAATAGACTACTAAACTTTGGTTTTCTTAACATGTAGTAGTCACAGAAGACTACCCTCATTCCAAAAGCTAAAAGCTCTGAAGGATTCAAGTCTTGAAGTTACATCATAATTTAACTCAAAAAGAAAGCATTATATATGGATGGGGGATGGGGAGAGTGGGGGAGAGGAAGAGAGGGAGGGAGACAGGAGACAAAAAGGCAAAGACTGAGAGGGAGGAAGAAGGGGAGGAGAGAAGGGAAGGGAGGGAGAATGAATGTAACTTCAATAAGCCATCCTGAATTCAGTTGAGCACGTGCTGTTAAAGGAAGCCAAGATGGGAGAAATGGTCCTACTGCTTCCTCAGCATGGCATAGTTCTCATATATCTTTCACTGTGTTTTATATTATCTTTTTTAGAAGTTAACTTCCGTAAGGTTCATCTCTACTGTATTTAACTTGCTTACTAAAAACAAACAAACCTAGATCCTGAGTCTCAGGTCTGTTTTTTCTGTAACAATTTTTCCTTCAGTCTCTCATGATTACTGCATGAACTGTAAGGAAATAACAAACACTGCAACTGATTGATAGGTCTTGAAATCAATGGAGAGAGTCATGACCAAAATTAAAAGACAAAGGAAAAGACAAACTTGAAAAGACAGAGCATACTGCAGATGTTTCACAAAATTAGCTTTAATTATGTGTGTGTGAGATATAAAATGTATCTCTGATTCTCTTTTTTAACCTTACTTTCTTATGTCTCCGTTCTATAATTCTATCTAATAAAGAGGGAATATGCTAATTGACCATCATGCCTTCACAAAGATGGTAGCGCCCACAGCCAATAAAGAGGGAATATGCTAACTGACTGCCACACCCTCAAAAATGGTGACACCTACAACCACAAGATGGTGGCACCCAGTCCCCTCAGCCCCACTGGGACATCAGGCCTGCAGCATGGTCAGGCCCACCCCCAGGCAGGTCCAGTTGCTCCGCGCCTGCCTCTGAAGTCCCCCAGTTTCCTCAGCCCCCCCCAAGGACACCTGAGGCTCAAGTAACTAGGGCCAGCCAAGGCTTGTGCTGCCAGCAGTGGCAGCAGCAGAGGTGTGATGGGGTGTTGCCTTCCCCTGACCGCCAGGTCGCCTTCCTCCCCTGAGGGTTCCCGGACTGTGAGAGGGGGCAGGCCGGGCTGAGGGACTACCCCCTCCAGTGTATGAATTTTCATGCACCGGACCTCTAGTAATTAAGTAAGTTTTAAAAACAGCATTAAATACAGACTTGCTTTAAATTATTTTACAAATATGCTTGAGCATGAAGAGACAACTGCTATGATTTGACATGCCTCTAAAATATCTTTCTCAGTTATAAACAAAAGAAATCTGATTGTCTCCAAAATGATCATGCTAATCATCTATCCCCTTTTTTATTTTTAAAGACAACTATAAAAACAGGTTAGATGTAAATAATAGCTTACTTTTAACACTGAATCCTACAGTGAAGTTATAAACTTCATGACCAGCTATAGTGAGGCACTGTAAAATCATACATTGAATAAGTGAATTATAACAGTGAGGGGATTTCTTACCTGTCCTTTGAGTCTGGAGGATACTGTTCTATAAAAAGAGCTTGTACAGACAAAATTGCCTTAAATAATAACCCAGAGTTTTGTTTTCTTATTGCAAAAGTGATTGGTGAGTATTTAGAAAATATAGATAAGCCAAACGAAGAAAATAAAAAATATCCATAATTCTATTACTCATGAGTATGCTTGAAGTCCAGGAGGTTTAGGGATACCAATCTGCCAAATGAAAATTTGATTCTTTGGCTGTTGTTTTCTAAGATTTGCAGCAAAAAGTCACATTGCTTTCCTTGTATAGCACTATTAGTAAAAGTTTTGTCTCTTTTAATAAGCTATTTTGGACCCTCGATGGTGTGGCTCAGTTGATTGTCATCCTGTGAATCTAAAGGTCACTGGTTGGATTCTGCAGGCTCAATCCCAGTAGGAGGCATGCAAGGAAGCAGCCAATCAGTATTTCCCTCTCTCATCCATGTTTCTTTCTCTCCCCATTTCCCTTCCTCTCTCTCTAAAATCAATAAAAATATTTTTTCTTTACAAAAAGGAAATTTTAAAAAACTATATGGGGTTCATTTTGTATGTATAAGTATTAATATGCTGGGATCCAAAGATATAAAGTGTCCTCTCTTAGAGCAAGGGTTCTTAATTTGAAGTCAAAGAATGGCCTGGGGTATAAATCATAAGAATATGTAAGCAAAAGTCAGCATTTATAATGATCATTTTCTGGAAAGAGAATCTATAACTCTCATTAAATTCTCAAAGAAATTAAGCATCTAAAAATGTTCAAGCCCTGGCCGATTTGGCTCAGTAGTAGCAAGGATGTCAAACTTATGGCCTGCCGGTGTCAAGTTTGCCATGCTTGGGATAGAGCAGTGGTTGGCAAACTGCGGCTCA
Source organism: Lasiurus cinereus (assembly GCA_011751065.1). Taxonomy (NCBI): domain Eukaryota; kingdom Metazoa; phylum Chordata; class Mammalia; order Chiroptera; family Vespertilionidae; genus Lasiurus; species Lasiurus cinereus. Next base: position 47,072,117 of record JAAGEH010000307.1, on the reverse strand, counting down.
AGAGCCATATGTGGCTCTTTGGCCCCTTGAGTGTGGCTCTTCCACAAAATACCACATGTGGGAACGCACGTACAGTGCGATTGAAACTTTGTGGCCCATGCACAGAGGTCAGTTTTCAGCTCTCAAAAGAAATTTCAATCGTTGTACTGTTGATATTTGACTCTGATGACTAATGAGTTTGCCAAGCATCGGCCTATGGACCAAAAGGTCCCGGGTTTGATTCCAGTCAAGACGTGTACCTTGGTAGCAAGCTCCTCCCTGGACCGGGCCCTGGTTGGGGATTGTGCAGGAGGCAACCAATTTATGTGTTCCTCTCACATCAATGTTTCTCTCTGTCTTACCCTCTCTCTTTTACTCTCCCTAAAAATCAACGGCAAAATATCCTCTGCAAGGATTAACCTAAGTAAATAAATACAATTTTAAAAACAAGAAATTAAAAATGTACAAGAAACAATGTCAGAGATTAGAGATCCTCTGGTACTTTACTTTCATGTTTCATTCTAACTAGACACATCAAAAGGAACTTTTTAACTACTGTTTTGAATAAGCTATTCTCTTCTAGATCATGGTATATCCATGAGCTTTGCATTAGTCATTATATCAGAATCTCTAAAAATGGATAGTGTTCAAACGAGGATTTAATTGTAATTTTTTACCTTCCCAGATCTAATGTTTGATAACTAATTGCAGTTTAAAAAAAAAAAAAAAAGGAAAGCAAAAACAGAGTTAATGACTATTCTAAACCTCCTTTTAATGTTTCAAAGCTTGAACATACCTGAAGATTAAATCTGGAAGTTGTATCAAATTGTTTAATCCAGGAGGAACGCCTTAAGTCCTGATCTTCAGTCTTGACTTGATATCCTAGAGAAAAGTTTTAATCAATTATCTTCACATAAACTTGATCTCAAAGAACAAAATTAGCTAAATGCTTAAAACTGAAAGCAAATTTGTTAGCAATTTATTAAAAACTGAGTATGTTAATTCTTTAAATATTTATTCATATATGTTTACCACATTTCTTTCCCTCTCAAAAACAAAACAGTCATCAGCTCACTGTCTTACATGCTATTCCTTCAATTCTCTCAACGGCTGAATTTATATGAGGTTTTATTCCAGATGCTGGAAGACTAAAGTAAAATTTTATGTCCATCTGCTATAGATGTAAAACCAAGCACAATACACACTCTCTAAAAATGATATATTTTTCCATACAGAATAAAGGCATATGTTTGTCTGAATTTTGCAGTATTTGCACAGCTTTATTTTCAAGGACCCAAACAGATTATAGAGAGACAAAATGGTATAGTGAAAGGACAGACAAACCTAGATTTAAATTTTAGCTCTCCCATTACCAATGCATTTTTAGGTAAATTATTTAATCTCTCTAACCCTCAGTTTTCTCTTAGATAATAAGCAAAGGGATCAGACAGTCCTGGATTCAAATTCCAACACCAATGAATATATATGGGGAACTTAAATTAACTTCACTAAGTCTATTTCCTTTACCTGTAAAGTTATATTACCTACAACAAAATGTTGTTTCAAGAATTAAGTGGAATAATGTGAAACTCCTGGCACATAGTTGACATTTAATTCCATGAAAACGAACACAAATGCTGTAATAGGCATTTGGTTTCAACATAACACCAGCTTCTCCCCAGTCCTCCTCACACTTTTAGGGAAACAAAATTTCCCTAAAGGCACAAAGAAAGGACTCTCAGGCATTACTGATGTTACTACTGAGTTTCCTCTTTACAATACTTCCTTTAAGCGGAAGAGAGAATGTCCCCAGTCAGAAAGTTCAACACTTGTTTTACCTCCCACAAAAGAAAATAAGAGTGATTGTTCAAGCTTAGCAGACCATTTAAAGGCCCTGGCTGGTATTGCTAAATGGTTTGAGCATCAGCCCACACACAGAAGGGCTGTGGGTTCACTTTCTGGTCAAGGGAACATATCTGGGTTGCAGGTTCAATCCTCAGCTCCAGTCAGGACACACTCGGGAGGCAACCAATCAATGTGTCTCTCTCACATTGATTTCTCTCTCTCTCTCTGACCCCCACCTCCCCTCCATTCTCTCTAAAAATCAATGGAGAAAATATCCTCGGGTGAGAATTAACAAATAATAATAATGATAATAATAATAAAATAAAGCACCAAATATTCCTTCCACTGTAACCAACTTATAAAAGGGAAATAACACTATTGCTCAATAGCAATTATAAAATTATGCTGGTGAACATGACTCTCAATCCCAGTTAATTTACATTTTAAATTCTTATACTTGCATCTTATATAACTTGTCAACATTATGTATATTTTGGCCAATTAGCTTAATACCATTTCCAACTAAAAATGTGAAATAAACAGTTATTCATAATCTCTAACTTCAACTGGAATTATAGAGCTATTAAATTGGGATTCATGAGTTACTTTTATGTTTCTTACCACATTCCACTGGTTTATCATAGCGGTACAGCTGCCTGACCTCGTGGTTACTGCTATGACAGCTGCTGGGATCCTGGAGAGAGTTTCTTTCACTGCTGCAGCCTGTGCTTTGTACCTGCCTTTGTAAACATGTGGAATAGTGCAACCCTGCCATAGAGAGCATGCCCTGAATCGCTTCTTCCTCTGTGCTCGTCGAGGTAGGACATTCCCTATAAAGCAGATAACCAAAAATACAAGAGCCTATTTAGTCTAATGGCATTTTGGTAAATTTTAAAACTAAAAGAAATGTTTTCATGTCTTTTATATCACACTAGAGGCCTGGTGCAAGAATTCGTGCACCAGTGGGGGTTCCTCCGGCTTGGCCTGCAGTATTGGGCCGAAATCAGCTCTCTGACATCCTGAGAGATCCTGGATTGCAAGAGGGCACAGGCCAGGCCAAGTGACCCCATCAGTGCACAATTTAGCTGGGGAGAGACACAGGAGGTTGGCCAACCAGGGAGGGACCATGGGAGGGCTTCAGGGCGTGTCTGGCCCTTCTCACTCAGTCCCAATCGGCCCAGCAGCAAGCTAACCTACTGGTCAGAGTGTCTGCCCCCTGGTGGTCAGTGCACATCATAGCAAGGGTTTGAGCAGTCTTAGCATATTACATTTTAATTGGTTGAATGGATGACCAGATGACTGGACAATTAGCATATTAGGCTTTTATTATATAGGAATGTCATGAGAATACTACCATCAGCAAGCCTACCTTTTAACTGGAATTTCACTTCTAGATGTTTTCTGGCTCTTTTGAAGAAAGTTCCTCATCACATTAGATTCCTCCTTAAAGTTTGATCTTATTTTTTGTTTCTTTTCATCACCTGAACTTTCAGACTCTTCAGTGGTAAAATTATTTTTCTGAGATAATAAATAATTAAAAGAAAGAAAAGCTATATAAGAAATCTGACCAAGACTGTACAAACTAACAAAAAATACTTTGTCTATCTAGGGAAAGTTAGAATCTTAATTATCATGAAATTATTTCTATATTTCATATGAAAAAGTAAAAATCTCCATAACTATAGTAACATAATTCCATAGTAAAAAACACACAGTACATGTTTTCTTTAAGGTAAAATGAAATATAAAACCTATGGGATATATGAGAAACATAAGAACAGTATTTCCCTCCACCATTTCCAAAACCAGATAAAGCTACACTTAGCAAATATAAACAGTTACGTGTGTGTGTGTGTGTATGAGTGAGAGAGAGAGAGAGAGAGAGAGAGAGAGAGAGAGAGAGAGAGAGAAATTATCACAGGGAAAGAACCTGTGCTACAAAGATCAGAGAGATGGGGAAGGAAAGTAGGTGTTTTTTCCACCCAATAGCATGGGCCTTAGGGCATACCAGCGCAGTGCAATCAGGTCCAGAGTCTTCCGAATCAGAAATATCAGAATATTCTGATGATCGATTCCTGAGTTCTGACTTCACACTTGTAAAAAACCCTGAGAAATGGAAGAGACAAAAAGAAGGTCATGGACAGGGTGATATTGAAAGTCCATCCAACTTCGTGTCTATCCTCCTCACACCTTTTCATTCATTCTTCCTCCAAGGACTTTCTCCTTAACTGACCAAGATGCAAATTGAAGTGTATTCTACAAACATTTCTAGAATTTATTAAACTTAATTATACATTTCTTATTTGGAAATTTTAAAAGCCTCCAACACTAACATGAGCTACAAGAAGCTTTTCAATTTCCTTTTTGCATTATTTCTCTCAACAGATAATAAAAGCATTCAGGTAGGTAATGAATTAAATAAACTTATAGTTGGGACTTAGCACTGCCTTTCTCTTCTATGGGGCACTACTTCATAACTACTATTTGATGGATTCTACTAATTAACCACCTTCCCCATCATGTGAACAAATACAATTACCAATTACAACAATATCACATTTACCTGGAATTAGCAGAAATTAAGGTAATTTGGAATGAAATAATGTGAATGATCTGGAACACTTACTTGTCAAATACCAATATTTAACTGCTCCTTAATATCGAAGAGGAAGAGGTATTACTATTTGTTACACTAATGATAAGCAGTTAATAACCAAGTAGAGGTCCTCTTGTCAACAGGCAGCCAACAAAAACAATATCTGGATTACTAATAGCTTTAGGTCAGCCAATTATATATGTCTCTTAATTCTGAAAACCATATACATGTTAGCTAAAATTATTTGTGAAATCCCATTCAACTTGGAACAGTTTTATTATTTGGAGTAGAGCATGAGCTTTCGTGTGACACTTGTAGAAACTGTCACCAGACAAGCAGGTCACTAACTTGCACATGTCCTCATCATTAATAATGCCTTCCCTGGGCTCTACACCTCTCTGGGTATTCAAATTCAGTATTTCCCTAATGGGTACATTATTCAGAAATATTTCAGATTTCTCAAAAGAATATCAGAAACGCAAACGTTTTCAAACCTAGTACAAATATAAGAACTTGCAAGTTACTTCACATGTTATCACATTAGTAATAAAGAGATCTTTACAATGACCATTAAAACAAACATACTGTTAAGGGGTTTCTGAGATTCTTCATTCTCCACTGCCTCTATTCCTGGAGTCTCTTCTATCTTCATTTTTGCCTTTTTTGTCCTCCTCTTATCCTCTTCATTTTCACTGTCTACTGTGTAAAGACTCTGATCTGCGAAGGGGTGTCTTTCGTCCCTGTTTAAGAAGGAAAAACAAGTTAAAAAAAAATAGTACAACTTGTGCAGCCAAAGAGTACGCTCCCCTCTTTAATTTACAGAGAGAGTGGAGGATTGAGCCACTTGCCGCACAGTTCAGTTAGCTGTGCGACAAATGGACTAGGATTCAGTAAACAGGGGAATCCCCTGAAAGCTAATCGGTTGGATACTTTGATCTGGTTCACATACTTAATTATCCTTCCATTTGTCAGCAGTAATCGTAGATCATTATCTTTTGCTCTCCATTCAGGTACGGTAGAAGATGGCTGGAGATGTTTATTGAATTTACTATTCAGTTTAGAGCTCAAGATGTCCTAAAATATAAAAACAGAAATTACTTAATCTCCACACTCAACTACACCCACTTGATTAAATGAATAAAGTCAAGCTACCACTTCCTCCCTTAGCTCTGCATCCCAAACTGGACTAGGCAGCCACCCAGGCCAGGGGACAGGAGCAGTGTGCCACTAAAACCAAATGGTTCCTAAAGCCAAAGCAGGAATGTGGTTTGTCTTTCTGTAGGGCTATTAACAATAACACACAATAAAGTAGGATGTAAAACTTGCTCAAAGCGAATTCAAAGACATTTCACTCGTGCAGAAAGCTGGAGGGTTGGCGAGCACTGCCTTAGTGTACTGTGCTTCTCCTTCCGTCCTTAGCTTGTTTTTAAGTACTAGCTGCTGGTCCTTCCCGATGACTCTACCTTTGACCTACTTCCTAGTCTTCCAACCAGGCACTGGCAGTAGCTTACAGGTCACCACATTGCTATCACTAGGAACAAAGGTCACCATATGACATAAAGGCACACAATAACTGGTTTTTAAACATAAAGAGTTTTTCCTTTCTGTGGAAAATGTTTATTTAATAATAAATATAACCTTTCATAATGTGCTAAATCTTCTCCCAGATGGCTATGGGTTAAGGAGGTTTAAAACAACAAAATCTTAAAACGGTAAAAAAAAATTTCCTATCATTTAAAATATTGAAGAAAGTTAAAATTTCTATATAAATTTTAAAATATTTTAATTCAGAGATATCTCTATTTTGTTCATTTTAAATTGTTGCCTATCCTCTATTTAAGATGTAAAATTATGGATGATACAGATCTCATTGCAAACTCATTATCAAGTTTCACAAGGCCCTACATGATTGGATTACTGCCTGCCCCCTTGTCCATTAAGCCAGCATTTCTCAAACTTTAATGGGTTTATTGTAACAGTCACTCCTGCTGATGCTATATGGTGAGGGATAGCCTTTTTGCACTTGCTTTTCCCTCTGCCAGCAATACTTCTCAGATCTGTGTATCCATCTAACTTTTTCCCATTATTTAAGTGTCAGTTCAGATGTCATCACCTGAGAGCTCCCTGATCACTCTAGCTCAAGTAGCCAGCCATCCCAAGCCCCTTTACTCTACTGCTCTATTATTTTGGCTTCCTTCATAATGATTATCTGAAATTATATTATTTTAACATATCTCTGTCTCCCATCCTTCCAACCTGAGCTAGGACAACAAAGGCAGGGACTTAAGTTGTGCTCACTCTGGCATCTTCTCTAGAACCTGTATGAGCATGACCTTGGTAAACGCTCAATAGACATGTCAGTGAATGAATGAGATCTAGTTATCCTACTTCTGCACTGATGACCAGAAAGTTGAAGCACTGCCCCCTGCCAGGGGCATAAGCACTGCTGACCCCTATACAATGCTAAGGGAAGATTCGATAACAAGACTGGTCAGACTATTCTCCTTTTAATATCCATTTAAAGAACTTGAAGGAACAACAAAGTCTCTCTGTCATCATGAAACATAATACTTGCCTCTTCCCAAGGACACATCTCTAATCTTCTGAGGACCTCCCTTGTGTGGAGCTCTAAGATGTCTAGGTTAGAAGGAGTTCGGACATTATGATCTCGAAGTTTCCTCATCCTTCGTCGGGAATGGTATGGGGAAGTTGCTTCATTTGAGGATCGTGAGACTGGACACACAGTAGGAATTCCCTGAGATTTAACTGGCTTGCTGTTTTCCTCCTTTAAAAATTCAATTCAGAGTATTTTTATAATAAGGCTACATACATACAAGTAATCAGCCATAGAAATATTTTAGAAAAGAAAAACTATTCAATTTAATTATATAAACAAAAAGACCAAATAATAAGATAAACAGTTTTGCTCAGATCTTTATTTCCTTTTCTCCCTCATGTAATTATATACTATGAACATGTTTCCTTGATTTTCAATATCGTTTTAAAGGCTGTGTAGTACACTTCAGTGTATATCTATAGCATGATTTACTGAACTAAAAATTACTAAGAGTTAGTCAGACTGCTTCTAATGTACATTTTTAAAAATATTTTTTAAATATATTTTTATTGATTTCAGAGAGGAAGGGAGATGGAGAGAGAGAAACATCAATGATGAGAATCATTGATCGGCTGTCTCCTGCACACGCTCTACTGGGGATTGAGCCCACAACCGGGGCATAAGCCCTTGACTGGAATCGAACCCAGGATCCTTCAGTCCACAGGCCAATGCTCTATCCACTAAACCAAATCAGCTAGGGCTATATGTACATTTTTTCACATACATAGCTGCAAAAACCAATAATTGCTTTCTAAAGCAAAGTCACAGATTTACATAGTTTTGAAAAATTAAAATTCTATAAGCATATCATGAAAATCTACTCTTCTCCATGCCAATTCCCATTCTCTGGAAGAGACCACTTAAAACTTTTTATTTTATTTTATTTTATTTTTTATTTTATTTTATTTTATTGATTTTTCACAGAGAGGAAGGGGAGAGGGATAGAAAGTCAGAAACATTGATGAGAGAGAGACATCGATCAGCTGCCTCCTGCACACCCCACACTGGAGATGTGCCCGCAAGCAAGGTACATGCCCCCGACCGGAATCGAACCCGGGACCCTTCAGTCCGCAGGCCGACGCTCTATCCACTGAGCCAAACCAATTTTTACAACTTTTTAAAAATTGTAGTGACATGTAGATAAACAAATGTTGTAATCGATACATAATTTACCATTTTTATGTACAGAGTTCGGGACATTAAGTACATTTTGCATTGTTGTCCAACTGTCACTAGCATCTATTTCCAGAACTTTTAAATTTTCCCAAACTTAAAACTCTGTACACATTAAACAATAATGTCCCATTCCACCTTACTCCCAGCCCTAATAATCATCATTCTGCTTTCTGTTTCTATTAATTTAACTGCTTTAGGAACCTCATATAAACACAACCATACAATATTTGTCCCTTTGTGATTGTCGTATTTCACTTAACATAATGTCTTCAAGGTTCATCTATTTTGTAGCATGTGTCCCTTCTTTTATAAGGCTAATATTCCATTGCATGTATATACCACATTTTGGTTATCCATTCTCCCATGTCAGAATTTTTGATTGCTGTAAATAATGCAGTTATGAATATGCATATACATATATTAGCTTGAGTCTCTGCTTTCAATTTTTTTGGATATATAGCCAGCTCTTGCAACTCTTGCAGCTGTTTCTGTTGTTTGGTTTTTTTCTTTCAGTTATTTGCCTCCAAATTTCTAAATAACATATTTATACTGTTATTTCTTGGTTTTTTACTTGTAGCTATATCACTGAATTCCTACTATGCAAGATGAAGTAAGTCTTAATCCTGGTGTCCTCTCCCAAATGTTTACATACTTTCCCTGCCTTCAGTATTCAATATTTAAATGGGACTCGGTAAAAATTATTTACAACCCAGTGCTATATAACATTACTTTCCTTTTATCCTTTGATTTTTCCCTGAGTTCATAACTGCCTCACTTTCCATCCGCTTGTTTTCTATGTACTTATCACTAATTAATCCCAAAATTCCCCACTGGAAGAATGCAAACATCCAACCACATTAGGTAATCAATCAAATTTATATTTTGCTTTGGAGACATCCTCTTGATATGATTGTCAGATAAAGCATGAGGCATCCAGTTAAGTTTGGATTTCATTCTCCTGATCCATCCTGGACTGGCTGTTCTCTGAGCCTGTACATGTCAACACAAGACCCTTCCCTGACCTCCTTCCACTCCATCGTATAACACTGCTGCCAGCTCTGGCCATCATTCCTTATCCTTCCTCCCTCCTTTATTTTTCTTAATAGCACCTTGCCAATTCCTGATATAATAAAATCTATGGCTAGCCTCTTACTACTAAGCTCCATTGGCAGGACCTTGTTCACTGCTCTATGCCTAATCTACCTGGTACAAAGCTGCAATAGGTACTCAGTATTTATTAGAAGAATAAATTCCAGGGAACCTTCCTTTTTTATTTACTCCTTCTTTCTTGGAACAGCACATTCTCTTAGTTTCCTGAGAAAGGGGCACATGGGTGGTACATTTTTTGAGAATTGCCTCTTTGACATATTTATTTTACCATCATATTTTGTTTATGGGTTGGTTGAATACAGACATGTATGCTGGTGTCTCCCAACCCTAGTATGTTAAGGACTTTGCTCTATTGTCTTCTAGTTTGCAGTGTTATTGCTGAGAAAATTTTATGTTATTCTGATTCCCAATTCTTTGAAATATACGACCCATACTATTTTCCCTAATGCTTTTTCAGATGTACATTATTACATACTAGAGACCCAGTGCATGAAATTTGTGCAGGGAATGGGAGGATTCATCCCACAGCCCAGCCTGCACCCTCTCCAATCTTGGACTGCTCTCTCAAAATCCAGGACTGCTGGCTCCCAAACGCTTCCCTCCCTGCCTGTCTGATTGCCCCTAACCACTTCTGCCTGCCAGCCTGACCGACACCTAACTGATCCTCTGCTGGCCCAATTGCCCCTACCTGCCCTCTCCTGCTGGCCTGATCACTCCTAACTGCCCTCCCCCTGCTGGCCATCTGGTGGTGGCATCTTGTGTCCACATGGGGGCAGCCATCTTTGACCACATGGGGGTGGCCATCTGGAGTGATGGTCAATTTCCATATTACTTCTTTATTATATAGGATACTCTAAATTTGACCATGCTGTGTCTTGGCTGATGTTTTTTTCACTCACTGTACTGACATTCTGGAGGGCTATCAATTTGGGAAGATGTGTCCTTGAATTCTAAAACTTACTTGATTAGTCCTCTGAAAATCTGGTTTTCTCTGTTATCTTTTTCTGGAGCTCCTATTATTTTGATGACAATTATATAAAATGACCTTCTAATTTTTCTGTCCTACTTCTGTTTCTTTTTAACTTTATGGGAGATTTTCCCAACTTGACCTTCCAGCCATTCTACTAAGTTTTGTTTCTCTTACTTTCTAACTTCCAAGAACTCCTTTTCTGTCCTCTTTGAATGCTCTTTTGTTGCACCCTCCTATCCTTTTTTCATAGAACCAGTTTTACTTTTTTCTCTCCTGAGGATTTGAATTATATTTGGATTTGAGCTATAGACTTATTTAATGATTGTTTCCTTTTAACATTTTTCCTTTTTTGCTTTATTTTTGGTTTTTGTCTTTGAAACTCTTCTGGGCTCTCTATGCATTTTTAAAAGAAAACACTAAAGAGCTAATGGTTTCAACTAATGGTGCTAAGAAAACTAGATAAACATATATGGGGAAATGTTTTTATCTATCTTATGCAATACACAAAAAATTCAATACTGGCCATTTTACCTAGATGCAAAAGCTTTTTTGGGAGAAAAAAATATAAAGGAAGAATCCAATATGGCGGCATAGGTAAACACCTACACTGATGCCTCGCACAACAATTTCAAAACTACAACTAAGAGACAGAACGGACATCATCCAGAACCACAGGAAAGCTGGCTGAGTGGAAATTCTACAATTAGAAGGAAAGAGAGGGGCTCACAGAGACCCAGAGGAGCTGCAAAAAGCTGAGGTACAGAGATGCGCGTGTGGAGAGAGCGGGTGCCGGAGAACCTGGCTGGCTTTCTCTGGCGGGAAGGAGATGGACACTCTCAAAGGCATTGAACCCCTTATCCTACGACACTAAACTCCAGATCCAGCCGAAACTCATACAGGGCGAGTTTGGACTGTGACAAGGGAAAAGTGCACGGAAATTTAGGGGAGTCGCAAAAGATCAGAAGTCTGGTGGCGCGTATGGCGCTGCACGCAGAGGACCAACTGCTGATTGTGCTATTGGCTTTCACAAGTGGGCGGGAGACAGACCTTCACAACTGTGCCACTTCTAACTCCACTAAACCCCAGTTTCGGGCGAAACCCTGGGGACCCAGACTCATATGGTCCCGGAGCGCAGGGGAGCCTGAGGGGCAGCAGCCTAGAGGCACTGCAAGAGAGCTCCGGCGTGCACAGGGACCGCTCCAACGATTACCCAGTCACATGAGACTCAGGGGCCATGGAGGGCGGGGCCGACTGGAAAGCAAGGCGGTCCATAAGCCCTGAGACTCCACCCATCCCAAGCTCAACAGAGAGGCTTCTGCAGTTTTGTATAAGGCTGAATTTAACACAGAAGTTATCCCGGCATAGTGAAAATGCCGAGACAAGGGAAGGGATCACAAACAAAAGAAATGGAGGAAAACAAATGACTGAATATAGAGTTCAAAACCACGCTTATAAGATTTTTCAAGAATATCCTAGAAAAGTTGGATAAAGTTAGCGAGACCCAAGATGAGATGAAAAAGATCCAACTAGAGATGGAAAAGGACCAACTAGAGATGGAAAAGGATTAACTAGAGATGGAAAAGTTCCAACGAGAGATTAAAAAGGACCAACTAGAAATTAAATATACACTGACTAAAATAAAAAAATATTATACAGAGTCCTAATAGCAGACTACAGAAAGGCAAGAATCAAGTAAAAAATTTGAAATATAAAGAATCAGAAAACACTCCACTGAAAAAGCAAGAAGAGAAAAGAATCCAAAAATATGAAGATAATGTAAGGAGCCTCTGGGACAGCTTCAAGCGTACCAACATCAGAATTGTGGGGTTGCCAGAAGAAGAGAGAGAGCAAGATACTGAAAACCTATTTCAAGAAATAATGACTGAAAACTTCCCACATCTGGTAAAAGAAATAGACTTAAAAGTCCAGGAAACACACAGAACCCCATATAAAAGGAATCCAAAGAGGACCACACCAAGACACATCATAATTAAAATACCAAGAGCAAAAGACAAAGAGAGAATATTAAAAGCAGAAAGAGAAAAACAGTTAATTACCTACAAGGGAGCACCCATATGATTGTCAGCTGATTTCTCAACAGAAACTATGCAGGCCAAATGGGAAATATTCCAAGTGATGAATAGCAAGAACCTACAACCAAGATTACTCTATCCAGCAAAGCTATCATTCAGAATTGAAGGGCAGATAAAGAGCTTCACAGAGAAGAAAAAGCTAAAGGAGTTCATCAACTCCAAACCAGTATTATATGAAATGCTGAAAGGTACTCTTTTAGAAGAGGAAGAAGAAAAAGGTAAAAGATAAAAAATTATGAACAACAAATACATATCTATCAACAAGTGAATCTAAAAATTAAGTGAATTAAAAATTTGATCAACAGAATAAACTGGTGAATATAATAGAATCAGGAGCACAGAAAGGGAGTGGACTGATAATTCTCAGGGGGAAAGGGGTGAGGGGTATACAGGGAGAGACTGGACAAAAATCATACACCTATGGATGAGGTCAATGAGAGGGGAGGTAAGGGTAGAGGGAAGGGTGGGAGCTAGGTGGAGTGGAGCTATGGAGGGGGAAAAAGAGAAACAAATGTAATAATGTGAATAATAAAGATTCAATTTAAAAAAAATTAGAAGAATATATATATATATATATATATAAAGTATTTTTAAGACCTTAGGGTGGAAAAGTATTTCTTAGATAGGTCACAAAATAACATTAACTAAAAAACAAAAGGAGCTGATAGACTAAACTTTCAAAATTAAAAGTTTCGACTCGTGAAAAGATATAGGCTGTAGGTAAATGTTAGCTATTTAATTAGTTAGTTAGATATGAATAACCACAGGCCAAATGACAACGAATTTTGTCCAAAACATATAATGAACTCCTACAAATCAGTAATTTTTAAATGGACAAAAACTGCAAACTTCCTAAAAGAATATATACAAAAATGATGTGCACATAAAAAGGTACTCATCTTTAATCTTTAGGAAAATGCAAATTAACACCACACTAAAATAATATTCCATATTCTCTAGGATAGCAAAAATTTTAAAGGCTGAAAACAACAAATATTGGTGAAAATATGAAATAACTATAATGTCTGCACATTACTGGTGAGATTGTAAAATGGTATAACCACTCTGGAAAACTGGCAGATTCTCACAAATTTTAAATTCACTTCCTATGGCTCAACTCTATCCCCAGGTATTTATCCAAGAAAAATAAAAACATATTTAATACAAAAGAGATATGAGTGTTCATAACAGTCTCATTCATAATGGCCAAGTCTGCATATAACCCAAATAGCCATCAGCAGAAGAATGGAAGGCAAATTGTGACATATTAATCAATGGCATACTACTCAGCAATAAAAAAGAACTGACAAACACAACAAAATGAATGAATCTCAAAAACATTATGTAAGTTAAAGAAGCCAGATACCAAAATAGTACAAACTATATGATTTTGTTTATTTGAAATTCAACTATAGGCAAAATTAACCTATGATGATAACAACAGAGGTCAGGACAGTGGTGGCCTGTGATAGTCAAAGATTGATTAGAAGGGGGCTAACAAGAATTGACTTTCTGGGGTGATATAAATGATTTATATCTCATTGGTTATACTGGAGTATTGGTTATACAGGTGTATATATTTGTCAAAACTCAAATTTTCTTACAATTGTACATTACACTGTATGTAATAAAAGCTAATAGGGAACTCTGAGTAGGGCTTTGTCAACTGGTGGGTTTCACCAATGTTCAGTATCAGTAGACCTACTTCTTGTGAAAGGTCCAGGCCAGATTGCCAGTCTTTTAGGAGCCAAGTGGAAGAAGAAGCATTCACTATGCAGACTATCACTTAATCCTCTTGTTTTCAGTTTGATACTCATTCCCCTCACTGGGCTCAGTGTTCCAAAGTCAACAACCTTGATTTAGCCGCTTTGGCTCAGTGGATAGAGCATCGGCCCACAGACTGAAGAGTCCCAGGTTCAATTATGGTCCAGAGTGCATACCTCAGATGCAGGTTCAATCCCCAGCCCTGGCCTTTGCAGGAGGCAAGTAACTGACACATTTCTCTCACTTCCCCCTCCCTTCCACTCTTTCTAAAATCAATGCAAAGTCCACAATCTCAAATTCAACCTCTCAAAACAATTACACCTTTAGTTTTCTATGTGTGTTAAGACAGAGATTTGGAGAGCAATTCATTTCTTAAATAGACCTTTAATTACTCCTGTTCTATCCTACCTCCACTCTCATATTCAGAGGGTCCTTCAAAAAATTGAAGATTTTTAAGATTCTATACAAATAAGACCTGTTCCTGGTCTTCCCCCATTTCCCACAAAGGTTTCAGTTCTCTGGTCTGCTCAATCAGTTGCCACTTGCACATTTCTTTCCAGCTTCCAAAATTTCATTGGAATCTTCCTCTCTATTATTCTCTTTGTCCTTAGAGATGTCTTCTTTTTATTCTTTTTCAAAATTTTGGTTCCAAGTAGTAATAGTGGTAAACATATATGTTTAATCTTCCAAGTTCAACTGGAATCCTCTTATTTATTTTATTAGATTAAAGTGAAACTGCTAGGTCCATGGTCGGCAAACTGCGGCTCATGAGCTGCATTCAGCTCTTTGGCCCCTTGAATGTGGCTTTTCCACAAAATACCATGGCATGGGTGAGTCTATTGTGAAGAAGTGGCATTAGAAGAAGTTTAAGTTAAAAAAATTTGGCTCTCAAAAGAAATTTCAATCGTTGTACTTGGCTCTGTTGACTAATGAGTTTGCTGACCACTGTGCTAGGTGAAGGGACATGTTATTTAGAAAGCATAAACTAATCTGTACTCCTACTATCATGGATAGACGATGGGATTTTATTTTTGCCAACTTTATAAATGCTCATATGAAATCAAAAGTCATTTGGCAAAATGGGATTAAATACTTTTTCATGTATTGAGATTATTTTTCATACTTTTATTGGAATGGCCATTCTTATTTCTTCTTTAGTAAAATACCTGTATATTTTCCTTGCACATTTTCTACTAGCCATCTTGCTGTCTTCTGTACTCCCTACACTTCAATTTAAAAAAAACACACTATAATGTTTGCTATTTTTGTCCAATTATTCTTTCAGGTATATTTCACCATTTAAAATTTATAATATTAATTTGAAATTGACATATTTCAGAAATGTAATTTCATTCAAGTATTTTTAAGTATTTTTACTTCCCAAAGTAAAGATTTATAGTTTTTCATATAGACCAACATTGTTCTTACTTTGGGTTGTTGTCATATGAGATTTATATAGTTATATATTTGCATATATATGTGACTTTTGATTAAAAATCTATAAACAATTACTATCATCTTTAAAATTAAAGGAAAAAAAAAAGATTTTCACACTAACTGGTTTGGCTCAGTGGATAGAGCATCAGCCTGCAGACTGAAGGGCCTGGGTTTGATTCCTGTCCAGGGCACATGCCTGGGTTGTGGCCTTGATCCCAAATAGGGGGCGTGCAGGAGGGAGCCAATCAATGATTCTTTCTCACCACTGATGTTTCTATCTCTCTCTCCCTTTTCCCTTCTCTCGGAAATCAATAAAAATATATTTTAAAAAAAATTTTCTACTGTATCTGAATATATTGAGAATTACATGAACTATTCTAGCCAAGGATATTAAATCCTTTTAATATTTCTTAGCTATACCACTTTCCATTCCCAAACACAGACCTAATATGAGCTGTTAAACTGAGTTAGCCTCCATTCATCTACTTAAATTTCCTTTTCAGTTCAAGCTAAACATTAAGAGAACCACCTTCTTAAATTAGTTTAATTAAAACCTCCTTTCTTTAATACCTAAAATAGCTCCTAAATGATTAATTAATATACCTAATCTCAATTTCTCTGGGCTTTTAGTAAAGGGCATTTGCTTAACCAATTGGTTCTAATATTTCCAATCGAGCAGCTCTCCTTATCCCATCCCACTAATATGTTCCTCTTTCCAACCCAGCTTTAGCTAGCTCTACTCACTCACCTTACATTTCCTCTCTTTTTCTAATCACTAAATATGTGCACAACTGAAACGAACTGGATCTGAAAGTTTTTTTAACTCTGTATTTTTTATTTTTGGAGTAATCTGAAATTACTTCATCATGACACAACCCTCTAAATTTCTCTCTAGGATTTGAGGAACCTAGGAATTGGAAACTATTTTTAAGACAGCTCATTCTTTTTTTAAAAAAATTCCCTGAACCTGCGAAGTAAGAGCTTTCATATATTTGTAATGTGGTGGCAGATCTATTTGTTTCTCAAAGCAGATAATAACCAAGAATTTAGATGAGTTTAGATGACAGTTTGTACTCTTACCTCTATTGCTCGAATTACTTTAGAAAGTTCTTTAATAAGATGTCCAGGTCTAACATTGTCTGGGATTTCAAAGGCATGTTCGGATACAAGCTGTATTTGGATTAACAAAGACAAAACAACCAAAGTTAGTTATACTTTAATATATAAAAAACTTATTAAGCCAATTTTTGGATTCTCCAGATTTTATAGACATAGCTAAATACTAATAAGCCAGGACTCAAGAGTGCATGTGGTTGGTGTGATACCTTCTAGGGTATCTTTATTAAAAGATCTCCTAAGGAGATCTGTATTAATTTATAAAATCCTCTTAGATTGAGATAAAGTTGGACTAGTCTCATAGTGAATTTTGCTTTATACTGAGTGGTGACCTAGTACTCTAGACCTCAAAAGACCACTGTAATTAGTAAAGTAACTAATTAAAACTAACAATTAACTCATAATACATAAGAATTTGTAAGGGGCAACACAGGCACTGAAATAATCCTAGTCCACTGGCACAAGAAACATGCAATGGAAGCATAAGGGAAGGACATACCAACTCCAAAAGGAGATCTGGGATGACCTCTTAGAGAAGGAAAAATTCAAATACAACAACAGGACCATATTTTAGTGAAAATGGAAAGCTCCTGCTTGAACCCTGCCTTCCTTTCTTTCATCTTTCCCTAATCTAGGAGAGGGATAAGAGCATCAGTTTTGTAATCACAGGGACCTAGATTTAAATCCTACCTCCACAGGATCTCTTGGGCAAGTTACTTAAATTCCTTGAACCTCAGCTTCCTCACATGTAAATGGGGATTTGAATAGCACCCAGACTTAATATAGTTGCTTTGAAGATTAAATTAGTTTGGGGATATGAGAACTAAGCACAGTGGGTGGCACATAATGAGAGCTCAGTTACTTATTATTAGTCTACATTTACATGTTCATTTCTTAGTACCCTAGGTATATTTGAATTACTTTCTTTTCCAGCTTCAAGAAATACTGAGGTACTTAATTCTCACAGAAACATAAACCATTTATATTACTGTACATAAAATGATTGTATTGCTGTACATAAAATGAAGGTTGTATTTAAAGCATCGTTTCTAATCCTTCTACTGTGGCTACTCTTGCCATGCAGCTTGAGGACTCCATTTTCCTAAACTTACCATATGAAAAATCACAATTATTTCACCAAAGAAAACTACTTACTTCTTTTTTCATCCATAATTTTAAAGCGGTATGCAGTGCTTTCACGCCCTGTACTAGATATGTCTGAGGCTGGAAACCATCTTCTCTCAATTCTGTGGGGATGGAAGAGGCAGGGAAAGGAGTTAAGTGTTTCAAAGATAAATGAATCAACTTTACATTTTGAGTAACCAATAAATATCAAACTGCATAACTTCCAAATTAACAGAAAGGGAAGGTTAATAAACAACTGAGTGAAAAAGAAAAAAAAAAGGAAAAACACAAAATTATATTAAATGTCATTGTACTAAATGCTCAAGTTAAAAGAAAGCTCACAAACATAATGCTAAAAAAAACAGGTCACAAAAAATGTCAGTATGAAGCTAGTCAAATGATGTGTAGAAATTAAACAATTTTAGTTTATGACACAGGTGATAAAGCATAAAAAAGGATTATCACAAAGATCAGGATATTAGGTTCTCTCTTGAAGGGAAGAAGAGGGTGCAATGGGAAAAATAAGGAGTATAACTAGGTACTGGCAAGGCTGTTTCTGTTCACCATGAGTGACAGACTTATAATTTTTAAACTGTATGAGTGTATGTTTAGGCAATGTGTGATCCATACACTCCACTATGGGCATGAAATAATTCACTCTTGTAAATACACATGTGCACCCACACCCAGTCTCTTCTGGATTTTTAAACCAAACTGATTATTTAAAATTCATATAAAATACATTAGATGTGGTCTACAACTCAGGTAAGTGAAAGATTTTTACTTCTGCCCTGTGGCTAATTTACTTACATAAACCCCAAATTGGTCACTGTTTTATTATTACTGACACTAAATTTAGTTAAGAGTTTCATACAACCCTCCCTCATTTAACCTACACATAAGCCTGTAACAGTCTAAGAGCTGGCAAATAACAGGCCACAATGAAAAGTTAAAAGGTCAGGGGTAAAAGGACAATATGGGGGGGGAGGGGCGGGTAACAAGACCACCAATCCTGATTCCAGGATGAATGTGTAGGATGTGGCACTGGTATAATGGTCCTTTGGCTTTATCCTCAGTGGGATACACTAGTAATGCAGGTATCCAGTTCTCATCTGGCAGATGAAATGAAAACACTTTAAAACCTGACCTGCAAATACCCTTTTATACTAATCTTTTTATTTTTTTACTTTAATGTATAGGATTATGTTTTCTAATCAGATCTCAATACAGTAGTTCTGAACTCTCAATGGATTAAAATAAAGGCTAATCCATTCTCAGACTAAACAATCTGCTGCTTATGACCCCAAGAACAGCAAGCTTTTATCTTTCAGATAAATTCTTAATTTGATTTCTCTAATCTGGAGGGTTCAGTTATTGGATTTTATTTCCAGAAAACAAGAACATCTATAAGTGTATATATATATCTAAGGTCTTCAATACATATAAGACTATGAACTTCAATGTGTAGAATTTTACTAGAAACAGTTCATTGTGACATTCCTGCAGCCACCAAAAACACCTGAAAACAATGGACGAGTCAGACTCAGGATAAGGAGTTGTTTCTAGAGCTGAGATTGATCTGGTGCAGAGAGCACCTGTTTTTCCTCATCCATGGGTTCCTCACAGACATTTGCATCACCAATATCTATCTCCCTGTATGCTGTGCTGAACGTGTGGGATGGGGTTATTATTCTTTCCTCCTAAAGATAGTGAGCCCTTTCATTGTGCAAAGAAACCATAAATAAGTTTTATCATTTGCCCGGCCGGTGTGGCTCAGTGGTTGAACATGCCCAGGTGGCAGGCTTGATCCCTAGTGTGGGGGGTGTAGGAAGCAGCCAATCAATGATTCTCTCTCATCATTGATGTTTCTATCTCCCTCTACTTCCTCTCTGCAATCAATAAATTTTTTTTTAATTTTATCATTTAATTCTGTGCATGCTATCCTGCGAAGTAAGTTCTGGTTGTTTCTTTTCATTTCACCATTTCTTCTCATGTAACTTTTCAATGGAAAAAGAAGTATTTGTAGAATAGACTTTATTGTTTAATCTGCCTTTATCTGTTTCTTCTGGAAGTTGATTATTTGCAAATGGACTGGACAAGTTAGACAACATAAAAACAGATGAACTATATTCTCAAGAGCACAACTGAATGAAAAGAAAAAAAAGGATAAAAGGAAATGTGATAGGCAATTTCCAATTTGATTGCTCAAACATTTTTAAATCAAAAGATAAAACAGCCAAAACCAGTTTGGCTCAGTGGATAGAGCATCAGCCTGCGGTCTGAAAGGTGCCGGGTTCGATTCCGGTCAAGGGCATGTACCTTGGTTGCGGGCACATCCCCAGTGGGGGCATGCAGGAGGCAGCTGATCGATGTTTCTCTCATCGATGTTTCTAGCTCTCTATCCCTCTCCCTTCCTCTCTGTAAAAAATCAATAAAATATATTTAAAAAAAAAAGATAAAACACCTAATTTGAAATTCCACATAAAAAAAGGTAGCTTTCAAGTTTAAATAAAGGGATAAGTAACAACCTCTCCTTTCCCCCAACAAAGCCTCAAATATTTTTCTTCAACTAGATTCAGCCTAACATCCAGTTGGTTTGTACTAACAGGTGCCTTATACTGGCCAGCATAGTGGACATAAAATGGTAATGGCACAGGCACTACCTCACTCTCTCAAGCCATGAGAGGTATGCCCTGAAATTTCAAAAGCAAATATTTGGGAACACATCTATATATAAAATCTATATATATATAAAAGCCTAAGTGGCCGTTTGACCAGTAGCAATGATGCACATTGACCACCAGGAGGCATATGCTCAACACACAGGGATGGAAACATGGAATAGACTGATGAATCTCAGAAAGAAGGAGGGACGGGAAGGGCAGGAAAAGATTAACCAAATATATGCATACTAGAGGCCCAGTGCACGGATTCATGCACCAGTGGGGTCCCTCAGCCTGGCCTGCCAGGATCGGGCGAAAACAGCAATCCTACATCCCCTGAGGGGTCCCAGATTGCGAGAGGGCACAGGCCAGGCCGAGGGACCCCATTAGTGCACAAATCCATGCACTGGGCCTCTAGTATTACATGATAGTCTTGGCTTAAACTGCATTCTTACAGGCGAGGCACTTTTACATGCCTGACAGTGTGTACAGGCCACTAGAGTCCCAGGTGAAATGAATATTTTCAACATTATCTGTTATAATGCAGCTCTTCATATATCTGTTTTGTAAGGTTGCAGCGGTCACCAACTGGTGGCCCACAGACCACTGGTGGCCCATGAGGTCCAACAGGTTGGCAACCACTGGACTAGAGACTCTAATTTGTTAAAAAGGTTCTTGGCCAGGGGAAATCATGCATTTAAAAAAATAACAGGAACAACAGCAATACCATACTAAAAAAGGGTCACTATCACTGGCTTTTAGTGAATTTACAAATAGCATGTATCATATCACACTGCAAGATGGACAGATTATTAATTACCTTTCAGGGTTTCCAGCAAGTTTTTGGCTACAAACCAACATATGGCTTCAAAGAAAGGGAATTTGAAAAGATCTGGTGTTTTTAGCCTTTTTTCCATCTCATAACACCTGAATAAACACAATTTCAGAAATTTAATATTTATATTAGCATTTCAAAGTTAAATGAAGGCAAACAAGGAAAATAAAATAAGCAGGCTCTGACATGTAAGAACAATCAAGTACTGTATATTACTTAATACAACATTTGGATAAGCCTGAATTTTTATCTTATCCAGGTCAGAGCTTAACGAATTTGACAGTATACTGAAGAATTACTTTGGTCTTCAAAAAGATCAGATCTTAGGATTCTTATCCTCGTCTTAACAGAAGAAATTTCATAAGGGTTTCACTATAATAAATAAGACAATAAGTTTACAAGTCAATTCCATGTTTTGAACAACCCACTCAGGTTTTCTTTAGTTTCTACCAAGTATTCAAGCTCAAGACCACACTTGGCGCTGGTCCAGGGGAGGAGAAAGGAACACAGCTTGCCACAGTGTTCGTCTTCTGTGGGAGTCTTTGCAGTCATCCATACATCCTGGAGCCACTTTTCCTCTGGGGACAGTAAGGTACACAAGATACACAGCTGGCCATGTGGGAGCTGTCCTGACTTAAAGCTTCATGCCTGGTAAGAGCCAGTACTTCATAGTAACTCCACAGACACATAACATCCAGGATCCCCATGAGCAAGCCAAGCTACAAGATCACCACACTCAGGAAAGCCCAAACACATGGCTTCCTACTAGGTACTCTAGTTCTCCCAGTCCAGGTTTATCAACCAGGAGTCATTTCACTGTAAGCAGTGCTGCCTAGTAACATTCGCCCCACCATAGGCTCCCAGGGATACAGAGTTAGCTAAAGGTCACTTCTCACACAGAAAGGGAAAGAGCCGTTAATCCTTTCCCCACATAAAATTACAGGTGTTCTGACAGCCATCTGAACTTAGGGTTGCTTTTCCCCAGCACCATAGTTATACCTGAGATTGACTGGATTTAGTTCATTTCCTTCATTGTAAAAACAGCCAAAAGAGAACCCATATATTTTTATGCAATTTTGAAAGTTGGGGAGATATTTAGTCTCAAATTGAATAATTTTTTAATTTTAGATTTAAAATGCATCAAGCTATTCTCCTGACAAAAATTTTAAGACAATACTTTTGTTAAAAGTTCCTATACTTTCCCTAGCCAGTTTGGCTCAGCAGATAAGTATGTTAGACTGCTGACTGAAGGGGTCCCAGGTTTGATTCTGATTAAAGGCACATGCCTAGATTTTGGGCTCAATCCCCAATAGTGGGTCTGAAGGAGTCAGCCGTTCAATTATTCTCTCTCATCACTGATGTTTCTCTCTCTCCCTCTCCATTCCTCTCTGAAATCAATAAAACTATTTTTAATAGTTCCTTTTCTTAATAATTTCTCAGGGCCTATCTCCATGGGATCTCAATTAAAATATGTTGTTGAATTTAGTTTTTAAAACAACATCTTGTTTAAAAGAAGGACAAAAGATCCTTTAAATACTGATGACACAAACCTGAGCTGCATGCCAATGTTAAGGTTGTGCAGAAAGTTCCCCCCAAAAGCCATACAGTCCTGAGAAGTGAGCACAGCATGAATCCACCCTGAAATGGTTAAAAGTATATTAATCAGTGATTTCCCAATATTTAAAGCAAACAAATGTGATATCTACCTGTGAGATAAGAAACACAAAATATCAACATCAATTTACTTTATACTCCGGTGCTAGAGAAGTTAATATCTATAAAAGCTATAGATTCATTCATTCTAATATTTAGTGAAGGTTTATTATATACCAGCTCTGTGCTGAGTTTGAGTAAACAAATGCATTGACCCAGTTAGATAAAAAATCATGGTACAAGATAGGTGAAGGCTTTTGTGGTTGTTGCTGTTTTAGTTTAAAGGAAAAACAATTCAACTTAATATTACATATTTTACTCTGAGACAAATCAAATCTGGTTAGGATGACACAAGCACATTTCCGGTTAAGTGACCACTGAGACTGGCTAAGCACTTCACTTGCCTAGTATCTGAAATGAGTACTGGGGGACTAAGGAGAAGAGGATAAGTGGAACTCAACCAGATACCTGCCTCCAAGAAGGAAAAGATAGATTACCCACATTTCATTATGAAGGGTTTGGGTCCCATAAATAAAAATGTTGGCAATTCAAATGATGTCTTATTTTCCCATAAAAGTATTTTCAAAGAAGAGAAACATTTCTGAGAGATGATGCCTAGCTTTTGAAAGAAATGTTCACAGCCTAAACATGGACTTCATATAAGTATAAATAAATATATACATTTGCATATAAAATTAACTGTTAAAACAGGTCTCATTTTTCATCTTTTAATCGCTCACTGTGCCGTGACATAATATCAAAAAACTTCTCAAAGATTGACTTTCAAGTGGTGCACTTTTGTGTGCTCAAAGGCACAAAGCCTTGAGATTGACCCTGAAATAACAAATTAGAAGTCTGTCAGCTACAAATCCTATAAATCAGTGGTTTTCATGAAGGCCATACTGCCTGTAGAGGGCATTTGGAAAAGTTTGGGGGTTTCTTTTGATTGTCACAATGATCAAGTGGCACTCCAATTTGTGAGTAGGAGGTAGGGGTGCAAATGCAGGTAAGTTCTACACAGTAAGAAATTGCCCTGCACTACTCAGGACTTAGGAATTTCTGCTGGGCATTCATTTAGTACAAAATCTGCCATGAATTGTCTGAGCCTAGAAACTATAACTCCATTATATACACTGAGTGGCCAGATTATTATGACCACCTGACGTTTGTAGGCAAATTAGCGGTACACTGCATTGTATGGCATATGGAAGCCGAAGGCCTGTTTGAGCAACTATGCTGTCTGCAGTTGCCAAGATAAAACATATCCAGTTCACACAGGAACACAAGGATGAGACAGTCGAGCATTGGAAAAAAGTCAGTTGCATCATGCAGATGGCAGAGTGGGAATTTCGCAGAAACAGCATGAAAGCATACATCCCACATGA
The DNA here is from genome assembly GCA_011751065.1 of Lasiurus cinereus. Lineage (NCBI taxonomy): Eukaryota > Metazoa > Chordata > Mammalia > Chiroptera > Vespertilionidae > Lasiurus > Lasiurus cinereus. The sequence goes on along the minus strand of JAAGEH010000307.1, from coordinate 47,047,753 downwards.
TGAATACAACCCTTCAAGCTGTTGGGGACAGCGTTATGGTTTGGGGCATGTTTTCCTGGTATGATTTGGGCCTTTTAATTCGTGTGGAACAACGTCTGAAAAGCACAACATACCTAAGTATCATTGCTGATCAAGTTCATCCTATCATGTTGATGGCGTATCCCAATGGAGATGGCTTCTTCCAACAAGACAATGCACCATGCTATGGTGCTCATATTGTGCAGGAGTGGTTTTAAGAACATGAGGGAGACTTTATGTTGCTTAGGTGACCCCACGATCACCAGATCTCAAGCCAATTAAGCATTTGTGGGACGAAGTTAAAAGAGCCATCAGGCAGCTGGTTCCACAACCATCAAATCTCATAGAACTGGGCAGTGCGATTCATCAGGCATGGTGTCAGATTCCTCGTATCACCTTTCAACATCTCATGGAGTAAATGCCAAGAATCACTGCAGTATTGAAGGCAAAAGGTGGCCCAACGGAATACTGATGGAATGGTCATAATAATCTGGCCACTCAGTGTATATATCTATCTATATATAAAAACCTAAGCGACCATCACAACCAAAACAACAGAATGGATGACCGAACAGACTGCATGGGGCAACCAGGCCAGCAAGGGGGTTAGTGAAGGATGACCACATGACTGAGCAGCAGGATGTATGGGGAGATTAGGCCAGCAGAGGGGTTAGTGAGGAACAACCACATGACTGAGCAGCAGGCTGTGTGGGGCAACCAGGTTGGCGGTGGGGGCAGTTAGGGAGCAGGCAGTCAGACATCCCCTGAGGGGTCCTAGATTGAGTGTGTGCAGGCTGGGCTGAAGGAACCCTCCCCCTCCCATGCACGAATTTCATGCACCGGACCTCTAGTATATACACCGAGTGGCCAGATGTATGTTTTGAGAGACCCGAGTGTGTGTGTGTGTGAGTGTATTAGAGGTCCAGTGCATGAATTCACGCATGGGTGGGATCCAGCCAGCCTGGCCAGGAGGAGGGGACATGGGTGGTTGCTTGGCCTGCCTGCTCGCTGAACTCCTGGTCGAGGGGACAATTTGCATATTATCCTTTTATTATACACTGAATGGCCAGATTATTATGCATTCAGATATCATAATAATCTGGGAACTAGTATATATAAAACCCTAATATGCAAATAGACCGAACAGCAGAACAAATGAATGGGTCGCTATGACATGCACTGACCACCAGGGGGCACACATGGAACATGGCAGGCATCAGCTACGGAGGGATGGTGGAGCAGGTGAGCAGGGGTGTCCAACCAAGGCAGGGCACCGGTTGTTGCCATCGGGGTGAGCCTCTGGTGGTTACTGAAAATTCTTTGCTCCCATGCTCTGCTATCCTGGCTGGCACTCGTACCTGCTGCCAGTGCCCGACTACAGTCCTGATCACTTGGCACCATCAGCAGGTGCGAGCAGTAACTATTGACCCTGATTGCCCCTTAGGGCTTCTTCACCTCAAAATGGCATGCTTGATAATGATACTTGAGCTGCAGCTAAGGCTGATACTCAATTCTTTCCTAGGGTTTCTCAAAACATACTCCTAACTGTCCCAGGAAAAAGCCCACACTTACTACTGGCTTGGCCTTTCATAGCAATGTAGAGTTAAAGGGAACCTCAACCAATTTTTAAAATTTTATGCAAAGAACATTATTAAGAAAGTAAAAAGACAACCCACAGAATAGGAGAAAATATTTGCAAATTAATTTTCTGATAAGGGTATAGTATACATAATACAGAATGTAAAGAATGCTTACAACTCAACAATAAAAAGACAACCCAACTTAAAAATGTGCAAAGAATTTCAATAAACATTGTTCCAAATAGATTATCAAATGGCCAATAAGCACAAGAAAAATGCTCAGCATCGTTACTCATAAAGGAAATGTAAATCAAAACTATAGTGAGATACCACTACTTCATACGCACGAAAGCAAAAAATTATAGTGTTGGTGAGGATGTGGAGAAATGGAAAACACTGTACATTGCTGGTGGGAGTGAAAATGGTGCAGTCATTTGAAAAACAGTTTGGCAGTTCCTCAAAAAGTTATATATCATTCAACCATATGGCCAAATAATTCCATATTAGGTTTATAACCAAAGGAAATTAAATACTTCACACAAAACTTTTACACACGTATTCAAAAGCAACACAATGCGTAATAGCCAAAAGGTGGAAACAACCCAAATATCTACCAACTAATGAATGGATAAATGAAATGTGGTCTATCTATAGAATAGAATATTAATCAGTCATAAAAAGAGGTGAAGTACTACCCAGTTGGCATGGCTCACATCGACCTATGAGCCAGGAGGTCACAGTTCAATTCCCAGTAAGTGTGCATGCCCGGGTTGTGGGCTCGATCACCAGAGGGGAGCATGCAGGAGGCAGCCAATCAATGATTCTCTCTCATCATTGATGCTTCTATCTCCCTCTCCCTCCCCCTTTCCTTTCTGAAATCAATATATGTGTGTGTGTGTGTGTGTGTGTATATTTACATAATGAAATACTCATACATGCTGCAATAAGAATGAGCCTAGTAAACAATATGCTAATAAGGAAGCTAGATACAGCCCTGGCTGGTTTGGCTCAGTGGATAGAGCATTGGCTTGTAGACTGAAGGGTCCGGGGTTCAATTCTGGTCAGGAGCACATGCCCAGGTTGTGGGCTCGATCCTGGTGTGAGACATGCAGGAGGCAACTGATTAATGATTCTCTCTCATCACTGATGTTTCTGTTGCTCTCTCCCTCTCCCTTCCTCTCTGAACTCAACAAAAAAAAATATTTTTTTAAAAAAGCTAGATACAGAAGGCCATACATATTCAACATATATGCATGATATGACTAGATTAGGCAAATCCAGAAACTGAAAGTACCTAGTAGTTTCCAGATGCTCAAAGATAAGGGGATAGAGATGTAACTCTTAACTTTAAAGGTGATGAAATTAGAATTAGATGGTGGTAAAGTTGCACAACCTTATCAAGTGTAAAAACCAATGACTTGTACACTTTATTTTTTTAAATATATTTCTTTATTGATTTTAGAGATAAAGGGTGGAGAGAGAGAGAGATAGAAACATTAATGATGAGAGAGAATCACTGACTGGCTGCCTCCTGCATGCCCCCCACTGGGGATCGAGTCCACAACCCAGACATATGCCCTTGGCCAGAATCGAACCTGGGATCCTTCAGTCTGCAGGCTGATGCTCTATCCACTGAGCCAAGCTGGGGCCTGAATTGTACACTTTAAAGGATGAATATTATAGTCTGTGAATTTTATCTGAACAAAAATCAAAATGATGGAAAATGACATAAAGCTACTTTCTAAACATGTTCAAGGCAGAGTTTCTCATTAAAAGCTGACTTTACGTTGACTATCAACAATGGGCAGCAGGGATAGAATTAAAACCTTACCTGTAGGAACAAATAAGGTATGTCCCTGCTTTACCACACATTTGTAGCATTTATCCACCTTATCTCCAAAGAACACCTCACTCTGGGTCACAGATGAACTCCAAGACTCATAGAGTGCCAAATTTTCATCTGTTGGCTTTATCAAATAAAAAATCTTCTCACCCTAAAAGGAAGTATTACACAGTTATTAAAAAGAAAAAGCCATTCTTAGGATGGCCTACATTGATTCAATTTCCCCATATAATGACCTAAATTAAATAAGATAATTATGATATTTTTTAGGCAAAAAAGACATACTTCATATACCTTATCAATAGCTATTGCCCTTACCATGCATCTTCACAAGAGCTAAAGTTCCCGCTACCAAATATGACAAGTAGTCAATAAAGTAGTATGGGAGAAATAGTTTAAGAAGGTAAAAGAAGAATTAATATTTCATGAACCTGCCAAGAAGAATTAATATTTCATGGACCTTCCTGACTTATTCAACTAGCTGTTTTACTTATTCAACTAATCTTGAGGTCAGAAGCAATTACTATTACTGTTATTTTGCTCCTTTTCAGGTATTGAAAACATCCATCTGATCTCATTTTCAAGATATAGAAGTAAATACACGTTAATAAACCCAGGTTACAAAGAGTCATTTCTGAAATTGTGCCCTTTCTCCTAAGATCTATAATATAATTATTACTTTTAAAAGTCTGCAAATCAACTGCCTTTAATGAACTAATCCTTGGCTTTCTCATAGAGAAAAGAAATAGGAGCTCAAGGACACAGCATAATATAGTATAGAGCATTGCTGATGCACAGGCATTTAATGTAGACAAAGATTTGGTTCTAGATCAGCACTGCCCAACACAATGTCCTATGATGGTGAAAATGACTTTTATTTGTACTATCCAATACAATAGTTATAAGCCACATATGCCTCGGTGATAAGTCAGGAAAGCCATAAAATACTAATTCATAAAATACTAATTTAAAATTCAATTCATTTGTACTAAAATTCCAACTATATTTAATTTTAATTATTTAAAATTTAGCTACATGTGGCTAGTAGCTCCTATGAATAGTATAGTACCAGATAAAACAAGGTGAATATACCAGTAACCTGCCAAGAAGAATTAATATTTCATGGACCTTCCTGACTTATTCAACTAGCTGTTTTAGCCTAATCTTGAGGTCAGAAGCAATTACTATTACTGTTATTTTGCTCCTTTTCAGGTATTGATACTGGGATTAAGTTATAATTGGTGAGGAAGAGATAAAAGGCTATAAGAGACCAACTTATAAGATAATGGCCCAAAAAAGGGAATCTAAATATAAATTAAGAACTCATAGCTCCTTTATTACTTGGCATTTAAAAAATCTTAACATTTAAAAGTAAAATTACAGATCCTAGTTAAAAAGTACAAATGCTCCCCTCTTTAAAATGTCATTTTCAGCAAATGAATGCACCCCTGAAAAAAAGACTATTAGTATATATTTTTATCAATAAGAGAACAAAGAAATACCCCAATCTTACCCAGAGAACATGGTACCAAACTGAAGTTCCACCAAAGTCAATGTGGAAATCTGTGTAGCTGTCTTGAACTCCCATTAAGCAGTATTTCTGAACAAATGGCTTGGGAAAGACTGAATCATCTGGCCAATAATTTTCCACCCAGGAAAGTTTTCTGGCTATGTCAGGGACCTCCACCAATTCAGACATCCTTTAAAAAACAAACACACACACACACACACACACACACACACACACACACACCACAAATTAAAACTTCTTAAAATGGCATCTCCCATCTCAACCCAAACCAAGAGATTAACTAGAAATCAAAGTTAACAACAATACTTCAAGTTTAAAACCCACTGTATTTCTAAATATTCTCTGAGGATGCCAAAGCAAATTTTACAACGCTGCTATCAGTGGAGTACTTAAGAAGTCACATTTATGTTTCTTACTAAAATAAATTTAGCATTTAACTACATTTAGCTAACACTCAGAAGGCTAACCCAAAATATCCAGAACTACTCACTTTGTATCTGAAAATTCAAGGCTGATCACATTTAACACTTTTGGTCTGTTAGGATTCATGAAGTATTTAACATAATTGTGAAGTGTCATTTTGCTGTCTGCCTGCCTTGCCACATCAATGACATCTATCACTTTGTCACCACCTGCAGAAAAAAGTTATAGTCTTATTATTGGGCTTAAAAGTTACATCAATAGAGCCCTAAACAAAAAAAATATATAGCTTAGACAAAGAGTCTTCCTATATGCTTAATTTTTAAGTCCAACTGGAGCTTTTGCAAAGGAGGATGGTTTTTGAAGGAAGGAAAGTAATTAAGACAGAGCGGCATAATAAATACTGAGTGTGAAAACTTGTATGTTTACAAATGCCAATGATTTCTTGTGTGCAGCTCATAATATAAAAATGCACTAGACTGGTCTGTAGAAACTGCCATATGCTCTGAGTTATATTTCTTCGTGCATAAAATGAGGGGGACTGCCTTTTCCCTTTCACCTCTGTAACACCTAACATTCTAAATCTACCATTTTGAAAAACTGATTAGTCATTGGGGGACAAGTTAACTATGACAAACAGTTTCTGCTTGCCTGGTAGTCTTCTAATATTCTGCTTCAAGAAAATATTAGTAGTTATGAAGAAAAAAATCAGTCATATTAGTGTCTGTGGAACGAGTTCCCAATTGGGATAAATTTTACAAATTTCCTGTAAAATTATGAGGTGTTGCTTGCACACCACTGCATCGTTACCCTAGGAAACATAATCAGTATTACTATGTCCTACAGGACATTGTAAATATAGCAATGCTTAACCTATCTGAAATAGAAAACAAATACATGCCATTTTTTTTATTTTAATGTAATTTTATATATGTTAGAAACCTAGTAGACTTTACTTTATACTTAGAAGACAAATCTGTTAAATGAAGGGTTTTACAGTACTAAAAAGTTAATTATCAAACAGTTTGAACATTTTTCCCTATACTTACATTACACTATATTTACTTTACTGTGCTAAGTAGGCAAACAGATTTAGGTTAAACCTCAGCTTCAACCCCTAACTTACCAAATATTCAAAATCACCTGAAGTGAAGTCATGCCATTTAATTGAGTCTCCTCTCTAAAACAGTTATCACTGAGCACTGTCAAACTGAAGGCTCAATAAAAGGACAAGATCTCAGATACATAACGTACTACAGTGGATGTGTAGTTTTGAGTCAAGTTAAATTTGAGATATAATCCTCAAATAACACCTATCTATTGCTAATGAGGAATGAGATCTACATGTAGTCACTTTATCTATGAATACCATGATGAGAATACATAACTAAAATGTCAACAGATGAATGATTTTCCCCTTGTTTCTTATGCCTTTCTGGGCCTCAAAATAACAAACTATGTCCAGACATCATTAAATGGCAATACTGTATCACCAAGTCACAAATATAAAAACAGGTTTGAAAATATCTCTTCTAGCACCTGAATGCTACAGAGGCCTAAATCCAATCCAGTTCCCCACAGTCTTTTTCCCAGTATCTGAAGCTACCCATCAGTAATAGTTTTTCCTAGCAAGTACCAGAAAATTTGATGACAACCAAAAAAGTAGCAGGGTGAATCTCAGGAAATAAAGAATAGGCAAAATGTTTCATTCTGGGTGTTTTTTTTTTCACAATGGTAAATCTGCTGAGAAAAAAAATAGTTTTCAACATAGGTGATACTGAATTGCACCTTTCCTGATCCAGGAAACTGAACTAAATTAACCTATTTTCATTCAAATTTTAATATTTTTAGGACAAAATCATTTTTACTTTTACCATGTATTCACAAGTACATAAAAGAATCAAGTTCGTACCTACATGACGTTCCACGTCCATAACAGAAAACGTAGCTGCAGGGAGCCGGAGTCCTAGGTCATCTAACTTGGGGACCATGATAGGGACCTCAAATCCATGTTTCTCCAGATATCTCTGTGTCAGCTGGCTGCCATGCATTTTCACAATGATCTCATCAGCACTAAGGAAAATGGAAGAGTAAAATGTCATCTTTGTTAAGTTCAGTTTAAAAATAACTCTGGTAAATTAGTTAATTCATATGACATATTATTATCTATATCAGTGGTTCTCAACCTGTTATACCTGATTCCTCTTTTTAGTACAAATGTGTTTTTTTATAAAGTCCCTTTTAAAGTAAAATTTATAATTACCAATACATATAATTGAAAATATATCCTATATAATAAAAGCCTAATATGCTAAGTGTCCAGTTGACTGGTCGGCTATTCAACCAATCAAAGCATAATATGCTAATAACATGCTAAGGCCGATCAATTGCTCACTGTGATGTGCACTGATCACCAGGGGGCAGACAGTTGACCGGTTGACCAGTTTCTCTGCCATGCACTAACCACCAGGGGGAAGACACTCCAACCGGTAGGTTAGCTTGCTGCTGCGGTCCAGCTGATCAGGACTGAGTGAGACAGGCCGGACATGCACTGGAGCCCTCTGAGGGTCCTTCTTTGGCTGGCCAACCTCCTGCATCTCTCCCTGGCCCCAATCATGCACTGGTGGGATCCCTCGGCCTGGCCTGCGCTCTCTCACAATCTGGGACCCCTCAGGGGATGACAGAGAGCTGGTTTTAGTCCAATCCCACTGGTGTACGAATTCATGCACTGGGACTGTAGTCTTACCTAATAATACATAAACATGTAAAGTGATGGTTCCTCTGCTACATCACCAGCCAATCAGGAGTGATATGCAAATTAGCCCAACAAAGATGGCGGTTAATTTGCATACACAGGCACTGAGTGATGGGATCAGGTGGGACTCAGGCGTTCTGCCCCACTCCCGATCTCTCAGGGCCTCCAGGTAGATTGGCAAGGTGGGGCTGGAGTGGAAAGAGGTGGCTCCCAGAGCAGAAAGAGGCGGCTCCGGGGCCCAAGGGAAAAGGGGCTGGGCCAAATGAAAAGGCAGTGCTGGCAGCCAGGGAAAAGAAAGCCCATTTTAGCATGAATCTTTGTGCATCAGGCTTCTAGTATTATATAAAATGCCTTAAATATAAGAGAAAAAAATAGTTAATAAAAAATGTATTTCAGTATGTAAATGTTTATATAAGCTACAGTAAAAGAGATAATAGAATAACAGGATATGGATGCCAAAATGATGGTGGAGTAAGTGAAAGCTACACTGACACTCTCCCAGGACCAAACTGAAAATATAACTAAAATGCAGAAGAACCACCGAGACCGGTTTGGCTCAGTGGATGGAGCATCGGCCTGCGAACTGAAAGGTCCCAGGTTCGATTCCGGTCGGGGGCATGTACCTTGCTTGGGGGCACAACTCCAGTAGGGGGCATGCAGGAGGCAGCTGATCGATGTCTCTCTCTCATCGATGTTTCTGACTTTCTATCCCTCTCCCTTCCTCTCTGTAAAAAATCAATAAAATATATATTTTTTAAAAAATTTAAAAAATAAATAAAATGCAGAAGAACCACTATAAAAAATCAACTGAAGACTAACTAGCTGGAGAGAACCCTAATTACCGAAGATGGAAAGTAGAGAACACAAAGAGAATAGGAGGAAGTGCAGAGGCACAAAAGGGCTGCCCAGGCTCCCACAGAGAGCAATTGAAGTTCTGAAGGGATATCTTAGAGCTGTAAGGGGGTTCCCACTGAGAACTCTGGAGTTTGTTTTTTAAATTAATTTCAGAGAGGAAGGGAGAGGGAGTGAGAGATAGAAACATCAATGATGACACTCTATACACTGAGCCAAACCAGCTATGGCAGAACTTAAACTCCAAGCTGGGCTCCCCAGCCCAGACAACCAGAACTGAGAAAGATGCCCACAGAACATCTGGCTGTGAAAAGCAGCAGGGTTGCTATCTGCCAGGAAGAGAATGCTGGAAATGCAGGCACCCTCTTAAAGAGCCAATGCACAAAATTTTGTGTGTAGCCACTCACCTTGGGCTCCAGCAGAGGGAAGGTAGAGTGGACTGAAGCTGTGTGAGCAGTAGCCAGGATTGGGGGGTCTGGAATTGGAGATTAGAGAGTAGCCACCCCAGTTTCCTGTACAGAGTCATTTCCTTATGCTGTGGAGGACATATTTCTCTGGCTGCAGACCTTTGCTATCCAGAAGGTTTTTACCTGGGGGGAAAGCAGTTGCCCCACCCTGTTGGAAGACCTCTTGCCCTACCCTGTGGTCAATAGTCTTAAGGCTAATAAGTCTGAGTGTCAATGGAATTGCAAGCAAAAGGAGTCTCTAGAGGCTTTGAGTCTTTGCCTGATCTAATCCCAGGACTAGGAAAACCTAGCTCGAGAGTACTCAGGGCCAATCACAAGCAGTATCTGACATTATACTGCACTAGAGATTGGGAGTTATAGCAGAGCTATCAAATACAGTGAAGCAAACCTAAACAAGTAGCCATAATGGGGAGACAAAAAACAAGCCCTAAATAAAAGAACAAGATAATTCTCCAAGAAAAGAACTAAATGAAATGGAAATAAAAAATTCATCAGACAGCCGAAACCCGTTTGGCTCAGTGGATACAGCATTGGCCTTTGGACTAAAAGGTCTCGATTCTGGTCAAGAGCATGTATCCTGATTGTGGGCACACACCCAGTAGGGGGCGTGCAGGAGGCGACTGATCGATGTCTCTCTCTCATAGATGTTTCTAACTCTCTATCCCTTTCCCTTCCTCTCTGTAAAAAATCAATAAAATATATTTTAAAAAATTTCATCAGACATAGAGTTCAGAATAATGATGACAAGGATGCTCAACAGCATGAGAAAAGATAGTAATTATGAAGAATGATATAGCACTAATAAACAACAAGATGGAAAGAATACACAGCAGATTAGGGGAAACCAAGGATCGGACCAATAAATTAGAAGGTAGATTAGAAAAAAATTACTCATTCAGAGAATCAAAAAGAAAAAACAATTTAAAAAACAGAAGGACAGCTTAAGGGAGCTTTGAGACAAAATGAAAATTAACAATATTTGCATAATAGGTATGCCAAAAGACGCAGAAAGTGAGCAAGGGAAAAAGAATGTGTTTGAAGAAATAATGGCATGAAAGCTCCATAACCTGGTGAAGGAAAGAACCCAAACAGGCCCACTCCCAGACATATCATAATTAAAATGCCAAAATTTAAGACAAAAAGAAAAAACTTAAAAACAGCAAGAGAAAAGCAATTTGTTACCTACAAAGGAGCCTGTCAGCTCATTTCTCATCAGAAACTCTACAGGCCTGAAGGGAATGGCATGAGGTATTCAAGGTAATGAAAATCAAGGATCTGAAACTAAGATTATTATATCCAGCAAGGTTATCACTCAAAATAGATGGTGAAATAAAGAGCTTCCCAGACAAAAAAAGGCTGAAGGAGTTTATCATCATCAAACCAGCACTGCAAGAAATGCTAAAGGGACTGCTATAATGAGAAGAAGAAATAGAGAGAAACATAGGCATAAAGAACTAAAATGGCAATAAATTAGTACCTATCAATAACCTTAAATGTTATTATTAAATGCTCCAATCAAAAGACAAAGGGTTGCTGAATGGATACAAAACATGAAACAATTATATGCTGTCTACAAGAGATCCACCTCAGAACAAAAGACTCACACAGGATGGGAGTGGAGAGATGGGAAGAAATTTACATGCAAATGGAAATGAAAAAAAAAAAAAACGAAAAAAACCTAGGGTACCAATACTCATATCTGACAAAATAGACTTCAAAATGAAGACCGTCACAATAGACAATAAAAGTCACTACATAATATTAAAGGGATCAATCCACCAAAAGGATATAACCTTGGTAAACATATATACACCCAATATAGGTGCTAATATACAAAAAAAATCTCCCAGAGGACTTTAAGGGAGGGAGATCAACAACAATACAGTCATAGTAGGAGACTTTTAACACCCACACTGACTTCAGTGGATAGGTCTTCCAAACAAAAAATTAACAAGGAAACAGAGATTCTAAATGACACAATGGATCAGATGGGTTTAACTGACATCTATGGGACAGTTCACCTTAAAGCTGCAGCATATACATTCTTCTCAAGTGCACATGGGTAATTCTCAAAGACAGATCACATGTTAGGACACAAAACAAATATCTACAAGTCCAAGAAGATTAAAATCATATTAAGCATCTTCTCTGATCACAGTGGGATAAAATTAGAAATCAACTACAATAAAAACATTCAAACACGTGGAGGCTAAATAGCACATTATTAAACAATGAATGTGTTACCAATGAGATTAAGAAAGAAATCAAAAACTTCCAGAAAATGAACACACAACAACCTCAAATCTATGAGACACAGCTAAAGCAGTCCTGAGAGGAAAGTTCATTAATACTACAACATGAACAATTAACAACAAGAAAAATTAATAATAAACTATTTAGCCCTACCACTTAAAGAATTAGAATCAGAAAAATAGTAAAAGCCCAGAGTAAGTAGAAAGAAGAAAATAATAACAATCAGAGCAAAAATAAATGACAGAAGCTAAAAAAAACTAAAAAAACCCCACAATACAAAAGTATCAATGAAACTAAGAGCTGGTTCTCTGAAAAGATAAACAAGATTAATGAACTATTAGCCAGGTTCACCAAGAAACAAAGAGAGAGGATCCAAATAAAATCAGAAACAAAATTGGAGAAAAAAACCATTGACACCACAGAAATACAAAGGATTGTAAGGAACTACAACGAACAAGAGACAAGTTGGACAAAGTGGATGAAATGGACAAATTCCTAAAAAAATACAATCTTCTAAAACTGAATCAGGAAAAAATCAGAAAACTAGAATAGGCCAATGGCAACTGATGAAATAAAAGCACTAATCAAAAATATCCCAGCAAACAAAAGACAGCTTCACAGGAGAGTTTTACCGAATACTTAAAAAAGAACTAACATCTATACTCCTTTTTTTATTGCAAAAAATCCAAGAGAAATGAACACTTCCAAGCTCTTTTTATGAGGTTAGCATTATCCCAATTCCAAAATCAGATAAAGACACTACAAAGACAGAGAACAGGCCAGTATTCCTGATGAATATAAATGCTAAAGTCCTCAACAAAATATTAGCAAAACAGATCCAGCAATATATTTAAAAGATCATACATCATGACCAAGTGGGATTTATTTTGGGGATGCAAGCCTGGTACAATATTCACAAATCAATTAACATACATCACATAAACAAACTGAAAGACAAAAACACATAATCATAGACATGGAGAAAGTATTGGACAATATCCAACACCCATTTTTGATAAAAAGTCTCAGTAAAGTGGGAATAGAGGGATCGTATCTCCCATATATGACAAACTTACAGCCAACATCATATTCAATGAGCAAAAACTAAAACCATTTCCCCTAAGAACAGGAACAAGACAGGGATGTCTGCTTTCACCACTCTTATTCAACACAGTACTGGAAGTCCTAGCAACAGTGATGAGACAAAAAAGCAGCAATAAAAGGCATCTATATTAAAAAGGAAGTAAAACCCTCATTATTCACAGATGACATGATATTACACATAGAAAACCCCAAAGACTCCACCAAAAAACTACTAGATTTAATAAAGTAATTAGGCAATGTAGCAGGATACAAAATTAGCACCCAGAAATCGATGGCATTTTTATACACCAATAATGAATTCTCAGAAAGAGAGACTAAACAAACAATTCCATTTGCCACTACAACAAAAATATTAAGACACTGCCCTGATGGGTTTAGCTCAGTGGATAAAGCATCAGCCTGTGGACTGAAGGTTCCCAGGTTCCATTCCAGTCAAGGGCATGTACCTTGGTTGCAGGTACATCCCCAGTAGGGGGTGGGCAGGATGCAGGTGATTGATGTTTCTCTCTCATCACTGTTTCTAACTCTCTATCCTTCTCCCTTCCTCTCTGTAAAGGAAAAAAAAATCAATAAAATATACCAAAAGAATATTAAGACACTTAGGAATATACTTAACCAAGGAGGTAAAATACTTGTACTTGGAAAAGTACAAGATGTTTATAAAATAGTCAGAAGATATAAACAAGTGGAAGAATATACCATATGGTTTTAAATATCCATGGATTGGTAGAATTAACATCATTAAAATGTCCATACTACCCAAGGCAATCTACAAATTCAATGCAATTCCTATTAAAATAATAATAGCATATTTCACAAATCTAGAATAAATACTCCAAAAACTTATATGGAACCAAAAAGACCTTGAATAGCCACAGCAATCTTGAAAAAAAGGAACAAAGTTGGAGGGATCACAATACCAGATATCAAATTATACTACAAAACCACTATAATCAAAACAGCCTGGTACTGGCACATGAACAGACATATAGATCAATGAAACAGAACAGAGACCCCAGAAATCAACCTAAGCCATTATGCTCAATTAATATTTGACAGAGGAGTCAAGAGCATTCAATGAAGTCAAAACAGTCCCTTCAATAAATTGGGCAGATGGAAGGAAGGGAGGGAGGAAAATGAGGAGGGAAGAAGGGAAGAAACTAGACCACCAACTCACACCATACACAAGAATAAACTCAAAATGGATAAAAAACTTAAATGTAAGTCGTGAAACCATAAAATTCCTGGAAGAAACTAAGAAACTATAGGCAGCAATATGTCAGACATCTCTTATAGCAATATGTTTGTAGATACATCTCCTAGATCAAAGGGAACAGAAGAAAATAAGCAAATGGGATTACATCAAAATAAAAAGTTTCTGTACAGCAAAAGAAACCATCAACAAAATGAAAGAGAAGCCCACTATGGAAGAACGATTTGGCAATGATACATCTGATAAAGGCTTAATATCCAAAATATTTAAGTTACTCACTCATACAACTTAACAAAAGGAAAACAATCCAATTTTTGAAAATGGGCAAAGGACCTAAATAGACACTTCTCCAAAGCAGACATGTAGATGGCCAAGAGACATGAAAAAATGCTCTAAGTCACTGACCATCAGAGAGATGCAAATTAAAATGACAATGAGGTAGCACCTCACACCTGTCAGAATGGCTACCATCAACAAATCAACAAATGATCAGTGCTGGCGGGGATGTGGAGGAAAAGGAATTCTAGTACACTGCTGGTAGGAATGCAGACTAGTGCAGTCATTATGGAAAACAGTCTGGAGTTTCCTCAAAAAATTAAATATGGAACTGCCATTTGACCCAGTGATCCCACTTCTAGGAATATATCCTAAGAGACCCAAAACACCAATCAAAAAGAATGTATGCACCCCTATGTTCATAGCAGTGCAATTTACAATTGCTATGATCTAGAAACAGCCTAAGTGCCCATCAGTAGATGAGAGGATAAAAAAGTTGTGGTACATTTATACCATGGAATAATATGCTGCAATAAAAAAGAAGGTTCTCTTACCCTTTGAGACAGCATGGAAGGAACTAAAGAGTATTATGCTCAGTGAAATAGGCCAGTCAGAGAAAGACAAGTATTATATGATCTCACTCATAGGTTGAATCTAATGAACAAAATAAACGGATCCACAGGCCTAGAAGCATGGAACAGGCTGTGTAATCTCAGAGGGAAGGATGAAGTGGGTGGGTAGGTGGGAAGAGATCAACCAAAGAACGTGCATGCATATATGTATAACCAATGGACCCAGATAATAGGGTTGTGAAGGCCTGGGGTGACGGATGGGGGAAGGCTAGAAGCGGTTAAGGGGGGCAAAGGAGACATATATAATACCTTCAATAATAAAGATGTAAATTTTTAAAAAAGAATAATAGGATGCTTACAATTAGTTGTAATGAGTGGTTGAATTTTAGAGAATTAACAAGTTCAGAAGCTACTCAATACTTTCAAGAGAAAAAATTGGAGACAAACTAAACATATATTATAGGGGGTGGCTAAGTAATTATGGTATATTATGCATACTACACAGCAGTTAAGGAATGATATAAATTTTTGTATACTATGTATGTAAGTACATCTACAAAATAGAGTAAAAAAATCAAGTTACATAACATATGCATAACTATTTTTTAAGACTTAGATGCATATGACATCCACACATATATATACATAAATGTTTAAATGTTGTTATTTATGTGGTAAAGGGTGTCAAAACACATTCTTAAAATAGAAGAGGAAAAGATGGTCTGTTCACTTTATTTTATATACTTCTGTGTTCATCACATCAAGTAGGTGTAATGTAGTTAATAATTGTTATTCTACTATGGTTTTAAATGAGGTGAAGGTTTATGG
This sequence comes from Lasiurus cinereus, assembly GCA_011751065.1. NCBI lineage: Eukaryota > Metazoa > Chordata > Mammalia > Chiroptera > Vespertilionidae > Lasiurus > Lasiurus cinereus. The sequence goes on along the minus strand of JAAGEH010000307.1, from coordinate 47,032,041 downwards.
AGTTAAACAAATAAAAACAAAAATCTTTATCTTTAAAGGTAATTACAGTTTGGTCTTGTGTGACCACCTCTATAACCTGCTCTCAGTGGTGTCTGCTCTGGCAGAGAAGCCACAGGAATCACCAGGCCAGTATTTTTACACTACTCTGGGGAACAAAACTATTTGAAAACAAATGAAAAGCTACAGCTCCTTCCCTTGAAAAAAATGCACATTCCCACATCGACATTAGCTTGTTTATACAATTTTAGGGGACTCACAACCTCTCTGAAGCCCTGAATAGGCCCAGGCTGAAAACTCTGGCCCTACGTTCCAAACCAACCAAGGAAAACAAACACATTTTTCCAATGACTCTGAAACTGATAAAGGAGAATATTTGAAAATATGGCCTTTAATATCACTAAAATCATATAGAAACTCCTATATCAACAAGGTTTTTTTTGTGTGTGTGTGTTTCTCTCAGTAGATGTGAGGGAGCCAACAGGAGCTGCTTATATTCTATGTTTCTGTTTAAGGATGGAGGAAAGGGATATGAATCCTAAAGGCTGTGAAGAAAAGGGTTGTAAATTTTAAGATCTGAAATAATTCCCAAATAGGTTGCATATGTGTGATTTAAATTTAAAATGTACTTCCTCTCTTTAATAAGCCTAGATATGGATCTAGTGTAAAAGCTTATTAAGTAGTATCAACTTAGATGTCAGGAAGTGAGTAAGGAATTATCTAAATTAGCATGTTTAAATGATGTATAATGCTTTTGACTCTCTTTGAGCCACAGGTGACTCAAATATTTTCCACTATCTTTAAAAAGTCAATAAACCCCTTTCTGCTGCCACCATAGAGGCAGAGCAATGGGTATTTCTAGTAGATGGAGGGCAGAGGCAGATAGGAAAACAACAAAAAATAGGAGTAGATGAGGGGGGAAAGAAGCACTAGCTGCTATGGTAAGGAACAATTGACTTAAATCAGTGGTTGGCAAACCCATTAGTCAACAGAGCCAAATATCAACAGTACAACAATTGAAATTTCTTTTGAGAGCCAAATTTTTTAAACATAAAACTTCTTCTAATGCCACTTCTTCAAAATACCAAGCTATGGTATTTTGTGGAAGAACCACACTCAAGGAGCCAAAGAGCTGCATGTACCTCTCGAGCCACAGTTTGCCAACCACTGCCTTAGATAATTGTATTTCAGACTTTTTGGACTGGGATTCACAGTTAAGAAATATATTTTTACATAGTGACCCAGTACACACGCATATAACAGAAGTTCCATGAAACTATACTCATTTAATCCTATTACTTGCAATGCACTAATATTTTCCATTTTGCTTTTTGTAAACTGATTTAAGAAAGGAAGGGGAGAGAGAAACATTGATGGGAGAGAGTAACATCACATTAACCTGTTGCTTCCTGGATGTGCCCTGACTGGGACTCAAACTCTCCACCTTTTTTGGTGTATGGGATGATGCTGCAATCAGCTGAACCACCCGGCCAAAGCTCCATTTCATTTTTTCATTGAAATAATAATGGGTCATAACCTGACATTTGAAAGCATTGCTTCAGATATGTCAATTTACCAGGTAACGTTCTTAAATTTTCTTTGGTTAAAACAGGTTTCCATACCTTGGGAAGACTCGAGAACGTAATTCCTTCACAAAAGTCCTAGTCCCAGCTTGCACTGGTTTGGAACCATCGTCAATTTCGGTGTAGTCGTGCCTATGCCAGTTCCTTCTCTTTTTCACTGGATTTTTTAGATTAAAAAAAGAAACATTTGGTACGTAGTGATGCTAGGATGTACTTTCTAATTATTAGATAATTAAACATAACAATTTTAAGTACAATAAAAACTCATATTTTGTATGCATTTCTAGGCTGAAGAAGTAAATTTTACTTTATATAATACAGCAACTATAGGCAATTAACTGATTTCTTAACCTACTCTGTTTATTTCATAATAATTTAAAATTAAATCAAGGGATTCAAATTAGTAGATAGAGCCTTTTATAAGATCTGCATTTACCAATACTATAATATCTCACAATTATTTAAAATCATGATTTTTACAGATCTTTCTCTCAGAATAGAGCCTCTGATCCCACATTGGAAATCTATTTTTAACAGCACAGCTCCCTTTTCACGTCAAGATTTATTCCCCTAATAAGCACGGTTATATCAACACAAAAAGAGCAGGTGACTGCATCACAATTAAAGACAAGTGGAATCATAGAATAAATGACTTTATAGTTACTTCTAATGCCTAGCTCCAGCAGGCTGTAATTTTGAATACTCACAGCAGTCAAAATCAGGAGACTTGGGGGGAGGGGCGGTTAATGGAGGAATAAGGATATGAAACACCTTAATCAATAAATGTTTTTAAAAATCAGGAGACTAGAATTTGACTTCTAGTGTGGCCATAACTCTTCTGCTACCTTGGGCAAGTAAACTTAACACATTTATCTCCAGTTTCCTCAGTATGGAAAGGGAGAGGATGAGTGCTGTTTCCATCTGTTTTGAGGAACCCTTAATAAAGGGGAAGAAGGGGAAGAGGCTGAGGGAGGAGCTCTGGACCTGATTCCTCTTTCCACCAGGGTGGCACCACTTACCTATCTTTTGTGTGGTCTTAATATAAGATTTCAGATATATATATATATATATATATATATATATATATATATATATATAGTTTAAAAAGCACTCTTAAGCTTTGTATTAATGTCTGCAACTTACTTAGAATGCATAAAAAATAAGATGATAGTGAGATAATTACATGGACAGATATGTGGCAAAGCAAATAACATAAAATGTTAATAGTAGAATCTATATAATGGATTTAGAGGTACTCACTGTAAAATTCTTTCAACTTTTCCTGTATGTTTGAACATTCTCATAACAAAATGTTGGGTGGGGGACAAACTCTATTAGTCTAAGTTACTTCACACCTTCACTATACAATAATCATCCTATATAATAAAGAGGCAATGTGCAAACTGACCCTCACGTCCTCACAAGCTGGCTGTCTACAACCAGGCCAGCAGGGGGGTTAGTGAGGGACAACCAAATGGCTGAACAGCAGGCTGCATGGGATGACCAGGCCGGCAGGAGTTAGTGAGGGATGACCAAACAACTGAACAGCAGGCTGCATGGGGTGACCAGGATGGCGAAAGGGGGACAGTTGGGGGCAACCAGGCCAGCAGGGGGAGAAGTTGGGGGTGACCAGGCTGGTACGCAGAGTTAGTGAGGGGCAATCAGGCCAGCGGGTGGGGGTGGGGGGACAGTTAGGGGAGACCAGGCAGGCAGGCAGGTGAGCAATTAAGAGCCATCGGTCCAGGATTGTGAGAGGGATGTCCAACTACCAGCAGTCGGACATCCCCCCAGAGGTCTCGGACTGGAGAGGGTACAGCCTGAGCTGGGGGGACACCCCCCTGTGAATGAATTTTGTGCACCGGGCCTCTAGTAATAATATAATACAGTAGGTCCTCAGGTTACATCAGAGATCCGTTCCTAAGGCACGATGTAATGCAATTTTCGCCATAAGTCAGAACCCACCTACATAAGCACTTACATCACTCAGATGGAGCACATACACAGCAGTAATGAAGTGAAACAGTAAAAAAAAAATTTAAAAGAAAGGTAATTCCTAATCTTTACTTGTGGTAAATAAATAATAAAAAACAAAAGGCACATATGTATATATGTCGAAATGACGGAACTTAATTTTTTTAATAAATAAATGGGAGATGGCAACATAACCACGAAACAACGTAAGTTGAGTCTGATGTAACCCGAGGACTGCCTGTAATACTAATTCCTCCTATGGATAAGAAGTCACACTAAACAATCAACAGGGATGGACTTATTCATATCTAAGAGTCTAAAACAAGATTCCCAAGAAATTTATGGCAGTCAGACCTTCAATATAGAAGGCAGTACATTCCGTTTTTTGTTTTTTTTTAATCTCATGAGAAAAATTGAGAATCATAAAACAACTTTTCTAGAAAATCCAATTAAGGTATCTTTTGTGTCTTATTTTTTTCTCATTTAAAATAACTTCTAAAATTCAAAAGCATTTAATTCTGGGCTTTTTTCCTTACATATATGTATACATAGACACCCTCACTTTATTTTCAACTAGGATCATAATTCTGATGACCTTTATTATTATACCATGACCATTTTCTCCTTATTAAATAATCAAAAGCAATTTAAAATGGCTTAGAATTATTTTAAGATATAGATGTAGATGCATCATATTATAATCATTTTTTTAATTCCTATGCACTTTGTCCATCCTGAATCTTTCTTCAAACAAAGTTGGGATTGATATTCATATACATAAATATGTTTCCCTCACTAATTCCTTGGGATAAATTCCTAAAAATGCAAAAAGAAATATTCAAAATTTTAAAGACACTAGCTACAAATTGCAAAACTAACTGCCTTCAGAAAAGTGACAGGTAAATCACATTCTTACCAATGTATATATACAGCCTGTTTCAAAGCTTTAGGTACAATCGTCATTGGAAAGAAAAGGCAAGGCTGCTCATTTGGTAAGTAACTGTGATATTACATTGTTTTAATGTTCATTTTTGCAGAACAGACTGGAATTAGAACAGATTGGGATTGGAGAGCTATGGGTTTGAATCCTAGCTCTGCCAAATAGCTACATAAAAGAGCTTTTAGCTATTTTCTCACATCACGCTGTTAAAATATAAAAGGAAATAACATAGGTCAAGTACTTACTTAGCATAGTGCCTGGCACCCAATAAGGTGTTGATTACTAAGGTTTCCTTTTTAATGTTCAGACTTGGAGGATGTTAACAGAAGGATACAACTATCCTGTTGGGTCAACACATTTGACACACAAAATCAGCCACTGTAAGAGCTAACTGAATCTCTTAAAAGGAGGCCAATGAAGAAATATTTCAGTAGTTCATGGGAAAAGAGAAAATTTTGAGTTTGGATTGCATGTGCCTGGAAAGCACTGACAATATATGTTTAGGTGTTAGGCTGTTTATTGATATCTGTCCTCCAATAGAGTTCTTAATACCCATAAGAGGTAAAGTCTAAATTCACCATGTTAAGTGGGTATCATACTGTCTAGATGGTGTCCTATCTAATAAAGGGGGATATGCTAATTGACCATCACTCTGTCACAAAGATGGCTGCATCCACAGCTGAGGCCAAGTTCCCATAAGGAGCCTTAACGAGTAATCAACAGGGACCTGAGGCTATGCCCTCCCCCGCCCCCCTGGGGCTTGACAGGGGACCTCAGGCTGTGTCCCCCTCCCAGCAGGGCTTGATAGGGGACCTCAAGGTGTACTTCCTCCCTGGTGCTGGGCTAGGGGACCTCAGGCTGCTCCCCCCGACCCCAGTGCCAGACTGGGGGACTTCAGGCCATGCTCCCCACCAGGTGTGGCTTGATAGGGGACTTCAGGTCATGCCTCCCACCTGGCAGGGCTTGACAGGGGACCTCAGGCCATGCCCCCCCATACCTGACAGGGCTTGATAGGGGACCGTAGGGTATGCTTCCAGTCCTGGTGCTGGGCTAGGGACTTTAGGCTGCTCCCCCCGGCCCCAGCACCAGGCCAGGGGACCTCAGGCCACACCCCTCAACAGCAGGGCTTGACAGGGGACCTCAAGGGGCAACCCTAGTGCTGGGTCAGGGAAACTCAGGCCAAATCTCTGCCCAGCAGGGCTTGATGGGGGACCTGACACTGTGCCTCCCTCCTGGTACTGGGCCGGGGGACCTGAGGCTGCACTCCCTCTGCCCCCTCCCTGGCAGGGCTTGATGGAGGACCTCAGGCTGGGTCCCCCACCTGGTGGGACTTGATGGAGGACCTCAAGGCACGCCCCCTGCCCTGATCTGGACTGAGAGACCTCAGGCTACACCCCCTGTCCTGGTGCCAGGCCAGGGGACCAGGGGACCTGGCAGGACTTGACAAGAATGGGACTGGCCAGGTCTGGATCAAGCCCAATGCGGAGGGACAGGCCAGGTCTGGGTCTCACTATTTTGAGGTGCATGTAGATGGGCGGGGACTTGACTCTGGGTCCCAGGTGAGCCCCAGATTCTGACAGGAGGAAGGTTTTCATATACATTTTACTAATTTTCTTTCATCTCTAACATTCTATTATAGAGAAAGGACAAAAGCAATATTAAATTATTTCCTCTAATTAATCTCCTTTTAATGTGCACAAATTTCCTGCACCAGGTTACTAAAATCCTTATAATAATAAGGATTCCTGGGGAACTCCAAAAGGAATAGGAAACCTGGCTGGCAAGCAAGAAAGGCTTCAAAGTAGAGGGAAAGGGACCAAGTGGATTATCCAAGTTGGGTGTGGAGGATAAAGGGTAGGGAAAACAAGCCTTAAATCAAAATGTAAGAGATTAGTACTCAGAGTTGGGCTTCTGCCCAGAAGATAGCCAGTGCCTGATCTGTTATTCAAGACAAGAAGCACTGCAGGGCCAGGTAATATAGTCTCTTTGATGCATCATTATTCAAAATGCAGGTCATGATCTATTATGGATTGTGAAATCCATTTAGTGAGCATGACAAGCTTTTTAAAAAATTAAATCATATAAGAAAAAAATAGGGTACATCACATGCACATTACTCTGCTTCATAGTATTTCATAAAAAAATTACTTAATTTTGGGATTATATGCTTAAATTCTAAACTAAAACTGTTAGCAATTTTAGTTCTATTTTTCTTTTTCAAATAACAAAACAATATTACTTCCTTCCTTCAAGAATCACTCAGTCAATAATTATATCAAGTGATATAGTACATGTGCTTCAATGCTACATAAAATGAAAACCTTTAAAAATACTTATGAGCCCTACCCAGTTTGGCTCAGTGGATAGAGCATCAGCCAGGTTCAAGTCCAGTCAAGGGCATATACCATGGTAGCAGGCACATACCCCATAGGGAGTGTGCAAGAGGCAGCTGATCAATGTTTCTCTCTCATCGATGTTTCTAACTTTCTATCCCTCTCCCTTCTTCTCTGTAAAAGATCAATAAAATACATTTTTAAAAATTTCATGAAATTAGCTAATTACACATGTAACAATTCTATCAACCTGATAATCTAAATTTTATATTTAGTAAGAGCAAAATAGATATTCTGTATTTTACAAGGAAACATTTTAAAGCATTAATATAGTTTAAATTTCTAAATCCCTTACAATGAAATTTGATAAATTAATAACATTTCTAACAAAACATATGAGCAGTCAGTTGCCAGTAATTCTCTTAAAAAATTACTTGACCATGACCTCAGAACAAAATTTCTTTTTAAGGAACAGAAAAAATTCTGCATTCAAAATAAAGAGGTTGATATAGCTGACCTAAGTGTTTATCAGGGCAAATTGAGTAAAAGGTTCCTTTCTGTTCTAAAATAACTAAGTCTAAAGTTTTCCCCTTTAGTTTAATGGACATAAGAACTCTAGTTTGAAGTGTAAATTTTAAAGGAAAAAATATTAAGGACATATTTAAAAGCCTTTAAAATCTCTACTATCACATTTGTACAACAATAATATTTCAATCTATTCCTCTGAAACATTTGTAAAAAGCTAAGAATAAATATCATTGTCTTTGTTTGCTGGTTCCCTCCCAAGTATGCAGGAGCTTTCCTGCCTGTGCTCTGCCAGTTCAGGAAGAGTATCAGCAGAGACTTGGTCTGGACCCTCTGTCTTCTTCTGGATAGAACATTTGGGGACTGATTTCAAGCAGATAGGATGGCTGGGGCAGGACTCCAAGACATCTCAACATGATGACCAAATTTGGGAAATAGAAGTAGTATCAGGTACACATTAAGTACTGAACTCCAACTTTTATTTGAACTTCTAGTACTTACTCAAGGAGGATCCATGTAGAACTGCACAGTTGGGACAGTGATACAAGTCAATGTCAACAGCATGATGTTCTTCTACTCCAACACAGCTAAGGTAAAGAAAAATAAAGCCAATAGGTAAATAAGTTTAAAATCTTTACCTAACTCTATTTAGACTGGTTGGAATTTAGCTGGGAAATGTATATCAACTCATCAATAAGTTTTGTAGAATACATGCAAGGATAAATTTTATTCTCTCCTCTACACACTTGCTAAATAATTGTGGGGGAGAATATATCCAAATACATGGGAAGTGAGTTACTATCAGCAGCAGTAGAGACATTAAAAGTAATGCAGTTATAAGCCATAAGACCCTCAACCACTATATAAGTGCCAACTGTTATGATACTTAATGTTTTTGGCCTTCCTCCTCTTTCCCCCCTTTCCTCCCCCCACCTACCCGCCCTGGGCCAAGTATACCAGCAGAAACTGTAACCCTCCAGTGCAGCTGTATTTATATGGAGATAAAGCCTCTAAGGGAAGTAATTGCATACTGTTAAATGAGGGCATAGAGTAGGGCCTTGATCCCATAGGATCAGTGTTCTTATTAGAGACACCAAAGAGCTTGCATTCTCTCTGCATGCACATAAAGAAGAAAAACCGTATGAGTACATTGCAAAAAGGTAGCTGTCTGCAAGCCAGGAAGAGAGCCCTTCTCAGAAATCAAACTGGTGGACCTTGATCTGGAACACCCAGCCTCCAGACTGTGAGAAAATAACTTCTGTTACTTAGGCCTTCTAGTCTTAAGGTATTTTGCTATGACAACCCGAGACAACTAAGATACAAAGTAACTTTAAAATATGACTGTCATCAGCTAGAGTTGGTTAGTAAATTTGGGTGACATCACTGACATGGTACGAGTACTGAGTCCTAACAGTTCTGCTGTATGTCTCAGAACCCAATCAGTTTAATTAGTTTGAGGCCTTGTAATCTATCCCATGGCATATATAACAGTGACAGTTAAATAAAGTTTAAGGGAACCAACAAGGGACCGAAAAAACTATATTAGTGACATCTTGAAAACAGAAGTAATTTATTAAAGAAAGACCCCAGCAGTTTTGCTACAATCCAAGTAATTTATTATAAGGGTAAAATTTTAAAAGCATTGGTAATCCCAAAAAGTTAAGAGCAAAAACACAACCACAACTTGTACTTGAAAAAGAAACAAAGCAGAACTAAACAAAATTGAGGAAGTATTTGCAGACAACCCAAAACAGAGTTCACTTCCAGCTAACCCACAGTAAAGGAAATACAAAAGGATGTACTTCTTGCAGAAGGAAAATGACCAGAAAGAGATCTGGGATGCAAGGGAGAAGAAAAGTAATACATATGTGGGTAAATTTATATGAACACTAACTACATGAAACAAAATGTCGTGTGAAACTTAAAAATATACAAAGGACTAAAACACATGACAACAGCAACATCTGAGTCAGGAGAGAAAAATGGAGTCACAGGATCCTAAGATATTTGTACTGGCAGGAGAGGAAAGATAATGATTAACAGACATCAATAAGTTGAAGATGCCTATCATAATTCCTTGGGAGACAACTAAAGCAACAGAAACAAAGAGTATAATTTCTAAACTAATCACAGAAAAAAGGAATAAAAAATTAATTCAAAAACAGGAGGAAAAAAAACAGAAAAACCAAAACAAAGTGAAGGTAGACATTTAAAAATATATTTAATTACATTGTATGCAAATGGACTAAATGCTTCAGTTAAAAGACATTATCCAGACCTGGCCAGTGGTTCTCAGTGATTAAAGCACCAAAGGGTTATGTGTTCAATTACTGGTCAAGGGCATGTACCTGGGTTACAGATTTGATCGGGGCTCATGCAGGAGGCAACCACTCAATCAATGTGTCTCTCTCACATCTCTCTCTCTCTCTCTGTGTCTCTCTTTCTCCTCCCTTTCCCTACATCCCTTCCTCTTTTTCTAAATATCAATGGAAAAAATATCCTGCGGTGAGGATTAACAACAAGAAAAAAAGATGTTATCCAGATGACTTAATATAAATCACCATTTATAAGAGAGATGCATAAAACAAGGATACAGAAAGATTAAAAGTTAAAAGATGGGCAAATAAATACTACGAAAAGTATAATCAAAAGAGTATAGCTATATTAATATTAAGCCACATAAAATCTAAAGAAAAATATGAGATAAACATGTCCACTGATAATAACAATTTTAATTCACCAGGAGGATGTACTAGGAACTATAGTGGGAAATGTTTACAACTCTCTCGGTATCCAATAGAACAAAAGGGCAAAACAAAATCTAAGAAATATACAAGTTTGAATTATCAGTATTAAAAAACATTACCTATGTTGGGGAAAAGTGGACAGATACATGCTAAAAGAAATGAAAATAGACCACCAGCTTACATCATAAACAAGAATAAACTCAAAATGAATTAAAGACTTAAATGTAAGTCATGCCCAAATGGCATGGCTCAGAGATTGAACAATGACCTATGAACCAGGATGTCATGATTCGATTCCTGTCAGGGCACATGCTCAGGTTGCAGGCTTATATGCAATTGACCAAACAACGGAACAACTGAACAACCAGTTGCTATGATGTGCGCTGACCACCAGGGGGCACATGAGGAACATGGTGGGCATCAGCGGCAGGGCACAGAACATGGTGAGCATTATTCATGGTGGAATAGTGGAGCAGGTGAGCAGGAGTCCAGACTAAGGTGGAGTGCCAGTCATTGCCATTAGGGCAAACCTCTAGTAGTTACTAAAAATTCTTTGTTCCTGCACACCGGAGTCCCGCCCACTGCTTGCACCCACTGCTGGCACTGGAATTACCGCTCGCACCCACTGGCAGCACCAGCCCTGCTTGCACTCGCTGCCAGTGCCCAGCACCAGTCCCTATCACTCAGCGCTGTCAGTGGGTGAAAGCAGCTGCTACCAGCCCCGATCACCCCTGAGGGCTTTTCCACCTCCCCCTGCTCCAGAAGGGCAATCAAGGCAGCAGCTGCCGCTCACACCCGCTGATGGCGCCAGCCCCACTCACATCCGCTACTGGCACCAGGCTCAATCGCTCTGCACCATCAGTGGGTGTGAGCAGGGCCGGTGCTGTCAGCGCATGGGAGTGGCAGCAGCGAGAGCGGGGCTGCTGGCAGACAGGAGACCAGGGATGCAGTGGGAGGGACTGGGCGGGGGCACAGAAGATGGACCGAGACCCACCCCTTTGCCCACTGCAGCCTCGTGGCCCACAGTTCCTTTCAAGGTGGGCAAATTCGTGCACTGGGCCCCTAGTCTAAATATTTATATATATAAAAGTCAAGCAACTGGATCATCAGAAAGACTGGAACAACCAGAACAGCCAGTCGCTATGACACACACTTCAGCAGCCAACTGGCCCAATCAGGATCCTGATTGGCCCCTCCAGTCTCCTGTGGCCTCTCCCCCTGGCCTCCCCTGCCACTGATTGCCCCCTCGCCCCCCCCCCCACCGCTCCGATCAGGGACGAGGCTGGCCAATCTCCTGAAGCCCCTCCCTGCCACCCAGCCTGATGGGCCCCTATCAGGGAAGGCTGACAGGACCCCACTCATGCACAAATTCATGCACCGGGCCTCTAGACTAAATATAAGAGCTAAAACTGTAAATCTCCTCAAGTAAAGTATAGGAGTAAATCTTCATGTTTCTGAATGTGAAAATGGTTTTTTTCAATCCTACACCAAAAGCAGAAGGGACAAAAGAGAAAAAAAAAATAACTAAATTGAGTGTCACAATATGGTCCAAAAGCTTCTGTCTTCTCAGCTTACTTGGTATAAGATAATCAGCTGAGTTTGAAAGTGGCCAAAAGGTGTGAGGAAAGAATGGCATAAAATAGTTGATCTGAGGAAAGGAAACACAGTAGCAGAGTATATAGAGTGTGTGTGTGTGGGGGGGGGGGGGGGTGAAGACCTTAGAAACTAGAGAGTCCCCTGAGGTCTGTGAGAAGGAATTCTACAATGAAACTATTTCTGCACAGTTGAATGTTATTGTCCAGTGATGTTCAACCGTGGGGTGCAAGCCCAAAGTAGGCGGTATCCAGCCATAGCAGGGTTTTGTAGGCAAAGACTAGAAAGGAAGTTGAGCCAAAACCGGATTGGCTCAGTGGATAGAGCGTCAGTCTGGAGACTGAAAGGTCCCAGGTTCGATTCTGATCAAGGGCACATCCCCAGTAGGGGCATGCAGGAGGCAGCTTATCGATGTCTCTCTCTCATTGATGTTTCTGGCTCTCTATCCCTCTCCTTTCCTCTCTGTAAAAAAATCAATAAAATATATTAAAAAAAAAAAAGAAAGGAAGTTGCAGATATTAACAAGGGAGTTAATCTATAATAATAAAAGGGTAACATGCTAATTAGACTGGACGTTCTTCCAGACAAAGCCAGGGCTGTGAGGAAGCCCAGTCCCCGGTGCCTGCCAGTGGCTGGAGGGAAGCCCAGGTCCCAGGTGCCTGCTAGCAGCCGGAGAGAAACCTGGATCCTAGGTGCCAGAGGGAAGCCAGTGACGGCAGCTGGGGAAAGGAAGACCTACTCCTGCATGAATCTTGTGCATTGGGCCTCTAGTATAATGATAAGCCCCGATATCTAAGTTGGAACATGAGGACAGAAGAAGGTAGTGAGAAGATGGTGAGATAGTCTGAGGGTCTCAATGTGTTCCTAGCACTGACTCAGTGGAAGGCCTTAAGCAAGTGAGCAGTAAGCAGAAATTATGCTCAAAGGTAGAATATTCAGAATTTTAAATTTCTGAAGTAGTAGAGTTTATAACCTTGATAAGGTACATATGTAGTATCAGCAAGTGGCTAAGATGGGACAAAGAAAAAATTCACTAAAGATAAGCGAAAAGATATGTGAGAGTTATCTCTACATTCAATGACATGTGTTCAAAACCAAACTCTAGATTTTGAAAGTGAGGTTCATTTGGACAACCCTTTTTGAGACCCTTCTCGGATGCTGAGAACTTTGTTACTTTCACTGTAATAATCTTCCCTTCACTAAAAGAGAGAGAAAGAGAGGGGGAGGTTGGGGGGGAGGGGGGGAGGGAGAGAGAGAGAGAGAGAGAGAGAGAGAGAGAGAGATATTGAGAGAGATTGAGATTGATTGATTCATTTGGTGCTATACTCAGACCAGAACTGAAACTCCAGGCCACATATGCCAATTTGACCCTTCTAGACACCATGGTTTGTCTTGTAATACCTTCACTATGACCACATTCTTCATTCTTAAAAAGTGATGCCTGCACCAAAAGAATTAGTGAGAAAAAACTGTTAAATGTGTTTTGGAAAACCTAAGTCAGCACGTATTATAAATTCATTCATAAGTATCTAAGATTTATAAATAAAGGTGACTGCCACAAGACTTATGGAAGAAAGAGAACATATGGACATTCCAGTTTATTAAGGACACTTTGGGCAAAACTTAGCTAATAGTCCTTAAAGATCCATGGTTCCTTTCTCCAGCTTCTAAGTTCTTCACCCCCATATTCACCCTACATATTCTTTACTAAAATGTCAGAGCTATCTGCAGGTTTTTACCAATTCTAATCAACTAGCAAAACATTTACAGCTTACATTCATCAAAAATTTCAGAACTTGATAGTGAATTTAATAAATCAGTAAGTCTGAAAAGCAATCCTTTAAATTAACCATTTTAAAAAAAATCAAATTATCACTCTCATTAAAAAATCAAATCAATCATAAAATTTAAATGTTCCTAAACCAAGAAGGTTATTTCAGATCTTTGAAGGGGACTAAAAGGAGCTATATTTACATTTCAGTTACTCTCTCAGAGGATGGGATGACTTCCCCCAATCCTGAACTCCAATTAAAGAATTTTATAATCACTAGAGCTTTAAGAGAAGAACAAGGCAGAAGAACATATAAAGGCATAACTCTGATTTTGTAAGAATCATTTTCAACCTTTTGTTTCTCCTACCATTTATTTCTCTTATGAAACTATCCTTCATATTCAAAGCACCCCCTTTTTCCGAATAGCAAAATGTTCAATGTTTATTAGATGTGTGTGTGTGTGTGTGTGTGTGTGTGTGTGTGTGTGTTTTAGAGGGCAGGGTTTCCTACAGGGTTGCCAATCTGACCTTTGTGTAACAGCTGCCATTAAGAGCCTCAATGCCATTCAGTACAAAGAAAAGTGACAACTTTAGCACTTTCTATTTGTCTTAATCTTTTGAAATTGTTGCTTAGCTGGCATTTTTTTTGACACTTGATAAGAACACAATTGAATTAATGACTAACCAGAATACCCTATGATCTGCCAAACACTCTTTTTCCTTCTCAGATAATGCTCCCATTTATATTCTCTACTCTTGGTGTTAGAAGAGTGGATGGCCAAATTCTTTAAGATCTTACAGTCAGTGGACTCCACTGGATATCCCTTTTGCTTCAAATGCTCTCCCCTTTTGTCATCAACCATTCTTGTCAACTCAAATTCCTCCTCCAGGGTAAAACTGCACTGGCTCACCCCACAGAAAGCCCTTCAACATTTTATTGATGACCATTTCCATTCACTTATGCCTAATCTTGAGCTATTTTATGTATCATAATTCTGGAATTGAACTCAAGATCTCTCTCAGTACCAAGCACAGTGCCCCTCAACACAATGACCCTGGTAAATTTCTGTTGATTAACAGTGGTGAAACTTATTTGACTACAGGTATGTTGTGATAAAGGTACAAGCAATGTTTTTAAAAGTCTATTCAGCTTGAATTTTATAAGAATTTGAAATAGGAACTAAAGGCAACAGTTGGTAAAAAGAGAAAGGTCTTTCAACATATACATTAGATATTTTTCATCTTTCCTTAGAAGGCCGTAGTAATAGAATTCATTCATTTTAAATTTTGTTTTAGTACAGTTTTTACCTATGTATAAAAAGTTCACCTTCTTGCCCAAAGCACCAAACTATTCGATTTCCTAGTAATGAAAAGGCTGAGTCACTGTGCGACCTCCAAAGGCCTACACTAATACCATCAGTGGAGGTGGAAAGTGGCCTTTGAAGTGAATTAACTCCAGGAACATAGTCAGCTAACAACCTGCTGTTCATATCTCCTCTCATTGAACTGTAGCTTCAGTTAAGGTCTAAGGATAGCTATAAGCCAGGCAACGCCTACCCAGCATTGTTTCAGATAAATAAGAGTCAGTTGGCTTCAGTGAGATGTGTATATTTTGGAACTAGAAAGACTTGGTTTGATTTCTAGCTCCACTAGTTTTGACTTTGAGCAAATTTCTTAATCTCCCTGAGCAGGACTTCCCCTAGGATTAACAAGGCAAGAAATGTAAATATATAAAGCACAAGGGTTGGCAAAGTAAACATATAAAGCACAGGGGTGGGCAAAGTAAACTTATTAAATAATAAATGGCAGGAGAAACCAAGATGGTGGTATAGGTGAATATCTAAACTGCTGCCTTGCATAATTTCAAAACTACAACTAAAAGACATAACGGACATCATCCAGAACCACAGGAAAGCTGGCTGAGTGGAAATTCTACAAGTAGAAGGAAAGAGAGGGGCTCATAGAGACTCAGAGGAGCTGCAAAGAGCTGAGGTATGGAGACACGCATGTAGAGAGGACGGGTGGTGAAGTGCCTGGCTGCCTTCCTCTAGCGGGAGGGAGATGGAAACTCCCAACTGCACTGAACCCCAATTCCGACTGCACTGAACCCCAGTTCCAGGTGAGACTCATATGGGAGGGAGTCTGGACTGTCATGAAAAGGGAGGAGTGCACAGAAACTTAGCGAAGCCACGAAAGACAGATCTGGAGGCGCACATGCAAGTGCGAGCAGAGAGGACTAATTGCTGATTGTGCCTCTGGCTTTTTCCCAACTGCGCTGAAATCCAGTTCCGAATGCACTGAACTTCAGTTTCAGGCAAGACCCTGGGGATGCAGACTCATATGGGTCCCCAGAGGGCACAGAAACTCAGGGAAGCCATGAAAGGCAGAGGTCTGGAGGTGCGCAAGCACAAGTGCCTGCAGAGAGGGCTGCAGCAATTACCAAGGGACACTGAGACCCAATGGCAGCGTAATGCTGACCTGAAGCCAAGGCTGTCTGCTCAGTCCTGAGACTCTGCCCCATCCAAGCTGAACAGAGAGGCTTTTGCAATTTTGCAAGTCTTATATCATAAGGCTGACTCCAGCACATAAGTTCTCCCGCCATAGACACAGCTGATTCTCACAACTAGTTGGCTTGGAGGTCAATCTCCTCCAGTGATACCAACAACAATCAAGACTTAACTACAACAATGCTATATACATAAACCACAAAGGGGTGCACCAAGAAAGTCCACCTCAGGTAACTGGGGAGATGGAGCTACTGGGCCATTTAGGACACCTAGCACACAAAGTTACTCCACCAACTCAGGGAAGCAGGGAAAATGTGGAGATGAACAGATCACAAATGAAAGAAATGGAGGAAAACAAGTGACTGGATATGGAGTTCAAAACCACGGTTATAAAGTTTCTCAAGAATTTCCTAGAAAAGATGGATAAATTTAGCAAGACTCAAGAGGAAATGAAAAAGGACCAACTAGAAATTAAACATACACTGACTGAAATAAAAAATATTATACAGAGACCTAACAGCAGACTAGAGGAACGCAAGAATCAAGTCAAAGGTTTGAAATACAAAGAAGTAAAAAACACTCAACCGGAAAAGAAAAAAAGAATCCAAAACTTTGAAGATAGTGTAAAGAGCCTCTGGGACAACTTCAAGCGTACCAATATCAGAATTATGGGGATGCCAGAAGAAGAGAGACAGCAAGATACTGAAAACCTATTTGAAGAAATAATGACCGAAAACCTCCCCCATCTGGTAAAAGAAATAGAGTTATAAGTCCAGGAAGTGCATAGAACCCCAAACAAAAGGAATCCAAAGAGGGCCACTCCAAGACACATCATAATTAAAATGCCAAGAGCAAAAGACAAAGAGAGAATATGAAAAGCAGCAAGAGAAAAATAGTTAATTACCTACAAGGGAGCACCCATATGATTGTCAACTGATTTCTCAACAGAAACTATGCAGGCCAGACTGGAGTGGCAAGAAATAGTCAAAGTGATAAATAGCAAGAACTTGCAACCAAGATTACTCTACCCAGCAAAGCTATCATTCATAACTGAAGGTCAGATAAAGAGCTTCACAGATAAAAAAAAAAGTAAAGGAGTTCATCAACACCAAACCAGTATTATATGAAATGCTGAAAGGTACTCTTTAAGAAGAGGAAGAAGAAGAAAAAGGTAAAAATAAAAATTATGAACAACAAATACATATCTATAAATAAGTAAACCTAAAATCAAGTGAATTAAAAATCTGATGAACAGAATAAACTGGTGAATATAACAGAATCAGGGGCATAGAAAGGGAGTGGACTGATAATTCTCACGGGGAATTGAGTGAGGGGGATGCAGGGAGAGACTGGACAAAAATCATACACCTATGGATGAGGACATGTGGGGGGAGGAGTGGGAGCTGGGGGGAGGGGAGCTCTGGGGTGGGGGAGAGTGGAACAA
>JAAGEH010000307.1:46982844-47014530 GCA_011751065.1 Lasiurus cinereus | reverse complement strand
GGGAGAGTGGAACAATTGTAATAATCTGAACAATAAAGATTTATTAAACTTAAATAAATAAATAAATAAATAATGGCAGCCATTACTATTATCATGTTTCTATTAGGAACCAGTCACAGGTCATATAGCTCTGAGCTTATTACCTATAAGATAATAAGAGGTCTGAGCTTCAGCAGAAAACTTGGCTTTATAATTAAGCTTAATATTTTTTTCTTCTATGAGAATAAAAATTTTTTGTTTTTCAGAGAACACTTAAGTAGATACTCAAAATGGCCTTTCTTTAAGGAGAGAAAAAAGAAAATTTTTCAATTTTAAATTAATTTTTGATGTTTGAATTCCCTAGAGTCAGTCTGCCTATGCACACTGGATCCCCAGTGGGGGGCATGAAGAAAGCAGCCAATCTATTATTCTCATCATTGATGTTTCTATCTCTCCCTCTCTGAAATAAAAACATATTTTTTAAAAAGAAATTTAAGTTAATCCACATAAAATGCTTAGTATGAAACTGCAGAACAACAGTTTTGCTAGTCCAAAGACCTTATTTTCCCCACCAGTGTTGGCTTAATAGGTTGACATTCCTACTAAAAGTACTAGGATGCTGGTAGGCATTTTCACTTTTAAATAACATTTTATGTAGTGTTTTTAACCCGGAGATACTTTATTACCAGAGAACAGTTCAAGTAAAAATTTATAATTTGCATTTATTAAATATTTTCAATGAAAATCAAACTAATGACTTATGATTAAGTCTGTGGTTCAGGAAGTACTCAACTTCTGTTATTTTCTTGCTGACATATAAAACTGTTTCCGTAAAATTAAGTGCTTTTCTTTTTAAATTGGGTATAGCAGAGTTCAATTTTGGAGAAGATTTTATATTTGATACATTAAAGCTATTTATTGCTAATATTATGTGCTTAACTATATTTAACAAGGGTTTTGAATGAAGTACAGACTCTGAATCAAATTTCTTCAATTCATAATAATTTTAGAAAATTAGACATTTTTTCCGGATTCCAACAGCTGATTCAAGCTTCCAAATGGCCCAGGGCTTCCTGAGCTATTTCCAACCAGCTGACTATTAACATTTATGCTAATAAGGGTGAAGGAGGAAGACAATAAAACAAGGAATTGAACAAAGAACACAAGAGTAAAATAAGGAGGAACTGAAGATTCAATGATAGGATTGCTCACTGGTACAAAATGCACCCCTTTTTAAAAAGCTGGAAATCCTGCTGACAAGCTTCTAATTAAATTTGCTCCAAGATGAACATGTGAAATATAGACGTCAAATATACACTGAGTGGCCAGGTTACTTCAGTACTTTGTTGAGCCCCCGTGTTTTTTTTTTTAATTTCTTTATTGATTAAGGTATTACATATGTGTCCTTATTCCCCCATTACCCCCCACTTCCCATTCATGCCCCAACTCCTGCCTCCCTCATTGTCTGTGTTCATTGATTAGGCTTATATGCATGCATATAAGTCCTTTGATTTCTTCCCCTTATCCCCACCATCCCCTACCTTCCCTGAGGTTTGACGTTCTGATTGATATTTCTCTGTCTCTGGATCTATTTTTGTTCATCAGTTTATGTTGTTCATTACATTCCACAAATGAGTGAGATCATGTAGTATTTATTTTTCTCTGCCTGGCTTATTTCTCTTAGCATAATGGTCTCCATCTCCATCCATGTTGTTGCAAATGTTAAGAACTCCTTCTTTTTTACCGCAGCTTAGTATTCCATTGTGTAGATGTACCACAGTTTTTTAATCCTCTCATCTGCTGATGGACACTTAGGCTGTTTCTAAATCTTAGCTATAGTGGATTAATTGTTCTGCTATGAACATAGGGGTGCATGTATCCTTTCTGATTTGTGTTTCTTGTTTCTTGGGATATATTCCTAGTAGTGGGGTCACTGAGTCAATGGGAGTTCCATTTTTAGTTTTTTTAAGGAAACTCTATACTGTTCTCCACAGTGGCTGCACCAGTCTGCATTCCCACCAGCAGTGCACAAGGGTTCCTTTTTCTCCGCATCCCATCACTTGTCATTTGTTGACTTGTTGATAACAGCCATTCTGACAAGTGTGAGATGGTACTGCATTATTGTTTTGAATTGCATCTCTCTGATAATTAGTGACTTTGAGCAGGTTTTCATATGTCTCTTGGCATTCCTTCTGTTTTTTGGTTTTTTTTTTGAAAAGTGTCTATTTAGATCAGTTGCCCATTTTTTTTGATTGGGTTGTTTATCTTCTTTTTCTTAAGCTGCCTGAGTTCCCTATAAATGTTGGAGATTAAACCCTTGTCGTTGATATCATTGGCAAATATGTTCTCCCATGCAGTGGTCTTTTTGTTGTTTTATTGATGGTCTCCTTTGCTGTGCAAAAGCTTTTTATTTTGATGTAGTCCCATTTGTTTATTTTCTCTTTAGTTTCCACTGCCCTAGGAGCAGTATCATTGAAGAAATTGGCATCTGTCAGAAATTTTTCTGCCTGTGGATTCCTATATTATTTTATGGTTTCCTGTCTTCTGTTTAAGTCCTTGATCCATTTTGAGTTTATTTTTGTGTATGGTGTAAGTTGGTGGTCTAGTTTCATTTTTTTGCATGCATCTGTCCAATTTTCCCAACACCATTTGTTGAAGAGACTGTCTTGACTCCATTGTATGTTCATGCCTCCTTTGTCGAATATTAATTGAGTATAGTGATTTGGGTCCATTTCTGGGTTCTCTATTCTTTTTTTTAAAAATATTTTGTTGATTTTTTACAGAGAGGAAGGGAGAGAGATAGAAAGTCAGAAACATCGATGAGAGAGAGAGACACATCGATCAGCCTCCTCCTGCACACCCCACTGTGGAGATGTGCCCACAAACAAGGTACATGCCCCCAACCAGAATCGAACCCAGGACCTTTCAGTCCACAAGCCGACACTCTATCCACTGAGCCAAACCGGTCTCGGCTGGGTTCTCTATGCTATTCCATTGATCTATAGGTCTGTTCTTGTGCCAGTACCAAGCAGTTTTGAGAACAGTGGCTTTGTAATACAGCTTGATATCTGGTATTGAGATCCTACCTACTTTGTTCTTCTTTCTCAGGATTGCTATAGCTCTTTGGGGTCCTTTTTTATTCCAGATGAATTTTTGGAAAGTTCTTTCTAGGTCTGTGAAATATGTGTTGGGCCCCCTTTTACCTTCAGTACTGCGGTGATTCTTCTTGGCACTGACCGCACAAGATGTTGAAAGGTGATGCAATGAATCTGGCACCATGCCTGATGAATAGCACTGTCCAGATCTATGAGATTTGATGGTTGTGGGACCAGCTGCCTGATGGCTTTTTTAACTTCATCCCACAAATGCTCAATTGGATTGAGATCTGGTGATTGTGGGGGCCACCTAAGCAAGATAAAGTCTCCCTCATGTTCTTGAAACCACTCCTGCACAATACGAGCACCGTAGCATGGTGCATTGTCTTGTTGGAAGAAGCCATCTCCATTGGATACGCCATCAACATGATAGGATGAACTTGATCAGCAATGATACTTAGGTATGTTGTGCTATTCAGACATTGTTCCACACGAATTTAAGGGCCCAAATCATACCAGGAAAACATGCCCCAAACCATTACACTGCCCCCACCAGTTTGAAGCGTTATACTCATGCATGTGGGGTATGCTTTCATGCTGTTTCCGCGCAATTCTCACTCTGCCATCTGCATATTGCAACTGGAAACGTGATTCATCGGACCAAATGACTTTTTTCCAATGCTCGACTGTCTCATCCTGTGTTCTTGTGCGAACTGGAGATGTTTTATCTTGGTAACAGCAGACAGCAAAGGTGTTCAAACAGGCCTTCAGCTTCCATATCCCATACGATGCTGTGTATGGCTAATTTGCCTACAAACATCAGGTGGTCATAATAATCTGGCCGCTCAGTGTAATTTACAAGTTGATTGATACATTATACTGTTTGCTTCTTGAGTGCAGAAAACATGCTTGTTCTGCTTGTCACTGTCTATCTGACACTTAAGTACACAGAACAGGCAATGTAAAGGGTAAATGGATTAAACAAATTTTTAAGATTAAGCACAAACTGTTCTCTTGAAGATAATAATTTCTAGTAAAATGTTCTAAGAAAGAAAAGGTATTTGAAATTTCTGAAATATGCAGAAAGCTAAACATATGTGCTTTTCACCATCCTATGGTCATTCCACCACTCATACTAATACTCTTCTTATTCCTCTTTAGCAATTTACTATCTGTCCAGCCATCTAAGGCCTCTGTCTATGAAAACTAAAGGAAGCTATAATGCAAACAGTTTTGTGCCCAGTGAATGTGCCATTTCATGGAGATAGATAAACTTCTACTTATAACCAATAAAAGAACAAATAAATGCCACCCCAAATGAATGTTATGTGAGAATTTAAGAACTTTGAAAATAATCTTGGAGGAGAAAAAGCTTACCATAATGATAAAGGATAAATAGTAGCAAATTTCATAAAGGTTTGCTTGGCACTATTCTTAATAAAGGAAGGATTTTTTTAAAGTATGTTATGATAAATTCTACCTAATAACTGTATAAGAAAGAAAAATATTATGCAAAAAATTGTTCTAAAAAAACCCTGTATCTAGAAATACATGAAATGCTTTGCCGAGACCAGCTCTTTGCTGTGAAATGCAAGACTTAAGGAATTAACATTTCAAGAAAACTTTCTCTAAACTCCTTTTACACTCTGTCTACCTGTTGCTCCCAAACCTGGCTGGCAGTGATTAGAACCCTGCGGAGTTCTTACAAGCTGTTAGAGGCAGCCTTTCAAAAGAATGAGGCATCTCTGTAGGAAGAGAGAGAAAGATCTCCAAAATATGCTGTGAAGAAACAAAAGCCAGGTGCAGAACTGTTTATGTAATACGCCCCCCCACCTCCAACCAACCACACACATGTGTTTTTTTAATATTTTTTTTATTGATTTCAGAGAGGAAGAGATAGAAACATCATGATGATAGAGAATCATTGATGGACTGCCTCCTGCATGCATTCTGACCAGGGTTACAGATCAAGCCTGCAACCAAGGGACATACCCTCGACTGGAATCAAACCCAGAACCCTTCAGTCCGAGGGCCAAAGCTCTATCCACTGAGCCAAACCAGCTAGGGCCATACACACATTTTTAAACGCACAGTATATGTCTGGAACAATGTGTAAAATATAGTAAAAATGGTTGCCCCTGGGAAAGAAAACTGAATGGATACAGAATAGAGAGAAATAACTGCTTTTACCATATAACCTTCTAGCATATCTTTTGTACTATGCATTGCTTATTTAAAAAGAAAGAAAAAACACATTCTTGAACCCCACGTTAGATCACAGGGAAAGTTAATGGGTGGGGCCCAGTGCTCTTTATTTTTAATATGTTCCCCAAGATGATATTTTTTGCAGCCAGCTCAGCAGAGAAGGGGCATTTAAAGAACAATTACTCTAAAATCCTAGCAGAGAGGCTGGCACAGCACCTATTCATGGTAGCTTCTATGAAAACTTGATTACTCCAATTAAGAGTTTAAGTTCCTTAAAGACATCGTTGATATTTAATAATTCAGAATTTCCTATTCCTCACAAATCTAAAGCTGATTACATAGTAGATGCTCACAAAATATATACTAATTGTGCTGAAACCGTTTTGGCTCAATGGATAGAGCGTCAGTCTGGGGACTGAAGGGTCCCAGGTTCGATTCCGGTCAAGGGCATGTACCTTGGTTGCAGGCACATCCCCAGTAGAGGGTGTGCAGCAGGCAGCTGATCGATGTCTCTTTCATCAATGTTTCTAACTATCCCTTTCCCTTCCTCTCTAAAAAAAATCAATAAAATATATTTTTAAAAAATATTTACTAATTGACACAAAGCAAGAATTGTAATCTCAATGGGAAAGCATTAGTTTGGGTTACTATCCAAAAGTCTGTTTAAATATGAATTTTGCAAATATAAAGTGGTAGAAAATAAATGTGAGGGGAAAACACAACTGATAAATTTTTCTTCCAAAATCTTATTTTGAAAGTCCATACATTTTGTCAATGCAAAACAACGCAGTATTATTTTTTTTTAAATCCTCACCAGATATGTTTTAACTGATTTTAGAGAGAGGGGAAAGGGAGACAGAGAGAGAGAAACACCGATGTTATGAGAGAAACATTGACTGGTTGCCTCCTATATGTACCTCCATGAGGGATCAATATGCAACCTAGGATATATCCTGACCAGGAATCAAACTGTCAACCTTTTGATGTACAGATGATGCTCCAACAAGCCAAACTAGCCAGAGCAAATGCAGTATTCTTAACCACTTAGGTTCAATCACAGGTATAATTCTACTGTACAGAAAGAGTCCAATCTATGCATTACAGATTTATATATTAGTAGAGGCCTGGTGCATGAATATTCATGCATTAGATGGGGAGTCCCTCAGCCTAGTCTGCCCCCTCTCACAGTCCAGGAGCCCTCAGGGGCAGGAGGCAACCTGGCGATCAGGGGAAGGCGACACCCCCATCAAACCACTGCTGGCAGTGCAAAGCCTCGGCTGGCCCTAGTTATCTGAGCCTCGGGCAGCTCTGGGAAGCTGGGCAGCCGACATCCAAGGCTTGCCTATGCCTTGGGCTGGCCTTGGGTGGCTGGGGGCCTGAAAGGGCTGGGGAACTCCTGGGGCAGGCACGCAGAGTGGCTGGACCCGCCTGGGGTCACGCCTGGCCATGCCGAGCGCCTGCTGCCCCCATGGGGCTGAAGGGACTGGGTACCGCCATCTTGTGGCTGTGGGCACTGCCATTTTTGAGGGTGTGGCAGTCAATTACATATTCCCTCCTTATTGGCTGTGGCACCACCATCTTTTTGAGAGTGTGCCGATTAATTTGTATATTCCCTCTTTATTAGATAGGATGCTTGTTTATTTAATTTCCCTTTCATGTAGTCCCTAAGTGTCCCTATTTTAACTGGGTTTTCCAAATAGGGTATCTATTACAAGAACACATAAATTAAATAGATTATAAACAGAAATGACTAGATTTTAAAAGATGAACCAATAGCCATCAGACCTGTTTCAACTCAGTTGACAATTTTACTTCCCATCCTGAGTATGGGAAGGAAAGCTATATTTTCTAGGGTCTAATGATACCTACAGAAGATTTAATATATTCAGGGCGAAGAGATCACACCCTGGGATAAAAGATAACAGTAAATCATAACTGTTGTATTGAGGACACATAAGTCAGCTACAAAGGACAAGGGTCAACTCAAGCAGACCCGGTTCCCTAATAACCTTTCTCTGCTTTGTAAGTAGTCTTCAGTGCTGGCATCTAAGGGGAGAGACCTCATGCCATGCTAAGCCAAGAAAAAAGATTCACATTAGAGAACTTTCTGCTGGGACAGAAACTAATGAAACCTACTTAGCAGGCTTCTTCATTCTTGATAAAGGATGAGTTATACTAGGGCAGTGGGTGGCAAATTCATAAGTCAACAGAGCCAAATATCAACAGTACAATGACTGAAATTTCTTTTGAGAGTCAAATTTTTAAACTTAAACTTCTTTTTATGCCACTTCTTCAAAATAGACTTGCCCAGGCCATGGTATTTTGTGGAAGAGGCACCCTCAAGAGGCCAAAGAGCTGCATGTGGCTTGTGATCTGCAGTTGGCCAACCACTGGAATAGGGGGGTTTGACCACAGAAACCTTGGCATAATTTACACTAATGGAAGAGAAATATGTAAATTGACTATCACTTTGCGACACCCACCAGCCAATCAGGAGTGAGTATGGAAATTAGTGGGGCAAAGATGGCGACAACCATGGAGCCAGCCAGAGTGGGCAAGAGGCTTGGGTCGCCCCTGGCAACAGAGAAAGCCAAGCTTCCTGACTGCCCTGGTCGGCCACAGAAGGAGGGGCCTGTGGGGAGTGGCCACGGAGCTGGTCTGACTTCAGGAGGCTTGGGTCGCCCTGGCCGGCCACCAAAAGTGGGGCCTGCAAACGGCCCTCAGCCCCTCACCAAGGCTGGCCACTCCATCATCGGGGTGAGGGTCCCCACTGGGGGGCATGGCAAGCCTGAAAATGGCCCTCAGCCCCTTATCCAGGCTGGCCATACCCGCATGGGGTGAGGTTCTCTGCTGGGAGGCGTGGCCAGCTTGCAAACAGCCATCAGCCCCTCACTCCGCTGGCCAGGCCAGGCACTCCAGCAGGAACCCCTCACCCTAAAGGGGTGTGGCCAGACTGAAAACAGCCCTCAGCCCCTTACCCAGGCTGGCCATGCACCCTCCCCCGCCCCCCATCAACGGGAACCCTCACTCCATGGGGGCATGGCTGGCCTGCAAGTCACCACAAGCCCCTTGCCCAGACTGCCCCACCTCCCAAGGGAACCCCCACCCTGATCCAAGACACCCTTCAGGGCAAACCAGCCGACCCCCACCCATGCACCTGGCTTCTATATATACTAATAAAAGGGTAATATGCTAATTAGACTGGGAGACCTTCCAGGACCCCTGGACGTTCTTCTGGACAAAGCTATGGTGGTGGGCCAAGGTAGAAGTGGTTAGGAGCCAAGAGAGGAGGGCAGTTGTGGGTGATCAGGCCAGGATGGTATGGCAGTTGTGGGTGATCAGGCCAGTGGAGGGAGGGGGGGCATTGGGGGTGATCAGGTCGGAGGGGGGGATGAGCAGGTCAGCGGGGGGGGGGGCCAGTTGGGGGCTAGCAGGCCATCAGTGGGGGTCAGTTGAGGGTGATCAGGCCAGCAGGGAGGGCAGTTGGGGGCAAGCAGGCTAGTGGGGAGGGTAGGAGGGGGCGAGCAGGCTGGCAGAGGGGACAGTTAGGGGCAAGCAGGTTGGCAGGCAGAGTGGTTAGAGGCAATCAGACAGGCGGGTAGGTGAGCGGTTAGGAGCCAGTGGTCCCGGATTGTGAGAGGGATGTCCAACTTCTGGTTTTGCCACAGAGATTAAGCCTAAACCCACAGTAGGACATCCCTTGAGGGGTCCCAGATTAGAGAGGGTGCAGGCCGGGCTGAGAGATACTGTCCTCTGTGCACAAATTCCATGCACCAGGCCACCAGTCCATAATAAATATCCCTATATGAAATTGTACAGATTACCAAAAAGGTCTCAAAGAACGTCAATACAATTACAAATCAGTATTCATGGGTTACGTACTGAGTTGCCCAGAAAAGGTCAACCACAAACAATGGACCATTCTATTCTAAATCATACAAGTAAAGTCAAAAATATAGTGTGCATGCTATGTAAGGACTTTTTACCTATTTACGTTAGATTCATTCAAAAGATAAATCACTATGTTGTACACCTGAAACTAATATATTATATGTTAACTGTAATTAAAAAATAAATTTTAAAAAGAATATATCCTCTATTCACACATACATTAAAAATCTGTTTTTATCAAGAATAACTTTCAGTAAGTTTCTCCAAATCCATTTTGTAATTCTTCTTAATTTCCACTAGAGGTCAGATATAGATGATTAGCAAATATAATATAGGCAGTCCTCGCTTAGCATGGTAGTGCAGAAGCATAAAAATAATCATTCAAGTTGAAACTATATAAAGCTATCTCAATAATCAATGGGAAAATTACATTGTTTATTGACCTTTAAAAATGTTTGTCAAAACATTAAAACACTCTTACTGTCGGTTATAATATATAGAGAAGTGAAAAATAGTACAACTGATATTTATATTGTTTAAGCATTTTCATGAGTGCCTCTGGCTGCAGCTCCAGAGTCTAAGGAAAGGCTCTGTGTCAACATTGCTACTGGCAGTCATTATTCCACTTAGGCCCAATTTAGATTTCACTTCCAGAATCACCACTTTTTGTTTTTTTGCTGCACTTTCATCTTTATTGGCCACTTCCCTCTTTTGATTACCCTGTTTGTAAAATGTCAGGTGAGTTTATACTGGGATACAAGGAGGCTGCACGGGACAGGCTTCCCTGTCTGTGTGTGAACTGAGGAACAGACAGGCACATGTTATTAACACACTGACTTGCTGATCTGCATACTGCAGAATTAGCAGCCAACTTTGTACTTTACGAAGTTAATATATCATGGTGACTAAAATCTGAATCTTGTTATCGGGGGGCTAGTGTTATTTAACTAAATCATGTGATATTGTGACATACTAAGAAATATGTTTGGTCTTCATCTCTGGTTTCTGGCAAAAGAATGCCTGAAACCCTTGTAATTACCTGATAGTGTGAAAGGCACATCTCTTATTATTCACAAGCCCCTTTCAACCACACTACAGTGCACTGAGTGGGCTCTCAGATAATTTCAGGATGGGGGCTAGTTGCCAGAGGAACCAACCAGGTGATTAGAGGGTTAGAACTTTCCACCCCAGCCTTCTAACCTTTGAGATGGGGAGTAGGGCTGGGATTGAGTTAATCACCAATAGCCAATGATTTGATCAATCGGGCAGG
The DNA here is from genome assembly GCA_011751065.1 of Lasiurus cinereus. Taxonomy (NCBI): domain Eukaryota; kingdom Metazoa; phylum Chordata; class Mammalia; order Chiroptera; family Vespertilionidae; genus Lasiurus; species Lasiurus cinereus. The sequence continues at coordinate 47,004,090 of JAAGEH010000307.1, read as the reverse complement.
AGTTCAGAGTGCTTCAGGAGTTCAGAATGCAACCACATGGCAGGAGGGTGGGACATCCCAAACCCCAAAGGGACAGAAACCCCTGCTCGTGGGACCCTGTAGAGCAGTGGTTCTCAACCTTTCTAATGTCGCAACCCTTTAATACAGTTCCTCATGTTGTGGTGACCCCCAACCAGAAAATTATTTTTGTTGCTACTTCATAAATGTAATTTTGCAACTGTTATGAATCGTATCTGTGTTTTCCAATGGTCTTAGGCGACCCCTCTGAAGGTGTTGTTCCACCCCCAAAGGGGTCGCAACCCACAGGTTGAGAACCGCTGCTGTAGAGCTTTGTACCGCTCTCTTTATCTGGCAGGTCATTTGTAACCTTTATAATAGCAAGTAAAGTATTTTCTTGGATTCTGTGAGCCATTATAGCAAATTATCAAACCTAAAAGGGTAACTAGGGGGGCCACAATTTATAGCCAAGTCAGAAAAAAAAAGTGTAGGCAACCGAGAAACCCACTATTTGCCACAGGTGTCTAAAGTAGGGGGCAAACTGTGGGACTGGGCTCTTAACCTGTGAGATCTGCACTAACTCCAGACAATATGTGTCATAGATGAATTAAAATTGTAGGACACCCAGTTGGCATTACGTAGATCTGGATTATTGCTTGGCATAGCAAATCTACACATTTGGTATCATAAGTGATATAAGCTGAGATAGTATTCCCTTGCATGGTAATTAAATCTGTGTTTATCAGAACCATGCTAAGGGAGACTGCTATATAATACTAGAGGCCCAGTACATGAAATTTGTGCTTGGGTAGGGTCCCTAGACCTTGCCAGTTATCAGGGACAATCAGGGCCTTCCGACTGCCAGTCAGGGAGGGCCTCCCTTCCCGGCTGCCAGCTGCCGATGCCAGCTGGGGCCTTCCTTCATTCCATGCCACCTCCTGGTGGTCAGCACACATCATAGTGAGAGATCGAATTCGCAGTCTCCCAGTCAAACTCCTGAGGGGACAATTTGCATATTAAACTTATATATACAGTATATATATTCTCTAAAAGAGCTTTTCTTAAACTATTCCACAGGAGTTAAGACCGGGAGATGCTGGGCTGAGATGAAATTACTTTAGGTTCCAGCTGGATTTCTTAGAGAATTCAACAAGCTGATGTGCACTTTGCATATCCAAGCTGGGAATCTAGCCCAAGTGTTAAATACAACAATCCATCTCAGGTCTTTTTTTTTTTTCTTTCATGAAACACTGTGGGGTGATTATATTCCACTTGGGAACATGTTTTAGAAGTTAATTTTCAGACTCACCAGCTGTGAAAAGTTTATTAAAATGTTTCTATAATTACAATTGTGATGATTTTACTATTTAAATTTATAAAATTTTTAAAAAGTCTTACAATTTTAAAACTGATAGAAAGAAGCAGTAAGTCAAGAATATTGTAAAACCACCCCTTTAACAACATAGGATACCAAATTAGTGACAGCATTACCAAGCATTTACTGCACACATTATTGGAATACATATAAGTAAAAAAGTCATTAACTGAAAACACACTAAAACTTTTTAAGCTCTTTTTTTTCAACCTCAGGAGAACCCTATCAATGATGCTTGTCTCAGATTTCCCTTATCATGATATACTTAACAAGAACCTATAGAGCACTGACTAGGCTCAAGCCTGAGCACCCTTATATTAAAGAGCTGACACTGTCGTAATACATAATCTCTAAGAGAAGCAAGATACACCATGTCCTTACACCAACCATATGATTAATGTCTTCTGGGTAAAATTGCCTATCATCCAGCACTACCCTTACTCATCTGGCAAGCTTCAGTCCTACAGTAAGAATTCAAAGCCACTATCTAACATCATAAGCACTCTGACTTCAAAGATGTTAACCTTGCCCACCAGACCTATTTAAGTAGTAATTACAAAACCCCTTCTGCACAATGTGCCTCCATTCTTGACTAGGCCCACCCTATTGTCACCAATGTCTCAGGATGATAGAGTGGGCAATTTAAGGCTTATTGTCTGATTCCACACTGAAATCTTAAACTTGCCTCTAGTCTAGAAAACACAGATTAGAAACAGCAGTGGGGGCTGGTCAGGTAGATCAGAGGTCGCCAACTGGTGGTCCGTGAGATCCGAAGGGCTGGCAACTGCTGAAGTAGATCACAGACAGCAAGAAAGTGCAGCAAGGAAAAAGATGAAATACTATCAATAAATCTCCACATGCACAAACCATCCAGCATGTGCCAATAGCCCAATACAGCATAGAAAACTAAAGTTCATGGTACTTAGTATTCTATTAAGAAGAGTATAATGTACCTGTCAAAATCCATCTAAAAAGGATTTTATCTCTTGAGTAACTTTTCTGAGGACACTCAGCCACATTTCAAAAGTGGCACCTTCAGTTACAGGAAAGTTTTATTTAAGTAGACCTCATCCTATCATTCCCCAAAGATGGTAAAGTGATTGCTGGTTTTTACATGCTAATTAATCTGGGAAATGTTAACACTTCACTGCAAATATTCCCATGCTAAAAGTTACTTACTATGGAATGTTTCCAATTATTGGGTGGGGGAGGGGGACATTTAAAAAAAGGAGGGGAGAAATAAATTAAAACAGCACCAGTTTCAAATTAAAATAATATCATATACATGCTTCAAGGCAAGACATATTTTCAAGGTAGCAAGATTAGAAAACGGTTCTATGAGGTAAGTAAGCAACTTTAAGACTCATGTTCCCAGTGCATCTGCATAGACTTATACGTAAATGAAAGCACACTTATGACACAGACATTAATACATAAATATGACTATCATGTAAAAATGTTATCTGCTACTTAATAAATGGAATCCAAACTCTACTTTCAAATCCATTCTCTCTCACTTATGACCTTTCTTCTCATTAATAAATTTCCACTAGTTGAGGCTGAAATCTCCCAGCAGCAGATCCTGACACACAAATCTGAGTGCAGGTGTTCATATGTGACCATAGAAGGGGAGTGTAGGGGAGTGTAAACCTGAGACAGGAAAGGGGAGGAGGCCACAGCATGGCCCCACCAAGGAAGAGGTATTTATCCACTATCTCCCAATAGACAAAGGTAGATGGCTCTCCTAGAGCCATTAACTTTACAGAATTCCCAGCCTGCTTCAAGTGCAGGCAGCTGAGCACCCAGTTCCCATGTCCTACAAAAGCCCTCAGGCCTCATATCAAATGCTTTTAGCAAAAAAATCTTCAAGAGATAAAGACAGACCGAACAGATGGAAACAAGAGAGCCAGGGGATAGGGATGGGGATCCTACAGAGCCTGCTACATAGGTAAAATTCTATCTAAACAAACTAATATGCATATGCACTTGTTCATTCTTTGTACACATTGTTCACCATAACATCCACTCCACTATTCTCTCCATTATTCCTCTATCCTCTCCAGGATAAATGCTGAACAAGTACATATAGATATTATATAATAAAGTTGTCCAGCTGGCGTGGCTCAGTGGTTGAGAGTCAACCTATCCTGGTTATGGTTTGATTCCCGATCAGGGCATATGCCCGGGTTGTGGGCTCAATCCCCCGTGAGGAGCATACAGAAGGCAGCCAATCAATGATTCTCTCTTATCATTTGGTATTTCTGTCTCTCCCTCTCACTTCCTCTCTGAAATCAATAAAAATCTTTTAAATATAAAGTTATTATAGGTAAATAGGTATAATGTAAGTAAGTTATACTATATAATATTAGTAAGATTTAATACTTAGCTCCTGAACAAAGATTAAAGATAAAATTGTCCAATTTGAAGAAATACCAAACTGATCTGTATAGGAGAGAAGTTCATTGCTGGACCTCATTAAATCTCCAGGGGAAAAACTATCATTCCTAGCAATTTATGTATCAGTTCCAGAGGACATACATTAGATTGATGGGTTTTCAAGACACATTTTGTCTCACCACTGAGGGCATTTCTCAGCTCAGCTGAACTATGGTAGGCTGAGCCAGCATGAATCTCTTGTAAGACTGGACCATCCATTCCGTAGAACAGGGGTTCTTAACCTTTTTAATGCCAGCGACCCTTTACTACAGTTCCTCATATTGTGGTAACCCCCAACCATAAAATCATTTTTGTTGCTACTTCATAACTGTAATTTTGCTACTGCTAATGAATCGTAATATAAATATCTGTGTTTTCCGATGGTTTTAGACTCTATAGCAGCGGTTCTTAACCTGTGTCGCAACCCACACATTGAGAATCACTAGCAGGGTCCCCTAAGACCATCAGAAAACACAGATATGAATCGTAATGTAAACCACTAGCAGGGTCGCCTAAGGCCATCGGAAAACACAGATATTTACATCACGATTCATAACAGTAGCAAAATTACAGTTATGAAGTAGAAATGAAAATAATTTTATGGTTGGGGTCACCACAATAGGAGAACTGTATTAAAGGGTCGCTGGCATTAGAAAGGTTGAGAACCAATGCAGTAAAAGAATAAAATGTGGAATAGGTAGAAAGAGATCAATCTTTTAGACAAAAGGGATTAAGTTACTTTAGCTATCTTAAGAGACTTCCCACAGAGAAAGGAGCACTCCAGGAACTAATTTTAAATGAAGGAAGACAAAATCATGGTGATGATGAGGGAATTTCCAGAGACTTTTCTTAAGAGGAAAGTGTTACACTAAATTACATTTATGTATCTCAGGGTAGGAGGGAGGTGCAGAGGGAGGGTAGAAAAGGTGGTATAGAGGGGGTAATGGACAAACTGAGGCTCATGAGCCACATGTTGACTCTTTGGCCTTTTGAGGGTGGCTCTTCCACAAAATACCACAGCCTGGGCAGTCTATTTTGAAGAAGTGGTGTTAGAAGTTTAGGTTTAAAAATTTTGGTTCTCAAAAGAAATTTCAATCGTTGTACTGTTGATATTTGGCTCTGTTGACTAATGAGTTTGCCAACCACTGGGCGAGGACAATGAAAGAGGCTAGCAAGTAGAAGAGATTAGGTCAGGAAGAGTTACCTACAACGCAGTGTGAAAGTAGAGGAAAGAAACACTAGCAAGTCTGGAGGTGCAGGCCATATCAGTTTAATAGTTTACCAAGTGGAGACATACTAGTACAGTTGACAATTACGTATTTAAGACTAGAGCTCACAAAGGAGATAAAAATTTAGGGATCAGCCACATGCAGATGAAAGCTGAAGTCATGGGATCAGATAAATGCTAGAAAAAGATCTATTGAAGACTGAACCCTCAGGTACTCCTGTGTTAAAAGATCAGGGACGCAAGAAGGACTGTGATTGAGGACTCTGAAGGAGAGGTGAAGCAGTAGGAAAACCAGCCTGAGTTGTGTCATGGATCATAAAGATAAAAGCCCAATTCCACTGGATTCAGAGTGAATGGGACCTCAGTTAGAAAAAAAGAGGGAAAAACAAACCCAAACATTGGAGATATCAAATATGGACACCTTTTAAAATAAATTTTGCTATAAAGGGAACAAAGAAACAGGGTTGCATCTGAAGGGGAGATGTCAGGTCAAGAAAGTTGGATTTGTGTGTGTGTGTTTTAACAAAGGTTCTATATTATTTGCATGCTAAATGGGGGGGGGGTGGATGATATGGGAGGGAGGGGAATAACTGCTGGAGCATGTCCTTGAATAGGTAAAAGGGGATGAGATCTAATATAACTAACGGTATTTTCCAATCACTTTGCAGTTTCCTTTTCTTTCTGAAATTACATTCCAGAAACTTCCTAAATCTGAAAATAGACCTCTCCATACCAGTAAGCAAATTCTGGCAACTGTAGCTCACATATAAATGGCTGAATGCAAGATGTGTAGTTTTGCTCTGTGACCTCAAAAACAATGACTAGACTAAAAAGTTATAAAGGGAAAAACTGTCATTTAGTTCAAGAATATATGCTATTTTGGCAAAACAGATATGCTACTTTTATTCATTTAAGGATCTCTTCTTTCCAGTGAGTATAATATTAGTTAATGAATAATATTTAATATTTAACTCCTGAATAAAGATTAAAGACAAAATTGTCCAACTTGATGAGGAACTCCACAAGTGATTTGTGTACAAATCTTCTAGTTATCTTTTTATTGATTTAGTTCAAGGCTGGCCAAAGGGTAGTGTTATGTGTATTTGGAAGAATAGATGACATGCAGGCTTGAAGCCTGCTAGGAAGACAATACATCTGAGATGCTAATCTTCTAGTTACCCAATCTTGCCATAAAAATTGAGGAATGTGCTGAGGTTGTGAGCACTTATTCACACTGCTGGACAGGCAAGGTCACCACTGAAACAGAGAGGAACCCAGAGGTTCCAGCACCATCACCACAGTGAGAACAGCTGAACCTGAGGGATCCAGTCTCCAGAGGGCACTATCATTGGCAGCAGGGCCTGTTTAAGAGAACTGACGGCCAGGGCAGCTGGCCCTGCCAATGGGACAGACTGACTGATGGGCCTCCTGCTTTGTAGAGCCATTCTCATTGGGTTAAGTCCTTTAATCCTTTACACTTCCTTCAGAAAAACCTTTACACCTTCCCTGAGTCTGTTAGTGTCCTTTCATCAACCACCAGCACCCTTCTGACACCTTACACAAGCACATTTTATACGATAAAGACTCTTTAACTCAATAAATATCTTTCTTACAAATATTAAAATATGTATTGAGCATCACAAACACATGACTTAACAGATACCTCTGTTTAGGACAAAACTAAATTTCAAAAACTAAAATCCTTTTAAAGTGCTGCATAGATATGGCAGAAGCTGTGATGGTAGTCAAAGAAAGCCTGAAATGTGACAGTGGTAATGAAATAAAAAGTCACTGCTGTGGTTGGTGAAGAGGAGGGGAGAGCAAAGGAGAAAAAGTCACCCATCTCCTAACATCACTCAATCTTGAAGTCCTATCTTATTGTAAATAATTTGGCATTTCTGTTTATTTTTTATTGATTGATTTTTAGAGAAGAAGAGAGAGAGAAACATTGATCTGTACTATCTTCCTCTGTTCTGTCCAAGAAAACAAAACAAAACAAAAAAAAAACGTCAGAGCAGTGAAGCTGGTGAATGAACCAGGTGGTGCAAGGGCCAGGAGTAAGGCTGAGAGCAAGCTGGGCCACTGGCAGGAGGTGAGTGGAGAGACTCCCTGGCAGCTCCAACAAAGTGATGCTGAAGGAAAGAGCTGCGTGAAAGACTTTGGAGCTTTCAGAAGACACTCAATTCAAATAAGAGTTAAGAAACAAGAAAACCAAGAAAGCAAGTTCAGTTCAGAAGATCTGATCTCTCCTGCCACAGGCTAGATGCCCATAAAGGCAGAGACAGGAACAGGAAAATTAGGGGAGCAGAGTATAGCGCTGTCTATTTGGCATTTGGATGGTTTAGAAAACTTGGTTTATGGAAAGAAGTCCCTGAATCAAAGAGAAGGGCCTCTGCTCTCTCAGTAACCATGAGATCTAAGGAAATGTTGATCATCTGACAGAAAATAAGACAGTCTAGCAAGAAAGGAAAAATAACTCAAAGAACCAAGCACAAAGAAAATTAGCCTTAAAAATGTACTGGAATAAGAAGAATGCAAGAGTGGAAGATGAGTCAGACCTGTAACAAGTTAAATTAAGCATAAAGACTACAATTCCTCTAATCTGCAGACAGTTTATGCATACCTCAAGATTTCTTCGTAGTCAAGAAAAAAGGACTGACCACATGTCTACAGTGTAGCATGTGTGACAGGTAAAGCACTGTGGGAGTCCACAGAACAGCGGGAATTCAGGAACCTACAACCCAGGTTCTGAGGAAGAAACCTCTAGTACAGTCACCCCAGAAAGTTTCTCAAGTCACTGATGGAAAGTGACCAGAAAGCCTCTGCTTCCAGGGTGCCTGTGTCCCATATTTTGTCACTGTGGGTCAGTTAGGATGCTAACAAACTGTCTCATTGTTCTCACTTTTATTCACATGTCTAATAGTCGGGGTTCCAGGGCAGTGGAAACATCCCTAGGACTTCCAGGCAATTCTACAGGACCACTTTATCTTCTTTTGTATATTTATTAATATAAAGTACCCATTAGACACTATATAAATCAAAAGGACCAGAGTGGTTCATACTCCAATTTCTCTGTCAAATAATGAATGACCACTTATCTGACAACAGCTTTTACACATTAAAAATGCCAAATTAGGCCCTGGCCATGTAGCTGAGTTAGTTAGAGCATCGTCCCAATACACCAAGATTGCAGGTTTGATCCTGGTCAGGGCACATACAAGAATCAACCAATGAATGCATAAATAAGTAGAACAACAAATCAATGTTTCCCTCTCTCTTCTTCTCTAAAAATCAATAAATAAAAAATAAACAAAAATGCCAAATTATTTACAATGAGATAGGTTCCCCCCAGCTTTTGCAATCTCATAATTTATTTCTAAAGTACAAAAGAAGTTCAGTACTTCTCCACAAAACATTCTATTTATGTTTTATTATTCCTCCCCATAATAAAACACAAATTGAATATGTCATTATATTTTCACCAACATTGACTTTTGATATATTAGAATGATCAGATAAACAGTCTTACAGCCCTGATAAAGAAGTATCTTAAATTTGCATAATTACTAGGTTTAAGCTCATCAAACTTCAGTATCAGAGGTCCTATGCTCCCTGACTTTAGAAAATAAAATTTAAAATATGGCTACATATAAAAAAATTTCAAAATGTGTAATACTAGAACATTACCTTAAGAATAAACAAATGCGCATCAAGAACGATGACACACATACAAAAATACACTATAGCATTAAGTACTAGGAGTGAGGGAGGAAAGGGGGGAAAGGAGGAGGGAAGAAGGGAGGGAAAAAGGGGCTGAAGACTCCATCAACAGAGAACCAGACAAATTATGGTAATCCACAGAATGGAATTCTATGCAGCCATTAAAAAGAGTGAAATACCTGTATATGCTGATATGAAAAACTCTCCTAGACCTCCAGGGTATTTTAACAGTGAAAAAAAGAAAGGCATAGAATCATGTACACAGCATGACCCCTTCCTTCTGAATGAGAACTCAAAACTTAATGTTTACCATTGGGGAAAGGGTACTGAAGGAAGGAGACAAGAAAGTATCTTTCACTTTTCATTTTTTTATCTTTCTATAATACTTGTGTGTTTTTTTACTTGTAGGCTATACAGCCAAAGGAGACATAGACTCTTTTTGTATTCATTTTTTGTACTTCTCTATATTGCTTAAAGCTAATAAATATTACACATTAAAATTTTACTTAAAAAAGTAAAGTTGGCATACATTATATTTGTTTCAGGTGCACAATATAGTGATTGGACATTTATAAACCTTATGATGTGATAGCAATACTAAGTCTGCTGATGAGGTGTTACCGTGCAGAGATATTACGATATTATTAAGTACTAGAGGCCCGGTACACAAAATTTGTGCATTAGGGGCTGAGGGGGGTGTCCTTCAGCCCAGCCTGTACCCGCTCCAATCTGGAATCTCTCTCACAATCCAGGACTGCTGGCTCCCAACTGCTCGCCTGCCTGCCTGCCTGATAGCCCCTAATTATTTCTGCCTGCCAGCCTGATCACCCCCAAACCACTCTCCTGCCAGACTGATCAATGCCTAACTGCTTCCCTGCCAGCCCAATTGCTCCTAACTATCCTCGCCTGCCGGCCTGGTCACCCCTAACTGTCCCCCTTTGCCAGCCTGGTTGACCCCAACTGCCCTCCCTACTGGCCCAGTTCCCCCCAACTGCCCTCCCCTGCAGTCCTGTTCCCCACAATTACCTTCCCCTGTAGGCCTGGTCACCCGCAACTGCCCTCCCCTGCCAGCCCAGTCACCCCCAACTGCCCTCCCTTGAAGGCCCAGTCCCTCCCAACTGCCCTCCCCTACTGGCCATCTTGTGGTGGCCATCTTGTGTCTATATGGTAGTGTCCATCTTTGACTACATGAGGGTAGCTGCAAATTGACCATCACTCTTGTGTAATGGAGTGATGGCCAATTTGCATATTATTCTTTTATTAGATAGAATAAGTTAAATTTTTCCTTTATATAATAATCTATAGAAAATTCTAATGAGCCAATTAATTTCAAAACTAGTGGTAAAGGGAAAGAATCAAGTATTTAATTCTGCTTCTCCTATATAGAACTGTACCACTAGGCAGTCAAAAGAGCAGATGAAGGAAAATTTTCTCTTTATAGAATTATTCCAGTTTATAGCTGAAGAAGGAATTGATAATTACACTAGAGGCCCAGCACACAAAATTTGTGCACAGATAGGGTCCCTAGACCTGGCTGCAATCAGGGCCAATCTTCCCCGGCTGCTGGCAGTCAGCCTCACCCCCCACCCATCCTCTATGTGTGGGACGACCAGGGAGGCAAGTGGGCCCTGGCACCATCCACATCCACTGCCATTCTCCCCCCCCGCCCACCCAGTTCCCCATCAGGCAATCGGAGCCTGCCAGCGGGGGGAGAAACCAAGAGGTTGGCCGCTCGGCCCCTTGCTGGCCCTGCCCACCCCACACTGCCGCCGCCAGTCACCCTCTGTGTGTAGGGAAACTGGTGAGGTGACCAGAGGGGCAATCAAGGCCCCAGAGTCACCTGTGTCCACTGCCACCCATCCCTGGTTCCCCACTCCCCATGAAGTGAGTGGGGCCTGCAGGCTGGGGGCAGCTCCTGAGTTGAGTGTCTGTCCCCTGATGGTCAGTGCACATCATAGCCAACCAGTTATTCCACCATTTGGTCAATTTGCATATTATGATTTTATATATCTAGATTATCATCATTTTGCAACCACTAGTGAATAAGTGAATGAATATTAGGATTGTGTGGCAGCAAGCATGACCAAAAGAAAAACAACCATTTCTACTTCCTAATGGAAGACTATACCACCCACTTATAAAATACTAGAGGCCCGGTGCATGAAAATTCATGCACTGGAGGGGGGTCCTCCTTAGCCCAGCCTGCCCCCTCTCATAGTCCGGGAGCCCTCAGGAATGGGAGGCAACCGGGGGATCAGGGGAAGGTGCCGCCCCCATCATATCTCTGCTGCTGCCACTGCCGGCAGCACCAGCCTCAGCCAGCCCTGGTTACCTGAGCCTCGGGCGGCTCTGTGCAGCTCGGTAGCCAATATCCGAGTCTTGCCTGCGCCTCAGGCCAGCCTTGGGCAGTTGGAGTTGAGAGGACTGGGCACTGCCATCTTGTAGCTATGGGAGCTGCCATCTTTGAGAGTGTGGCAGTCAAGTAGCATATTCCCTCCTTATTGGCTGTGGGCACCACCATCTTTGAGGGTGGTGCAGTCACTTAGCATATTCTCTCCTTAATGGCTGTGGATGCCACCAACTTTGAGGGTGGGGCAGTCAATTAGCATATTCCCTACTTATAGCTGTGGGTACCTCCACCTTTAAGATGGTGAGAGGGTCAATTAGCATATTCCCTCTTTATTATATATGATTTTTAAAAGTAAAACCTGAATCTGACCAAGCTTCTCTGGATTCAAATACTAATTCATAGGAAAGACAAAAACATGTTCAAAGATGTTTGAAGGATGTAATAATAACAAAGCAGAGAAAGTAAAAAAAACTGTATAGGATAAACAACAATTTTCTGCAATAAATAAACTGCAAGGGAAAAAGAGGGACACAAGGTGAACCTGTGGAACATGGTTTTCCAACAGCACTGTTGAGTCTAGGGCTGGATTATCCTTTTGTTGAGGGGACTGTGCTGTGTGGAACATTTAGTAGCCACTATGCCCTATTCTTACTAAATTCCTATACCACACTCCCCTCCAATAAACATAATCAATGTTGCCCTGGCCAGTTTGGCTCAGTGGGTAGAGCGTGGGCCTGCAGAATGAAGGGTGCCGGGTTCAATTCTGGTTAAGGGCACGTGTCTGGGTTGCAGACTCGATCCCTGGTGTGGGGCATGCAGGAGGCTGCCAATCAATGATTCTCTCACATCACTGATGTTTCTGTCTCTCCCCCTCTCCTTTCCTCTCTGAAATCAACAAAATATATTTTTTTAAATAAAAAATAATCAGTGTCTTTTTTAAGTATTTCTAGATATTGCCAAATCCCATCCAGTAGAGAACCACTGCTAGAGATTAAGAGACTTCCGAGACCTAATCACTATGTATAGACCTTAACTGGATCTTGATTCAAACAAATAAAAAAAAAATTATAACACTTAAGAGAAAATTGGAGAGAAAAAGAAAAAGAAAAAAAGAGACAATGGGAAATTTGAACAGTGAATATTTGATGTTATTAAGGTCATGATAATCACTGAAGCAGTGATGGTTCCCAGGGAGCACAATGTACTATCTGTGTACTTTCGTATGTGTTTTAAATTTTCTCTAAAAACAAAAAAAATTAAAGTCAAGACCATCATGGTAGCTAGCAGCATTCAGCTGAATGACAAAACAACCCAATAACTGAATCTCGAGAACATTCAACTGATTTCCACTAACCATCTTATGTACACTTGCTCATGTACATGTAGAAGAGACTCTCAAAACAAAATCCTTTTTTTTTCTTAATATATTTTATTGATTTTTTACAGAGAGGAAGGGAGAGGGATAGAGAGTTAGAAACATCAATGAGAGAGAGACATCGATCAGCTGCCTCCTGTACGCCTCCTACTGGAGATGTGCCCGCAACTAAGGTACATGCCCTTGACAGGAATCGAACCTGGAACCTTTCAGTCCACAGGCCAATGCTCTATCCACTGAGTCAAACCGGTTTCGGCAAAACAAAATCCATTTTAAAAGGAAAATAATCACTGTCTTCTTAAAGGACAAATGAAAGTGTACTTCCAGGACACCTTAAACCCCTGAGGTTCACAAAACACAAATTAGGAAATGGTGCTTTGGAGAAATTCCTAGATCATGAATGCATTAGAGATTCCTATTATATTCATTTACTTGCTCAATGTTTGTTCCTCTGTCTCTTATATTTGTCAATTTTACTTTACTAAATACTACCAAAGGCAGTGGTATTTTCAAATTTAGATACAGAGTAATATTTTAAAATTTAGGTACAAAGCATCACTAAAATACAACTTAAATATCCAATAGTGCAGAATATTTTTCCATGAGGCTGTTATTCTTAGAGCTAATAAAGTATACTTAAAAACACATTATATGCCAAGAACCACATGATTTCACTCATATGTGGGATATAAAACAGAAAGCAAAAACAAACAAAAACTCAGACTCAGACAACAGTATCATATGGTGGTTACCAGAGACAAAAGGAAGTGGGGAGAAGGCAGAAGAGGATAAAGCGGTTCAAATATATAGAGAGTGACAAGAGGAGACTTGACTTTACGTGGTGAATACACAATGCAATATACAGTTAATGTATTATATAACTGTATACTTGAAACCTATATAATTTTAATAACGAACACTTCTCCAAAAAATTTAATAAAATTTTAAAAATGCGTTATATGCGTAGGAACATATCTTAGGAAATAAGCCTATGGTTCTCCATAGATGCTTAAGAAGTCATTGACACAATTCAACAACTATTCGTGATACTTTTAAAAAAGAATAGAGGGTTACTTTCTTAATATGATGAAAGGCCTACAGTTACTATCTTACTTAAGTAAGGAAACATTAGAGGTATTTCCACTGACATCAGGAACAAAGTAAGGATATTCACTATACCCGCCACTATTCAACATTGTACTACTGGTATTAGCATATGCAATTAGATAAGTGAAAACATTTAGAGGCATAAGAATAGGTAAAGAGTGGTAAAACTATTTCTATTTACATACGATAGGAACCTCTAGTGAACTGATGATACAACTAACTCTATTACTTCATTATTAAGATAGCAGAATGATAGTAATGTTTTACATATTCAAAACATAAACTAACAATTAAAACCAACCGGAATGTGTGTGGGAAGACTCCAAAATGCAACACAAAAGAACTAGGTAACCTAACTTTGGAAAATGATTTGACTAGATATTATAGGGCTAACGACAAAAAGAATTTTAAACAACTACTGTAACCTAAGTTAGCAGATTTCTTTATTATAAGGGGTAGGGTTAGCAATTCTAGAACAACTTTATGTATATACTAGGATTGAACAAATAAATCTATTAAATGTAATAAGAGCTGGGTTTCTCAATGCTGGACAAAAAGTTACAAGCAAGGAAAGGGAAAAGGTTAAAACGAATGCTGTGGTATTGGATGAGAATCAACGGTATCATTGTGAAAACGTCTAGTTTTTAATATATATAGATAGATGCAACAGAAATAAATCCAGATGTGTATACATGTGTGTGATTTCTGTATTTCCTAGCTCTGTCCACTGGGAAGGCCTAGAAGCAATGAGCCCACCTAGTACCAGACCTTAGTTTCTAAAATCATTCTCCAAAGAAACTAGGGCTCACACAGACACATACAAAAATCATACAAGTTACCATTAATTCAAGTTACCATTAATGAGAAAAGAGAAATATTAAATTCATGGAAAAGTAAGTAAACAATCATTATAGTAATTAAATGTAACTTCCAAAAAGAATCAGAACTTGGTAGCAGCTACAAGATCAGCCCTGGCCAACTGTTCAAAAGCTGTGTAACTTATTATGGAATTCCAATTGCTAGAACCAACCAAAGCCTGCTTTATAATCAAACTAGAGGCCCGGTGCATGAAATCCATGCACTAGGGAGGTGGGGGGTCTTTCAGCCCAGTTTGTGCCCTCTCAACAGTCCAGGAGCTTGCGATCGATTGCCCCAAAGAGGGAGGCCCTGCCCACCGGCCACAGCCCACTGGTTGGTGGCCTAGGCCTTCCTCTTTGGGGCAATTGTGGAACCCCCAACTAATCTATTGCCCCACTGAGTTACTAGGACTACAGAATGATCATGAGGCGATGGCCAGTCCCCCAACCAATCTCATCACACCCACCTTGTCTGGCCTGGCACCAGTGGGTGTCATAGTGTGGTTGTCTAGAAGGTCATTCTGCTGTTCAGTTGTTTGGTCGATTTGCATATTACGCTTTTATTATAATAGATTCCTCTACACCTGTTCTATTCTTTTATTCTTGAGCCCCTCATTAAGGGTCATCAAACATAAAGTCATTCTTCCTCTTGGATGTCCAATAAACTCAATTTCATACCTAAGAACACAGGCTATGAGAGCATACCAAGCAGAAATCTGTCATAAACTGGTTAAAAAAATAAATAAGCTTAATGAAAGAACTATATGTCAGTACCTCCAAGCAGTCTGAAATAAGGCTCTCATATCACAACACATTTTGTTCAAATAGCGAAATTGAGCATATATGTATAAAATTCTCATAAGTGAAATATATGAAGACAATACCTATATATTCTCTTATGACAAACTGTCATATCAAAAAAAGATATTAAGAAATTCAATAAATGGGCTATTTGTTCTTTTATGGAGGAATATATAGTCACTAGTAAGTTTGTTAAAATACTAAAAGACTCCATCATTAAGGAGAAATGTATCTAAAATAAATTTCAAAATTCATTCTCATCCTTAATTAAAAAATCAAAATATACTTCAATAAGAAATCTATCACAAGATGAAAACAGTTAAATTATAAAATATTTCAAATATATATTTTATAAATACTGTTCCCAAGGCAATTTTGATCATTAACATATTTAAGCTAAAGGTAATTTTAAAAGGCGAAAGATTTATGCGATCTGAAGAGAAACCATAGTATAAGCTAAAGGTAATTTTAATAAAAAACAACAACACTGGGGCAGGGGGCAGTCTAGAAGGGGTCAGTGGGGAAAAGGGGGGACATATGTAATACTTTCAACAATAAAGGTTTGGGGGGGAATAAAAGAAAAAAATAAAATAAAATAAAGAAGAACAAAAATATAAATATAAATATTTTTATATTTATAAATATCTCTCTGGGATCCTACTGTACCTGTTTCACCTATCCACCTACCTGTACCCCCAGGAAAGAAACTAACAAGGAGGAAGAGAGCCAGTACCACCTGCTAGTTGAGACCCTGAGCTCTGAGGTTAGTCCACCTGAGTTCAGGTGGTGGTTCTATGACCTTTTCTAGCTTTGTGACCCTGGGAAGGTAACTGACCCTCTGTAATCCTCAGATTCCTCACCTGTAAAATGGAGATAACAATAACTTATCCAGAAAGGTAACTATGAGAGTTAGATGACTTAATACATATAACGCAATTAGAACAGTGACTACTAACACTTGTTATAAAAAGCGTTCAATAAATGTTTGACTGAGTTACTAGGACTTCAGAGTAACTGAGAAATTCCTACCCAAAAGCATCATTCTAGATAAAATCCTTCTATTCTCATAAACTAAGCTCTTCATTTATTCAAGCCTTAGGAAGAAAACGTAACATATGACATTTGTAAATTACCCAACTGACTCAAACTTTTAAAGTCATCTCTCACCTAGACTGTTGTTACAATAACCTTCTCACTGATCTACCTCTCCATGTAGCAGTCAAAGTGAACCTTAAAAGGTTAAATTGTTTACTCCTCAAAATATACCATCTGCTTTATGTAAAATCCAAAATATTCTTGTGTTCAAATGTCTCCTTCTCAAGGCACTCCATAATCACACCATGTGAAAGTAGCCTTATACTACCTCCAGCCCTCTTTCCCATGACACAACTTTTTTTTTTGACATATACATGTTTATCTGCCCCTGCTCTCTCCATACACACACACACACGCACACATACATAAATGTTAAGTTACAGGAGAGCAACGACTTAGTTTTTGTTCATCGCTATATTCCCAGCACCAAGAACAGCACCCAGCAATCCCATTAAGTCAGGACAAGAAACAAAGTAAAATTTAAAAATACTGTATGTCAGCTACCAACTTGGCAAACATAAGTTTTTAAACATTTGAATGATTGATGTTCACTTAAAATTTAAAAAATCTTCAGTGAACATACAGCTCAGTGAATTTTTACAGCTGAATCAGTCACAAAGCACCACACAAGATTAAGATAGAGAACATTTGCTGAACCTCAGAAGCTCCCCTCGGGCCTTCTCTCAGTCATGCCCCCCAGATGTAAGCAATAGTCTGACTTCTGTCATCCAATTACGCCTGTACTTGAACTTCATATAAGCAGAATCAAAGAGGACACACTTTTGTGTCTGGCTTCTTCTACTCAACTTTTTATCTGTGAGATTCACCCATGTTGCATGCATCAGTAGTGCATTTTTTTTAATCACTGATGAGAATTTCATTTTATAAATACACCATAACTTCTCCAATCTACTATTAATGACATTTAGGTCATTACATTTTGAGGACAATATAAATAGTGCTGCCACAAATAATCTTGGGTACTTCTTTTTGGTGAGAATACTCATTTGCAGATTGACAAAGTTTTTGCTTGGCTTGGTTTTAGGGTGACAGGGTTAATAATACCTTAGAGTGGAGAGGATGCAGGGAACTAGAAGTAGACACTGTTGGTAAAAGTATAAATTGGAATAATCTTCCTCGAGGACAATCTGACTGTAGGCACAAAAAGCCTAAAAATATCTGTGCCCTGTGACTACTAATTCCACTTCAAGGAATTTCTTAATGAGTACTTACATGTGCCACTTCTTCTTAGTGTTTTACGTGTATTAACTCATTTGATTTATTCTAAGGAAATAATTAGAGATACAATGGTTTGCTTAAAATTATGTCAACCATCCATCATCACTAGGAAATATAAGAAAAGTAGTAAACAAGGCAAAAAATTAACAAGAGGGGAATGGTTTTAAAATATATTGTACTCCTGTGAAATTAAATACTATATAGCCACTGAAAATGTTTTCAAAAAACTTTAAAGATACAGAAAAAAGTATATATTAATGAAAGAGGTTAGGTAATAGTGGAATGCATAAAATTAATTCCAGGTTGTTTTCAATACATACATATACCTTAAATGTTAAAATAATGGCAATCTCTGGGAGATATGAGTACTTTCATATTCTTCCACTGAGCCAAACCAGTTAGGGCAGTATTTTCATATTCTTGATACTTTTGTATACTTCCCATTTTTCTATAATATATTACTTTTGCCAATCAAAACGAATATATTGCTAAAAAGTCTAACAAACAAAGGTATTTACAGTCTAATGGAGAGACAGAAACATTAAAATTAGGACAATGAGGCAGTTATGCAAAGGATGATATTAAGTATGCTATGGAAAGACATTAGCCAGTGGGACATTACAGGAAAGCTCATCTTACTTCCAAGGACTGAAAGAGAGAAAAATCCATCTTCAATTCAGAAGGAACCTTCTCAGGAAAATCCTGTTCATCCCTCAGCTCATGGCCCCTTACTGGTATCAATAATACATTGTGCCCAGCAAGTGCTTTCCCGCCTCCCCTCACTTAAGGGGAAAAAAAAAAAAGGCTTAGGCAGACTGAGGGATGGGACTTTCTGAATTCCAAGGGTACAAAGTTCAACAGCCTCACACCTGGAGGAGGCTGGTTCCATCCACCCTAACTGGCTAAAAAGCATCAAGGCAGGGCACTCCTTCCCTGTCAGAATAAATTAGAGCAAAAACTTTTCAGATTTTCAGATGTCAGAAACTCCAGGAAGATTAAACCAAAATTTATATAAAAATTCACTGAGTTTAAAAAATTTTACTTGAGCCAAAACCAGTTTGGCTCAGTGGATAGAGCGTCGGTCTGCAAACTGAAAGGTCCCAGGTTCGATTCTGGTCAAGGGCATGTATCTTGGTTGGGGGCACATCCCCAGTAGGAGGTGTGCAGGAGGTGGCTGATCGATGTCTCTCTCATCGATGTTTCTAACTCTCTACTCCTCTCCCTTCCTCTCTGTAAAAATTCAGTAAAACATATTTTTTTAAAAAAAATTTTACTTGAATAAAATTACTAAGAAATTATCCAGCTGGCCCTGGTCAGTTTCTCAGTGGTTAGTACATCAGCCTAAGGATCAAATGGTCTCAGGCTCAATTTCCAATCAAGAGCACTTACAGTTGAGGGTACAATCCCCAGCCTTGGTCTGGTCAGAGGGTGCAGGAGGCAACCAATCCATGTGTCTCTCTCACATCAATGTCTCTTTCTCCCTTTCCCCTCTTCCCTCCCTTACACACTCTCTAAAAATCAATGGAAAAAATATCCTTGGGTGAGGATTTAAAAAAAAAGAAGAAGAAGAAATTACCCAGGTAAAGGCAATCCTCTATACCCAACCATTTCTTCTTTCTTCCTCTTCTGCAAACAGACTACCCCAGGAAAGCTGAGCATGGGAATGAAAGCTACACCTCAATACCTCAGGGGCCAATTCTCACATAAGCAAGTAATATTAGTTTAATATTTAATATGTAAGGAACATTTTGCTGTGTTCAAAAAAACAATCTCTCATTTCATGGTACTATAAACATTAAAGTAAATATTGATCACAGGAAAAATATATAAACCTCAAATTATCAATACTTCATTAAGAATTAAACTTGGTACTAAGATACAGTACTGCTTTTACATGGTGGAGCAGTATCACTAAATTTTTTAATTTCTGATATCTTGAACCACACTAAATGCTCAAGAACTGTTGGTCAAAAGATAAACAATAAAAAATAACCTGGTTTCAAAATATAGTGCATCCCCTCCCCCCCAAAAAAACATGTATACACACACATTGAATAATTATAAAGGCAGTATTTATTAAAAGGCATTTCATTTTCAAATACTGAGATATCAGCTATTAAAGTGTATATATATTTCAGAGTCACTTCCACAAATATGAAATCACACAAATTTATATGACAAATTTATGTTTTGGCCTTGTTTTTTCTTCTTCATATGTACCCTCTTTATTTTCCCTTCAACTTCTCCTGTTTTCAAATATATACTTAAATGCATTACAAAATTCTCCACCACTTCCTGCAGCTTTTTATGATTATAGTGTTGTTACTCAAATTAAAATAAAATTCTAGTCTAACAAACCTTTAAAGTGCACAATAGAACAAATTTCTTATACAGCTAAAATAGTTCTTTGAAAAATAAGTATTTACATAATCACCAGGGATTCTGGCTTTATTCTATATGTCACCTAGATTTTTGGATAATCTCTACTCTGGTTGCCGGGTATGTTATGAGAACAGAGGATATAGAAATAGAATTGGCAAGATTTGGCATGTTCAAATTTCAGTTTTATGTATAATATAAATACAGAAAAATATCAGTGTACAGTAATGAAAAAGAACTTTGGGTAATTTATTCTTAGTTCCATGTGGCAAGGATAGACCAGACTGTTAAAGATTATCTGAGACAGTGACAATATGTTGCATTATTCTCTGGTACTGCTGTCCGAGCTGGGCAAACTTGAAAACGGATTAAATAAAATCAATGGTTCTTGAAAATTAAGTAAAACTAACTATATCTAGCACTAAACACCTCCATGAGCGCTGTAACTGAAGTGGTTTTCTCTCCCAGGGCCAGTAGAGGGAGACTAAGACATCTGGCCTGGTCGCGCAGTGTTTCTGTAAAATTGGGGAGGGGAGGGGGGGAGCGGAGGCTGTATTTAAATGTCCTGCTGTCAATCAAAGGACACTTCCTACAATCACAGTCCCCGTAGCTGCTACTACCCGTGAGCGAACTCTCGCCAAGATTCAACGCCAAACGGTGCTCGGGAAACCGGCTTCACCCAAAGGTGACCGCAGGCTCCCCCACAACACCCAAATAAGGACTTTGGGAGCCCAACCCCAACTAGTTTCTTTGTTTAAATGCCTGCGAATCCCTCCCACGCCGGAGTCAAGAGGCTGTGGCGCCGCCCTTTATGAGCCTCACACTTTGATTACAAAACACACGAGTCGGCGGCCTGGCGGCGGAGGCGGCTCGAGCTCCCACAAACGTCAAACCCGAAACGCGGGCGGCCGCCGAGGCGCAGGGCGACGCTCGCCGCCCCGCCGCCCCGCCGCCCCGCCGCCCGGCCCGGCGTGCCCGCGGCCGGCCACAGTTCGCCCGCACCAGGCCCTCGGGCGCCGGCCCCGCGCCGTCTCGGTGTCGCCAGCCCCTCGGGGGACGGGAAATCTCACTCTTTGTAAAGTTTGAGCTGCGGCGCGGGGGCGACGCGGAGAGCGGGGGGGCGACGGGAGGCTGTCTCTTCAGGCCCCGCCGCCCACTCCCTCCGCTCCGCCCCCGCCAGGACGGCGTGTCCCGGGGCGGCGGGTGGGGGGCGCCGTCCCGGCCGACCTGCCGCCCGCCCGGCTCGGGACCCTCGGCCCCAAACTTGCGACTGGCATCCCCGGAGTC
>JAAGEH010000307.1:46954718-46975468 GCA_011751065.1 Lasiurus cinereus | reverse complement strand
TCTCTCTCTCTCTCTCTCTCTCTCTCTCTCTCTCTCTCTCTCTCTCTGGTCAATCCTCACCAAAAGATATTTTTCCATTGATTTTTAGAGAGAGTGGAAAGAGGGAGGAGGAGGAGAGAGAAACATCGATGTGAGAGAGACACATCAATCATTTGTCTCCTGCAACAGAGGTATGTGCCCTTGACCAGAATCAAACATGGGACCCTTCAGTCCACAGGCCTAGCTGTATACACTTGAGTCAAACCAGTTAGGACTAGTTTTCTCATTTTAATGGGGATGATAAGAGTACCTCACAGGGTTGGGTGCATTAAATGAGATAAAGTCTGGTCACAATTCTTCATAACCCATATAGCTGTCAGCTATAATTATGAATAATTATTTATTGCTTAATAATAATACAAAGGCCTAAAGAGTACCTAGAGAATTAGGAGAAAAGATTAGGAGAGTCTTATCCCAAAAACAAGGAAGGGAGGGAACTTCAGAAAGAAAATTTATCAATGAAAGACACTCAGGAGGGTTGCGGGGAGGGGGAGAGATTGACCAAAGGACTTGTATGCATGCATATAAACGTAACCAATGGACACAGACACTAAGCGGGTGAGGGCATGAATGGGATGTGGTGAGTGACAATAGGGGGATAAGGAAACATGTAATACCTTAACCAATAAAGGAAAAAAATCGTAAGAAAGAAAGACAGCTCCACACCAACATTGGTAGGCAATAACTAGGGGATTCCCTCTTTCTTCTTTGCAGGTAATCCAGTACCATCAGATCTTTCTTAATTTTTATATCAAACCTAAACTGCTCTATTGTTTGTTTTAACATTCCACTTGTCCTTAAACCCCATTTCCCTGAAAAGGAATGTTTGCTCCAACCTAAAAACTCTGTTTCCTGCTACTACTGATATTTACCTATCTCCATGACCATGTCTGCTAGTCTCTTCCTTAGTATTCCCTCTCCCTCCTTTTTCTTCAAAACTCTGTTCAATATATATATCCAGAAAGTCTCCTAAATGCTCTCAGCACTGTGCCCCGATCCTGCCATCCCTTATCTAATAAGAGGCCTTGCTCATAGGCGTGTGCCACATGTGTGGACAGTGTGTGAGCAGAAAAAAAGTTGATAGCTACTGTGTTAGACTGTCTCCTTATAAAAATCTCCACCTGTGCCCAGTCTAACCATGAGAAAAACATCAGACAAATTCCAATAGACGTCTACAAAGTACTTGACCAAGACATCTTAAAACTGTCCAAGGTCATAACAAACAAGGGAAGCCTGAGAAACTATCACAGCCAAGAGGAGACATGATAACTAAATGTAATCTGGTATTCTAGATGAGATCCTACAAAACTAAGGGAAATCTGGATAAGCCATGGGCTTTAATCATAAGGTCAATATTCATCCATTAATTTTAACAAACGTGTCAAGATAAATGTAGGATGTTAATAATAGAGGAAGCTTGTTATATGCATATGGGAACTATCTTCTCAATTTTTCTGTAAATTTAAACCTGTTCTAAAAAAATAAAGTTTAAACAAAAAAGATTTCTATTTCAGGGTCCTAGAGCTTAGAGCTATGCTTTAAATCTGTGCTTATATAAATGCTTTAAATTTGTATGTCACTTTGGTCTGTCAAAGCACTGCTCTGTGTATTGCCTCAAATACAAACCTAGTTACTGAAAAATAGTTAGTTATGTAGGGCGCTAGGTCATGTTTCCCATTCTGAGTTCTGTGGTACTTAGATGCAGTTTGGGAAGATAATTCTGGTGGGATGAGAACCATATTGTTAATAATGATTAAGTCTAGAAAATTAAGCATGTCTGTGTATGTGTGCCTGTGATTAGCCTGAGAGGTTGGCTAAACTGAAAAGTAAAGTAATGCACTCATCCATCTATCCATTCTTTCATCTTTGTTTAGTATCTACTACATACATATGGTAGTTGCTAAGACACATTCCCTGTCCTCAATGGGCTCTCACTGTATAAGAGATAAACAAGTGTATATAACATTGAAACACGATATGCTAAGTGTGTGGTAAGGAAAAACACAAAGAGATATGGCAACATGTGGTAGGAACGTTTAACCCAGACTGGGATTGTTCAGGAGATGTTCACTCCTAAAAGACAAACATAAAAAGAAGTCCTATGTCTTTCACCATCCCTATTTATGAAATACTTAAAATTTTACCTTCTAAGCAATATAGGGAAGTTTTATCCTCACCTCAAGTAGAGTTGGGATATATAGAGATATGAGGTTTTGGTTTTTCAATAAATAAGAAGTGAACCACAATAATCAAGGTAGTATTTACTTAGTAAATGAGGATGGAGTGTGTGTCTTTAAAGGGAATGAATGAGAGAGAGTGGCAAAATCTCTATTGTGTCAACAACGACAAATACTTATTAAGCACTCAAGGCAGTATGTTTAACAATGTTGCAGGTATACAGAAAAAAATGATAAATGCTGCAATAGAAAATTATAGACAAGTTCTTAATATATTTTGTTTCCATTCTTATTTCTGAGGTGATTTACTCATCTTCCCTTGTGTTTATTAGTAATCACTGGGAATTCCTAGTGATCAATAAACAAGTATTTTTAAAATGCAAAGAAGCTTTCTCAAATTAAGCCCAACTGACAAGTAATTTTTTGGTAACCTGAAATTACAGCATTAAATATATCTATAATGAGTTTAAATATTGCCCATTGTCTTTAAATTCCTGATAGATGATTTAAAAATCTTTTTGCCTATGGATATTAATTTAGAATGTATTAAGTCTGTAGATATAATTAAATTGTGAGTCCTGCCTCTCACTGATTTATTCCATTATAGGTCCTAATTAAGAAATTAACATTGAAACCAAAGGGGTTTTAAAGTTTTCATTTTGTGGGAGAAACCAAGATGGCGGCATAGGTGAACACCTAAGCTGCTACCTCCCACAACAATTTCAAAATTACAACTAAAAGACAGAACGGATATCATCCAGAACCACAAGAAAGCTGGCTAAGTGAAAATTCTACAACTAGAAGTAAAGAGAGGAGCACACTGAGACTCAGAGGAGCTGTAAAAAGCTGAGGTACGGAGACACGCTTGTGGAGAGGACGGGCAGAGGAGGGTCTGGCTGGCTTCCTCTAGCACAGCGGTTCTCAACCTGTGGGTCGTGACCCATTTGGGGGTCAAATGACCCTTTCACAGGGGTCACCTAAGACTATTGGAAAACACCTATTTCCCATGGTCTTAGGAACCAACACACCCACTCCTCAGTGTAGCAAAATGTAGCAATGTAGTTTACTGTTGTTATATTAAGACTGTTACCCATGCTATACCACGATTCAAGACAAAATTTCATTTATTTGTAATTAGAAATAAATATTTCACAATATATAATTACATATTGTTTTTGTGATTAATCACTATGCTTTAATTATGTTCAATTTGTAACAATGAAAATACATCCTGCATATCAGATATTTACATTACAGTTCATAACAGTAGCAAAATTACAGTTATGAAGTAGCAATGGAAATAATTTTATGGTTGGGGGTCACCACCACATGAGGAGCTGTCTTAAAGGGTCGCGGCATTAGGAAGGTTGAGAACCACTACTCTAGTGGGAGGAAACGGAAAATCCCAACTCACTGAACCCCAACTCCAGGCAAGACTCAGAGCGGGGAGTCTGGACTGCTGTGAAAAGGAAGGAGTGCATGGAAACTTAGAGGAGCCGCGAAAGACAGAAGTCTGGGGGCTCGCGAAAGTGCATGTGAAAGTGCACACACACAGCGCTGACTGCTGATTGTGCCTGGCTTCCTCTAACTGGAGGAAAACTGAACCTCACAACAGCACTGAAATCCAGGTCCAACTACACTGAACCCTAGTTTTGAGCGAAACCCTGGGGACCCAGACTCATACTGGTCCCTAGAGCTCATGGAAACTCAAGAGAACCAAAAGACAGAGTTCCCAAAGCTCGAGCACACGTGCAAAAGGCAGAGGTCTGGAGGCAAGCCCGCATGCACAGACACAGCTGATCCTCACAACCAATTGACTTGGAGGTTAACCTCCCTTCCCCCCAGTGATACCAACAACAATCAAGAATTAACTACAACAAGACTGTACACACAAGTTCACAAAGGGACGCACCAAGAGTGTCCACCTCAAGTAACTGGGAGGCAGAGCTACAGAGCCACATAGGACATCTAGCACACAAAGCTACTCTACCAACTCAGGGAAGCAGCAAAATATCCAGAGACTAAAGGACAGATCACAAATTAAAGAAATGGAGGAAAATAAACGACTGGATATAGAATTCAAAACCACGATTACAAGGATTTTTAAGAATTTCCTAGAAAAAAATGGATAAATTTAGTGAGACCCAAGAGGAGATGAAAAGGGGCCAACTAGAAATTAAACATACACTGACTGCAATAAAAAATATTATACAGAAACCTAACAGCAGACTAGAGGATCACAAGAATCAAGTCAAAGATTTGAAATACAAAGAAGCAAAAAACACTGCACTGGAAAAGAAAAAGGAAATAGAATAAAAAAATGTGAAGATAGTGTAAGGAGCCTCTGGGACAACTTCAAGCATACCAACATCAGAATTATGGGGGTGCCAGAATAAGAGAGAAAGCAAGATACTGAAAACCTATTTGAAGAAATAATGACTGAAAACTTCCCACACCTGGTGAAAGAAATAGACTTATAAATCCAGGAAGCACAGAGAACGCCAAACAAAAGGAATCTAAAGAGGACCACATCAAGACACATCATAATTAAAATGCCAAGAGCAAAAGACAAAGAGAGAATATTAAAAGCAGAAAGAGAAAAACAGTTAATTACCTACAAGGGAGCACCCATATGATTGTCAGCTGATTTCTCAACAGAAACTATGCAGGCCAGATGGGAAATATTCCAAGTGATGAATAGCAAGAACCTACAACCAAGATTACTCTATCCAGCAAAGCTAGCATTCAGAATTGAAGGGCAGATAAAGAGCTTCACAGATAAGAAAAAGCTAAAGGAGTTCATCAACACCAAACCAATATTACATGAAATGCTGAAAGGTACTCTTTAAGAAGAGGAAGAAGAAGAAAAAGGTAAAGATAAAAATTATGAACAACAAATATATATCTATCAACAAGTGAGTCTAAAAATCAAGTGAATTAAAAATCTGATGAACAGAATAAACTGGTGAATATAATAGAATCAGGAGCATATAAAGGGAGTGGACTGACAGTTCTCAGGGGAAAGGGGTGAGGCAGGTGCAGGGAAAGACTGAACAAAAATCATACACCTATGGAAGGACAATGTCGGGGAAGGTAAAGGCAGAGGGAGGGGTGAGAGCCAGGGAGGGGAGCTATGGGGGAAAAAAGAGGGACAAATATAATTATCTGAACAATAAAAATGTATTAAATAAATAAAAGAAGGAATAAAAATATTACCTTAGCATGTAGTAACAAAAATAAGTTGGGTTCATAAGATCTTAGTGAGGTCTGTTTCGTGTAAGGCACAATGCTGAATGGCATGGGGAAAATGAAAGAAATGTACAAATGGTTCCTGCTCTTCAGAATAGAGACAGGGAGCAAAGGGTTAAGCATAAGGTACGCAGGGTGCCCTGAAAAGCCAAGATTTTCAGAGGACTTGAAGAAAGGGACATTCAACCCAGAACAAACACAGAACTGCAGCACAGACGTATAAAAAGGTGTGGGGAAGATGAAAGCCTAGCATCAGCTAGGCTTTGCCAAAATAAGTTAAGGACAACTGAAAGGACTCTTTAATCTATATTTAGAGGGAGAAAAAGAACAAGGAAGGTGTGGGCATGAAGCTTGGGGCAGATGGTGTAATATTGACAGATGATAAAGCAAAATTGCTCACCAGCTATTTAGTTTTTCTCTCTCTTATCAGAAAATGTCTTTGAGCTGGAAAATGTGCTCTGCTAAAAAAGATGGCATGGGGACTAAATATTGATTTGACCCATTTATCTGTAGCAGAATTGGGAAGGCTAGACATGTTCTCTATTTGAAACTAGACTCAGCTCCCAAATGTGGGAGAGGCAGAGGCAACTGGCGCTGGAGAAGCAGACGCAGGGAAGATGCATGAAGGGTCAGTGTGTCCAAAGGAAATGGTAAAACCAGAGGACAAAGCTGCTGGCAGGAGGCCCAGACACAAGGTAACAAAGAATGAGGGCCCAGTGGGTGTGGCTCAGTGGTTGAGCATCAGCCTATAAACCAGGAGGTCACGGTTTGATTCCTGGTCAGGACACAAGCTCTGGTTGTTGGCTCCATCATCAGTGTGGGGTGTGCAAGAGGCAGCCAATCAATGATGGGAGAGGGGGACAGAAGGATTCTCTCATCATTGATGTTTCTCTCTCTCTCCCCCTCTCCCTTCTTTTATGAAATCAATAAAAATACATTTTTTAAAAGAATGAGGAATAAGCTGGTATTTATGTGCAGGAATTACTGTAGATGCTTAATATACATGTTTTCATTTAATTCCTGCAACAATCTTAATAAGAATATTATTATGAGCCTTGGACTTTTCTAATGTGGAAAATAAGACTCCCCTAAGGTTATGCAGCTAGCAAGAGGAACAGGTGAGATTTGATCCCAGCTCTGTATGACTTCACAGTCCATGTCTTTCCTAGAGATCAATGATTTTCACCCTTTTTCATCTCATGGCACACAAAAATTAATTACTAAAATTCTGTGGCACATCAAAAAAGCTATTATATTTTTTGCCAATCTGGCCAAAAAAAAGGTATAATTTTGATTCATTCACACCAGATGGCTGTTGTTGTATTGGCTTCTGTCATTTTTTTATTTGACAATCTGAGAAAAGAGGTCAGAGCCCTGGACTAAACAGTCAAGTATTGCATGTTTTAAAAATTCTTGTCGCCTGCCTGTGTGCCACGGAACCCCCGTTGAAAATCGCTGCTCCAGATACTGGAGACAGCACAATGTGGGAGCCAGGGGATAATGAACTCAAGAATGAGAAGCCTCCACTGACATCCAGGGAGTCTGTGAATGGCTACAAGGGCCACGTCACTGGCCTGGAGATTACGGGTAGGGTGACCTTCCTGAGCAAGAAGACTGGCAAGAATAAAATTAGATCCTCAGCCTAAATTGTCTCGGATATAGCAAAAGAATGACCTAATCACAGGGACTAGGACAGAGGCCAGGAATTCAAAGTACAATTCGAGGAAGGATGACTTGATGCTGAGCCGCTGAAGTACTTCCTGCCAAAATTCGGGCAACATGGGAGAATGGTAAAGAGGAACCTTGGGGTTATAGCTGGTCAGAGGCCTGGAGAGCAACCTGCCAGATGGGAGAGGGGGACAGAAGGATAGGAGGACAACACGAAGGACTCTAGAGTTTAAGAAACAAAACTGATCAAGTGCTTAAAATGGACTTTTTAACAATAGGGGTAAAATAATGAGTGTGACGTAATATTGGAGCTTTGGGGAAGAAATTAATAAATAGCACTTAGAAAACTAAACAAATAAAAATTAAGTTTATTTTAACTTTAGGACAAACTAAAGTTGTAAGAGAAAGGAAAAATCAAAGAATATTTTGGGGTTCTATAGTGAATCCTGTGTAAACTTTGGCTATTTTTTGTTTTTATTGTATTACTGGAGTCCCAGTGCACGAAATTCCTGCACTCGGTGGGAGGAGGGGGGGAGCAGAAGAGAGGGGACCCTCAGCCCAGCCTGCACCCTCTCACAGTCTGAGAGACCTCGGAGGCTGTCCAACTGAC
Source organism: Lasiurus cinereus (assembly GCA_011751065.1). Lineage (NCBI taxonomy): Eukaryota > Metazoa > Chordata > Mammalia > Chiroptera > Vespertilionidae > Lasiurus > Lasiurus cinereus. Next base: position 46,967,725 of record JAAGEH010000307.1, on the reverse strand, counting down.
AGCTTAGGCCTGCTCCCCAGGATATCCTTAGCACTGCCATGGAAGTGGGAGAGGCTCCTGCCACCGCTGCTACACTCGCCAGTCGTGAGCCAAGCTCAAGGCTTTTGGCTGAGTGGCACTCCCTCTGTAGGAGCACATTGACCACCAGGGGGCAGCTCCTGCATTGAGCATCTTCCCCCTAGTGGTCAGTGCACATCATAGCAACCGGCCGTTCCTCCATTTGGTCAATTTGCATATTAGCCTTTTATTGTATGGGATAACTGTACTTAGGATGGAAAAAGGAGAATGGGAGCAGATGTGGTGAAAGAGTTTTAACATCCTCAATAGCAATAACAGAAAATCAATAGGTGTTATCCAAAACTGATAAATTAAGAAATAACCATAATCATTTTATTTAGAAACTACTGGCCCAGTGCATGAATTCGTGTACATTGAAAGAAAATTAATTAGAAGAAATATTTTATCATCGCTATTAGCCCTTTCTCTATAATAGAAGTGTCAATCAAATTCACCATCGACAGTGACAGGTTGAAACACACACATGCAATTGGAGCCAGCAAGAGCTTTCTATGTCAACTTAGCCTTTTATAGCTATAGAACAAACGTGCTTAATTAGACCTGCTTCCTGATGTAGCTAAACTTTTTCCAGCCCAGTGAACACCCCAACTTCTCTTTCAGATAGTTATCAGCAACACAGCAGTAAATATCAACACAAAGCAGATTATTATTATAGATCATGCAGGGAGAGCAAAGGGTAAAATATTTAACTGCAGCAGTGTTTGACTATATTCTGCACAGTTAGAAAACCTGAAGTCACTTTCAAGGTCCACCATTTCTTACTTCTTTTCAGTCGGGTCAAGTTTCTAAGTTTTCTAAATCTTTGTTTTCTGATTAATGAAAAGAAAATGGGATTTCACCAAGGCTCCTATCTACCAACTCCAGGACTTTGGTGAGGATCAAATGGGATGAGGCATGGGAAAATGCTTTACAGAAATTTGGTTACAGTGTAAAGTGTTTCCTTCTGGGTATAAAGCAAGTCGTGTTCCTGGGCTGAAGAAACTCTAAGGAGACTAGTCATTGCTAGGGAGAGGTAGCTGGGCGTTGCCACGTGACATCATTATCTGGACAGAAGGAAGGACACTTAGCATATTAGCCTTTTATATAGATAGATATGGAGTCAAATAGCAGAAAAGTGGCTAAAGTGTTCAAAGTAGTTGCCAGTAGAGAATGGGTGTGGGTGGCATGGGGTGAGGGAGAGAGCAAAGGGGTAGCAATGTTAACAGAGGACTTCTTTTTTCATTGTAGGACATTTTGTACTATTTGACTTACTACTTATATCTTTGTATTATTGTGACAAAATTGCTAATTTTTTAAGCTGATGGGATTTGACTGATTGAAAGAGGTAAAAACCACACCAAAAGTCATCATGGGTCTTCCCAAGAAAGCTTTAAAGAAGTTTCAAGTCAAAACATGTAAAGAAACAACTTATTAAAGAGCCTTTGAACCACGTGGAACAGGTAGACCCCCGCCTCTCTCCTCCCCAGAAGCAGAAGTGTGGGGAGCAGTGACTTTGCCCAAAGCCAACAGTTGTCCAACTACTGGGCCTGCTTTCAGGCATGTTAAAATCCACATTGCTGAGCTCTACCCCAGAGTGTCAAAGAATCTGAATTGCTATAAACTTCCTAGGTGATGTTGATGTTCTGCTCTGTGAGGCACTGAGAACCACTCATCAAGGCTGAAGCCAGAACTTCTCTAAAGGAATTGGGCAACACACCTAAGGAGGGCTCTGAGTGAGGGTGCTGAAGGCTGAGAGAGAAATGCGGCAGGTTCAAGGTAACTCAGACCTACATACAATGCCAGGAAGAAGACGGAAGAGAAGAAGGAGTAAAAGACAAGGACAGAAATACACCAAGGTGCTGTCCTCTCAGAATAAAACACTCTCACTTTAATGATTGAGAAGCTCCCCAATCTGCCTGCCTGCTCCCACATGCCTGACCTGGAGAATTCTGGTGAACACTCCTCACCCAGTTACCTAAAGCCTCAGTCCAGGCTCCCATTCAGGGAAGAGCTGTCGATAAACTACAGCAGAAGCTCAAACCAGCTGCTTACTGACAGACAGGACATATATTAGAAATGTGAAAGGACAAAGGGGCATCAACAGCATAAAAGGACTAAAATGAAAAACGAACACAAAAGAACTCACAGTGGAAGTATAGCTCAGGAACATGAGGCAACATAGACTTTTTTCTTAATTCTAATGAGTAGCCTCAGGAAACTTGAGGGAAATTTTCAAGAAAAGCAAGCTGCTAGGGAAAAGGAGCCTCCATAGCTTGCTTATTTATTTATTTATAATATATTTTTATTAATTTCAGAGAGGAAGGGAGAGGGAGAAAGAGATAGAAACATCAATGATGAGAGAGAATCATTGATTGGTTGCCCCCTGCACGCCCTCCCCTATCTACCCCTCCCTCCAGCCCCACCCCAGGGATCAAGCCTGGGAACCTTCAGACTGCAGGCCGACACTCTATCCACTAAGCCAAACCAGTTAGGGCCATAGCTTCTATAATAGGTCCTCACAGAGTCTGAGGAACCTAAAATATATGACAGCCAAAGTTAAAAAAAAAAAGTGAATGAATGGAATAATGAATGAACAAAGCTAAAGGTCAAATTAGTGATCTGGAAGATAAACCTAAGGACAGCTTCTAGAACATTATGCAAAAAGACAAGGAGATAAAAAATATGTGGGAGAAATTGAGACATAGAAGATAAAGGAAGTTCAATGTCCATCAAATTCAAGTGCCACAAGAAAAGAAAATAGAGAAGGGAAACAAATCAGATAAACAATAGAGAAAAAATTACCTAAGCTTAAGAATGAAATAAATGATTTCAGAGTGAAAGGGCCCACTGAATATCAAACAAGAGCAATGTAATAAGATCCACAGCGAGAGAGAATCCAAGATGGCAGCATAAGTAAACACCTACACTGTTACCTCGCACAACAATTTCAAAACTACAACTAAAAGACAGAACGGACATCATCCAGAACCACAGGAAAGCTGGCTGAGTGGAAGTTCTACAGCTAGAGGGAAGAGAGGGGCTCACGGAGACCCAGAGGAGCTACAAAAAGCTGAGGTACGAAGACACGTGCACTGAGAGAGCAGGTGCCGGAGTACCTGGCTGGCTTTCTCTGGCAGGAGGGAAATGGAGACTCTCAAAGGCATTGAACCCCTTATCTTACAACACTAAATCCCAGATCCAGCCGAAACTCATACGGGGGGTTAGGGGGGGCAGTTTGGACTGTGAAAAGGGAGAGGTGCACGAAAATTGAGGGGAGTCACAAAAGATCAGAGGTCTGGTGGCTCGCACGGCACTGCGCAGAGGACAGATTGCTGATTGTGCTGCTGGCTTTCGCAAGTGGGCGGGAGACAGACCCTCCCAACTGTGCCACTTCTGACTCCGCTAAGCCCCTGTTTCGGCTGAAACCCTGGGGACCGAGACTCATATGGTCCTGGAGCGCAGGGGAGCCAGAAAGGCAGCGGTCTAGAGGCACTGCGGGCGCGCGCACACAAGACCGCTCCAGCGATTACCCAGTCACGTGAGACTCAGGGGCCGTGGAGGGTGGGGCCGACTGGAAGGCAAGGCAGTGTCTTAAGTCCTGAGACTCCATCCATCCCAAGCTCAACAGAGAGAGGCTTCTGCAGTTTTGCAAGTCTGGTATCATAAGGCTGAATCCAACACAGAAGTTCTCCCAGCATAGTGAAAATGCCAAGACAAGGGAAGGGATCACAAACAAAAGAAATGGAGAGATAAAAAAACGACTGGATATAGAGTTCAAAACCACACTTATAAGGTTTGTCAAGAATATGCTAGAAAAGTTGGATAAAGTTATCGAGTCCCAAGAGGAGATGCAAAAGGACCAACTAGAGATGCAAAAGATCCAACTAGAGATAGAAAAGGTCCAACTAGAGATGAAAAAGGACTAACTAGAAATTAAACATACACTGACTGAAATAAAAAATATTATACAGAGTCCTAACAGCAGACTAGAGGAAGGCAAGAATCAAGTCAAAAATTTGAAATATAAAGAAGCAGAAAACACTCAACTGGAAAAGCAAGAAGAGGAAAGAATCCAAAAATGTGAAGGTAATGTAAGGAGCCTCTGGGACGACAGCTTCAAGCATACCAACATCAGAATTGTGGGGGTGCCAGAAGAAGAAGAGAGAGCAAAATACTGAAAACCTATTTAAAGAAATAATGACTGAAAACTTCCCACACCTGGTAAAAGAAATATACCTACAAGTCCAGGAAGCACACAGAACCCCATATAAAAGGAATCCAAAGAGGACCACACCAAGACACATCATAATTAAAATACCAAGAGCAAAAGACAAAGAGAGAATATTAAAAGCAGCAAGAGAAAAACAGTTCATTACCTACAAGGGAGCACCCATACGACTGTCAGCTGATTTCTCAACAGAAACGATGCAGGCCAGAAGGGAATGGCAAGAAATATTCAACATGATGAATAGCAAGAACCTAAAACCAAGAATAATCTATCCAGCAAAGCTATCATTCAGAATTGAAGGGCAGATAAAGAGCTTCACAGAGAAGAAAAAGCTAAAGGAGTTCATCAACTCCAAACCAGTATTACATGAAATGCTGAAAGGTACTCTTTTAGAAGAGGAAGAAGAAAAAGGTAAAAGATAAAAAATTATGAACAACAAATACATATCTATCAACAAGTGAATCTAAAAATTAAGTGAATTAAAAATTTGATCAACAGAATAAACTGGTGAATATAATAGAATCAGGAGCATAGAAAGGGAGTGGACTGATAATTCTCAGGGGGAAAGGAGTGAGGGGTGTACAGGGAGAGACTGGACAAAAATCATACACCTATGGATGAGGTCAATGTGAGGGAAGTAAGGGCAGAGGGAAGGGTGGGAGCTGGGTGGAGGGGTGCTATGGAAGAGAAAAAAGAGAAACAAATGTAATAATCTGAGTAATAAAGATTTAATTTAAAAAAAATAATTAAAAAATATAGTGAATATTAAAAAAAAAAAAAGATCCACAGCTAGGTGCGCCTTGGTAAAAATCCAGAATAAAATTCAGATAAAACTCTAATGTTTATGTATATTGAAAGTTTACAGAAAGAGATCATGTTGCCTACCAAGGAATAAGAATCCATTGAATGTCAGAATTACCAGCATTGCTAGATGCTTGAGTGACTTCTAAGCAGGACGAGCTTCATAATCTGCAGGTCTCGATGAAAATGAAAGTGTGGGAATTCACGATCAAAAATGATTCAGAATTTCAAGATGATGACAACAGAACCTTAAACAGGCCCTCATAAACACAGGGCCCTTCTAAGCATGGGGTTTCTTGTTTTCTTCCATTTCTTCTATATCCAGGTCATTCTCATGCCACTTTCTTTCTTGAAGGGCACAAGGTTCAAGCCAATGAAGGAAGCCCTGAGTCAACTTCTAAACAAAGACTTTGAAACCTAAAATTCTTTACTCAGCCAAACTGTCAAGTAAGTAAAAGGGCAAATAGATGTCAGGGGGGGGATGTAATTGACATCTCTCCTACATGAAAAAAAGTATTTGAGTAAATTTAAAATAAAATAAAAAACAGAACAGAAATATGAACTAGGACTCCAAGTGAAATAGGACTTCATGTGAAATAAGGTGATTTGAAAAGCCAGAGACAGTATTAGCTGAGAATAACCTAAAGTTAAGGGAGATAAGAAAATAGGAGATATATTAAATATTGATGCTTAAGTGAGTTTTTCTTTAAGATTCAAAGATTAAATGACATTGGATTACATTCCTTCTCTAAAAAGCCAATCACTGTTGGTTCACAGGTGAATAATCTGTATATATAAAAGCCCAGCAACCGAACCGGCGGAATGACCAGAATGAACAGAACAACTAGTGGCTATGACACATACTGCAGCAGCCGACCAGCCTGATCTGGACCGTGATTGGCCTCCATCCCAGCCAACCTGGCCCCCAATCAGCCCCCAACATCCTGAATGGGGGTGAGGCTGGCCAGCCAACTGCCTGTGGCCCCTCCCCACTGCTGGCCCACCCCAATGGGGTCCCATTGGTGCAAGCCAGCTGGACCCACTTGTGCATGAATTTGTGCACCAAGCCTCTAGTATTTAAATAATTCTCATATTAGAATGGATTTTTAAATAACTTTTATTCTTAGACTCAATCTGCAATTGAAACATAGAAAACTACATATTATAATTTTATGAAACAGAATGTGAATATCATAAACCTTGACAATGTAAAAAAAGTCTGATAAAGAAATAAGAGGCAGAAGAAAACAGAAAGAAGAGAGTATGCCAATTTTCTTGTCTGTCAGAGCAAAGAGTCAATAGGATCTGCCTGAATTTGATAAATACAGAAATGAAGGCTTATTGTTTTACTTGAAGTTATAAACTATACTGCAAAGGAACTAAAATAAGATACCTAATGAACACTGGTTAGGAAAAATAGGCAGCATTACAGATATACTAAAATCTTTATTCTTCTATCATTGATAAATCAAGAAACAAAGGTATAAGCAAATTGTTTTGGGTTCTATGACAGAGAATCTTGACAATAGGGACTTCTGGGAAGTGGAACTGAGGGAGCAGTTTGGGAAGGAGTGTGACATTTATTTTACTTGTATTTATTTTATATGTTTTATGTTTATTGTGTTATTTTTATTTTATACTTTTCCATATTACCTAATTTTATGTTCATTAATTGTGTCTATAATTAAAAATCAGTTGAACAAGATGGAAACAAGAGAGACAGGGATCAGTAGGAGCCAGTATGCTCAATGAACTTGAATGTCTTTCTGATTTCCTGTTTACTAGACTGGTGGATTAAGAAAACTCATTTCTGCTATGTCCTAAATCCTATTCTAAGAATTGGGGGTGGGAGGGGAAGCGGGGAGATGGCAGTGACCTTTAAAAAGCAAAATAAAATAAAAAACTGTCCTCATGGAACTTGCATCCTAGTGTAGGAAGCTGACGTCCTAGGCCAGTGGTTGGCAAAACATGGCTCGGCCCCTTGAGTGTGGCTCTTCCACAAAATACCACGGCCTGGGCGAGTCTATTTTGAAGAAGTGGTGTTAGAAAAGTTTAAGTTTAAAAATTTGGCTCTCAAAAGAAATTTCAATCATTGTACTGTTGATATTTGGCTCCGTTGACTAATGAGTTTGCGGACCACTGTCCTAGGCAATAAATTCTAGATAAATTTTCATTAGGGAAAAGTCAAGGGCTGCCTGGGTATGAGGAGTGAGGCGTGGCAGTCTTAGATTGGGTGGCCAGGTTTGGCCTCACTGATAAATGTCCTGAAGGCATGAAAGTGATAAGAGTGGTCACGTGGTTACCTGGGGAGAAATATTCCAGACATAACAGCCAGTGCAAAGGCCCTGTGGCAGGAGTTACCCAGGAAGTTTTAGGAACAGCAAGGAGACCAGAGTGGCTGGAGTGGAGGAAGCAAAAGAGAGTGTTGTAGGGAATGATAGAAGAGACATAAGAGGGTAGGGACAGATCACACAGGCCTACCTGGCTCTTGGAAGAGTTTTGTTTTTTCTTGGGAACAAATGGCAAGAGAAAACCTTGGGACAGAGAAGAGCACAGTGCCTCTCAAACTAATATGCACTTGTGTGAATGTGAGAATGCAGATTCTGATTCAGTAGACTGGAGGTGGGCACTTAGCTTCTCCAGTTTTTACTGGGTGATAAATTGATGCTGGTCTGAGGACCACACTATGAGTAACAAGGCTTGCTCACCACGCAGGAATAATAAGTCTCACAGACAGCTTTTGATAGAGAGGGACAAGCTTCCCTGAAAACTCTCTGAGCACTAGAAAATTGACTCATATGATTGGATATGCCATGAGGAGCTGAGGTCCTCAGGCCAGCCTCTGAGGAACTGTATCTGGCCAACAACCACTTGAGTGAGCTTGGAAAAGAACTAAGCCTCTTTATCAAGCCCAATCAGACCCCTTGATTGCAGCCTGTGGGAGACCCTGAGTCAGAGGACCCAGCTAAAGCGCACGCAGAGTCTAGACTGAGAACTGTGAAATAATCCATGTTGGTGTTTTTAACTGCTACATTTTAGAGTAATTTGTTACACAGCAATCAGTAACTGACACACCATCAAAACCTCCTTTTAAATATGAGGCATTTCCAATCCTATGCACTGCATTATCAAGCATATTCCTAACAGCAAGCACTTCCATTTTCACGAGGCATTGATAACAACCAAATCTTCTGTACACAAATTTACATACCTGATGACTGAAAGAATTTTCCACAGACCAGCTTTGGACTCTATACACATTTTTTTGTTTCTTTGCTAATCCTCACCCAAGGATATTTTTTCCATAGGGTTTTTCACAGATAGTGGAAGGGAGGGAAGAGGGGAGAAAGAAAGAGAGAGAGAAAGAGAGAAAGAGAGAGATACATCAATTGGTTGTGTGTGTTGCATGTACCCTGACTAAAGCTGAGGATCGAACCTGTAACCCAAGTATGTGCCTTTGACCAGGACTCAAACCTACAACCCTTCGGTGCTCAGGCTGACCTCTAACCATTTAGCCACACTGGCTAGGACTGGCTCTATACACTTAAAAACCTCGTCCCTTCTCCCTTTCTCAAATATTTCATATCAAATTCCTAACTCTAGCCCTGCACCTCATGTCATAAACCACGGTGAATGAACAAAGTGGGCAGGAGGAGTTGCCCTGGATGCAGCGGTAGGATGGAGATGGCTCATTTTGGCTCACAAGAACTAATGGCTAGCTTTCCAGGGGTTTTGAGAGGCAGTTGTTAAACATAGACAGTATTTATTAAATAAAATTAAATAATATAAACTTACAAGTAAATAAATAATACTAAAAACACAAATAATAAATACTCAAAACCTATCATTTTCCAGTGATTTCCACCATAATTTGCCATTATTCTGCTCTTGGAGTTATTGACAGATACTATGCTTATATGATGCAAATAATATGGAACGGGAGTATCCTTTTCCCAGCTCCATAGGCAGTGATGTCACACTGACAGCTTGAAATAGGCTTCGGTGGAGTATTTACACTACAGCCATCATTAAACACTACCAATCCAGTTGCTAAAGAGCTAGCCATAGCATAAATATACACAGGCCTGACTACAACCTTTATACATAGGCCCCACAAAACCCAAACAAAATGAAACCCCAACTTAATTTTCTGTTACCTGGATGCCAGCATGCCTGTGGCCACTCCTGCCTCGCTCAGCAGAGGGAGAGTGTAATGAAAAGGAAGACACGAGGAAAGAGACAGCAGTGTGAACCAAGTGCGTTTAAAATATCTTTTGCACATTTTTAGAAACAAGACTACAGTGGTACCTCGAGATACGAGTTTAATTCGTTCTGTAACCTTGAGGCGTGGGAAACTATGAGACGCTCAAGTCGAGGTAAACTGGTGGGTCGTGTGCAGCCAGTCGATCCGCGAGATTACTCCTATCTCAAATGTTGCTCGTACCTCGAGATACGAGTGCCCTAACATACGAGATTTTTGAGATACGAGCTGTCGAGCGAGCTATTTTTGCTTTGAAATACGAGCAACATTAGCTTCACCATAAGTCAACCTTTGCCCTAGAACTTTCTGGGTACTTCCACAGCCCCTCCACGACTGCAGGCTGGGGAACCTGGGGTGGGGACAGGGAGAGCACTTGCCTCTGATGTGTTTCTCCTGTCTTCTGTGCTACCCGGGTGGGCCCTCCATACACACACACAGGGACTTCACGCTTCCCTCTCCTGTCTTCCTACCTGAAAGCAGCTGCCCGTGTGGCTTATCCTTCTTATTCTCAGGTGCCAAGCTGTATTATTCTGCTGCATCTGTCACCACCAAGTACCAAAGGCCAGGAGTTTTTCACAACAGAAATGTACTCACCCTTCTAGAGGCCAGACGTCCAAGACCAAGGTGTTGGCAGATTTGGTTTCTCCTGAGGCCTCCTTCCTTGGCTTGAAGATGGCTGCTCGCCCGCAGCCTCTTCCTGTTCCTCTGTGCACAGGTGCCCTGGGTGCCAATCCGTGTGTTTAAATTTCCTCTTCTTAGAAGGACAGGTTGGATTAGGGCCTAACCCCAAAGTCCCTGTTATAACTTAGTCATCTCCTTAAAGTCCTCATCTCCAAATACAGTCACATTCTCGGGTACTGGGGCTAAGACTTCAGTGGACGACACTGCTCTTCCTGAAGGCACCAAGCTGCAGCCTCTTGTTCCAGCATCAACCGTAAACAAAACTGCTGAGAAATAACCTGAATTACCATAATGGAAAATACACCAGTAAGTATTCTTTTTTTTTTTAAGTACAGTTGGCATTCAATATTATTTTATATGAAGTTCAGATATATAACAGAGTGGTTAGAAAACTGTATAATTTACAAAGTGTTATCCCCACCCCCATGAACCTAGTGCCCACCTGGCACCATACAGTTATTGGCTATATTCCCTATGATGAACTTTACATCCCCGTGACTATAGCAGTAAATATTTTTTATTTATTTATTTTTATTTCAGAGAGGAAAGGAGAGGGAGAGAGAGATAGAAACACCAGTGATGAGAGAGAATCATTGATTGGCTGCCTCCTACACAACTCCCACTGGGAATCGATCCTGAAACCCAGGCATGTGCCCTGACTGGGAATCAAACTGTGACCTCCTGGTTCATAGGTCAACGTTCAACCACTGAGCCACTCCAGTTGGGCAAACAGCAGCAAATATTTTTAAAACTACCATCCTGTTACAGAATTATCCAGTGGACAGTCATAGAGAATAGGGATCAGAATGATGGCTTCAGGGAGGCAGGTTTTAGCCTGGTATGAAAGTACTGGACAGAAGCTGTACTGCCTGGTACCCAAAGGCCCTCTGTCACTGGATGCATTCAAACAGAACCCAGTTGTCAGAGAAAGGTGCCCAAGCAGAAGCTGAAAAAACTAGTCTGAGGGTATTCACACACCAGAGAAGGTATGGAACTAGATGATTTTTAAGACTACTAACCCCACAATAGCAAATTTTTTTTTCACAATCAGATGACAATCACACCACTACTTAGCAAATCTTTTATTTTAAAATGGTGGAGTAAGTTACAATTCAAAACATACTTCATAACTTTGAGCTATGGCTAGCTAATTTTCCTTTAAAATTTTATCTGGAAAAATTCTGAAATGGTTGAGAGGCAAAACAAAAACAAAAATTCCCCAAGCTCCAAGATTTGAAATTGAGAAAAAAAAATGTTCCAGATCTCAGCATGAAATAATCCAAAACAGGGAATATAATTTTCACATCTCTCGGAAAAATACTGAGTCATATTGCCCACCCACAGCTTACAAAAATAACAGAAATCCAATGATTCAAGCAAGATACACTCTGCCATTGTCTGCAGCGAACATTTGAGTCATTCAGGAAAATGAGGAGCAAGCTCCCGTCAGTGACAGAAGTTTAAATTCCATGTCCCCAGGAGAATTTTGCAATGAGGCCTTCTTTCCAGCCCCAAACATACCTTTTCCTCACATGCTGGAATACCTTCAGGTCAGGAATTGCCATGAGAACAAGTAGGCAGACAGAACATGGCCACAAGTTCAGGGATCAACGATCAGGACCCAAGGAACAAGGCCAAGCAGCCTGGACCCAGAGCAGGAAATGCTTCTGGGAGACCCTCATGACTCACAGGGCAGAAGGAGGCCACACTTGTTCACCCTCTGAGTTCCCCGCATCTCCCAGACTTTCTCTCTTTTCTAGACTCGGATGCAGCAGGCTAGCCCTTCACCGGTGATTATACAACCCGGCCCGGCCTCCTCCTGCCAACCCTGTGGGTGCCTCACCCCACTTCCCTTGCACAGCCTTCTCTCCAGCTCCCCATTAACCCCTTGCTCCCTTGTTTGCTGCGTAGCTGTGTCTGATGGCAGCAACTGCTCAAGGGATGTCTGTGTGGAGAAAATGACAACCAGAACCAACTCTAAACACGTTGCACCTGAGCCTGTCACTGCTAAAGGAGCTGCCTTAACTGTCCCTTCTTCCCCGAGGAACTTCAACCTCTCCGTTTCCTCAGTTACCCCTCCCTCTCCAATCCCTCGGCTTCTGGTTGGTACCACCACTGAATCTGTAGTGACGTTACTGACATAGCTCCTGGAATGGCATCCGGGGCCTCTTGAGGCTAAATGTGGGGCCTGTTGCCCAAGCTCATTCTGCTCCATGGACAGTGGTGGACTCTCTGCCTAAAAGAATTCATCTTCTTTGTCTCGTGGCACCCCTGGCTTCCCTCATTAGTATACCAGCTAATGTCTGCATGGCCACACCTTCTCCTTGGTCTGGTGGTCTTGCCAACTCCTTGTTCTTCCCACCCTCTAAACACCACAGACCCCTTCCTCTCCCCTCAGAGAGCCCCCTCAGCTCCTTCAAACCCCTCACATGGAGCTTTAGCCTTTCACTTTACCAGTCTAGCTCAAGGCATCTTTCTATAGCATTTACTGATCCATGCCGCCATCCTCATGAAACGTCAGTGGGTCCTATTACTCTCTGAGTTAAAAAATGGATTGTTGAGAGATATTTAGAAGTCATAGAGGAGAGAAAATCCAAGATGGCGGCATAGGTAAACACCTACACTGCTGCCTCGCACAACAATTTCAAAACTACAACTAAAAGACAGAACGGACATCATCCAGAACCACAGGAAAGCTGGCTGAGTGGAAGTTCTACAGCTAGAGGGAAGAGAGGGGCTCACAGAAACCCAGAGGAGCTGCAAAAAGCTGAGGTATGGAGACACGCGCGCTGAGAGAGCGGTGCTGGAGTACCTGGCTGGCTTTCTCTGGTGGGAGGGAAATGGAGACTCTCAAAGGCATTGAACCCCTTATCTTACGACACTAAACCCCAGATCCAGCCGAAACTCATATGGGGGGAGTTTGGACTGTGAAAAGGGAGAGGTGCACGAAAATTTAGGGGAGTCGCAAAAGATCAGAGG
>JAAGEH010000307.1:46861882-46954318 GCA_011751065.1 Lasiurus cinereus | reverse complement strand
CCTTAAGACTTAATCACCTCCCAAAGCCCTACCTCCAAACTCCATCACATTGGGGATTAGGGCTTCAGCATATGAATTGGGGTGGAGGGGCGGGTAGGAAGGGGACACAAACATTCAGTCCAAAGCAAATGTCTTCATAGAAACATCTAGAAATACCTATTCTGGTCTCCTCAGGCTGATATAAAATTAACTATGATAGTCTCCCTAAACTCATATCAGCTCCCTCAACTCAGACACCACTGGGCTCACCTGGGTTCCTCCCCTGCTCACTGCAGATTGACACTCTCTCCAGCTAGTCATCTGAGGAGACTTCCCTTGTTTCTATTCTTTCAGGTATCACTGTCTTCCATTACAACGTCTGTACTTACATATTTTGCCTGATTTTAGGTGGAAAGGTAATCCTGCTCCTTGGGCAGAAATCTATCTCTATACCATGCTATAAGGAGTGGTTTATTCATAAGTAATTGATAATGTTATAAAATAGTATTTTTATTTTCTGATTTTAAAATTAATCTGCTTATCACAGAAACTGTTTTAACTACAGAGAAATACAAAGGAAAAAAAAAACAGTTCACACATAAGCTCCTACCTTGTATAATCATCCTCTTTCATGAATATATTATTCTCTTTCTAAATACATTTATGAGTATTTTTGTTATTATTACTATTAGAATTAACTCAGTAAACATGTTTGAATGCATACCAGTGAGTTGGTGCTATAGAGTCAAGGACCACACACACAAATTCTCAGAGACTCCATCTCTTTACTCCTAAGTGGGCAGTCAACCGCTGCTGGGCAGGTGGGTGCAGCTGCTTATCAAGGGCCTTCCTTCTTCAGGAGGTCGCTGAAGGAGTCTGGACAAGCAGAGTCAGAATACAGAGCACGAACCCCATCAGCTTTTTGTTTGTTTGTTTTTTGTTCTTTCTCACCTGAAAATACTTTTCCATTGATTTTTTTTTTTTTGAAAGAGTGAAAGGGAGAGGGAAAGACAGAGAGAAAGAAACATCAATGTGAGGGAGGTACATCAATTGGTTGCCTCCTGCACATGCCTCGACCATCGCTGGGAACTGAGCCTGAACCAAGGTACGTGCCCTTCACCGGAATCGAACCCCAGAACCCAATGCTCTATCCACTGAGCCAAACTGGCAGAGGCACAATCAGCTTTTGAGGTGTGAGTTGCCCTCCATTGGCAGGCATCAAAGTTCTTTTTCCAGAACAAAACTTACTCCCCTCCAGGAAAAGAAGGGAGAGAGGGCCTAGTGAGTCTAGTCTAAAGTGACTGATGGGAGGCGGGGAGAACAACCTGACGGTCACACGTGCTCAGCCCTCTGAGGAGACACCCCCTACACCACGTGCAGGAAGGGACATCCCAAGTCTTTTGATTTTGTGGATAAAATGTCCTTCCCTCCCTCCTCTGGTGCCCTGCTCACAGGCAGCAGACCACGCGCGCTGCTTGGAATGGTGAGTGGAATATATGAACACGATAATAGCAGGGCTCTGAGAAGCAAATCTTTTTTCTGGAAAGCTCTGCCTCTCTGAGCTGATTTCACCTCGGCCAGCGTGTTGTTGGCTCTGCCCACAGGATCCAGTTGTTCTGCACTTACTCCCGAGGAGCAGGGTCCAATGAATCGGCTCACGAGTGCAGAGGTTTTCATTACCTTTCCGTTTTCCATGTCTGACCCTCAATCATTGTTCAGGGAAGCAGGCTGGTGTCCTTTGACTCCTGCCATTGACCTCTGACCTCTCAATTGCTTTTGGCGGCTCTCTGGGAGTATTGGGGGTTTGAAGATTGGGGGAGGAAGGACGTTCAAGAGTCTATCAAGCAGAAATAGAAGAAATTCTCTTTTGATGAGAATCCAAAAGAAACCTTAAAATATATAGCAAGAGAGAGAGAGAGAGAGAGAGAGAGACTTTTTTTTTTTCCCTACATTAAACACTGGTGACTGCAGCTGGAGACAGCCAAGTGTCATATCACATAAGCTCAGCCAAACACAGGCAAACATCTTCCATGGCAATAATATCTCAGCTCCCATTGGCAGGGTTTAAGCAAGCACTCCTTTCCCTTCTTTTTCATCTCGGTCATGGAAGAAAGTAGACAGGATGCTATGTAGCTGAGAGCACAGGTGCCAAGAGTTACACACCAGAGTTGGCATCCTGGCCCCACCACCTAATGCCATGAGCAAGACCACCGTGCGCAAGGAGGGGCTGAGTTTCATAGCACCAGCCTCAGGAAACGGTGACGATTCGATGAGATCAGGCAGAGGCAAAGGGTTTAGAAGGTCCCTGGTACTTAGTCAATCTCACTAAATCTGGGTTATTATTATTTTATTTTCCAGAACTTTCTCCTTGCATACTCTTTTATTCATTGTGTTTTATTTTAAAGAAATTATGAGGGTAGAGTGGTAGATTGTTACAAAAAGTAGAAGACATGGTAAAGCTAACTTTTCTAGAAAATAAATGAATGGGGAAACTTGAGGGAATGAGAAATATATTAAATGGAAAAGATGCATAAGTGCCCTTTAAAAGATTGAAATCACTTTGATGTTAGGGAACATTAAAATGTACTATGTGCAACTTTCTCATAGAATTTTTATATAATAACTCTAAGAGCAGAGCTCCCCTAAGCAACAACTATAAATCTATCAGTTCATTTTAAGGTTACATGTTTTGAATTCTTGTTGTGAATGGAGCTACAAGATGCTGAAGGAATCCAAGCTGTCAGTTTTTGCCTCTTATGAGAACAGACAAATTCTGAGAAGTGGGGCAGAAAGTCCGCCTTACAGTAAAACAAAGAAAGTCATTATGTTCTCCACACTCAGCGAGCTCCTGTGTCAGAAAGCAACAGAAGCCCTGGCTTCCAGAAGAGGAACCGAGAATAAAACCTGCCAGGTTCGCAGGGAACATCTTTTTTCTAGTGCTCTCGCCGGTCTTGTTTTGTGTGTTGCCACTAACACAAATCTCTGCTTTTTGTGTGGGTGGCCTTTTTTATCACCTTCAAGGATTTTGGAAGCATAAAGTTTTGTCCAAGCTAGAATGAATTGCCCTATCTTTCCCATGCTAGCTTCTTTCTGGACCAAATATATGTAATTGGTTTGTCCACTCAATAGTATTGACTAAGTGCTTCTGAGGAGCCAGACACTGTGCTCAGGGACGTAAAGACACTCGTGGAGAGAGACTTGGAAAGAAGTAAAAGTACTAATGAGTTGCAGGAGCTGTGCCTGACTTTTGAGAGGGGAACTCAGGGACAGTGCTGTTCAGAAGGAGAGGAAGCTAAGTCTCCCCATTAGTGAGAGGGTTAGGAAATCTTTGGGGGGGGGCAGGGGGGCCCACATCTGATGATTCGTTTTCAGATGCACTTTCCAGACAAACCTTTTCCTTTCCTTTTCCGCAGGACTTGGGGGCCTCTGAAGTCGCCAGGGCCCACCACTTGCAAAGGCCTGTGGGAAACATGGTGGGGTATTTTTAGTCTCAGAGGGAGCTGATATCATCAGTGTATCATTTAGAGATGCTCAGCCTGGCCCCTCCGAGTCCCCCGCACTGTGAGTTATCCTGTCTCCTTCAGGGAGTTCCCCAAGCTGAACCCAGTAGTCATGCTTACCAAGAACAACGATCCCCATATCTAGAAGCCCTTTGGGCACCTCACGTCGAACTTTAAAGAACACCTTTGCTTTTTATAAACTCTCTGAGCACATTATCAGGGAACCCCTGCCAAGATTCACTATAGAATTTCAGTATCATTTCTCCCCCAGACATTCTATTCTTTGTATCTCTTCTTGAAGATGGCATCTACTCAAGTGGCTTTTATAGGAATGACAGCAGATCACGGCTGAGAGATGAGTTAGTATCAGGAAGGGTGTGAGGGGAGCAGGAGTCCAGGTGGAAGGGGGCTGAGAGACAGGCTGGGGTCAAGGTCAAAGGAGACAGCAAACTGTGAACTTCAGCGCTGGCTGCTGGGGGCAGAGAGCAAGGAGCCAGTGTGAGCCAGGGTGGGGACAGGCAGTCGGGCCCGGTCAATGTCCTCCTCCCTGTGTACACCAGGTCCTGATGCTAGGGCCGTCCTCTGGCTTCTAGAAGCATTTATCATCTGTACCAGCTTTCCAGACTTAGGGATGGAAAGGTCCCCAGGCAAACAGACCGAGACAGAGCCAGACACACAGGAAGTTCACTGGGAATGCCCAGGTTCACTTGGGGTGAAGGGAGCAGCTCAGGCAGAAGGAGAGGCTGAGCAGTGATGTGCTCACCACAAAGGCCTCAGCAACCCCGTGGGAAGCTCAGGAGCTGGGACTGCCCTTCCAAGCAAAAAGGGGGCCATACCCTGACACTGACCAGTTGCTGGATGCGGCTGCCTGGGGGAAAGAAGGTGACCTTGAGCAAGGAAGGTACATTCCTGAAAAGAGACTCAACTTAGAGCCGTCAGCCACCATCCCAGCAGCACCTAGGGAAGGCACGGCTGAGGGCTGTGATTACATAACAAATGAGTAGTTATGGCCTGCACTTCTCACTGTGTCTCCACACTGGATGAGAACTGCACTGTGGGAAAGACTCATCCTCCTCTAAGTGTCCCGCACTGGGCCTTGCCTGTTAGGGAACTCCAGGCAGGATAACCAATCAGAACCACCATATCTACCGGTAAAGTCCCTGCTACTAGGACACCAGCCACAATCAGAGGGCCGTCATCTTAGCTTGGGGTCCCCCCTCTTCCTAGAGCACTGAGGGTCCTTGGTGCCTCTTGGGACCTCAACTCTTGCTGACCCAGAAGCATAAGCACAGTGGGGCTCAGAGTGCATCGCCTGGGGATGTGGTGGGAATGCCCATTCTCAGGCCCCAGCCCGGGACTGCAGGATCGGAAACTGCAGGGGTGAGGCCCACCCTGTGGCCCAGGCTCGCCAGTGTGAGAAGCAGGGCTTTGGAACCACAGCACAGGCGACGTGCGGGCAGGAGACAGCCTGTGACACGTGCCTCTGCCAGGGAAGGACAAGATCAGCAAGGACAGAGCATCAAGGGTCAGTGCATCCATCCAAGGACACAGGGAGGCCACCTGGCCCAGGGAACAGGGAAGAAGCCAGGCAGGCCCTGGCACAGGCCTGATGCCACCTGAGATGAGGCATAACAAAGTGGTCAGAGCTGTTCATTGGCATCCTGCCTCCTGTCCTGTCTGTTCTAAGTTAGGTCCCTGGGCTGGTTGTCATTTCCTCCTCGAAGTTAAAGGGTGGGGCACTGGGTGCTACTTCCTTGGCTGAGAAAAAACAACTTCTGCTCCAGCCACGCCCGCTGTGGGAGGGGGAGGGGCGGGGCTGCCGCCGCGGAGGGCGGAGCTGACGTTCTTATGGCACCACCCGGCCTTGCCAGAAAATAGAAGCGGCTCCCTCAGACCTGGTTTCATTTCTGCAACTGTTCACACAGTTGGTTTATATTGAAACCTGTGCACGCTCTGGACACGGAAGACAGAGCCCTGTGTGACAGGAGCGTGCAGTGCAGCTAGCACGTTCACTCACCTGATTCAGGGCTATGTTCTGTGGGAGAACACGGAAGACCCCCAGGAGGAGGCTGGAAGGACAGGCCTAGGGGCCAGAAGAAGGGGAGAGGAGAGGGGGTGGGACATGAACATGCAAGACCAGAGGGAGGCAGGAGGCCAGAAGACATGTGAGGAAACCATCCTCACTAGAGTAGACAGCACTGAAAACTGTGCTGTGATGGTCGTCCAGGCCAGCCTGCGAGCCTCCTATAAGGGCTGCCAGGCAACAGACAGGATACCCAATTCAATTGGAATTTAATTTTTAGTGTAAGTATAGCCCAAATATTTTAATACCTTTCGTTCTAAAATATTAGCCCTTGTTGATCAGAAACTCAAATTGAATTGAGCATCTTTATTTTTATTTGCTAAGTCAGGCAAACCTACTCCTCAAGTATGGAAGTTAGAGTTTATAGTCCCTCACTTGCTCCTCAATCAAATCTTATGATGTTTTTCTACCATCACTGCCATCATGCCCATTTTACAGATGAGAAAACTGAGTCTAGGGTTGACCACAGCCACACAACTAGTGAGTCTGTTTCCACAGCCTGTGCTCCTAACCTCCAGGGTACCTGACAGAGTTTGCAGTCCATCAGACTTCAGTTCAAAGTCTGGCTCTGTCACTGACTGGGAAATTGCCTAGTAACAATGACCTTTGGTAAGTCATTTAACCTCTCGGACCTCAGTTTTCTCATAACAGTTTTCTCATTACAGTGTTTTCTGAGAATTAAGTGAGGAAACTGAGCAAGTGGGAAGCACCTAATAAATAGTACTTTGATGAATATGGTGATGATGGTGGTGGTGGTGGTAATGGGGAGTCTTGAAACTGCTCAAGAGAAGCCACATATGACACTACAGAAAATGAGGAACCAGGGGTAGGCACCTTGTTATGCCTGCCTCCCGCAAGTCTCTAACTGGTCTCTCTGCTCCCTACCTGTAGGCACTGAGCTGCCCATCCCATCTGTGTCACAGGCTTCGTGCCCAGAAGCTCCCAAGAGACGAGTCCAGAGGCCCTTGTTGCTGGTGGCAGGGCCTCACTGCCTGCACAGCTAGCTCACGTCCCTGACCAGACGCAGCCCAGGCCTCCATGGCTGTCAGCCCCTCCAATCACTGCCCGGATGTGTGTGCCTCCTTCCCAGGTCTTGCTGCCATCAGACAGAAAATCCAACCGACGGAGCCTTTTAGGCCCATCTCCAACCACGTGTGACCACAGGTGCCCCTCCCTGTTATAGAACTCAGCCTAATTCTGACCGCTGGCACGCATGCTCTGAAGTCCTTGAATCTACATATGTCCTGAGTAAGATCAAGACAGAAAATGACTGGTGATGAGGTTCAGCTGCAGTCATTTCCTGCCTCCTCAGGACAAGTTGGGTCTAGAGAGTCATTCCTGGCCCCTCAGCTTCCACTGAAGGCCCCTCCCTGGTCTGCTTAGCAACGGGCATTCCGACCAGCTTCCTCACCTTCTCCACCTGCGTTAGGTGTCCCAGGTGCTGGGATCCAGCCCTTGGCAGAGCACCTCAGCCCCGTGCCGTGACTGTTTGCATGTTTACCCTTTGCTGTATTTTCTCCCCATGCTTCACATAGGTTTCAGTCATAGGAAATTCACTAAAAACGTCATGGCCAGGTGTCTCGCCGGAACTCTCTGAGGCTGAGGCAGCTGTGACCCTGTCCTCCAGGTCGCCCTCCGACTCCAGCTCCCAGTCTGACTTTTGTGACCCCGGCTCCCACTCATGTTTGGCAGTCGGACACAGATACGATTCCTACTCTCAAGGGGCCAATAATATTTTTGACCCAGATGCCAACCATATGGTCATTCCCAGTCTCTATTTAACTCACTTTTTTTTTTAAGTAAAGAATTTTTTAAATACATTTTATTGGTTTTTTACAGAGAGGGATAGAGGGTTAGAAACATCAATGAGAGACATCGATCAGCTGCCTCCTGCACACCTCCTACTGGGGATGTGCCCGCAACCCAGGTACATGCCCTTGACCAGAATTGAACCCGGGACCCCACAGGCCACAGGCTGATGCTCCATCCACTGAGCCAAACCAGTTAAGGCTTAACTCACTTTTTAAAAAAAAAATTTAAAAAATTTGGCCGAAACTGGTTTGGCTCAGTGGATAGAGCATTGGCCTGTGGACTGAAAGGTTCAGGTTCAATTCGGCTCCGGGGTCATGTGCCTTGGTTGCGGGCACATCTCCAATGTGGGGCATGCAGGAGGCAGCTGATTGATGTCTTTTTCATGGATGTTTCTAACTCTCTATCCCTCTCCCTTCCTCTCTGTGGAAAATCAATAAAATATATTTTTTAAAAATTTATATTGAATGTATTGGTCCTGTGCTCTGCTGTCAACACTGACATCCATATTGTTTAATAAAATTGTATAGGTTTCAAATGTACAATTCTCTAATAAATCATCTGTGTGTTGTACTGAGAGTTCACCACCCAAAGTCTAGCCTCCCTTTGTCCTCTTGACTTGCAGAACCAGTAGCCCCCGGCTCCGACTGCCCACCAGGCGCTGGTCCTATGCTCTGCTATTGCTTCCCGTGCCCCTCGCCTACATGACCAACGTGAGTTCCTAGCCTTTCTCAGACCTTCCCAGCCTGTGCTGAATCTTTCCCCAAGACCCTCAGCCACCGGTCCTGCAACACTGGCAGCATCCGGTGTCCGGCCATCTGGCCCTCATAAACCATCCCCGGCTCCATGCTGAGCCGCACCACAGCCTGGCCCTGGTTCCCTAGGAAACTGTAGGCTGCACTGGCTGCTAAGTCAATGGAGGCTTTCGGCCATGTGGCTGGCTGGCCACCGGGGCAGAAGCCTGGCTGATTGTTTTCTTACCTGGCACTTCCCCTTCGAGAGCTCTGGAGCCCAACCCAATTCTGAGTCACCTGGGCCCGGGCAACCTGTTCCTTTGTAGTCATTTGCAACTTGGAAACCCAGTTCTTCTGGGTCACAACGAGCACCTTGGCCATCTGACGAGTACCCTGCCTTAATTAAGTCTTTGGACTCTGAAATGTTTCACCTTGTTCCTAGTGTTCCTCCTGGATGTCCTAGCCCACGAGAACTGGCCACCCTGTCCCTGCAGCCCACGTCTCTGAGTCACAGAGTCACAGAGCCTTAGTTGTTTTCCCTAGATCAACAAAACCCTGCAGCTATGGCAGTATCCTGCTCCCACTCACAGCCCGCCCCCCACCCTCCCCAAACCCTCCCCCACCGATCCATTCACAAGTGTTTATGGAGCTTGCTGTGTCCTAGAGCCAGATAATGTGCTAATTCAGGTGTCCCTACCAGGAATGGGTAAGGCCGGTTCCAGGACTGGAGGGGTCACAGTCCAGTGGAAGTTGTCGGAGTAGATCTAATCAGTTTCAATCGTGTGAGCAGTGTCACGGGAGGGTTGGGGCAAGTCCAAGGTACGGGGGAGCACCTGGGTAAGGGCATGCCATGCCCAGGGGTGCAGGGAATGTCTTCCACAGCACGTGATAAGGAGTCTAAGCTGAATTCTGAATGGCAGCAAGAGCGGGTGAATGGGTGCGAGAAGGGGGTGGCATTCCAGATCTCATGCCCAAGGGGAGAGCAACTCAGAGTGGAAACTAAAAACATCCACATGACCCAGGCAGCCGAGGAGAGGTCAACAGGGCCTGACCTTGAAGAAGGAGTTGGTTGGTGTCCTGATGGGGGTGGAAAGCTCACTCTGCCATCACAATGGAGAATGAGTGAGAGGGAAGGCAAGGTCCTGGGCAGGAAGAGGTGAGGATGGCAGGATTCCAAGCATACAATGGTAATGGCCTGAACCACAGGAGTAGTAGGAAAATGGGAACTAAGATCCATGGGACTTCGTGGCTGATTGTGTATGTGGTGTGAAGGGGAAGGGGCGTCTAGAATGACACCCAGGAGTCCAGGATGATAAAGGATGGGAGCGAGGTGGTGCTATGAACTGCTATCAGGGGACAGAGGAGGAGGGGCACGTTCGTGGGGGTGAAAAAATGGGGGACAAAGTCCCGGACAAAAGGAGCGATGCTGAGGTTAAGGTGGCTATGGGACATCCTGCGAGGGAGCTGTGTTTCCAGGAGTCATCTTGGCTAATGACGGAGGGCGAGAGGCACAAGCATGCAGAAAATGACCAAGCCATGAACACTTTCGGGGAGAGCAGAAGGCTGACTGTGGAACCCGAGAAAACACCAGCATTTAAAGAGAGACTGAAGTTGGCATCGTCCAAAGTGTCTCCTGTATGTGACCCTTATTACTTAGTTATGACTAAAATGCAGCTTTCCATGACACAACCTGGCAGACAACACCTTCACCAAGTGATCCAAATTAACACTACAGGTCACGGGGTCACGGGGACATCATGTGCCTCCTGACACGATGCACTGGGAAGGACACAGCATCGCTCCAGGAATGTTCTGCCCACAATGCACAATCTGACGCTAATCCTGAGGGAGCCAAACCACAGTGAAGGTCAGTCTACAACAGAATGTGCCTTCAAAAATGTGGAGATTGTGAAAAGGCAAAGAAGGGCTAAGAAACTGTTCTGGATTGAAGGATACTCAGGAACATACACAATAACTAAAGAATTAAATGTGTCCTCTCAGATTAGATCCTGGACCAGGAAACATATAAAAGCACTTTTTTATTCCTTTGCTACAATTACTTTGTGACAATTAGCAACATTGAAAATAAAGTTTATGAATGTACAATAGGAGCTACCAGGGGCCGGGTTCCAGACCAAGGTAATGAAGGCAATACTTCAATAAAATGTAATGTTTTTCCTGGTGAAGGGTCTTACTTTCAATTTGTAAAAAAACTCAACCCCTGTGAAGAGCAATAAAGCAGAGCACACTAAAACGAGGTCTGCCTGCACTGTAGCCGTGTTTTCCTAATTTCGATCTAATTTTCATCATTGTACTATGTAAGAACATGCCTTTTTTAGGAAACGCTAATTATTTTATTTTTGTTGTTAATCCTCACCTGAGGATATTTTTCCATTGATTTTTGTTTTGTTTTGTTTTGAGAAAGAGAGGAGAAGGAAAAGGGAAAAAAAAAAAATCAGTGTGAGAGAAACACATCAATTGGTTGCCTCCCACACGTGCCCCAACTGCGGCTGGGGATCAAACCTGCAACCCAGGCACTGGCCCTTGGCCAGGAATCAAACCTGCAACCCCTTTGAAGTGCAGACCCACACTCTAACCACTTAGCAGCACTGGCCTGGGCTACGCAATGCTAATTTAGAAAACGTTTGGATTTAAAGGAGAATTTAAATCTAGGCATTACTGGTTCTGGAATAAAGTAAGTCAGACAGATGGATGATAAGTAGATAAAGACAAAGCAAATACGTACGATAAAATGTTAACACTGGAGAATCTGCTTGCAGGGGTAGTAGAATTCTCTTTAGCATTCTTTCCAACTTTTCTGGGAGTCTGAAATTGTTTTGAGGTGTGTATTACATAGAGTTAGAACTGACTTGTTGGTTGCTCCTCCAAGAATTTCAACTTCCACCAGTCCCCTTCCCCTTCCCTTTGCAATCTAACGATGCCTTTTAAACTGTGGTTTAAAAAAACATATAACATTAAACTTATCATCCTCGCCACTTTAAAAGTGTATACTTCAGTAGTGATAAGTGTGTTTACATTGTTGTGCAACAGATCTCTATAAATCTGAAATTGTTTAAAATAAAAGTTAGTTAGAAAGAAAGAAGAGGAGGAGATGGGAAGAAGAGGCACGGGGGTGGCAGGAAAGTCCGGAGACTGATGTGATGCCGGCCCAGGGCAGTCAGGCGGGAGTCTGGGGCTGAGGGGTCAGCGAGACACATCATGAAGGGAGAGACCAGACGAATGTGCCACACCCCGAGGACTCTAATAATAGTTGCTTTAATAAGTATTGTTGCCCTGACCAGTTTGGCTTCATGGATAGAGTGTCAAACTGTGGGGGAAGGGTCCCAGGTTCGATTCCAGTCAAGGGCATGTACCTTGGTTGCGGGCACATCCCTAGTAGGGGGCGTGCAGGAGGCAGCTGATCGATGTTTCTCTCTCATTGATGCTTCTAATTCTCTATCTCTCACCCTTCCTCTCTGTAAAAAATCAATTATATACATATATATATATTTTTTTAAGAATTGTTTTTACCCGGTGCCACTGATTGAGTGGTGCCCGGGGATGTGAAGACAAGAAGGGATGGGGTCTTCATATCTGGAGGTGATGCAAATCAGAGAGAGCTAGGCAGCCCCCCAGGAGTAGGGCTGAGATGGCCAAAGGAATGGGGATGGGAGCAGTTTGGAGAGACAAAAAACAACAACAAAAAACAGCAAGAGTTTAAAGACATACACATACCCATATTCTCTCCGAGGTGGGGCAGGACCTCAGAAACACTGAAGAACACACCATGTTGCTTAGACCTGCATGCTGAGCTCTCCTCTGTTAAAGTGAAGGTGGTGAGAAAGGCCAGGCAACCATGTAGACAACGAGGCCAAGGTTCTTGTCTGTAAAGGAGGAAGGACGTAGTAGAAATGATGGTGAGGGGGAAATTCCAGCAGAGAGAGAAAACAATGGAGATTTAGGGGAGAAAGTAAACAACAGCAGTGGGATTTGGTTGACCTTGCACGCACATCATAATAGGCACTGCTCGGGGAAATGCCCAGGGTCCCAGCTCCACCTGAGCCTTGGGAATTCTTAACCTCTAGGTGGGGTGGGACCCTCTGAAGAGCGCATGACATTGAAGTAGACTAACTTTTCCTCATAGCCCACTAAGCTTCACATACTTGATTACCTTTAATTCTCATAGCAGCCCTCAGAGTGGGCCTTATTATCCCCATCTTATGGGTAAGCAAATCGAGGCTCAGAGAGACCAAGTAACAAACAGCGAATTGCACAGCCAAGAAACAAGTTGGATCTTACTCCAGCCCTGAGGAAATATATTCTAGTGTCCTTGAGTCTGGAAAATTATGTCTGGTTAGCAAGCTTTTTTTTTTTTTCTGACACCTCCCTGGATTTTCAGAATTATAGAAACGTGTGCCTCTGTCTCCTGAACCACAGAACCCTGAGCCTACATCACTTGTCCACTCTGCTTCTCTCAGAAACTTTCCACCATCGCTCCTGGAGTTTCTCCCCTGGCCCTGGAGAGCGGAGGTACATAACAACCAGATAAAAAGGATCTGACCTGGCTCGGGTCCTCTCCCATCTCAGCTCGACTTCTGCGGTGCCTCCAGGGACATCACAGAACACCGCTGAACAGCCATAGAGGTCCTAAAGTCTGACTTTATGTTGTTGTTTTTTTAATGAAGATACTGAAACTCACAGAAGTACAGTGACCTGCCCAGAGTCACTGAGAGTTAAGTGAATTACTGTTTATTTCACTGCTGTTAAATGCAGCTTTCTCTGATAGAGATTGCTAGCTGCCAGCCCACTCAATAGCAATGCTCCTCTCTCTGTGAGTAACAGAACCCCACATTTATTCAGAGTAGCTCTACATCCCGCTGAAAGGCTCTTTCCCAGCCTCCCTTTAACGTGGTCTGGCCATTAAGTTTTAGCCAATAAGTTGCAAGCAAAAGTATAGTATAGTTCTTCCAGCAAGTCTCTTCAAAAGAAGGAATAGCCCTTCTCCCTTTCCTCTGTCCAACTGCCTGCAAGTCAGATGTGATGGCTGGAGCTCCAGCAGTCAGTTTGCACCAGGAGGTGGAGGCCACATAGTCGAGGAAGGGCAGACAGAGTGCTGGGAAGGGCCTGGTCCCTGATGACAGTGGAGTTGACATAATAAAACGGTACTGTGTACCTGAGAAGCAATTTAATATATCTTCTTTGAGCTGTATTGTTGCTTAAGCTGAATTTAAACTCACTGATGCGAGTCAGGGACAGGTTCAACTGTTTTCTCTAAGCCCTCGGGACAATTCCCAACTGTCTAGCCTGGGAATGCACTGATGTGTCTCTCCATTCATTCTCAAAGCCCCCATGTGCTGTGTCTCCCAAGGTCAAAGGCCAGGCTAATAGGACCACTCAGTCCTTAGAGGACCAGGTCACCCAGGCTCCATTCCCAGCTCTATTTCCAGAACTCCTGGAGCCCAACCACTTCTGGTGCCTTTGTGCTTCTGTTGACACTTAACCTCAGAAAACGCCTGAGGGTGTATGATTGTGGATTCCAAACAGGGCTCACGGAAAATCACAAGAAGCCGGGAGAGACTGCTGACCTTTTTCAAAGAAACTCAGTAGAGATGCACTTTGTAGCCATGAGTCAGGCAAAGCAGATCTGTACACAGAGATTAGAATCCAGCGGTGATTACAAACAGTGAGAATGGGACTCTCGAGACTTCAGTAAAGTTTCCCATTAAAACAACAAATTCGATCTTGCCTGGAGAGACCAGAATACAGAAAATTTCCACCCACTTCCCAGCCAGGAGAAGCACGTGAGGGAAGACAGCCCTGAATGGATAAGCCACCCCTCCATCTCTCAACCCCAGTGCTGAGAGCCAGGTGAGGTTTTATCTGTCAGCAAGAAGACACACAGCAGCTCTTGGTCCCTCTCCTAGGTGTCAGGGAAGCTGGCTGAGGTGCGAGAGAGAGTCCTCCTGCATTGGTCCCCATATTTACACAGTTGAGGCAAAACGAAGTTTACTTCCTGACAAGGGTGAATTAACCATGACACATGCAACCATCTCAAAGACAAAGGCTGCAAAAGAGGGTACCTGGCTGTGGAGATTAGCCACGTTGGAGGGTTTCTGCAGGCTGGTGAGAGACAGCCTCACCCATGATGCTGAGCTATGTATGGCGTGCAGAGGCAACACTGGGAACGCTCTGGAGAGAACTCTGCTTCCTGACGCTGTTAGCACGATGGGGGAGGTCCCACTGGTGCTGTTGGATATGGGTATGGGACATTATTCCTCACATCCTCTTTCTGCTCCACCTGTTGCTGTGGCAACTGGGTGCATGGAGGTGTCATCTACAACATCTGGCCCCAGCTGCACCCTGTATCGCTTGCAGTCTGCCCCGGTTTTCTCTGCTCTCAGGTGTGAAATTGGTAGCCTGCAGGAACCCACTCATGCGGGACAACTGCTTTTCATACTTGAAAACAGTTCTCCAGGCTTTTCTCCTACCTAAATGCTTTCTGATCCGCCACCTGCTTCCTAAGTCTTTCATCATCCCCGGGTTCATACATTCACCCGACAAATAACTACTGTGCACCTGCAATGTGCCACGTCTTATGGAGCAAGGGGGATGTAATGTTGTAAAGGACAGACTTGATCTGTCTTCATGAAGCTTGTTTCAGTCTAGGGAGTGCTCTAGTTTATTCTTGCTCCTCTTAAAATGTGAATGAGATTATACACAGGAAAAGAAATAAATACCTAGGAGCTGCAGGGTAGGCTGTTATATAACCTGTTACCTCTGGTGTCTTCAGTTTCCTATTCAGTGAGAGTAGGAAAGCACCAGCCCAGGGCTCTACTCCATCTCTGTCCCTTAAGGATAGAGTCTTGTTGAGGGTTTGATTCTCCATCCACAAATTAGGGATCAAAATGCCCACCTGTCTCCATGAACCATCCTGAAGAAAACATACAGCCGGGATAGAAATAAGATCCCTGTTCGATTGTTACTCTAAATCTCAATGGTCCTGATGAACGCAGGCCCCTGGCCCCACCCCTGCAAACTCTCTTGGTCTCTCAGGGAGTTATCAAAAGGGTTCCCGCAATAGTCCGGGTCATTACCGTGTCTTCTGCGCTGGCTTCCATAGCTGAGGTCCACAGCACCCAGACCCCCAGCAGAAGCCCTGGCGGCCACCATTTCCCCCTCACCATTAGCTATGATGCCAGGCTCCAGGCCGGGGGATGCTTCCCTGCCCTAGAGCCCCCACGCCCTGCATGACCCAGCAGCGCGGATTCTGTGCTCAGGTGGACAAAATGCACCTGCCTCTTTGCAGCACATCTCTGTAAGCAACTTTCAGCAAATCTCAAAAACAAATAAAAAACCCTCAACCAAAAGAAACAACAGGCCGGGATGGCATGGCTCAGTGACAGAGCGTAGACCTATGAACCAGGAGGTCACAGTTTGATTCCCAGTCTGGACACATGCCAGGGTTGCAGGCTCGATCCCCAGGGTGAGGTGTACAGGAAGCAGCTGATCAATGATTCCCTCTCATCATTGATGTTTCTCTCCCTCTCCCTCTCCCTTCCTTTCTGAAGTCAATAAAAATATATTTTATAAGAAACACCAGTTTCCTCAGAAGTGAGTTTAGAAATCACTGGCTCTCCAGCCATTCACGGCTGTAGATAATGCCCCTCCTCGATCCAGATCTGGCTCAGCCGATGGGTGAGGAACATGCTCAAACCAGGCCTGTTCCCCCTGCACTCAGTGAGATGGATGGTGGCCAGCCGGCAGAGTGAACCTGCCTGTCCTGGGGACCTTCATGAAACAAAACAAGACTTTGTTTCAAAGGTGAAAACCAGAACACTAGCCAATTTTAAAAGATAGCTTCTCCTGCACGCTGGGGCCGGGGCTGCTCTGCAGCCTGAGCCACCTGTGCACACAGAGCAGGAGGCAGGGCAGCACCTAGGGAAGGATGAAGGGCCCGGCTGGAACACAGCGCAGACAGTGAGCGGCAGGGATGCTGGAGCATCTGGAGGGCATACAGGCTCAGGGAATCAGACCACTGAAGAAAAGCTCTTATTAGCTGCAGAGAGGGGGAGGAAAGGGTGCTGGAGAGCGGCTGCCGCCTAGAACCCCTCAGGGGCTCCTAACAATGTGACTACTAGTCAGCAATGCTGTGGCATAACAACATAGCGGGGGAGCCAAACCCCTCAGCTACCATGGTTGGAGGTCAAGAGGCAATGGCCAAAACGGAAAAATCCAAAAATAGTCATATAAGCGTGTAGTTTAGAAACACCAAGGTTAATATAGAGACACGAGTTTTCTCTGGGGAGAGCCCACGGGGAAAAGGCTGAAGGTGACTTATTTTTTCATGACAATTTTTATATATTTACTAGATGCCCAGTGCATGAAATTCGTGCACAGGTAGGGTGCCTAGGCCTAGCTGGTGATCAGGGCCAATCAGGGCCTTTCAGCTGCCAGCCAGGGCCTTCCTTCATTCTGTGCCGCCCCCTGGTGGTCAGCACACATCATAGCAAGCGATCAAACTGGTTTCCTGGTCAAATTCCTGAGGGGACACTTTGCATGTTAGACTTTTATATATATATATATATTCCATTTCACATTTTAAACTATGTATACTTAGGGGAAAGAGAGAGAGAGAAAGAGAGAGAGAGAGAGATCATTTTATGTGAAACAGGTCCTCTCAGCTTTCACAATGCAAGTTTTCAAAAATTTTAGGGTAGTATCGCAGCTGGGGCAGCCATCAGCTACATGGCCATGTGCATTACTTTGTCACGACAGAGCACCACAAACTGAGTGGCTTGACCAACAGAGACATGAGCTTCCCACCAGTCTGTGATTGAGGTGTGGGCAGGTTGGTTCCACCTAGGGATTGAGGGGCAGATCTGTGCAGGCCTCTTGCTGAGCTTCTGGTGGTTTGCTGGTGACCTTTGGCCTTCCCTGGTTTGCAGACACAACACCCACATCTCAGCCTTGGTGTTCACCTGGCGTTCTTTCTATGTCCATGGCTGAGCCCAAATGTCTCATTTTTAGAAGGACACCAGTTATTATAGATTAGGGTCCCCCTACTCCAAGGCCACCTCATTCTAACTTAGCTCATTACACCTGCAAATCACACCTCATTTCCAAAGAAGGCCATCTTCTGAGCTATTGGGAGCTAGGATCTCAACAGACAATCCATGACACCTGCTCTTGACGCACCTCAGCAATGACTCCATCTCTCTTCATTTCTTCCCAAGCACCCACTCTTGTTCCCATCCTCCAATGTATCACTTGCCCCAATTCCTCTCACAGATCCCTACTTGGCCACCTGACCCTTATCTATTCTCCAACCTTATCCCCCTCCCCCTTCTCCCCCCCACCCCATTAAGCCAACTGCTTTTCAAAAGTGTCTTCTCTTCAATGGACTCAGACCAAGAAGTTCACCCAACAATACAAAAAAGCAAAACCCTCCTTCCACTGCCACAGGCTGAGCTACACGCTAGGAGCAGGAGTTCTGATCAGACTACTTACTAGTTGGGCGACTTAACCTCCCCCGGCTGTTTTCCTACCTATGCAGTGGGGGTAATAACAGCAACCTCCTTCACAGGGTTAAATGACAAAAAGCATGTGGAGCCCCTGGCATGGTGCCAGGAAATAGTAGGTATTCAATAAATACCATTTCTATTACCTCTATTATCACCATGTATCACTCCCTATACCTCCCTCCATCTTTTCATGTTTAAGAGCAAAGCCTGGCTGTGTTTGATCACCCACCAGCCTTTGACTAGAGAGAGGCCCTCGTGGCAGCTTCATGGTGACCTCAGTCATCCACTGCGGCTCCTGCCCCTCTCAGTCCTGTTAGGCGGCTCAGCCTCACTGCTGCCCTGAGCTCCCCGGGCATCTGTCTCTCTCGCACAGCTCCCCTCGCACTGCCTCACATTGTTCTGGTAGCTCTCTTCACTGAGTGGGGTCTTCAAGAAGACACTCCCTGCTGAAACCGGTTTGGCTCAGTGGATAGAGCGTCGGCCTGTGGACTCAGGGGTCCCAGGTTCAATTCCGGTCAAGGGCATGTATCTTGGATGCGGGCACATCCCCAGTATGGGGCATGCAGGAGGCGGCTGATCGATGTCTCTCTCATAGATGTTTCTAACCCTCTATCCTTCTCCCTTCCTCTCTGTAAAAAATCAGTAAAATATATTTAAAAAAGAAGACACTCCCATTCTAACAGTAGCATTCTTAGAACACTTTTTAAAAAGTAAATGATTTCATAAATAATGTTGATTTGCTCTGTGAAATTTTAAAACCAAGTCAAATTACCTTCTCCATGTCACTAAAACACACACACACACACACACACACACACACACACACACATTCCATTCCCTTCTAAGCTCATAGACATCATAGCACCCAGCTGAGGTCTGATAACGGTAACCGTCTCCAGTTGGGAAGAAGGAACAAACCGACTCTGGGAACAAATCCGCATGGAAGACAGGCTGTGTAGTTCACCTCAGAGGGCCTTGCTCAGAAACGCTACTCCTGTACCACTGGAGACACTCAAACCAGAGACAAGCAAAGCCCTAAACATTTCTAAAAGAATGCACCGAGGTCCGGAGCGTGTAGCTGCTGGAGAACTTGCCACCACAGTAGAGAGAATTTTTAGGTTTCGTATCTGTAATAAGAACAGTGAAGAATAGCCTGCCTTTCCTTGTGTAGTTACTATGTGCCAGGCACTGTTGTGCTTGCGTGGTCTGATCCACTCATTTAACTGTCAGCGAAGGAGGGGCTCGGAAAGGAAGGCCTTCCACAGGCAGCTGGGTGACCAGGGTCCCACAGACCTGCAATTTCTCATCCATAAAGTGGCGACAATGCCCACCTCACAGATTTGTGAGTATTAAGTGAAGTCATGTAGAGCACTTTACCTCAAGGTTTTCCATTGCAATTTCATAGACGTAGAGCACTAAATTATATATATATATATATATATATATATATATATGAAGAATATGGAGCATATGAACTAAAACACACACACAGCAGGTGGTGCGAAAACTTGAGATTCTTTCTAGAATATTTAAATCTGTCCTTCAGTATGTCTGTCCTGGTGGAGGTGAATTTGGAGTGGTCTTTGACCTCTTGGTCCCCATCGCCAGTCTCTGCTAAGCAGGGCGCCATCCCTCGGCAAAAAAGATAGTGTGAAGTCAGAGGAGCCGAAATGCTGTCCACACTCCAAAGAAATCCCCCTTCCGGGAGCCACCACAGCCCTTCAAGGAGGGTGAACAGCAATACAGCTCAGGGAACTCACAGAGAGGGACAGCTACTCCAGCTGGGTCCCACCGGGTCCACACAGGGCACCCCAGAGTGGAGATGCCCTGTGCATGGAGGATGTTGGCCCCCTGCCTTCCTAACTTGCCTCCTTCATCAACAGCAGCCAGGAAGCTGCCTCACTGAGTGGGCCTCACGACTGGTCCCTGCAGGACTGCCCTGTCCTTTCTGCCCACACCAAGTCCTCTTGGACAGCTGATTCCTGGGCTTCTGCCCTTCCACTTCCACTCGATGGTTTTCTGTGTGAAAATTACAACCAGAAACACCACACCTCCATGTTAGCGGGAGTGGAGGAGTGGGGGAGTGGGGGAGTGAAGGGAGTGGTGATGAAGAAGGTGCTGAAAATGGCCTGCTTTTTCCTAAGCAGGTGCTCTGAGCCCAGCCTGTGACAGCCCCTCGCCCTGCCCTCGGCCCTGGGTCCTTGGCTAAGCTGCAGCAGACAGGTGGTCAACAGCCTGATCCCACCCCCAACAGGGTCAGAAACAGGCTGAGCCTGGGGGGCTTTCCGGCGCTCCCATAATAGGCGAGGAAGGCGCCTGGGAGGCGGCACACCCTCCCGTGGGCTCTGGGGTACCCCTGCTGGACTCCGTCTGGACCCCAAAAGACCTTCAAGTACTCCCCTGTGAACCTCTCCAAATCCTGCTCTCCCGAGCCCACTCGCACCCTCGACCCCTGAGCACCTTCCCACCGCACACGCTCACATTCCCCAGAGTCCCGCGCACCCCTCCGACCCAGGCGCGTGGCTACACCCTTGAGCACTGGCCGACTTCTGCGCGCTGGGACCCAGACCTCCGCGCGCACCCCGAGCCCGGCGCACGCGGTCACACCTCCTGCCCCGGCGAAACCCCGGCCAGCGCACCCCCGGTTCTCCCGGACCCGCCTCGCCCTCGCGGGGCTGGCAGCCGAGACGTGCAGCACGTGCGCCGCGCGGTGATTGGCAGCGCCGCCAGCCCCCGCCCCGCGCCGCTTCCCGCTCCGGACCGGGTCGCCCCAGGGGAGTCGCGAGGCGCCGCGGCTGCGGCCGGTTCCCGGGGCGGGGCTGGCGGGGCGCGCGGCCCACACGCGGGGAACAATGACAACCCGACGGGGAGGGCGGACGGCGAGCAGCCGCTGGGAATGGCCCCTAACCGCCGGCGGCGCTGGAACCGCTCGCTCCGGGCGCGGTCCGTGCGGAGGAGACGCTGCCACTGATGGGAAGTGCCCAGCGCTCGCCGGGGGACTGGCGGCCGTCACCCCTGTGTCCCTCCGGACGGAGCCGGGGCCCACCGCAATCCTCGGCTCGCGCGCTTGGGGGGTTAGAGGGGCCGGAGCGGCGTGGATAAGAAGGAACGCAAACATTTCACCGCCGCTGGAGTGGCGCCCGGGAGAGGGACAAAGGCTCCGCTCGCGTGCGTGGCCGGGCAGCTGCGCTGGGGAACCGCTCAGAGGTCCCCGAGGAGCTGGCGCGGCGGCGCTCAGCCGGGAGGACGCCCGAAGGCGGCGGTCTGAGCGCAGGTGCCCGGCGCCGGGCCTGGGACCGCGCGGGGCTAGAGGAGGGGGTGGGGGTGGGGGGCGCGGGGCTCCCACCGCTGCTGCGGGAAGAGGAGGCGGCAGAGGTGCAGCCTTTGCAGATTCTCGGCTGGGAACCCAGAGGGGCCCTCTCTCCTCCTCGCAGCAGCGGCGGCAGCGGCAGCCAATGAAACATAAGGTCGGGGTCCGGAACCTGTGGAACCTGCCGCCTGCGGGGGGAGCTGCCACGGGAAACTTGTACAGGGAGACCTGGCCTTCTCCAGGCGGCCGTTTGCCCGGAACCCGGGACAGGTGTGTATCGGGGGCCCAAATGCCAGCAGTGCGTCCGCTTACCCATTGTCTTGGAACAGAGCGCCTGCCTGGTGAGGCGCCCACCCTGGCCGGTGAGGGAGCAGAGGAAGAAGGGGAGGCCGGCAGATGGGGGAGCCGCATCTTGGAGGCTGGTAGGGTTGCTCCCCCTGTTCCAGGTCCTGCGGTATTTCCCCTCCTGTCTACGTCAGCGTCTTCCATTTGTGTAGTGCTTTCCAAGTTTCCGAGTTGCTTACACGTGCCCGGTCTTCCCCAGCAATCACTACAACCAGGAGACCGGCATTATTACTCGTCCGGGAGGAGCGAGGCTCAGAGAGAGCCTAGGCGCCCGCGACAGCTGTCAGTGAGAGCTGTGGGACTAGAACTCAGGTGTCCTGGCCGCAAGTCCAGGTCTTCAAACTCATCACAGGAGGAAGTCAGGCCTGCTGTATGATCCCGGCGCCCAGGCACACCCAGCAACTAACATGAGACCCAGAGGACGGGGTTACTTTTTTTGGCCTTCGTCATTGTTCTAGCTGCTCCCCTGAAACACAGGTCAGCTCTGCCATTACACACCTATAGGTGAAGAAGAGATGACATTGACTCACTGCCAGGAAAGCCGGTACCAGAGGTAAACACAGAATGATGGGGGTTTAGCTGGTTTAGCTCAGTGGATAGAGCGTCCGCCTGCAGACTGAAGGGTCCAGGGTTCGATTCAGGTCAGGCGCACATGATAGGTTTACGGGCTTGATCCTCAGTTGGAGTCGTGCAGGAGGCAGTCGATCAATGATTCTCTCTCATCATCATCATCTCTGTCTCTCTCTCTCCCTCCCCCAATCCCTCCCTCTCTCTCTGAAATCAATAAAAATATACTTTAAAAAAACAACAGAATGAGGGGAGTGAGGGTGGGTTACCCACTGTGGATTTCCTCCTCACCCACATTCCTCAGCTCCAGACCTGGCGCTTCCTCTGTCTCCTCTCACCTGGGTCCCCAGCCGGAGATGC
Organism: Lasiurus cinereus; assembly: GCA_011751065.1. Taxonomy (NCBI): domain Eukaryota; kingdom Metazoa; phylum Chordata; class Mammalia; order Chiroptera; family Vespertilionidae; genus Lasiurus; species Lasiurus cinereus. The sequence continues at coordinate 46,932,110 of JAAGEH010000307.1, read as the reverse complement.
TGCTTCCTGCCCCATGGGCCAGGCTCTGCCAGCCTAAAATAGGCTACACCCAAGGGACCCCAGAGGCCTCCACTTCATTCAGCCACTGCCAGCACCCTGGCCCGGGGAAAAATGTCTCACCCCTCCCAAGGCCACATGACTTCATTAAAAGTTATAAAAGTTTTGCTCCTAGAGGATCTGTCACTCAGGACTCACTATGTCTCTGTCACGGCAGCAGCTGAAGTCTGATCTATCTACTCCGCAAAGCAGATAATCCTCAGTGTTGCCCAGAGCCAATGCCCACCACAGTCATTTGCCGAGCTTTTTAAAAATGTACACCACGGAGCATCTCTCTAGACTAGGAGGACTCAGGAGGTCCTGAATGTGTATTGTTTTGTTTTAAATACTCTGAAGTGATTCAGCCTGGCCAGCATGGCTCGGTGGTCGAGTATTGACCTATGAACCAGAAATTGAAGTTCAGTTCCTGGTCAGGACATATGCCCGAGTTGCGAGCTGGATCCCCCAATGGGAAGCATGCTGGAGGCAGCTAATCAATGATTCTCTCTAATCATTGATGTTTCTATCTCTCTTTCCCTCTCCCATCCTCTTTGAAATCAATAAAAATATTTTTAAAAATAAAAATAAATACTCTGAAGTGATTCGGTGGCCAGCCAGGTCATCTGTTCATCATTCAAATGAACACATGTAGAATGACTTCCATCAAAAAAGTCTGTGATACCTCAAGGGTGAAATTGGCGAATTATAGGTATAACTCAGAGATACCATGATTTCTATTCCAGACCACCGTAATAAAATGAGTTTTCATCTTTTTGCTGGTGGAGGGTTTTGCTTTCAATTTATAAAAAAAAAAAAAAAAAAAAAAAAAAAAAGGAGGCAATATCTGTGGAGCGCAATAAAGTGAAGCACAATGAAAAGAGGTCTGCCTGCATTGCTCAAGTAAGGAACCTGTCATTCATAAGGGAACCCAGAAGGGAAAGAAAACCCTGAGGTAGGAAAAGTCTGTATTGAGTAACCTAAGACCTTAAAGGATATAAAGACAGGGAACTGAGATTGGGTGGAAACTTACTTCCCCTAAATAAAATTCGTTTTTACATTTTATGTTTAAAATCTTTTTCAATTATAGTTTACATTTAGTAGTATTTTGTATTAGTTTTAGATATACAGCAGAGTGGTTAGGCAGTCATATATTTTACAAAGTGCACCCCCTGGTATTTCCAGTACCCATCTGGCAGCATAGGGAATATAATCAATAATGTTGTAATTCACTAGATAGAGATGAAGTCAGCAACTCACACCCTACCTGACTTCTATTCTGATCAATGGACACCGTGTGCTTTATTCCCATTTATCCACCTTACTCTCTAGAGCTGCACTGTCCATATAGGAGCCAACAGCCACATGAGACTTCTGAGCACTTGAAACGTGGCTGGTCCAGACTGAGACATGTGGCCGGTGTCACATGCACATTGGATTTCAGAGACTAAGGCAGGGGGAAGTGGAAAGCTCATTAACACCCTTGACATGGACTACATGGTGAAACAATATTTTGGATCTGTTGAGTTAAACACAATAGTAACATTAATTTCACCTGTTTCTTTTTACTTGTTTTAATGTGGCTACTAGGAAATATAAAATTAACATACATGGCTTGTGGGTGCTGAAGATATTCTTGATCTGGGTGATGGAGATATATGTGTATATGTGTGGGTGTTGAAATTCATCAAACCGTGCTCTTAAGCCTTGTGTACAGTACTGCTATGTCTAAATAAAAACCAGCTTAACGTTTTGAAAACTAACAATGGCTTTCTGTCACATTTATAGAAAAATCCGAGCTCCTCTCCTTGGCACCAAGACTAGGCCTATTTCTCTACCTCCTCGGATCCCATTGTTCCCCTGGCTCACCGACCCTCCTGCTTTTCAATGTGCCTGGCTCCTGCCCACCTAGGGCATCTGCATGTGCCTTTCCCTCTGCTTGGAAGGTTCTCCCTGAAGATCTGTACTGTCATTCACATCTCAACTCAAACGTCCTTCTTCCTTGACCATTTATAGCCAGTTAAGATGTTTTTATTTGAAAGAAACAAGGAATGCAAATTGCCTTAAATATTGAAGAGAGTGTGTTGGCTTGTGGAACTAGGTCCAGAAGTAAATCCGGCTCCAGCCACATGGGCAGGACCCTGGTCCTTCTCTCTGTCATTCTATGGTTGCCCTCAGTTTAACGGGTCAGCTTTAACCTCCCGGTGACTTCCTGAACATTAGCAAATGGCTGTGCAGTCCCTGGCCTCACATCCACATCCCACCCCATCCAGAAAGAGAGTTTCTTGTCCTCTAACACTCCAAGGAAAGTACTGGACTCCACTTAACTGGTCACGTAGCCCAGGAGAGTCCCATGTGCTGATTGGTGTCACCCTGAAGCAGTCACTGCCGATAAGACCCTGATTATTTAGGCAGCTAATGCCCCAACCCACCCAAATCTCAAAGCTACCATGTATGTGGGAGAAGTGAATGGGTACTGGAGAGGCACCAGCAGTGTTCCCTAGACCACCTACCACCTCAAGTCACTGTCTAGGCCAGACAAGTACATAAGTAGGCCTGTGTGCATCTTAAGGTTGGGCTTTGTTTGAGAGTCCTTGAAAAATAGAAAAATCACTCCTTAGCTCATGGACCTCACAAAATGAGGCCAGGGGCCAGATTTGGCCCAAGGGCCATAGTTTGCTAACCCCCTGATCTAGATTATTATGGTGCTTGTAGCACCTAAATCTATCTTATTAGTTTGTCTCCCTGTGTAATGGAAGCTCTGTGAGAGCAGGAACTGTGTCTCTCTTCACCACTGTCTTCTCAACACCTAGAAGGGCACTGGGATAAGTAGACGCTCCATAAATATTCACTGGATAATGACTCTGAAGATTTTCTGGCAGGGGACACACCAGGACCCAGTGACCTGGGTTTTTCTGCCTCTCCCGTCTACGGGACACAGCTGCCCCCATACTGACCAGCACTGGAATGGGCAGAGCTTCTGTGGGTCTACAAGGTGTCTTTATGCAAATCAGGAAAAGGTAAAACCCTCTGGCTGATGCAGCCCAGCACCCTAGAGCATGGTGAGTGGGTGGGGACTGAATTCCAGCCCCCACCTGCCACCTTGCAGGGCACCCTTGGATAGGACACGTTGTGTGAGCTGTGTACAGCAGCTATGGGGTGGGGTTCTAAGTCTGAGTTCTAAGACTTCACCTCCTTTTATTGTTCCAAGACTTTGTTGCAAAATCCTTTGCTTGTACTCTGCCTACTGCTTTTGCTCTCTTTCACCAACCGCCAATCCCCTCTTCTTCCAGTTCTTTTCACAAAAGGACCGTGATTCGCACCTATTGAATTGTAATTCTCGTTTGGCACTTGGAAGTGCTTCCAAGTATAATAGAGTGTGGCATGGCAGGGGGGTTGGGGGAGGGTTGTTGTGGTTGGGCTGGGACCCCTGTCCTTGTGCTTACAGTGGGGACTGGAAGAGTCCCAGCCCACGTTATCAAAGGAAGGGGAAGCGGCTGTAAAAATACAGTAAAACGTTGAGGGTTCTTCCGTCTGGAAAGATAATGGCTAAGAAGGAATAATATGTTGGACCATGAATGTGATGGGGAGGGTGGTCATGAACTCACTCATCAGATCCTGAACTAGAACCAGGGGGCTGTGCTTAACGCTTGAGAGAATTATGTTCAGAAACAAAAGGAGAAAATCCAACTTGACTCTGTAGGTGGTAAGCTCATGGAACTCATTACCCCAAGCAAGAGTCAGAGCAGAAATAAAAATAAAAATGCCCAGAAACGCCGTGGAAGACTTTGCTGTTGACAGGCTGTATGGACTGATTAAAGGGATATCGGGATTGTAGTCTCAGGGGGCGTTGACAGGGGGCGTAACTGGTTGTTCACAGTGCTTTCCTTCATGCCTCCCTGCCCGACCCCCACCCCCACCCCCACCCCCGACCCCCAGATCACAGAGTAAGACCAGGAGCCCAGGCTGCCCACCCCACTCCCACCCCCGGCCAACACACACCCTAGGCATCAGGAGAGGGGGCCTCCCAGATGAAAAGTGGCTCCCAACCTGGGTTTTCCTGGGCCGGCCACAATCTATTGCTGAGAATCTGAGGGTCACAGAGACAGTAAAATGGTGCCTGTGGAAACTTTACAGAGATGTCTACTCTACCGCATGGTAACTCACCTATGGTCATGACTACAGCTGACATATATTATGTCCAAGATGCTGTTATAAGCACTTACTCATTGAATCCTATGACAACCTGTAAGCCGGGTACTATTATTTCATCCTCCTATTTGACAGTAGAGAAAAGTAAGGCACAGAGAAATAGCTTTGTCAAGGTCCCACAGCTGATAAGGGATCCAGGATATCAACTCATTCTTCCTGACTCTGGAGTCAATAATTTCTTCTTCCCCGTAAAACTGGGGTTGGGGCCATCCCTATAATTCTGCTGGGGAGACACCACTCGGCCCCAACAGTGTTCATGAAGGAATGCAGGCTTGCTGTGGCTGTATCCATTTTTAAAGAAAAGTCATGAGGCTCAGCACTGGGTGCATCAAACAGATCCAGCTAAATCAGCTCAGTCACCTGACTGCTGACCTCTGTTCTACTCACACCACCTCTCCTGAGACACTCCTGGGGATGGGATGCTATTGTCCATGTCCGTGGATGACACATGTTGCTACGATGGACTCCGAGCAAAGCAGAGGAGACTGGGGGGATAAACATATGGAAGAACCTTAGGGGCAAAGGCCACCAGGCTGGGCTTCTTCTGTGTCTGGAGATCTGCCCCCAAGGGAACAGGTTTGGTCCTGCCACTCAGTGACATTTCTGGGTCCCTTGCAGTCCCAGGACTCAAAGAATCTATGAATTTTGTCACAGAGAGCAACATCTGAGGCTCTAAGGCACAGAGAGATGTTTGGATGTGTGGGAAGATAGGCTCTGTGGCATGGAACCTGATTGTCATTACCAAGCTCAAAGACCACACAAAGTGGGCAGAACCCAAGGTTACGCCTTAGACTTGGTGCGTGCTCAGACAACTGGCAGGGCAGAGGCAGGGCAAGGAGTCTGTGGCATCATCAGGTGGAGCTGTGCCATCCGAGGTCACCTGCAGGGTTGGGCGGGTTGGGCGGGTTGGGCACCGCACGTCAAAGGCACTGGGCGCGCCAGGCCTTTGTCCAGTTTGCTCAGAGGCACTTGTGTTAAGCTGAGCACTTGCACTTGTGAGGTTGTGTCTGCCCAGAGGGACCTTTTCTCATTCACAGCAAGGCTCCCTGAAGAAGTTCAGCGGGACCCTGAAGAAGTTCGGGGTGCTACTGCACCCTTCGACACCCCCTACTCCATTCTATGTATTTCTTTCCATCTTTTCTACTGTTGAGAGTGCAGGAGGGATTTGGGTACCCCCTCCTTCCTGGGGATCAGCACACACCAAGGATAAAGGCACATAGCATAGAGTCTGATACACTGCTTCCAGGAAGGACTCCAGGCTTGATGGCAGCACTGAGGACACCGGCATCCAGAGCTCCCACTCTCCTCCTCAACATACTGGTAACCCCCCGCCAGCCAGTGGTCCTCGGAGGAAGACTTGGGAGGGTAAGGGGGCCAGGCTGCAAGAGGACCTGGGCTCCATTCCTCATTCTGTGCAGGGAGTTGGGGAGCCCAGTGAGAGCAAAGTCCATCCCCCCAACCCCTGCAGCAGGAAATGGAGAAGAGGCCACACCTGGGCACAGGAGCCTTTATCGCCCAGGAGCCCCACCCTCATAACTGTGGCTGACCCAGTGTCTGGATCCTGTCCAAACACATTGCAGCTCTCCCTAGAGGGAAGCCAGCGGAGGAACACGGTCTCACTTAATCCTCACAGTTTCTCTTTTTACAGACGAGGAAATGGACCAAGGTCACATAACTAGTAAACTGCAGAGCTGGGCTTTGAACCTGAGGTGGACACTCTGGCCTCTTCCCAGGTCCCCCAGCCCCAGGAATGGTCCTGTCTGAAGGTTGCTGCCTCATCCAACTCCATGATACAGGGGAATACAGAAACCCAGGCCCTGGACTCTAAAGGGGGAGCCTGGCTTCGTGGGATCCAGGACGGGGCTTCTGTTCAGCCCCATTACATTTCAACATCTCCCTCTGCCAGTCGCTTTTCTCGCTCTCCCGGAGACTGCTGCACCCCAAAAACTCTCTGCACCCAAACCTCCTCCCTCTTAGAGTTGGCTTTTGGGGCATTCCACCTGCACCCACTTCCCTCTATGATATGCTGCCTCCCCACCTCAAGCTTACCGGGAGAGAAAAACCAGTAATCCAGAGATGGACAACAGCAGGAAGCCACCACCACCCCTAGTCAAGGGAGGGACAGAGCAGGGGACAGTGTTTCCTGAGCCCAGGGATCACCCAGTGGAAGCTGGAACCACAGGGGGTCACAGGGGGGCTGTCTGGGAGAAACAGAAGCCTCTGCTGGTGACACCCCTGAAGCTGGGATTGTTTGGATGAGACCCTGGCTGCTTCTTTCCTTCCTGTTTGAATTTCATGATTATCAGACTACTTATAAGCACACACCGCTTACACCTTGGTTTAAATTCCCACATATTCAGGTGATACTTAAAAATTTAAGTCACTTCGGGATCCATAAAAATATGCTCATTTCAAAGAGAAATATTGATGTAAAATGATATGCTGGGGGCTCAGGGCATCTTGAGCCCCAGCCCCAGCCCTCACACCTTTACAGGCCAGAGTTTTCGTTGCTGCCATCCTTCCCAGATACGGCAAATTAAGTAGCTAAAAATAGCTCTGAGAGCCCCTTAGCAAAGCTTGGACCCATCCTTTGGAGGATTCCTACAACTATAGAATTTTGGTGGACTTCTGGGCATTAGAGTCACCTCAAGGCTTTGTCATCTCAGCCTAGATCAGTGGTTCTCAACCTGTGGGTTGAGACCCCTTTGGGGGTCGAACGAAATTTTCATAGGGGTCACCTAAGACCATCGGAAAACACAGGTATTTACATTATAATTCATAACAATAGCAAAATTACAGTTATGAAGTATGGTTGGGGGTCACTACAACATGAGGAACTGTATTAAAGGGTCACGACATTAGAAAGGTTGAGAACCACTGGCCTAGATGGTTGCTTGTTTATATGTACATGTGTACGTATGTATGAGAGGTGTGTGTGTGTGATGTGTGTGTACGTGAGGTGTATATGTGTGCATGTGTATGTGTGTGCATGTGTATGTGTATAGTAGGTGTGTGTGTGTACATGTATGTATGAGATGTGTGTGCTTTTATGTGTATGTGCCTGTGAGTTGTGTGTTCATGTGTATGTATAGTCTCCACTCTTGTAGTTCACATGAGAATGGCTGTCCATGCACATCTTTTAAAACTAAGAGGGCTCACTGGCATTTGTAATAGATAGAATGTGAATATATCTGATTTGTATTCAAATGAAGAGAAAGCTCCTCCGGCCTGTCCCTAGGGAAGGCAAACAAGATCCCGTGGAGAGAAGAGGAAAGAGGATCCCAGCCTGCTCCTGGCTCCAGGAGGCCAGGCCCAGCCCTGAGAGGGCTCTTATCAGCTGCCATCCCAGTTTCCTGTTTGCAGTGAGCCGGGACCTGGGCTGAAGGCACATCTGCTTCTGTTTATTCCTCCTCTTTATCTTAATGGACCCCCGCCCCCATGCTCCCTGGAATAACCCTCTTTATCAGAGAGGTAGAGATGCTCAGGTACCTCCTTGCCCCTGCGAAGACCCAGAGAGGGAAGGTAGGAGAGGGCAGGCTGGAGACTTAGTGTCCCAGGTCCAGGCTCCTTACTAAGCACTGTCCTGGCCTAACTGCGTACTCACGCGTCAAGGGGGAAAGAGGAAAAGGCCAAAGACTCTCCTGAGAAGGAAAGCAGGAAATGGGCAGGTTGCTCAGGGCGGCCTTAGCTCTAAGAGACTTAATTACATGTGAATTTCGGGTTACACCTAGGCTATTAACTACAACTGGACATTCCTGTTGGGAGGAGGAAGTTTTCTCTCATTGAGAGATAACAGAAAGTCACTCGCCCTTGAACCAGGACAGTCCGTTTTGTTCTACAAGAACATTAGGGGCCCTGCTAGTCGGTAAGGCACCTTCCCCCAGGCAGTCACAGCCCATGACCTGGCAAGTCCCTGTCCCCTCCCCACCCCCAACCCCCGCCTTCTCTTCCCCAGCGCCCTGGGACCAGCAGAGCCAGGACAGTTACGTAATCAGAGCAACTCTCTCCTGGATGTCCCTTTCATTAACCTGGCCAGCTTGAATAGACCAGGAGCAGGAAAACTGCTTCTAGCTGTGAGGAGTTGAAAGGCTTTTAACACTCACTTGATCCAAAATCCCTGCTCCAATTAATTCCATGCTAAGGTGGAGTTGTAGGAAGTCTTTCTGATCTCATTCCAGGCCTGACCCAGGTTATCCTAAACTGTGATTATTGGCAATTTAGAATTAATGAAAAGGGACCAGATTTCTCAAGGACTATTTTCTTTAAATTTTGCTTAATGCCTATCATCTGCAAGCATAACTGTTGTTTGTTTGTCTTTTCTAAATTGTAGGTATTTTGCAGTTCAGTCCTTCTTAAGTTGTTTTATTTTACTGTAGCAAACTTGGCAATATAGAATGGCGATTCTGAACTTGATTTTGGAATCAGAAAACCTGAGATCCAATTTTCACTCCTCCACTTGCTAGCTGAGCGGTCACAGGCATTCAACTTAACTTCTCCCCACCCCGATTTCCTCATCTGTAAAATGGGACTAAGTAAGAGTGCTTACCAGAAAGAATTTGTATGTGATTAATGAGGTGATGCATGGAAAACACTTGCACGGTGCCTGGCACACAGTGCCTAGTAAACATTGGTTATTCTTCAGCTCACTTCAAATGGGTAAGGAAAGTGACACCTTACCTATGGGTAGTTAGAAGGATGATTGTTTTCTGTCCCTGGGAGAAATGGCAACCTCAAGTCTAGGGCAGGGAAAGTGTGCCTGGAGCATCAAATAGTTTCAGGACACAAGAAAAGACACAGGAGCTCCTGGAAGGGGTTCTCATTGGCCAAATTTGGAACAATTTGAGCATCAAAATGAATAATGGCTATAATGGGTAACACAATAAAAAAAAATACATGTGTCCATAGTGGCATTCAAAACAGGAGGAAAGAGAAGGGAAATATCAGCTAATAAAAACAGTAGAAAGAATGATAAAATTAGAAATCACACTTTTGTAGCCCCCAATAAAATTAAGGAAAATTATCTATCAATGGAACCACTGGATGAAAAGTTATTTGAGAGTAAGATATTCACATTAGGTTACTCTAATCACTTAAAGATGGTTTACTCATTACCCTTTACAAAGGAGAGATCCTATGGGTACCATCTTAACCAAGCTATCAAACTGAACATCACTAATAATGCAACAATTATGCACCTTCTGATGTGATAGAATCTGAAATACACAATACCACCTATGAATTATTCCTATCAAAATGATGAACATGAATCTAATCAAGCCTCATGACCTACATTGTAGTTTACAGGAAGTATGGATATCGAGGGACAAATTAAATTATACCAGGAGGAATCAAAAAGACAAATTCACAGTGTGGAGCCTACTATAGGACACTGACCTGTGACAAAGGCTCTCTCCCTGGCCAGACTTGACTCAGCCTTCTTGGAACCCTCTTTCAACTAGGCCTCCACCTTGGTCCCTACACTGTCTTGGGCCTGCCCAGCCCAGTCTTAGCAAAGAACCTGACAAATCAATCCTCCACTCTTAATATCTAATCAAGTTCCTCATCTTACCCTTGATGTCTATGCCCTTGACTTGTCTTTAGCAACAATCCCCCTACCCTTGATGTCTCCTAATAGTACTTTTCCATCCAGCGACCCCCTCATCCTACTCTTTGGCTATAAACGCCCACTTGTCTTTGCTGTATTTTGAGGTGAACCCAATCTCTCTCCTCAATTACAATAATCTTGACTAAAATCTTCCTTATTGTTTGAGAATAATCTTTAATACCCAGACAGTTCAAAAAGTTAAGGTTATAAAAAAGGTAGATTACATTAGAATAAAATAAATTCAAGAGATATAACTATCAAGTAATATAAGATTATCTTGACTGAATTCTAAACAAAACAGAAAAGAAAAAATCTACCAAAAGTATTTTGAGGACAATTGGATTCTTTTAATTATGGATTGGCTATTATAGAATTATTGTTCATTTCCTTAGGTGTGATAATAGTGTTAGTAATGGGGAACATATCCTTACTCCTATGAGATACCTGCATTTTTAGTAACACCGATCTTATTTATTTATTTATTTATTTATTTATTTATTTATTTAATATATATATTTTATTGATTTTTTACAGAGAGGAAGGGAGAGGGATAGAGAGTTAGAAACATCGATGAGAGTGAAATATCGATCAGTTGCCTCCTGCAAGCCCCCTACTGGGAATATGCCCACAACCAAGGTACATGCCCTTGACCGGAATCGAACCTGGGACTTTTCAATCCATAGGCCGACGCTCTATCCACTGAGCCAAACCAGTTAGGGCAACACTGATCTTTAGAGGTACTATTAATTTTCTTGAACTGCCATAACAAATTTCTACAAACTGGATAGTTTACAACCACAAAATTTATCTTCTCCCAGTTCTGGAAGCTGGAAGTCTGACACCAAGGTACCAGCAGGGCCATGCTCATCCGAAGGCTCTGGAGGAGGATCTTCCCTGGCTTCCTCCCAGCTGCTGGTGGTGGCCAGCAATCCTTGGTGTTCCTTGGCATGACAGCATTAACTGCAATCTCTGCCTCCAGAGTCCATGTCCTTCACTGTGTATCTCTCATCACATCTAATCTCTCTCTCTCCTTATAATGACACCAGTTATTGGATTTAGGGCCCACATAATCCAGTACACTCTCATTTTAACTTGATTACATCTGCAAAAACCCTATTTATAAATAAGGTCACATTCACTGGTATCAGAGGTTAGGACTTCAACCGACCTTTTGGGGAAATGTAATTCAACCCACAACATAATTCAACCCATGTCAGGATGTGTGAAATTTACTTTAAGATGTCTCAGCAAAAAAACTTTTAGCTAGAGTGGGGGGGGGAGGGGCGGGGAACACAAATGTAGTGAAATGTTAGTAACTGTGGAACATAACAATAACAATTTATTATTAGATATACTAGAGGCCGACGCACGAAATTCTTGCCAGGGGCTCAGCCCTCGCAGCCTCAGCTTCATCCGGAAGGTCGTTCTGCTATTCAGTCTAATTAGTATATTAGCTCTTTATGATATAGGATATTTCACAATAAATTAATATATCCAAAGTAAGTTTATTTCTACTGAACATCAGTAGAATTTTTTTATTCCTCTCTCAGCCACTCTTATCTCTCCTATGAATGTATGCTTTTTTTTTTTAGTGTCTAATAAATGTATTATAATCCTAGGAAGCAAGAATAGAAATAATGAAGAAACTTAAATCCATATTATTAGCAGTTTTGTGACCGTTTTAGTCCTAAGTATAGTAGTTAACTTTGGAATCATGCTGTGTGTTTTGACATCTACTTCTTAAGTCATTTAAAACACTGAGAAGGCAATAGTCAACCTTTCATTTTAATCAATAAATTTTGATTAAATAAATTTGAAATTAAAAGGTAAGTATTTAGAAACAACTAATGTACAAACTTAGTAAGTTTTACTTTATTAGTTGTGCAAGCAATGTAAATATTTAAGAGTGTTGGTTGATGATAAAAAGAATGTCAATTGCCCAATAAATGAGGAAGATGAATGAAGGGGACCTTAAGCAGAGTGTACTTAGCTGTGGATAATCCTCCCCACACGAAATCTCCCTGGACATTAACGAGCTCATCCACTGAGTGGCAGATGGTTCTTCATTTCCTGACACCTTCACATTTTAGTGGATTTAGGGAGGGGGCCAAGGCTTATGCACATGTTTTATCCGCTATCTTCAATGGGAAGTCCTCAGAACACACAGTTTTCAACCCTATTGTTATTGAAGTAGGCTTCCTCATGTAAACCTAGTCTCAGTTTCAAAATGGAAGTTGAGGAGAAATATGACTTGATTCACATAGTTTGAAGACCACTTTCCAAAAATGTTTTTGGCCTGCATGGTTGTCTGAATTACCAGTCTAAGTATAATTGCCTGACCATCATGTGTGTGTATACACAGCTCAACCCCAAAGCCCTGGCCTTGTTCCTTCTGATGAAACACCAGAGCCCACAAACAGAAGGTTCCCCTTCTCTCGCCCTGGAATAAACAGGAAGGTCTCTTGGAACTGTGGTCTTACGGCTTCAGCCCTGCCCCTAATTTCTTCAGACTCTTTACTAAGAACTGAGTCATTGCAACATCGTGTTCAGCCAGCTGTCTCAGCACAAGAAAAGCTTTGCTGTGGCATGAGGTTTTGTGGGCTGCAAACTACCTCTAGGTCAGCAAATTGAACTCCACAGTGTGGCTATGGAGTCCAGCTGCATCTAGCTAGGAGCTGTCTCACTTCACTCTCTGGACACTGGCTCTTCTGGCGCTTGGGATACAAGGCCACTCTGTGGGTGTTGAAGGTACAACACTTCAAAATCCTCAACCACTGGAGGACACAGGCTTGAACTCAGAATCTTATTTTCTCCACCATGGCTCCAGGGTATGTGAAAGTAGCAGTACTCATCCCTGCAGGTATTGAGATTCCTGGGTGGACTGAGACATAGCTGGAAGATGCCGCTCTATTTCTTTGTTCCTCGGTTTCATCTACTTACCACTAGTGTTTCTTTGACCCAAACATAGTCTTTTGTCTCAGTTCCCTTTCATGGAAAGTTTTAAAAATGATGTCACAACAGATGGCAAACTGGTCTATCTAGATGGGGCTTTCTTTACAAAGAGCAGTGTCTTGAGGAGGTGGCGTCACCCTGTTTGGGAACTGGGTCTCAGATTTATACTGGATAAATCCCTCAGCAACTAAGTCATGTTAAAAATTCAAAACAAGGCTTAGCTAGTGTGCTCAGAGGATAGAGCGTCAACTTGAGTCAGAAGGGTCCCAGGTTTGATTCCAGTCAAGGGCATGTACCTCGGTTGTGGACTCCTCCTCGGCCCAGGCCCTGGTCAGGATGCATACAGGAGGCAACCAACCAATGTATTTCCCATACATCAATATTTCTCTCTGTTTTTCCCTGTCTCTTCCACTCTCTCTAAAAATCAATTTAAAAATATCTTTGGAAGAAACCAAGATGGTGGCATAGGTAAACATCTAAACTGCTGCCTCAAACAACAATTTCAAAACTACAACTAAAAGACAAAATGGACATCATCTAGAACCACAGGAAGGCTGGCTGAGTGGAAATTCTACAAGTAAAAGGAAAGAGAAAAGCACACTGAAACTCAGAGGAGCTGCAGAAGGTAGAAGTACGTAGGCACATGGGCAGAAGGGCTGGCAATTGAGTGTGTGGCTGGCTTTCTCAATCAGGAGGGAGACAAAAGCTCTCAGCTGATCTGAACTCTGGTTCCAGGTGAGATTCTAGGAACCCTGACTCACTCGGGGAGAAAATGGACTGTCTGGCAGCCGGCGAAACTCGAGGGCAGCTTTCTCTCAGAGGTGCATGCAGCAATTACCACAGGACACTGAGACCCAGGGGCCTCTTAGGAAAGGTTTGATGGGAAGCCATTGCTGTCTGCTCCGCCCTGAGACTCCAACCCACCCACGCTGAGCACAGAGGGTTTTGTAAGTCTTGTCTCATAAAGGTGTCTCTAGCACAAAAGTTCTCCAGCGTAGACACAGCTGATTCTCACAGCCAATTTGCCTGGAAGTCAATTCCTCCCAGTGATACCAACAACAATCAAGGCTTAACTATAATAAGGCTGTACACACAGCCCACAAAGGGGTGCACCAAGAGTGTCCACCTCAAGTAACTGGGGAGGCTCAGCCACTAGGCCCTATAGGACACCTAGCACACAAAACTACTCTGTCAACACAGGGAAGCAGCCAAAATGCAGAGACAAAGAAAGAGGTCACAAATGAAAGAAATGGAGGAAAGCAAATAACTGGATATAGAGTTCAAAACCATGGTTATAAGGTTTTTCAAGAATTTCCTAGAAAAGGCCGATAAATTTAGTAAAACCCTTGAGAAAATAAAGAAGGACCAACGAGAAATTAATCATACACTGACTGAAATAAAGAATAATATACAGAGATCCAACAGCAGACTAGAGGATTGCAAGAATAAAGTCAAAGATTTGAAATACAAAGAAGCAAAAAACACTCAACCGGAAAAGCAAAAAGAAAAAAAGAATCCAAAATTATGAAGATAGTGTAAGGAGCCTCTGGGACAACCTCAAGCATACCAACATCAGAATTAAGGGAATGCCAGAGAAGAGAGAGAGCAAGATACTAAAAATCTATTTGAAGAAATAATGACTAAAAACTTCCCACATCTAGTGAAAGAAATAGAGTTACAAGTCCAGGAAGCACAGAGAACCCCAAACAAGAGGAATCCAAAGAGGAACACACCAAGATACATCATAATTAAAATGCCAAGAGCAAAAGACAGAGAGAGAATATGAAAAGCAGCAAGAGAAAAACAGTTAATTACCTACAAGGGTCCATCCATATGACTGTCAGCTGATTTCTCAACAGAAACTATGAGGGCCAGATCGGAGTAGCAAGAAATATTCAAAGTGATGAATAGCAAGAACCTACAACCGAGATTACTCTACCCAGCAAAGCTATCATTCAGAATTGAAGGGAAGATAAAGAGCTTCACAGATAAGAAAAAGCTGAAGAAGTTCATCAACACCAAACCAGTATTATATGAAATGCTGAAAGATACTCTTTAAGAAGAGGAAGAAGAAAAAAAAGATAAAAATTATGAACAACAAATACATATCTATCAACAAGTGAATCTAAAAATCAAGTGAATAAAAAAATCTGATGAATAGAATAAACTGGTGAATATAATAGAATCAGGGGCATAGAAAGGAAGTAAACTGACAATTCTCAGGGAGAAAGAGGTGTGGAGGGTGCGGGAAGAGACTGGACAAATATTGTACACCTATGGATGAGGACAGTGTAGGGTGGTAAGGGTAGAGGGTGGGGTGGGAACCAGATGGAGGGGAACTATGGGGAAGGGAAGAGGAACAATTGTATAATTTGAACAAGAAATATTTATTAAAATTTTTTTTTCGGGTGAGGTTTAAAAAAATAATAAAAATTAAAACAACTCAGAAAATATTTACATGAGGCCTGCTGCTATCCAGGCCTCCCAAATACAGATGTGAAAACCAGAGTTGCTTCCTTTCAGGAGCTCTTTGACTATGGAGAAAGACCAACATTCTAGTGGAGTACATTTTTTACTACACAGCACTCATTCACATTTCTGGTAATAGAACCCCATGTTGACCCTGGGGAGAACTCCTTCATTCAGTCTATGTGTTTTCAATGGAAAAGATTCTACCCCTAACTCTAGAGCTGAGGTATAAACTTAGGTCATAGTGTTACGGATGAGCATAAAACTTAATCAGAGCCGATGATATGCATGAGATGTTTGCTGATATTATTCGGGGCAAGGTACTAGTTACTTTTTGCTAGGGTTGCTACCAGAGCCTAAGAATGAGGCCAACATAGCAAAAGACAGATCTGAATGAGAGAAACTGAGCTCCTTGGTCAAGCCATTCTTTTTTTTTTTTTTTTTTTTTAATTTTTTACACAGAGGAAGGGAGAAGGATAGAGAGTTAGAAACATCAATGAGAGAGACATCAATCAGTAGCCTCCTGCACGCCCCCCACTGGGGATGTGCCTGCAACCAAGATACATGCCCTTGACTGGAATTGAACCTGGGACCTTTCTGTCCACAGGCCAACGCTCTATCCACTGAGCCAAACCGGTTTTGGCCAAGCCATTCTTGATGTTCCATATATTCTTAGACTTTTCTGCTAGCTGTCCCAAAAATTATTTCTATTTGTTGAAGTTAGTTAGATGGAATTCTCTGTCATTTGCAATGAGTAGTAGGTTGAATAGTGCCCCCCCAAAATTCTCATCCAGCCTGAACTTCAGAATGTGACCTTATTTGCAAATAGAATCCTTGAAGATATAATTAGTTAAGGATGTTGAGATGATCTCATCCTGGATATAGGGTGTGTCCCAAATCTAATGACTGGTGTCCTTATAAGATGAGAAGACAAAGACAGTCAGACATGGAGAAGAAAGCCAAGTGAAAAGAAAGGCAGAGTGACGCCACCAAAGGCCAGGGAATGCCTGCGTCCTCAGAAGCGAGGAAAGGGCAAAGAAGGATCCTCCTCAAGAGCATTTGGAGTGTGTGTGACCCTTCTGACACCTTAAAAAACATTTTTTTTTTCAATTACAGTTGACATTCAATATGATATTCTGACACTTTGATGTAGAACTTCTAGCCTCTAGATCTGTAACATTTCCATTGTTTTAAGCCATCCAACAACTCTCTGCTCCTCCCTCCCCTCAGCCTCTGGCATTCACTTTCTACTTCCTGTCTCTGTGATTTGATTACTCCACGTATAAGGAAGCTTTCTTGTATTTACCTTATACTACATTCCTGGCACCTTTATTGAGTATTCCCATAAGACAGCAAATGTAACAACAGCTACTGTTTGTTGTGTACAGGCATTGTGCCCAGGGCTGTATGTCCAATAGTTCTAATCTTCCCAGTATCTCTACCAAGTAGATGGTATTCTGCCCATTTTACAGGTAAGAAGAGAGTGGCCCAAAGAAATTACGCGAACTGCCTCAGTTACGAGTTTCACAGCTCGTAATCTCGTAATCGGGAGAGGGAAGATTTGTGCTCCTTCCTGTCTAAGCCAAAGCCAAGGCTCCTTCCATACAATCTCAAAAGCCTCACGTCGGTGCCCTCGGGGTGACTGCTTCTACAAACTGTTGATCTTGTCTCTCAAGTGTTGATTCTGGGCTTCACTCTCACAGGAAAACCCTATGGCACATTCTTTTTTTCCCCTTGTAGCCCAGTTATAAAACACAACTCTATTAATATCATGAGAGAACAAAAGGAAGTCTTTCTAAAAAAGCAAATTCTATCACCTGGTCACAATTCCAAAGAGCACTCTTGCCCCCGGTGACTCCCATGGTCTCATCCTCACTCCCTGCTCTCTCTCCAGCAGCCATCCTGTCTTTTCCTAAACACAGAAACAGATGCCACAGTTTGCACTTCGCCACATTTGAATTCTTTTTCCTGTATAAGACTGCGCCTCATCTGAGGGAAGCGTAGACAATGATGAGCAATAACTGTATGTTTGCTAGGGTTGCCCTAGCGAAGTGGCTGAAGTGACAAGAAAGCCTCACAGCTCTGGAGATGAGAGGTCTGAGGTGAAGGTGAGGGTGGGATCCGTTTTTTCTGAGGCCTCTCAGGCTTGTAGACAACTGTCTTCTCTTTGTGTCTTCATACAGCTTATTGGTCTGCTTAGACTTTATAGCAAAATACCATCGACTGGGTGGTTTAAGCAACAGACATTGATTTCCCTCCACCATGGGGCCTGGAAGTCCAAGGTCAGGGTGTCAGCATTGGTCACACTGGGTGAGGGTTTCCTTCCAGGCGGCAGCCTCCCGAGGCTGACAGCAGAGCAGAGGAAGCACCTCCTCCTGGCTCTTATCCAGGCGCTCCGTGGTCGGCAAACTGCGGCTCGAGAGCCTCATTTGGCTCTTTGGCCCCTAGAGTGTGGCTCTTCCACAAAATACCACGGCCTGGGAAAGCCTAATTTGAAGAAGTGGCGTTAGAAGTTTAAGAAATTTGGCTCTCAAAAGAAATTTCAATCATTGTACTGTTGATATTTGGCTCTGTTGACTAATGAGTTTGCTGACCACTGCAGGCACTGATCCCATCCTGGGCTCCACTCATGACTTCATCTAATTTGAATTTTCTCATGAAGGCCCACCTCCTACTACCATCGTGTTAAGGGTTATGCAGTTTCAACATCTGAATTTGGGAGGACACAAGCATTCAGTCTACAACAGGGTCCAACCCTCACAACCTCATTTAAATCTATATGTCTCCCAAAGTTTCCATCTCCAGATACCATCACCGTGGGCTTCAACATATGAATTTGGGGGGAGGGGAGGGCCAGACTTTAGTCCATAACACATTGTCTTTTCTCTCTACCAATCTGTGTCCAAATTTCTTCTTATAAGGACATTACCTCCATGACTTCATTTAACCTTAATTACCTCTACAAAAAGCCTTTCTCCAAAGATAGTCACATTCCGAGGTCCTGGGAGTTAGGATTTCAACAGGAGAATTTAGGGATGAAATACAATTCAGCTCCAAACACTAGTCTTTGAGCCGCACAGAATGTAGAGGTTTTTCCTTCGAGCATTACAGGCGATCCCTTGCCTGTGATATCGCCAAGGACTCTCCGTTCTCCACCCTCCCTCACTCCTGGCAACTTGTTAATGAAATGTTCAACTAGAAAAGTTGAAAAAAAAGCACAATGATCATCCATGTGCCCACCACCCAGATTTAATAATTGCTGCCACTTTGCTCTATTTATATATATGCATTTTTTTGCTAAAATGCTTGAAAGTAAGTTTTAGAAATTAGCTGTCACCCCTAAATATTTCAGTATGAACCTCTTAAAAATAAACATAGGGCCACTACCATGCCTAAGAGAATTTACTGTAATTTCTTCATCTTATTTAATATCCAGTCCATATTTAGATAGTCTTTCTTACCATTTATTTTTTTGACATTGACTGTTTTAAAAAAACAGACTTGATTTATGTAGAATAATCCATCCTCTGGATTTTTTAGATTGTTTTCTGTAGTGCCATTTAATTTCCTTTGTTCCTTTATTTCCTCTAAACTGGGCTTTGTCTTTTTTTTTTTAATATATTTTATTGATTATTTACAGAGAGGAAGGGAGAGAGATAGAGAGCTAGAAACACTGAGAGAGAAACATCAATCAGCTGCCTCTTGCACACCTGGGAAATGCCCACAACAAATGCCCTTGACCAGAATCGAACCTGGGACCTTTCAGTCCGCCGGCTGACGCTCTATCCACTGAGCCAAACGGATCAGGGCTGGGCTTTGTCTTTTTTGTTAATCCTTACCTGAGGATATTTTTCCCATTGCTTTTCAGAGAGAGAGTGGAAGGGGTAAGGGAGGAGGAGGGAGAGAGAGAGAAACAGAAAGCGAAAGAGAAACATTGATGTGAGGGAGACATATTGATTAGAGGTAGAGATATAACTATAGCTATAGATAATATAAGTATAGATAGACATAGACATGGACATAGACATAGATGTAGACGTAGACATATAGACATAGACATAGACACAGATATAGGTGTATTCCCTAACTTTTCTGTTTCTCTGAAGAACTCCTTAGTTCATTATGACTTATTTCTTTCCTAGAACCCTAGTTGAGAAATTAGATGCTTAGGTTAAAGTTAACTATTTGTGGCAAGAACATTTCACATCATGTGACATCCAGAACCCCATTATGTGTCGTAGTCCCTCTATTAATGATGCTTAATTTGGACACTTGATCACAGATTTCTAACATATAAAGTCATTTTCCCCCTTGTGATTAGCAAATAAATCTGTGGGTTGGCATTTTGGCACCATGCATGTATCCTGTTTCTCAACTAGTTTTCACCCAGTTGATCTTGGTACTCATCGACAATGCTTGCCTGCCCATCATTAGGTGCCCTCTCAACAACTTAATCTTAAGGAAGTTTACTCCTCATAAGGCTATAGCACAAAAATAGCTTAACATACAGTGATTAGTGTGTACAATAGGATTAATCTAAATCTCTTACTCTTAGAGGACTTTATCTTTCCTGCAAATTCTCTAACTCCTTGGTCTGTGGAGACCAAGCCTAGCTGGTTGGTTTCCAGTGACTGGAAGTTATTTGTAGAACATTGATTTTGGTGCCTAAAAACAAGAATCAGGACCATTTGTGGGGTCAGGTGGATAGGGAGGAGAAGTGCCAAGGAGAAATAAAGCAAACTAAATAGATGTGACGTTAGGAGCAGGAGAAGCTAAAGGAAGTACCCGAAGCTGACAGGAGAGTGGAAGGGGTAAGGGAGGAGGAGGGAGAGAGAGAGAAACAGAAAGCGAAAGAGAAACATTGATGTGAGGAAGACATATTGATTAGTTGCCTCCCACCTAAACCAAGGGTGGGAAGTAAACCTGCAAACCAGGTCCGTGTCCTTGACCAGGAATGGAACCCTAGACCCTTTGGTATGCAGGCCAATGTTCTAACCACTGAGCACATCAGTCAGGATTAAATTGGGCTTTTTCTTCAAGGGTCCCTCACCTGAATTACATAACATGAAAATATTAAATAATTGGTCACAGACCAACAGATATGAGGGACTCAGGGAAGGAGAGATGTTGATGCTCCTGAGAACGAGCCTGATGAGTATCTGCCTTAATTCTAGAGGGTTTCCTTTAAATGGGGCTTCTCTGTCCTCCTAGCAAATGCTTGTTGGATGAGAGTAAGGCAGGTCCACTGGATGGGCAGGAAGATCAAATGATGCCTGAAGGTGCAGTAGCCAGGTGTGGGCCAGGTTGAACCCACACCACACTCCCTCCAAGCAGAGGAGGGTTAAGGTCAGAAGCCAGGGAAGGTCAACAATTCATGCAGGTAGGAGAGAACCCATGCAGGTGACCGACCACAGTGCCAAACACTGCATAAGGAGGAAAGGTGGGTCTTTCTCAGAGGAATTCTGTGAAGGGCAGTGTGCCCTGGAAAGTATAGCTTCTGTGTGCAGGCTGGGAGGGAGTGGGCTGTTCCAGGGCTCCCAGGAGGGGCAGGGACCTCAGCACTCCTGTCCCACCTGCCCCCACCCCCCCCTCTCTCTCTCACACACACACACACACACACACACACACACCGACATTTGGAGCTGCCGGATCACCAGGAAGTGCACTGTTGGAGCTTGTGGCAACCCATGGCAGCAGTCTGGCTTGGCTCTTCCAGCTCCACTTTGCTCCTGCCCCTCCCGGTAAGTGCTGCAGCAGCTTCCTGCAGTTTCCCCATCACCTTATTATTTCGGCACCTGGAAGAGATTAGCGTGGTTGGCAAACCTGGAGAGCTCATTGTGCACTTCCTCTTCAATGTGATCTGTAAAAAAAATGTTGAATGAGATCAGTTCCAGCACTTTCCCTAGAGATCCATGTAAAATCTACAGAGAAGTGTTCATTTATCACTACCCTGGGGTTTCCTGTTTTGAACCTGACCTGTTCTTGGCAGACACTCCACTGGTTTCATCACGTTGAAAGACCCGGACAGACTCACCTTCTCCCCTCCTCTCGTGCCCAACTCCTCTGAGCTGCAGGCACGTGAGCAGGGCTCAGGCCTCTGGGGACCCACAGCAGGAGATGTGACTAAGCCACTTTCTAGTCACCCCCACTTTGGTCTCTGCGTTATTCTTACCCATGTCTTTCCTAGGTAACATTTCATGAAAGTTGGGAGACCATCTCCTTTATTCTGGGGGGTGCAGAGAAAATGCAGGCCCATCTGGAAAACTTGCCATGGTATTCTCAAAACAGAGCAATCCTCAGTGTGGGTGTGCCTTGCCAAGAGGGAACAGATCTAGTTCAGAGTAAAAACCTTGCTGGGCCTGGACTATTCAGGAAAACAATGAGAAAATAGTCATAAAACGGTGAAGATGAGTAATGGAGCTCTATCTACAATCCCCCTGGAAAACTGGCCAGGGCATCCTGAGTTTGTTTCCTTCTGCATTAAATCAGGATTTGTATCTTGACCTTCTAGGGTACTTGTCTGTCCCAGAGCCCACTGTGACCAGCCTGGGACAGGTAATGGGTAGAAGTCCCATGCCCTTCTGGTTACTAACACAGGGAAGGCTCCCTTCAAGGGAACTTTATAGCTAAATCCTAATGACAAAAGCCAGTGCCCATCTACCCAGCGCTCTGCCCCCTCCACCCAGCTTCTCATATCACAGACCCCACCCCTAACTGTGGGTGAGCACCTGACCCAGGGTGTCCAATCTTGGCACCCCATGCCCCTGCCTGGCTGCTCAGGTGACAGATCTAATGCACTTAAAAAACAGGTATGGCGAGCCTGCTGCTTGCCTAACCTAAAATTCATTTTTATCTTATTCCTTAGTAGGGGAAGTCTAATTTTTTAAATTGTGGTGAAACAAAGTTCGCCTAATTCCCACCAGAGGATATTTTACCATTGATTTTTAGAGAGGTGAAGAGACAGAGAAACATCATGTGGATTAGTTTGCCTCTCGCACGTACCCTGAAGCCAGGGATCAGAGCCTGCAACAGAGGTACATGCCCTTGACCTTGACCAGAATCGAACCAGCAGGATGAACTAACACTCTATCCACTGAACCAAACCGGCTCAGGCACGAAGTTCACCATTTTGAAGTGGACGAGTCAGTAGTTAACTCATTGACATGGCTGTGCAACCATCGCCCCTGTCCAGTTCCAGAACATTTTCATCACTCCGTAGACGATCGTATTGGGGCTGGCAGAGCTGCCAGTTGTAAGACTTCATTGCCCCAGGGCCCTTGTGGCTTTGTTTTAGCCGAGGAAATGTAAGCAGAAGTGAGGGACTCCTGGGAAAGCCCCTCTACAGGAAGTGGCACCCAGTCTCCTCTCCTGTTTCTTTATTCTGTGGACCTTGAACATCCGTTGTTCATCGTCTGAGGCCCCAGGGTGGTCAGTACAGGTCTTCTTTAGGAGAAGTTCCCACTGCCACATGCTGCTAATGAAGGCCAGTCCCAGCTCCAGCCCCGACCCACACAAGGTGTGAAGACAGCAGTGTTGGCAGAGCCACCACTGTCACACCCGGCCCTGCCTGGGTCCTGTGTTGTCTCAGCAGAAGAGCCGTCTCTGACATACACCCTTTTGATTTGTCTTTTCTGACAGAATCTATTGTCTGTCTCCAAGAGGCCTCAATCTGGACCCTTGGAGCCCCTCCCCTGGCGGATGGGCCGTGTTACACATGGTACCCCGGATAAGCTTATATGATGCCCACCTTGCCAGGCTTTGATCTAAGCATGTACATGGATCAGCGCATGTAACCACAAGAGAATCATCATCTCCTTTTTAGAGATGAGGAAATGGAGGCACGAGGCACACTTATTTTGCTGTCTGGCACTTTGTCCTGAAAGACACAGAGGAAAAATGCCACCGAGGGAAGTAAACGCACATCCTCCTTCCATTCCTATTCTTCCCACCTCCACTGCCACCGGAGCTCCACACACAGGCTGGGTGACTTAAACAACAGAAACTTCTTAACCAGTCCCCTATCGGCTGTTTCCAAACTTTTGCTTTCCTAGTATAAATAATGCTGCAACAAATCTCTTTGTAGATACCGTATCATTTTGTCCATGCATTTGCCTGTGGGATGAATTAGTAACAGTGGGATTTCTGAGTCGGTGGGCATGTGATTTGTAATTCTGGTGGATGCGGCTCTCCGCAGAGATTGAACCCATGTGGCCTCCCATCAATAATGTTTGAAAGAACTTGTTTTGCCATAGCTTCACCAACACACCCACAAAGTGTTATCAGACTTTGCCAAACTGATAAGCCAAACAAAGAAAACAGAACTTCATTGTACTCTAAAATTGTCACTTGTGGATAATGAGTTAGCTTGAGCTTCTTTTTACATGGTTTAGGGATATGACCCCAGTCTGGGGGTGGGCACAAACATGCCACCCCTATCTCAGCGTCCACCGCACCCATCCCAACCAGAGTAGCTTACTTTCTTGCCTTCTCATTTTAATATTTTTCTAGTGTTAAAATAACACATGACCCAAAAAATACATATGAAAGAAAATTTAAGTGACCATGATTGCCTGACCCGATTTCCTCTCAGTTTATTTGTCTAAGAATGTGTTGCTTTTCCTTTTTTAAAAAAAATTTATTTTTAATTTCACTAAAAATACAGGTATATATGCTCATTAAAAAAAAAAAAAAAGTATAAATCTGCTCCAAAAAGGAAGGAAATTCTGACACAGGCTACAACATGGATGAACCTTGAAGCCATTATGTTAAGTGAAGTAAGCCAGACACACAAAGACAGATACTGTACATTCCACTTATATGAGGTACCTAGAGCGGTCAATTGAGAGAGACAGGAAGTAGAGTGGTGGTTGCCAGGGGCTGGGGAAGAAAAAAATGGGAGTTGTTTAATGGACACTTGAGTTTCAGATTTGCAAGGTGAAAGGAGTTCTGGAGATTGGTTGTACAAAACTGTGAATGTACTTAACACTACTGTACCATACACTCAAAAATGGTTAAGATAGTAAATTTGTTGTTTGTATTTTACCACAATTTTAAAAATCTTTTTAAGAAACAGATTTTTGTGCCCAGCCAGCATAGTTCATTGGTTGAGAGTCAATCTTTGAACTAGGAGATCACTGTTCAATTCCGGGTTGGGGCACATGCCCAGGTTGCAGACTCGATCCCCAGTATGGGGCATGTAGGAGGCAGCTTATCAATAATTCTCATCATTGATGTTTCTATCTCTCTCTCCCTTCCTCTCTGAAATCAATAAAAAATATATATATTTTAAAAAGAAACAGATTTGTGACTTTGATATTGTTGCATTGATATTGGGTGGGCACACAGTGCAATGTACAGATGATGTATCATAAAACTGTACACTTGAAACCTATATAATTTTATTAACCAATACCACCCAATAAATTTATTTTTCCCTTTATCCCCAAAAAGATAGTACAGATATAGAAAAGTACCCTCTTGATGATGATGATGATCAGTTGAGTATATATAAGGTGTCCTCCAAAATGTGTACATACACATTGAATTATTATAAAGTCAGGCTTTATTAAAATACACTTCATTTTCAAAATTGAGCTATCAGCTGTTAAAGTGTGTATATGTTTTTGGGGGGACACCCTATATATGCTTCCAGAACTCCTTTGTACAGACATACTTATGTGAACATACAGAAATACACCATTTCATCCTGTGTGGCTGTGATTTAACACTAATGTTGTTGTTCTGTAGTTGTTTAGAGCCTTTGCCTGCTCAGCAATGGGATAGAGGAGCTGTGTCAGCAGCGTAGGATAAACCAGACTTTCTGTTTCATTGTCGTAGAAATTTAATTAGATTTTGCCAAGTCACCTTTACAAAAAGATTGTGCCAATTTCTACTTCACTAGTAATATTTGAGATGACCCAACCTTACCAGCACTTAATAATGTATGTCTTTTTAAGGTGTAATCATTTTTTCAAATTTAAGTAAGTATATGTGTAGTTTTATGTATGTATATATGTATGTATGTGCATACATTTTTAATGAAAAATAGCAGGATCTACCTCCCAGAGGCAGCCACTGGCAATTTTTCTTAAGTCATTTTCTCTGGTATTTATCTCCATATTTATGAATACTATGCCTCTACTGCTAGTTCATAACTTCTCACTTACAGAAATTATTCACTGACTTCCATGGGTGAGTACTTACTCTTCCACATGTATACCCACCACCCAATATCACTTTATTACATGTTTTGAATAAATAGTTGGTATTTATATTATAATGACAATGGAAGTATTACTCACTGCTGAGTCAAGTAACATTACTTAGCTTCATTCTTGAGCAACCTTCCAACATTCCTAAGTTAATGATGGCCCTAGTTTTTTATTCACTTTATTTCTATTACTTAGTGTTAGTGTTCTATAGAAGCCTTAAATTAACAACTCTGCCAAAAGCCTTTTCATGGTATTTTCCAGATGCTGCTCGAGCTCATCCATTCCATTCCTTCTTCCTGGAGTCTCTCAGGAGTCCTCCCTCCTGTGCTCTGAGCCAGCTGGGCTGCCTCTCATCCTCCCCTGTAGTCCTGCAACTCCTGTTCATACCCTCCAGTGCTGGGTAACCTTGTTTGGGATAGCCCATGTTTCTCCACTCCCTTGACCCCCTCTCCCTCTCTCCCTCTCTCTCCACTTTACTCCCTCCTTTGATTAAGTATCTTTTCCAGTACAGTATCTCCATATAAGTCACAGGAGAGTATACTTGAAAAATGTTTACAGCACATCCTTTCTTTGTTTTCCTTCTATGGGGGTTCTGTGCCTCTCATTGCCTTGAGCTACTCTATAACTTTGTAAGTTGTAGATAACTAATAGCAATGCAAAAATAATTCTTATCTATAGATATGCAAATAGCCCACATCCTTCTCCCAACCCCATACAAAAAGGCAGTTTCATATTTGTAAATTGATTTGCACATAACTAGCTTCAAAATTGTTTTATTCCATAAAAATGTGTGTGTGTTTTTTTTAACTTCTTTAAACTGTTTGTAACATCATACTGGTTGCCTCATTCATAATGAACTAAGAAAGATATTTAACACATGTTCATTTTTATTTGTGTATGAGTCATAATTTTTACCCTTTTTTAAAAAATAATATGTCAAAGTATAATTATTTTAAAAAGAAATGTATTTTCAAATCCTAAAGACTGAAAATATCTTTGTTCTACCTTTACACTTGATGGATAGATTGGCTGGGTATAAAATTATGGTTAAAAATCCAATGCCAATTTGACTCTTATTTCTTGGCATATAACTAGTTTCCAACACTCCTCCCACCAATCCTGGTTTTGTTTTTGTTTTCTTTTTTTATCCATGAGATTCAGAATTTATCATAAGCCTTAGTGCGGGTCTTTCACATTCATTTTGCCATGCACTTCAGTGGACCTTCACATCTAGAGACACCCACACTTCAGGTCTGGAAATATTTTTATATTTCTTTGGTGATTTTTCTCCTCTTAATTGCCTCTTCTCTCTCTTCCTGTAATTCCTCATATTTTGATGTTAACTGCCTAGATTTATCATCTTTTTCTCTCCTTTGCTCCACTCCCATTCTCATTGTTGCATTAATTTGTTCCCCGTTTGAGGTTGAGTAGCTTTCCATATTTAATTGGTCAATTATCTTCTTGATTATTCTTTTTTTTTTAAATAGGATTTTGATGTAAAACAACTGGATATAAACCAATAACTTGTCATATGTCATTGCATTTCAAAGGATTCCAAATTTGAACAAGATATATATGTATATGTATATGTATGTATATATATATATGAATATATATATGTGTGTGTGTGTATATATATATATATACCTCACATAGATAAAATTGGTGCCTTGTTTTACTAGCCACATTTGATACATAGTCTGGCATATAATAGTTGCCAAATATATCTTTGTTGAACAAATTCATAGACTATTACTCAATCTTAATCTAGTTCTTCCTCCATGGTTAAAGAGTGATGATCTCTATAACACTTTATTCTTGTGAGGGAGGGAAACCCCTTATTGAGTATTTATTATTTGTTCTGTTCAAAGCTGGTAATTATTTTAACCCTTATAACAATCCAATGAGATAGGTACTTTTATTATCTACAGGTGTACCAGTTAATAATGCGGATTTTGTAATCAAAGAAAACACAATAATTTCAAGAGAAACCTCAAAAGTGCTTTATTCAAAGTAATGTCCATCACAAGCTACACATTTTCAGGTAATTTGTGGGTACCATCCCAATAGAACATTTCTGGGTTTGAGGCAAATCATTCAGAGACCAAATTTTTCACTTTTTCATACGTTTTGAAGTGCTGCTCAGAAAGTGTGTGTTTCATTCATCAGAACAAGTGGTAATCTGAAGGAGCAAGGTCTGGTGAATACAGAGGATGGGTTAATACTTCCCAGGGAAGATCTTTTAACGTGTCTTTAGCTGGTTTTGAAGTGTGTGATGATGCTTCATCATGAAGCAAAATTACTTTGTTGTGTCTTCTGGAACATTCTGGTCGTTTCACGATAAAAGAAAGGTTCAAATTGCTTATTTGTTGCTGGTAGCAATCAGTATTAATGGTTTCACCTGGTTTTAGAAGCTCACAATACACCACACCTTCCTGATCCCACTAAATGCAGAGCATTGTCTTCTTTCCGAAGCGATTTGGCCTTGCAGTCCATGTTGATGGTTGAACTGGATCAACCTATGATTTTGTGCATTTGGGATTCTCAAAATAAATCCACTTTTCATCGCCAGTCACAATCCGATGCAAAAAAGACTGACTTTTATGCCATTGAAGCAACATTTCACTGATGATTTTTGGATTCTCCATTTGTCTTTCATTCAGTTGATGTAGCATCCATTTTCCTTCCTTTAAAATCTTTCCCCTTGCTTGTAAATGATTGGAAATTGTTTGATGAGCAATGTTTAATCTTCCTGCAAGTTGTTTTTGAGTTTGACACACGTCTTCATCCAATCATGCTTGTAATTGTTGGCCTTCAAACTTTGTCATTTGACTGGTACATTCTTTGTCTTTCACATCAAAATCATCACTTTTAAAGTATTTAAAGTATCTTGAGATGGAGCATATTCACTATAAGCTTCCCGAAGTACATAGTAACTTTCAGCAGCATTTTTCTTCCAAATAAAGTAATGAATTAAAACTTCCCTCAAATGCTCTCTTTTTAGCACAAAATTCGACATTTTTAAGTGTAAAAATATCTATGATGTTAACACCTTCAGAAAATTTGACATATGAAGCTTTGAAGCTTGCTTTCAATACAACAAAATAGTATACATATCAAATTGCATATATAATAACATATGTGTAACTCCATCTATTGAAAGCAATCTGCATTATTAACCGGTACATTTCAAAGGTGCAGAAATTTATCTGAAAGCGTAAGCTGAGACTTGGCTCCATAGACTACACTTTTAACCACCGACTAGAGGCCTCTATAGTTGGCTCAGCTCACATGCCGATTCAGATCTATTTATAGTAGCTGTCAGGGAGGCACACATTGTTGAGAAGAATTCTAGGGCAGCATTTAGGTTCCGTGGAAGGGGAGAGGGGGGAAATCTGCCTTGATTGATTAATGATGTCTGCCACAGGCCCAGGAGTGGGGAGTTTGGGTTACTTTCTTTTTTCTTTTTATTTTTACTCAGCTTAATCAATCCTTGGAGGAAAAGATTATCTCTGGGGTTATATATAGCTCTAGTGCTTTTGAAATTAGGGCATGCTCACATCCAAAGTGTTTAAAGGCTGCTTTGTGTCTTTAGTGTAGCAAGAGAATTCTTTAAGCACCTGTTCATAATTTATCTGAGAGAAGCCCTGGTGATCAGCATCTGAGCACCCCTTTGATTCCCTAGCCTCTTCCTCTTCCTGTGGCAAAAACAGAAAGTCAGAAAATAATCCCATCGCATCACGATACCAGTGGGCCATATAAAAACCCTGTGATATTATTTTTCCAATCACCGGTTTCCTGGGCAGCCAGCATTTAAACCGTTCCAGATCGTTGGAAATGACCTTACCGTTCGTCTCTTTACTAACGCTTCTACGTCACAAACAGCTTTACAACATGGCTTCAGCTGCAGGGCAGCCCAACTTGTAAAGGAATTCTATCCCTTTCCCCAGAATATCCATTAGACAGCTTTAAGAAAAGCATAAAGTGATTTTCTCCCTTCTCTACTCATTTTCCAAAGTGCACTTCTATCTTACACTCAGAAACAGCATCCACTTGCTTAGAATAATTCTAGGAGGTGTTCAGTATTCACTCTCCCATTCTTTAAAAAAAAAATGTTTTCAGCTAAAAGAATATACATTTATTGAGAATTCCCTGGATGACTGTTGTCTCCTCTAACTACCAGACTGGGAACCGAGCAGAAAGAAACATCACTGAGAAATCACAGGGTTTCCATCCCTCCGGCCGAGGAAAGGGAAGTTGCTCTGAAGTCCTTTTCATGAAGCCAACAGGGTTCTGAAGGAGGTCTGTTGAGGGGAAACCTATTATACCCGGAGTGGGTGGTTCCTCTGTCTGGATCAGTTTCTCGGAGGAACTATGTACACTTAACCAAATATTGTTGAGTTTTGAAAATTTGGGGTTAAGCACAAATCTAGCTGAATCATGGAAGAACAATATTGCCACTTCTGGGTGAAGCCTCCCAGGATGAGCTATTCCAAAAGAATCTCCAGATCAGATGGATCAAAGCCTCTGTAAGGAATAGTGGGTACAGCTTGGAAAACCCAGGACTCACTGGGATTAGGGTACCTGTGTGAACGAGATCCTGGGCACCTGACCAGAAGATGGTTAGGCAAGGGTTACATTTGTGCTCACCAGCTCACCCCACTTCCTGAGGTCCCCTTACACTGCCTGTCCTTTACCTTCTGAGGACTCCATGGTTCTCTGCTTTCCCCATTGGCCACATGTGACTCTGTCCTCAGGTCTGTCACTTCACCCTCCCGGTAGATTTCTATCTCTTAAATCTCTTTGCTGTAGTTTAGTGGGGATTCCTGCATCAATCCCCATCCTCACCTGGAACCCTTTCTCTTGGTCTTACTTTTCTACTGAGCTATGTGAGGATTGCTTCATTCCCTCATTCACCAAAAATTCCCTGAGCTCCCCAAGCCTGTGAGACCAGGCTGTGAGGAGGAGGGAGCCTGTGGGCCTTTCCAGAGCGGGCATTGGTCAGGGAGACAGAGAGGAAACACCTCGTTACAGAGCAGCAGTGTTGCTTCAAACATGGTTTGGGGACCAGTTCTGCAGGAATCTCCCTGATGCTCGTCCAGGATGTCAAACCCTGAAGTGAGATGGAGTAGGAGCTTCAGGGGACCCAGGGAGGACAAAGCCTCAGGGGAAGTAGGAGCATCTGGGGGAGCTCGCCAGCAAAAGTGTAAAGTGGATTCACTGGCTAAGGACTGAGTAGGGAGGACCGAGTAGGGAGAACGGCAGCCCCTGTGGGCTGAGCACAGGCAGGAGACCCCAAGGGAGAGACAGAGGAAGCGGCCCCGATAGTTAAAGGGTGGCGTATTCACTATGGCCATCATGAAGGTTTCAGAAAGTCCAGGCTTTCTAAAGGAACCTAGAAACCAATCCTGTCTGATGCCACTTATATGAGTTATCCAGAGCGGTCAAGTTCACAGGAACAGAAACTAGAGTGGTGGTTGCCATGGAAGAGAAAAGCAGTTGTTTAATGAGTGTAGAGTTTCAGTTTTGCCAGATGAAAAAGTTCTGGAGATTGGCTGCAAACAGTGTAAACATACTTAACACTGCTGAACACTTAGACATGGTTAAGGTGGAAAATTCTGCTATGCTTTTGTTCCCACAGTAACACAGAAATCACAGCCTGTTTCTAACCTTCAAGATTGCTTGATTCTTTACCCCTTTGTGAGTAGGCTGATTCCGTGGACCAGCATTCCCCAAAAGGGGAACATGTCTGCTCATCACCACTGGAGCATGAGAGACTTTGCCCCCCCAACCCCCCACCTACCCATAAGGACCAGGGTTGGGAGAGATGGGGAAAGAGGAAGGAACTGGCCAGGGTTTACACTGTCTGTTGTTGGGTACAGAACTTGATGGAGGGGGTTACCCTAGTTTTCGTTACAAGAGGAGGTGTGTGTGTGCTCACTTCCCTCTCACTGCTGTCATTCCAAAGGATGGGTCTCTTGTTGAAATCTGAAATTTCTTGGGTGAAAAATAAACCATTGGTATTTGAATGAGGCCATGCCCTGCTTGTTCAATATTTCAAGCCCAAAAAGACGAGTTAATTATTAAAAGAACATAGAACTTGGATCAAATTCAGGTGCCACTTTGATCCTGCAGCGACAACTGTTAAAAGCGAGGATAGCAGAATATTTTTGGATGGCATCTACATCTCTGAAAAGGGGACAATTCAGGCTGATGGAGATCTCAGAGTAGTCCAGCTACAGAAATAAAAAGATGGCAGATCATTCTTAAGAGCCTTTTAATACTTTAAGAAAGCAATTAAAGTTCTCATTGAAGAAAAAAGCACAGGAAGGTTGAACTACTTGCCCCAGGATACACTGCAAACTCAGCTCCCAAATTGGCATCCTTACCCACCAAGCAACCACTCTCCCAGCTGCTGTCAGATGGCCTATGAGACAGATGGCCTCTCAGTAGGGGAAGCCAGATGAGTCCAGAGCCTGGCGTAGGTCAGTCATGGTTCCAGAGAATCCAATGGTGTGAAGGAGGGATCATGGGCTGAGGATTCAGACTCCCAGAGCTGGGCAGGAGACAGGGAAGGCTGCAGTCCCAGCAGAGGACACCTGGGCCCCATTTCTGACCTGAGCAGCAGGAGTGTTGGGACACCACAGCTACGACAGGGACCCCCAGAGCTTGACCTAGGGTGCATAATCCAGAGTATCAGAGCAACAAACATAGCAACATGGGTGAGTTGGGTGGCACCAAGCTTCTGGGTCAAGGACATTCAATGACAAGGCCTCATGGGTTGGTAGAGATCGAGGAGCAAAGGGCAGACCTGCAGGTGAGAGCACCAGAGGGGTCATGATGGGGAAGGAGAAGATCCAACACAGAGCAGGCAGAGTCATCAGCAAGGACTGCTGCAAAGGCCCCAGCCCATTTAAAAACCAGGACAGCCTGGCCTCAGTGGCTCAGTGGTTGAGCATCGACCTATGAACCAGGAGGTCACAGTTCAATTCCCAGTCAGGGCACATGCCCAGGTTGCAGACTCAATCCCTAATAGGGGCCGTGGAGGAGGAAGACAATCAATGGTTCTCTCATCATTTATGTTTCTATCCCTCTTCCTTCCTCTCTGAAATCAATTTTAAATATTTTTTAAAAAAGAAATACCAGAACACATTTGTGACCCCTCAGTTCTAAGAGTAAGACATTGCTGGAATCTTAGAAATACTGATCCCACAGCTCCCCTCCCACCTCACCTTGGCTGTTCCTCACCATGCCCAGCTCGCTCCTGCCTCAGGACCTTTGATCTTGCCAGCCATGGCCTAGAACACTCTTCCCCAGATAGTTCATGGGCCATTTCCTCATGCCCCTCAGACCTGTGCTCAAAGGGCACCTAATCAGAGAGGCCTTCCCTGTAAAGAGCACCTCTCTCTCCTGCTTGCCCACCACTCAATATCCCCTTATGTGTGAACTGTGTTTTCCAAAGGTGCTTCAGCAATTCTATCCCATGTTTTCTTTCTCCAGCTCCTGGAATCTTTAACCAACAGAATATGGTAGAAGTGACACTGATCCAGGTCTAAGCACAGCCCTTAGCTGTCCTGGCCACCTCTACTTCCTGCTTCTTGGAACACTTGCTCTTGGAGAGCTCCATAGCCATGCTGCCATGCTGAGAAGCCCAGGCCACATGGAGAGGCCACAGGATGTGGACTGAACTCCCAGCTGGTGGCCAACATCAAGAGTGGCCATGTGAGTGAGCCACCTCGGATGTCCCACCCAGCCTGTCCTTCAGATGACGCAAGGCCTGGCCAATATCTGACAGTACCACGTCAGACCCCCAGCAAGAACTACCCTCAAAGAACCGTGAAAGATAATATGGAATTGTTGTTTTAGGCTACTAAGCCTCTGGGTAGTTTGCTTCACACCAACAGTTACCTGGAATATTTACCCTGTCTACTTTTCACTGTGCCTATCACTACCCGACACTCTGCCATAAGCTCTTTGTTTATCGTCTCTTTCTCCCTCTTGTTTTTTGTTTTGTTTTTTTTAATATATATTCTTATTGATTTGAGAGAGGAAAGGAGAAGGAGAGAGAGAGTTAGAAACATCAATGATGAGAGAGAATCATTGATTGGCTGCCTCCTGCACACCACCCACTGGGGATCAAGCCCGCAACCCAGCATGTGCCTTTGATCTGAATCAAACCTGGGACCCTTCAGTCTGTAGGCCGATGCTCTGTCCACTGAGCCAAACCAGCGAGGGCCTCCCTCTTGGTTTTGTTTACTGCTGCACTCTTACCACTGAGAGCAGTACCTCGCATATAGTAGGCCCTCAATAAATATTATCTGAATGAGTGAATGAATGAATAGATCCAAAGACATTTTCAAAAGAAATCATAAAGCCATGGTCA
This sequence comes from Lasiurus cinereus, assembly GCA_011751065.1. NCBI lineage: Eukaryota > Metazoa > Chordata > Mammalia > Chiroptera > Vespertilionidae > Lasiurus > Lasiurus cinereus. Next base: position 46,898,245 of record JAAGEH010000307.1, on the reverse strand, counting down.
CTGTGATTTCATTAGCTGTTAATAGGCCTAACACTGGATCATTTGTAAGCACATGCTAGGTGTCAGATTTGATTCTATTTATTCACTCAGCAACTATTTATTGAGCTTCTACTATGTACTAGGATCTAGAGGTAAATCAGTGAACCAAAGCAAAATCCCAGCCCTCGTTCTTAGAAAAGACAGGTATCAAACAAAATAAATAAGAAAATTATGCAGTGTATTAGAAGATAAGTTGCAAAGAAGAAAAATAAACAAGAAGAGAGAGTGTGTGTGCCAGGGGCTGGTTGAAAGGTTAAATAAGGTGAGGTATATTAGTTAGCTAGGGCTGCCATAAAGAAGTACCACCTAATGGGTGGCCTAGACAACAGAAACGGATTGCCTCACAGTTCTGGAGGCTAGAATCCAAATAAGAGTGATTCTCAGCAAGTGTTTAGCATTTTAGAACAACATAATATGGATTTAATTTAAGAATATAAAAACTAAAAATTGAGATAATAAAGTAACAGAATAGATGAAAAGGGAGGTTGAAGAGCTAAGGGAATAAATTGAAAACCAAAATACTATAACAGGTATAATAAATTAATTAGAAAAAAAATAATCATGGCTAAAAATCAAATTAACATCATGGAGGGAAGATAATAGCGGATATAGTGAGGAAAAAATGAAAAGATTGAAGCAACTAGAAAGAATGTGATAGATATGGAAGCCAAAGATGACCTATTAAGGATAATTGATGTCCTTTGTGTTCAGATTTCAACAAAAGGAACTTAAAGTTATTCAGAGATATAAGAAAACTTCTCTGACTGGAACAAAAAATTCAATCTGAAGATTGAAAAGATAGTGTATCTGCCAGAAAAAAAAAAATGTTTTAATATCCTCAACACTGACTGCCCTAATTAAGTTTCTGAGCTTCAAAGAAGAAAAAAAAGCAGATCACTTTTAAAGGAAGAAAAAAAATAAATTTGGTCACAAGCTCCCCATGTTAGCCTATAAGTCCACTCCCAAAGTTGATAGATTTGTTGCAGAGATTTGAGCTTAGCAATCATGGGAGCTGAATAAGAAATGATGTATGTATTTGTCTTCACATGTATGAAGTTGGATGCTGGAGCTTGAGGTCCACAGACAGGAGGAAAATGGATGTGAAATGGAAAACCAGCACGAACAGGCTGTAACCCACAAGCACAAGCTGGGAGCAACTGAAATGAATTGAAACTGTGTCAGCTCTCACTGTCTCTGACCTTGAGGGCTGGGTATTTTACAGAAGCAGTCAGTGCCCTCTGTGGTGGAGCTACCTGGTAATGGCACGTCTGGCCCAGGAGTTGGAGGATCAGGGGCAGGTGGAGCAGTTGCAGGCTAGGCTGTTGCCCTGACTTAATGAGGCGAGACAGCAGGTGAGTGACAATTGGTGAGCTATAAAATGGCTGCTGCTTCACTCTACCCTCCACTTCTCTCTTGGGCCCACTAGTTGGTAACACGCAGAGGAGGGAGTCTGAGAAATGTTGTTCAGCCTAGCCAAATTAATACGTTATAAAGTCATCAGAGTACCCCTTCTCAGATTGGGACTCTTTAAGCCATGCTTGACTTCTAGATAAAGACAGTAACATAGTAATGCTTCTGCCTAATATGTACGACTATCCACATACCACCAAAAGCACGCCAACCCTTCCCCCAGAGGAGATGCAAACCCCCTCTTTGTCTTTGAGTGATGTTTCTTCTTCTAGCTAACTCACACTCCCCTTCATGATCCTGTAATTAAAATACTGAACTATAAGATTAATTGCAATCAACATGTCTGTTAAAGGGAAAGAAAACAAAAATAGTTGGTTAATTTATAGGTATTTACTAACATATTCATATCAACATCATAATTGTTGTAGTCCTCTTTTCTGCCATCAGCCATGTGGGCATAGTTGATGTTTTCTAATGTTTTATTGATTTTTAAAAAGGAGAAAAAGGGGAGAGAAACCAAGATGGTGGCATAGGTGAACACCTAACCTGCTGCCTCGCACAACAATTTCAAAACTACAGCTAAAAGACAGAACGGACATCATCCAGAACCACACGAATGCTGGCTGAGTGGAAAAATCTACAACTAGAAGGAAAGAGAGGGGATCATGGAGACTCAGAGGAGCTGCAAAAAGCTGAGGGACAGAGACACGCACGTGGAGAGGACGGGCAGCAGAGTGCCTGGTTGGTTTCCTCTAGCAAGAGGGAGACAGAAACTCCCAACTACATTGAACCCCAGTTCCAGGCGAGACTCATACAGTGGGAGTCTGGACTGTCGAAAAAGCAAGAAGTGCACAGAAACACAGGGGAGCCGCAAAAGGCAGAGGTCTGGAGAATCGCATGCCAGGGCACCCAGAAAGGAATGACTACTGATTGTGCCACTGGCTTTCTCTAGCTGGAGGAAGACTGAACCTCCCAACTGCGCTTGAACTCCACTTCCGACTGCAATGAACCCTGGTTTTAAGCAAGACCCTGGGACCCAGACTCATACAAGTCCTTGGAGCACACGGAAACTCAGGGGAGCCACAAAAGGCAGAAGTCTGGAGACACGTGAGTGCGAGTGCACACAGAGAGGGCTGCAGTGATTACTTAGGGACACTGAGACCCAGAGGCCTCATAGGGGAGGGTTGACATGAATCCAAGGCTATCTGCTCAGCCCTGAGACTCCACCCCATCCAAGCTAAACACAGAGGCTTTTGCAATTTTGCAAGTCTTGTCTCATAAGAACTTCCAGCACAGAAGTTCTCCCAGCGTGGACACAGCTGATCCTCACAACCAATTGGCTTGGAAGTCAATTTTCCCCAGTAATATCAACAACAATCAAGACTTAACTACAACAAGGCTGTACACACAGTCCACAAAGGGGTGCACCAAGAAAGTCCACCTCAGGTAACTGGGGAGGCAGAGCTACAGGGCCATACAGGACACCTAGCACACAAAGCTACTCTAAAACTCAGGGAAGCAGCAAAAAGCAGAGACAAAGAAACAGATCACAAATGAAAGAAATGGAGGAAAACAAATGACTGGATATAGAGTTCAAAACCATGGTTATAAGGTTTTTCAAGAATTTCCTAGAAAAGACGAATAAATTTAGCGAGACCCAAGAGGAGATGAAAAAGGACCAACTAGAAATTAAACATACACTGAATGAAATAAAAAATATTATACAGAGACCTAACAGTAGACCAGAGGAACACAAGAATCAAGTCAAAGATTTTAAATACAAAGAAGCAGAAAACACTCAGCTGGAAAAGCAAAATTAAAAAAAAAGAATCCAAAACTTTAAAGATAGTGTAAGGAGCCTCTGGGTAACTTCAAGGGTACCAGCATCAGAATTATGGGGGTGCCAGAAGAAGAGAAAGAGCAAGATACTGAAAACCTGTTTGAAGAAATAATGACTGAAAACTTCTCCACCTGGTGAAAGAAATAGATTTACAGGTCCAGGAAGCTCACAGAACCCCAAACAAAAGGAATCCAAAGAGGAACACATCAAGACACATAATTAAAATGTCAAGAGCAAAAGACAAAGAGAGAATATTAAAAGCAGCAAGAGAAAAAACAGTTAGTTAATTACCTACAAGGGAGCACCCATACAATTGTCAGCTGATTTCTCAACAGAAACGATGCAGGCCAGATGGGAGTGGCCAGAAATATTCAAAGTGATGAATAGCAAGAATTTACAACCAAGATTACTCTACCCAGCAAAGCTATCATTCAGAATTGATGAGCAGATAAAGAGCTTCATAGATAAGAAAAAGCTAAAGGAGCCAAAACCGGTCTGGCTCAGTGGATAGAGCGTTGGCCTGCGGACTGAAGGGTCCCAGGTTCGATTCCGGTCAAGGGCATGTATCTTGGTTGCGAGCACATCCCCAGTGGGGGGCGTGCAGGAGGCAGCTGATCAATGTCTCTCTTATTGACGTTTCTGACTCTGTATCCCTCTCCCTTCCTTTCTGTAAAAAAATCAATAAAATATATTAAAAAAAAAAGAAAAAGAAAAAGCTAAAGGAGTTCAACACCAAACCAGTATTATATGAAATGCTGAAAGGTAGGCTTTAAGAAGAGGAAGAAGAAGAAAAAGGTAAAGATAAAAATTATGAACAGCAAATACATATCTATCAACAAGTGAATCTAAAAATCAAGTGAATAAAAAATCTGATGAACAGAATAAACTGGTGAATATAATAGAATCAGGGGCATAGAAAGGGAGTGAACTGACAATTTTCAGGGGAAAGTGGTCTGGGGGGTACAGGGAGAGACTGGACAAAAATCGTACACCTATGGATGAAGACAATGCAAGGGGAGGTACGGGCAGAGGGAGGGTTGGGAGCCGGGTGGAGTGGAGCTACGGGGGTGGGTAGGGTGGGGGAGAGGAACAATTGTAATAATCTGAACAATAAAGATTTATTAATTTTTTTTAAAAACGGAGAAAAGGAGAGGGATAGAGAGGCAGAAACATTACTGTGAGAAAAAAAACTTCATCTATCAGCTGCCTTCTGCATGCTCCATATTGGGAAATGAGCCCACAACCCAGGTATGTGCCCTGACTGGGAATTGAACCTGTGACCTCCTGGTTCTGGGTCGCCGCTCAACCACTGAGCCACACCACTTGGCAGAATAGCTGATATTTTTAATTACCTTCCTCTTCCCACTGCAAACCCCCTTTGCTCACTGCAGGTCGTGGTTCTCTGCCTGCTGTAGGGACTGACTTGTCATTCTTGAAATGTCTGGGCCATTAGCAGTCTTGCCTGAAATGAGTTGCTATGATTTTTCACTGACTTTAACCACAGGGCATGGGAGTACTAAGAAATTCTATAGGGCAGTGGTTCTCAACCTTCCTAGTGCCACGACCCTTTAATAGAATTCCTCATGTTGTAGTGACCCCCAACCATAAAATTATTTTCATTGCTACTTCATAACTGTAATTTTGCTACTGTTACGAACTATAATGTAAATATCTGATATGCAGGATGTATTTTCGTTGTTACAAATTGAACATAATTAAAGCATAGTGATTAATCACAAAAACAATATGTAATTGTATCTTGTGAAATATTTATTTCTAATTACAAATAAATGAAATTTTGTCTTGAATCGTGGTGTAGCATGGGTAACAGTCTTCATATGACAACAGTAAACTACATTGCTACATTTTGCTACACCGAGGAGCCGTATGTTGGTTCCTAAGACCATGGGAAATAGGTGTTTTCCAATAGTCTTAGGTGACCCCTGTGAAAAGGTCGTTTGACCCCCAAAGGGGTAACGACCCACAGGTTGAGAACCGCTGCTATAGGGGATCAGCTATTTTCCCCAGGCATATTCCTTCTTACCCACATGGTGTAGCTGCAACCCAAGTTTCCTTGGTAGTCGGGATTGATTCCCCCAGGTAGTACAGGAACGCCCTTCTTTGCCTAATGATTCAATGGCAGAAGGTATCCGCAGTGGCCAGGTGATTGTATTGATTTTCAGTTCGATGGAATCACTGTTGTGTTCTTGGTAGAAGCATTCCTTCCTTGGGAACTAAGACCTCTACACTAGCAGAGCCCACAGTTGCAGGGAGAGAAAGATCATTAGGGGAATAGTGAGAGGGACTACCCCCTGTCCACCCCTTCCTGCCTGGCCTGGTGGATCCTGGCTATGGGAGACTCAGCTCTATATATTGGATGCTGAGTTAGAGCATCCTGGAGGACACTACCCCAAATCCAAAAGTATTGCCACCTAGCTGGCATCATAGCCAAGTCTTTGGAAGGCCATTCCATAATTCTGTCAACCCAACTCATCTTGGATAATGGGGAATATGCTAAAACCAATGAATTCCATAAGCACAGGGCCCATTTGCAGTGAAATGAGTTTCTGGTCAGAAATGATGCTATGTGAAATACCTTGATTGTGTATAAAGTACTCCATATGTCCATAGATGGTAGTTTTGTTTTGCTTTTTGTTCTCTTTTAAAATATATTTTTATTGATTTCAGGGAGGAAGAGAGAGATAAACATCAATGCTGAGAGGGAATCATTAATTGGCTGCCTCCTGCATGACACCTACTGGGGATCGAGCCCACAACCCAAGCATGTGCCCTGACGGGGAATTGAACCATGATCTCCTGGTTTATAGGTCGATGCTCAACCACTGAGCCACACAAGGCAGGCAACAAATGGTAGTTTTGGCAGAAGCATCATGGGCAGAGAAGACAAATCAATGGCCAGAGTGTCTATTCTAGTAAGAACCAAACACTGTCGCTTCCCTGGTGGAAGTGGTCCAATGTAACCAATCTGTGCCCAGGTGGCTGGCTGACTACTCTGCCATATTATTGTTGGTCTTGGCTGGCAGACTGGGCCACTCAGCAGTGGCTCCAGCAGGATGGGCCTTAGTGAGTTGTCTAGGTGTAGATGTGGACAAAACCAACTCCATCTCTGTGTCCTGGATTCCATTTCATTTCTAAGTTCATGCTGTAATCTCTTACCATCTCACTATCCTTAGCAAGCTTACCAAAGCTTTCTAGTTGATCACTATCTGTTTGTGTTCCGTAAAATGTAACCATAAATATTTTTGTTAAGCCAGAATGGCATGACAACTGAGATGAATATCAAACTGGTGATAGTATTGATTATAAACAATCATCCATCACAAGACCACCAGAAGGGATGTTCCCTGGCACCACTGCATTCTTTGTCCCTTTGTCTTGTAAATCATCAGTACCTGAGTTATATTAATAAAAAAAATACAGTAACATGGGTCTGTAGTGGAGAATAATTTGTATAAACTGCTCGGTCATCTGTCTAAGCTGATCTTATATTCCTGTAACTAAATTACCCCATAATATTTCATTGTATTCTATAGAGTTGCCTGCAGTATCTTTTTTTAAAATATATTTTTATTGATTTCAGGAAGGAAGAGGGAAAGAAAGAAACATCAATGATGAGAGAGAAACATCAATCAGCAGCTTCCTGCATGCCCCCTACTGGGAATCAAGCCTACAACCCAGGCATGTGCCCTGACAGGAATCAAACCCTAACCTCCTGGTTCATGGATTGACGTTCAACCACTGAGCCACACCAGGGTGGCTGTAGTGTCTTTCAATCTGAAGGTACCTTCTCGTTACCATAGCCTTTATGCCTTTGTCCCACTGTCAGACAGTGTTTAAAGTCCATGTTGCTGAGCCCATTAATGACCTTTTACCCCTGATATTGGGCAATGGAGGGAGAGGCTGGAGAAGAAGGCTGAATGACATCCACAGAATGAATCAATCTATCCACCTGATTATTAAAATATGATGAGACCACCCTTTCATTCCCACTCATAGAAATCTATCCACATACCTGCTCCCTAGACCTCCTTGTCATCAGTTTTTCAATCATTATTCTTCCAAATCCCTGATCACCAGCCAAACCATTAGCCAGAGCCTATGAACTGATGCCAACCGTACCTCTAGCCATCTCCCCTTCCAGACAAAATGAACAACCAGGTGAACTGCTAAAGTTCTGCCCACTGGAGAAGATTTCCCCCATCACTGTCCTCCAGGTTCTTCCCACAGCAGGATGTAGGGTGCACCTGTCCTGGGAGGTGGTGGGTGTTTTTGCCTGGAAGAAACAAAATATCCAACAATAAGGAGACCCTTCCCAGAACAACATGCAGAGGCAGAAAACTGGCTATTGCAAAACTCTTTGTAAGAGTAAATAATACACTCCCCAAGCAGAACCCCTTCCTGGAGCACCTCCTGGAGAGAAAACTCCAAATAAAACCAGTCCTGCAAAAACAAAGGTAGGAGCACAGTGGACAGAAATGAACCCTGTGTGGTGGGCTCTTCCAGAGATGAGTTACTCCTCTGCCTCCTGGCTGTTTTTGTTTGTATATGTGTTTGTTTTTTGTTAATACTCATCTGAAGATATTTTTTCCCATTGATTTTTAAAGAGTGAAAGGGAGGGGAAGAGACAAAGAGAAACACCGATGTGAAAGAGATACATCAATTGGCTGCCCCCCACACATGCCATGACCAGGGCTGGGAATCAAGCCTGCAACCAAAGTATGTGCCCTTGACCAGAATCGAACCCAGGACCCTTCAGTACATGGGCCAGTGCTCCATCCAATGAGCCAAACCAGCTAGGGATGGTTTGTTGTTGTTTTCCTTTATAAGTGCCTGTGAGGCTTGACGTCTTCATTGGTTTTATTGTGGTAAACCCTCCACTCCCCCCCCCACACACACACACAGCATAAAATTGACCTTTTTAAGCGTGCAGTTCAGTAGTGTTAACTAGATGCCCATTGTTGTGCAAAACTCTCTGCCCTCAGAACAGCTCCCCATTGTCCCTCCCCTGGCCACCACCATCCTACTTCCCAGGAGCCTGACTATTCCTGTTGTCTCATGTAAGTGGACTCAAGACAGTGTTTGTCTTTTGTGATTGGCTTACTTCACTTGTCATAATGTGCCCAAGTTTCAGCCACGTTGTTGCAAATGACCGACAGTATGACAGATCTGCTTCCTTTTTAAGCCTGAATAATATTCCATTGTAGGTATGTGTATGTGTGTATATGTGTATATATGTATATATTTTATATGTGCATGTATACACATTTACTTATCCATTCACCTGTCAATAGGCACCTTGGCAATTATAAACATGCTGCAGTAAATATAATGCTGTTAGCAGAACCTGCTTTCAGTTATTTTGGATATGTACCCAAAAGTAGGATTTCTGGATCATACGGTGGTCCTACTTTCCAATTTCTTGAGGAACCTCTATGCTGTTTTCCATGGCAGCTGCACACTCCTAACAGTGCACCAGGTTTCCAGTTTCTCCACATCCTTGCCTACACTTGGTTTGGTTTGGTTTTCAGAGGCCATCTAGTGGGTACAAGGGGCTATCCACTGCAGTGTTGATTTGCATGGCCCTGCTGATTCAAGGTGTTGAGCACCGGTTCACATGCATGTTGGTCATCTTCTTTGGAGAAATGTCTATTCAAGTCTCTGTCTAGTTATTAATCAAGTTATTTGGATTTTTTGGTGGTGAGTTGCTGGAGTTCTTTATAGATTTTGGTGTTAAAAATAGCCGGCATATAGTTTGTGTATATGTTCTCCCATTCTATAGGTTGCCTTTTCACTCTGTTAATTATTTCCTTTGGGCTTGAAGTTTTTCTAATTAAATATATCATGTCAAGGGAAGATTAATAAACCGGCTCAGATCAAATGAGACTAAAGAGACACAACTAAATACAATGTGCTATCCTGTTTGGGTCTTAGAAGAGTAAAAGGACATTTGTAGAAAAACTCTTGAAACCCTAATAAAACCCTGTAGTTGAGTCCATAGTATTAGATCAATGTTCATCTCTTGGTTTTGACAAATGTACCATAGTTATGTAAGATTTTAGAATCAGGGGAAGCTGGGTGACGAGTACATGGGAACTTTCTGTACTATCTTCACAAAATTTTCTGTGAACTGAAAATGATCCCTCTCCAGCGATAGATGTAAATAATGAGTCATAATCTAAAATGAAATAAAATGGGATAATACTTTCCCTTAAAGTTGATGGAGAGATCAAATGAGCTGGTGTCTGCAAAGCACTCACATAGGGCACATAGCTGAAAAGGCAATTATAATAATTGTATTACCTCTAAATCCTTTTCCACCTCTCAGATTCTGTGAGCACTGTTACTTGGTGGCAGTGAACTTACAGCTTCAGTTTTGGGGAAAATGAAGTTATAACACAGTTCCACTTGCTAGTATCCTCCTAAATATGACACGGAGCAGTTCTGCTTCCCTTTACCCAATTTTTTTCTTTTAGAGCCACAAGGAAGATTACCAAACGAACATAAAATGTATCTGAAAACTCTCTGAAAAACTGTAGTAGATGCTACCCATCCTTCTCATCTTCTCCAGGTATTACTTCTCCTCCCCGCCCTGATCATTAGTAGTTGTAGTCTTTTGCAAACCCCTTAGAGCTGGATACTGAGGCAATGTCTTCCTTTCCCAATGTCTACACCTGTGGTCTCAGCCTTTTGAATGCCATAGACCGGTTAACTTTTTTTTTTTTTAGGTTTAATAGGACAGTCTCATGTCCAAAATTTTTTAATATGTTTTTATTGTTTTCAGAGAGAGGAAGAAAGGGAGAGAAACATCAATGATGAGAGAGAATCACGGATTGGCTGTCTCCTGCACACCCCCTGCTGGGGATATAGCTACAACCCAGGCATTTGCCCTGACTGGAATGGAACCATGACCTAGGACCTGGTTCATGGGCCAATTAATATTTTAAAGGAAAGGGTGGGGCAATTTACACTTGTCAATTTGTTATTTTATCTACAAGGGAGATTTTTGTTCTTAAATCTCAAATATACAGTTACTATCATCAACATTTCGTCAAAATGCCATAAAAGGAAAAGGCATTTTAACACCAAAAAAATAAGAGGGGCAGAATCTCAAAATAAAGTGTCCTTCCAAAAAAAAATCACAATTGCCAACTTACTCTAATATATCAAAAATTTTAAAATAACAGTGTTAAAAAACATCCTAAAAAAATGGCAAGTCCTAAAATTCAACATAAAATGCATCTTAAGATACTACATTGCATTTTACTTTTGGATTGTGTCCATCACATAAAGTAAGAGAGTACTTATAATGTGTACATGTGCTGTTTACAGAGTGACAGACTGCATAGCTGTGTGCCCATACCTCGCATAGACTGGTCCCGGCACGTGGAAGGCCCTGGGGCCTCTGCACCTTCCTCTCCTGCTCCAGGAGACACCATCCCTGTGGGATGTAGAACCATTTTCTTTTTTCCCCTCATATTTTACTCCCTATGTCTATCCCTTACAAAGCACTTATTCTCCTTTTTTTCTGGTTTTACTACTTCTAGGAAAGGAATCATATTGTGTGTGACCTGCCTTTTTTTAGCTCAGAATAATGGTTTTTTGTAATACAGATGTGGTGTTTAGAGATCGGTATCTGATGGAGTTTTGCAAAGAGGAGCCATCTATTTGTGTAGCAGCCATGGTGGCTAAACGTCCAGCTGTGCCCACACCTGGATGGAAGGGGAAGCCAAGCTCCCAAAGCTCTTGCCACGCTCCCTGGGTCAATAGCCTCTCAGCCACCAGTGGCTTTTATGACACAGGCAGGCTCAGGGCCCTAATGTGGGCTGTGAGGGAGGTGTCACTTCACTGGAGTGGCACAGCTTAGGCTCTATTTTCCCCTCAGCAGTCAGAACACCACCTGTGAAGGCACTGTGAGTAGGTGAATTTCACAGATCCACAGGAAGGCCTGGGCTGGTCTTGAAAATCACCACTCCATTGGTTTATAACTTCCTAGGTTAAGATTCCTACCTATTGTCTCCTTCGAACATGCAAGGAGAGGCCTGGGATACTTTCATCAGATTCCTGGAACGTCTCTAAAGAAAGATCCTGAGCATACCAGTCTCTAGGTCTCTCTAGAAACGCAGACTCGCATGCCCCTCCCAAGACCAAATGAATCAGAAGTTTACATTTTAATGAGATTCCCAGGGGATATGTATGCACATTCAAGTTCCAGAAGCACTGGCCTAGATATCCTTCATTTGGGAGAAGGAGGTGGTGTTCAAATGGATATTTTTAAGTATAACACACAGAGAGAAAAGTGTTACATCGTAAGAGTGTCGTGTGAGAAGTCACTACAAAGTAAACCTACCGGTGTACCCAGCACCCAGATTAAGAACTAGAACTCTGCCACACCCTGGCAGCCCCATTTCCCACATGCCCTCCGTCACCCAAGATAACCAAAACTCCAGCTTCTAATGGTACAGGTTAACTTGGTCCATGTTTGCTCTTCATATAAGTGGAATCATACCTGTATGTATTGTTTCGTGTCCAATTTCATATGCTCAACATATGTTTGTAAGAGTCTATATGGCTCCGCAGGAGCCCCACTGTCTACTGTGTGCTTACACATTGTGTTCTGGTCTCCCTCCAGCTTCTTGCAACTCCTGTCTCCAGAAAACTGCCAGAATGTTAAAGAAAGCCCGTTTATTCAAATGACTATTTATTGAGCATCTAGATTGTGCTGGGCATTGAAAGCTGGACCCCAACATATGTTGCCAAATTGAGACTTCTGCTTCAATGCCCTCAGTGATGAGGGAGTTTTGTGTTGGGATGTGAATCCAGACTCAGAAGGGAATTTATTACCTGCCCTAAAAACACCCCAAACTGCAGGTTAGCACACAGCCACCAAGGAGCAGCAGGGTTTCTCACTTATGTCTTTTGCACACACCCTGAAATCCAGGCCCAACAAGTTCCTGCCTCAACTATTTCTACTTCTCTTCAAATGTTATAGGATTAAATATTAGGGTTCTACCAGCTAAAAGTTCTAACTCTCTCAAAAACCTCTTGGTGTGCTTCTGCTTCTCAGGGCCTTTGGGAATAAGTGATGTGCAGACACTCACCTGGGCTCCCCGTGGACACTTACGTCCTCTTGCCTACTTAATTCACCATAAGCGTTGCTATGAGGCCCGTGGCTGAGCATCTTTTTGAGCTCTATTTTTTCATCTACAGAAACAAGAGAGCAAACGGCATCACAAGTTTTTACCTTGAAATCTGTGGACCCACTAGAGAATCTGTTAATCCGTGGAAATGATATGAAAGATTATGAATGTGTGTTTTGCGGGGGAAGGAAGTCCAGACTACAATGACTCTCTACATTAAACACGTTCTGTGATCCCCAAGGACCTTTTAGCCCTTACTATTCTACAGTCAACGTGGCTCTTTGTGTCAACAGGAGGACTTGATTTTTCTCAGTGTTTGGCTCCAGCTGAATCTAAAAAGAGAAGTTGGCCTGGCCTTTTTCATTCTGTAGCTTTCTCTGCCCTAACAGGGAGGACTGTAATAGAGCAGCGCCACACAATAGAGTCTCTCTCATCTCTACAGGTGAGATAACATCAAGGTCATTTCATTTAAAATAGCATGGCCCTGAATCAAGTCCCTTCGTTTTAATATGACCTCAATCTGGGTCGTATTGTATTTAGTTGGCTTGTTTTCTAAACACTGTGTCGAACCAACCCCCCAGGAAGCAGTGGCAGGTCCGGTTCTCATAAGCAAATAGATGTGAACATACTGTTGTCTTCTGGGCCAGCAGTTGCCAACCTTTCGACCTCACGGACCACCAGTGGTCTGCGGACCACCAGTTGGCGACTGCTGTTCTGAACAATTCAACTGTCCAGTTTTCTCTACCCAGAGGAAGGGTCTGCAGCACCCCCAGGGAGAAAGGCACCCAGGTTGGCCCAGCCAGCCCCGGGTGCGAGCCTGTCACCTGAGCAAAAGAGTGAAACCGGACCCTTCCTACCCGTCTAAGGTCAGAGCTCGTTATTTTAACCCAACAATAATATTGCATTACACATTCCCTCTGTGTGGCTGGTTCCCCTGGCAGCACCCTGGCAACAATGAGCCAAAAGCTTTCATTACAAAACCACGTTGGTCAGTAAAGGAACACCTTGTATTCCTTACATGGAGCAAGACACGCCGGACTGGTAAACAGTGTTCTTAATAGCTACACTGGTTTCACTGCAGATGAAAAGAGGTGGTTTCAGAACTCCTGGCTTCCTACAAACACCCTTTTCTGTTCTCAGTTATCTAAGGAGGCCCCACCTTCAATGCTTGCTGCTCCAAGTGTGGGCCACAGACCAGCCCCACCTGGCAGCTTGTTAGAAATGTGAACACTGCAGCCCCACCCAGAACTTAGGCAGAATCTGCATTCTGAGCAGATCTCCAGGTCAATCCTAATCATAGACCCATTCACATTTGAGAAGCACTCCTGAGGAATGGCCCCAAATCTCACAGGCAGCCACACCTCCCTTCTATCATGTCTGCGCCCTTCCAGCAATTAATTAGAGATCAATAAATGTGAGCTCCTTTCTTCTCCCTCCTAAAACCCAGAGGACCACCAGAAATGATTTGAGGGAGGGGAAAAGGAACAGGCCCAGAAGAAGAGATACTTGGGAAGGGGAGAGAGTATGATGAAAGAGAAAGAGCAAAGAAACTACTTCTGAAAAGGAAGTTTACATCTTGGGTTTTATGGGCTTGTCATGCTTTTCTCTGTATTTATATTGAAGTACAGTTGGTATATACGTTATATTCATTATATGAGTTTCAGTTGTTCAGTATAGTGACTCAACATTTTTATACCTTACAATGGGAACGCCCCACTAATTCTAATAATTGTCTGTCCCTATGCAAACATATCACAATATTATTGACTAAACTCTGCTTCCCCTTTTCACCCATCGCTACACGCACTCCCCGCTGGCAACCATCCTTTTGTTCTCTGTTTCTGTGAGTTTGTTTTTGTTTGGTTTGTTTGCCTTGTGTTTCTAGATTCCACATGCAAGTACAGAATCATGACTATTAAGTATGGAGTTTCCTCAAAAAACTAAAAATGGAACTCCCATTTGACCCAGCAATCCCACTCTTAGGAATATATCCTAAGAAAGTAGAAACACCAATCAGAAAGGATTTATGCACCCCTATGTTCATAGCAGCACAATTTACAATAGCTACAATTTGGAAACAGCCTAGGTGCCCATCAGCAGATGAATGGATCAGAAAACTATGGTACACTTGCTTGCGGGCACATCTCCACTGTGGGGCGTTCAGGAGGCGGCTAATCGATGTCTCTCTCTCATCGATGTTTCTGACTTTCTACCTCTCCCCCTTCCTCTCTGTAAAAAAATCAATAAAATATATTTTTTTAAAAACTATGGTATATCTACACAATAGAATTCTATGCTGCCATTAAAAAGAAGGAATTCTTACAATTTGCTGCAACCTGAATGGAACTGGAGAGCCTTATGCTAAGTGAAATAAGCCAGTCAATGAAGGAGAAACACCACATGATCTCACTCATTTGTGGATAATAAACACCACATGATCTCACTCATTTGTGGATGAACAAAAGGATAGACACAGAGGCAGTAAAGCATCAGACTGTCAAATCACAGCAGGAAGATGAAGGAGAGGTGGGGTAGATAAGATCAACCAAAGGGCTTGTATGCATGCATGTAAGCATAACCAATGAACACAAGACACTGGGGGGTTAGGGCATGCCTGGGAGGGGGAGTAATGGCAAGATATGTATACATGTAACACAATAAAAATAAAATAAAATAAGACTTTGTTTGTAACCTCTTCAGGGAATCCCTGGTGGTTTGTGTCCCATCGGGGACATGGAGGAATGGTCAATCATCCAAGTGCAGCAGGAGGTCCGTGAGAGTCGGCTCTGGTTGCCCTCTCTGCAAGCTGCACGGCGGGCCCGAGCGTGTGGTATCGTGCTGTCATTCAGGCTGAGGCAGCGGTGGACAGCGGCTCACACTCCGGGACCAGCTGGATTTTTAAGGCTGCTGGCAGAACTCGGGGTAAAGAGCTCAGAGTCACACCTGAATGTCATCCAATGCTCCAGGTAAGTGAAGGGTGCAGACATGAGAGAAGCAAGAAGCCCTCATCTGACCTGTGAGTTATCACACAGCCACTTCCCTTTTCACGCTGTCACCACAGGGTTCTCAACAATTGATGGAACTCACTCTTCCCTGTCTTCTGGGAAAAGGGAGATGACAAGCCTAGGAAACGAGCATGTGCCACTTTTTAAAAGAAATGGAGAAACCAAAAATTCCAATAGAAAACAGAAAATGACCAAGAAGTCAGAAACACACACAAGAAAGGAAAGTAGTAATTATGCAAATGTGCCCGTTTGCCGGTTCTCAGAAACTTCACAGATACACAGACGCTGGAAGGTGACAGTGTCTGTGCCATCTCCACCGAGAATATGACATGAAAGAAATAGACTCAAACCACAGCAGGAGTGCAACAGAACTTTGACTGATTAGGCTTCTGGACTCTGATCCAAACTAAAAAGGAAATAATGGGCTCGCGGAAGATCCTTTTTAATGGGTAGTTTTTTTTAAAAAACCACCCGCTCTATTGTACGTTAGGTGAGGTTCTGATGGGATGTCAGGGGTGTGTGTATGGTTCTTTTAATCCAGTTCTAAAAGGCTCTTGGGACCTCAGACCCAGTCCTTTCTAGTAGGGCAATTAATTCTACTGCATTAAGTATTCTTGTGGCAAGTGAGCCACCAATGGGCCCAGAGCCTTTCCGTTATTCATGTTTCTGTGCTTTCAAGAAAAAGGGCCTTAAAAAAAGAAAGAAAAGAACGAAAGAAAAAGGGTCTTCTTACCAAGCCCTCTGTAAACAGACTTTCTCCCAACTGCACACGGTATGTTAACTGCACCACAGGAGGAGGGAGGAGTGAGCTTTACGTCACACTGAGACCCTTTTATGGACCTGGGATTTGGAAGATACAATGGAAGAGCCCAAGGTAAAAAAAATGAATCTCTCACAAACACAGGACAGAAATTCAGGGCCGCTGGCAGGTACCCAATGCACATGAAGCTGTTCACACAGTGCCCACCCCTTAGGCTGCAGGCAAGACACAGGGTGCTCTTAAAACATCTCTACTCCGCTATTTGTTCTAACCTCCACTGTGCACAGGCCCTGGGGCCCAAGGGTCAATATCTCATCTAGCGCGCCCAGACTCTTCAGTCTCAGTCCAGGAACCCACAGTGCTTCAAACCCAGGCAGCACCGGAGTTCCCTCCAGCCTCCCCTCCCTGCCCCAGGGTCAGGCCAGCCTCCTCCCTGTTCCCTGCAGAGCACCAGCTCCTTCCTGTCCAGCCTTTCCCACACTTCTGAGAGCCATAAGATGAAAACAGAGGCTTGAAAGCCACACCATCAAGCCTTGGCTGGTGTGGCTCCATGTTAGAGTGTCCATCCATGCATCGATTCCCAGTCAAGGGCAGATACTTGGGGTGCAGTTCCCGCCCGGTTAGGGGCATGTGCAGGAGGCAATCAGTAGATTTCTCTCTCTCTCTTTCTTTCTCCCCTCCTCCTCCTTTTCAGTCTCTCTAAAAATCAATGAAAAAAATATCCTCGGATGAGGATGAACAAAAAAATAAAATCACTTCATGGACTGGAGCTGAAATAGAGGGTAAAGATAGTGAATGAGCCCAAGGCCCAGCTCCTTCCTCCTCCAACCTCTACTCCCTCCGATGTCCTCTGGAAGGTAACCCACACTCCGGGCCCACGCAGTTCATGCAGAATGGAGGAGCTCACACTTCCTCCAAGTGACTGTCTGAAAGTACATGGCCCTTATCAGACATCTGGTTTACTAGGATTAAATTATATCTATTTTAAGCACCATTTAACACAGGGGTCCGATTTTATTGTTTTCGGTCAAAGGCCACAGTAAGATTACAGAGCGAGGAACAGCACAATGTAATCCTGAGTTACAGAGCCAGAGCCATAACATTTCAGAGGAAGTTTCAAAGGAGGAATGGTTTCTGGGTCAACCTAACTGTAGAGTCCAAAATAACTTCAGCAGCCAGCTCAAAAGATAATATGCACGTCTGAGTCAAAGTAAGACACTGACCTTCACGGCAACCTATCTCAAGTGAAGGCTATTAGAGTTATTCCCGAGAACTTCTGGTGGAAGGGTTGATAGACTGGAAGAGTCTACATGTGTCACTCTTCAGTCAAGGCTGCTGAGCAGAAATGGATCTCAGAAAAGGTTTGTCTCAGTTTAGACAAGAGGAAGCTGGCAGGGAGCAGTGCATGTCAGTGAAGTCTAGCCACTGTCTACACTGTGTCTACCATCACTTGCCTATGGACCACGGAAGACCCAGCAGCAGAGATGCGCATTGCTAAGAGCCTCTCTGACATTTCTGCTTCTTCTGCCTTGTGTCCTTTTGTGGGTAGAATTGTGAACCCCCAACCCTCCCACACACACAAAGATACTTTGAAGTCCTAACCCTGCGACCTGTGAATGTGACCTTATTTGGAAATAGGGTCTTTGCAGATGTAATCAAGTTAGGATGAGGTCATACTCAATTAGGGTGGCACCCTTATATGTAGAGAAAGCAAAGTTTGGAGACAGACACACACAGTGGGAAGATGATGTAAAGAGGGACCGGGAGAACTCCGTGTAACAACGGAGACAGAGATTGGAGTGATGCACCTGCCAGCCAGGAGCACCCAGGATTGCTGGCACCATCACAAACTGCAAGAAGTAAGGGTGGATCCTGCCTTAGAGCTTATAACGAGCCCAGCTCTACTGACACTTGACTTTGGACTTCCAGCCTCCAGAACTTGAGAGAACAAATTTCTATTGTTTTGAGCCCCGTTCTCTCTCCCTGCCCTCTAGTTTGTGGTACTTTGTACAGCAGCCCCAGACGACATCCTCCCAAGGTGTTCTGGCCCCTCCTTCAGGTAAATCCTCATTCTTCCTCATCCACATAGATACACGTGCTGAGCTATAACCACATGGGGTCCACAATCACAGCCCTCCACATGGAGCTCCCCAAAATACAGACACACTTTGTATCTACTGAACTACAGGTGCTTTTTCTTGAAATTTATATTATGGAAATTTTTTTTAACATTCACAAAAATGTAACAGTATAATGAACTGCTATGGGTCCACCCTGCAGCTTCAAAAATTATTGACATGCTGCCCATTTTATTTAATCTATCTCCTAGCCAAGTTTATTTTGCATGGAGGATTGCCTGGAGCATTTTAAAGCGAACTCAACACATCATTCCAATTCATCTGTAAATGCTTTAGTCTCAACTAGATCAGACACTTTTTTTGTCATCTTTTAGGATTGTGTATTTTATTAGTTATGTAAAAGGAATGAGTAGCATTTTATGTCTGGGTCTTCTGTGTTTTTTTTTTCTTTTTTACAGTTCAGTGGTTTTTAATATATTCACAGATTTGTGCAGTTATCACTCAGTCTAATTTTAAAGCATTTTCATCACCCCAAAAAGAAACCTTGTACCCATCACTCCCCATTACCCTCCCCACCAGCCCCAGATAATCACTACTCTACTTTCTATCTTATAGATTTGCCTATTGTGCGCATTTCATATAAATGGAGTCATATAATCTGTAGTTTCGTGTGTCTGACTTCTTTCACTCATCATAATGCTTATAAGATGCATCTATATTATGGCACTTCATTCCTTTTCATGGCTAAATAATATTTCATTGTATAAATAGATATTTTGTTCAACTACTCACTAGTTGACAGAAATATGGGTTGCTTCCACTTTGAAGTTACTATGATATTACTGCAGTGAATAGTGGTTATGTTTTCATTTCATTTTATATAGATGAGGGGGGCCCCTTCAGCCCAGCCTGCACCCTCTCCAATCTGGGACCCCTCAGAGTATGTCCAACTGCCTGGGATTGGGCCTAAACCAGCATTCTGACATCCCTCTCACAATCCGGGACTGCTGGCTCCTAACTGCTCAATTGCCTGCCTACCTGATCGCCCCTAACTGCCCCCCTGCCAGCCTGATCACCCGTAACTGCCTATGCCTACTGGCCTGATTGCCCCCAACTGCCCCCGCTGCTGGCCTGGTCACCTCCAACTGGCCCCCCTCTGGCTTGGTTGCCCTAACTGCCCCCCCTGCTGGCCTGGTCACCCCTTACTAACCATCCTGCTAGCCTGGTCACCCCTAACTGCCCCCCTCTGCTGGCCTGGTAACCCCTAGTTGCCCCCCACCAGCCTAATCACCCCTCTGCCAGCCTGGTTGCCCCCAACTGTCCCTCTCTGCTAACCTGGTCACCCCTAACTGCCCTCTCACTGGCCTTGTTGCCCCTTACTACCCCCCCTGACAGCCTGGTTGCCCCTAACTGCCCCCCTGCCAGTCTGGTCACTCCCAACTTCCCCCACTACCACCAGCCTGGTCACCCCAAATGTACCCCCCTCCCCACCAGCCTGCTTGCCCCACCGCATCCTGTTGCTCAGTCATTTGGTTGTCCCTCACTAGCCACCCTGCTGGCCTGATCACCCCACACAGCCTGCTGTTCAGTCATCTGTCCAGTTGTTTTAGTCATGACAGCCCCTGGCTTTTTATGTATTAGGATAGTATATATACATAATTGCTGGATCATATGTTCAACATTTTGAGGGACTGCAAAACTTTTTTCCAACATGGCTACACCATTTACAATCTCACCAGCAATGTCTGAGGGTTCCAACTTCTCCATAAATACTCTAATATTTATTATTGCCATTTTCTTTATTTTATAACCATCTTTATGGGTGTGAAATGGTATCCCATTGTGGTTTTTATTTGGATTTCCCTAATAACTAATGATGTTTAATTTTTCCATGGGATGATTGGCCACTGATATAACTTCTTTAGAAAACTATCTCTTCATACTTTTTGCATATTTTTAATTGGGGTATTTACATTTTTTATTATTGAGTTGTAAACGCTTTTTATATATTGTAAATACAAATTCCTTATCAGATATATGATTTGCAAATATTTTCTCCCATTCTGTGAGTTTTTTCTAGTTTCTTAATAGAGTCCCTTGAAACACAAAAGTTTTCAATTTAATGAAGTCTGATTTATTTATTCTTTGTTTTGTTGCATGTGCTTTTGGTGTGTGTCTAAGAAACCATTGCCTAACTCAACATCACAAAGGTTTGCTGCTATGTTTTCTTCTCAGAAATTTATCATTTAGCTCTTAATAAGTGATCCATTTTAGATTATTTTTATATACAGTTTGAGATGGGGGTTCAAATTTATTATTTTATGTGTTGATATAGACTTTACATTTTAATTCTATTTCTTACTAACTTGTTCTATGATGTTGTACCTCAGTTTTCCTTAAGTCAACTTTTAGATGGCTTTCTACATTAAGACTAGCCTAGAGTGATAAAAAACAAAACCCTAATGAAGAAATATTTCAAATGAGGAAGTGGTTAATCCTTCCCTCATTGCCTATAATCTGTAATTCATTTCCCCAATTTCAGACTTCTTTCCATTTTCTTATAACATTCTGCAATGCATCTAGCACTTGGTTGACTCAGTCAGTCATAACTGTGCAAATTAGTTCTGCCCTAAACCGCAGATACTCAATTCAAAAATTCAATATACTAAAACTTTGGGTACTGACAGTGTGCCATCAATCCTGATCAATCAGAAATGAAAAGACAGTCATGCTGTCCTGAGACAATTGTAGCCTAGATGGGAAGGAATGGCAGGTACACAATAATAGAACAGAATGAGTACAAACATAGGAGGGAAACAGTGACTGAAGGAAGGGGACCAGGGACCAGAGCAAAGGCTTAGAACAGGGATCAGGAAGGGAATGCCAAGGTCTGAAGCTGACCAGATGAGAACCTTGTTGAGTTGAAGACCAGATGCCAATCTATAGGGGTTGACCCCTCCTCATCCCCAGCTGCTCATATCCCCTAGAGAGGTGAACCTAGAGTGATAAACGTCTAATTTTTTTTAAGAGAAGTTGGGACAAAAATCTAAATTTTATGTGTAATCCCTCAATTTTTAAAGTTGTCAAGTAGTTTGAGTTTTAAAATTCTACAGTGGTTTCTTCAAAAAGCTAAACATAGAGTTATCATATAACCTAGCCAATCCATTCCTACGTATATACCCAAAAGAAATGAAAACAGGGACTTAAACAGATACTTGTATGCCAACATTCACTGCAGCATTATTCACAATATTTGAAAGGAGGAAACCACCCAAGTGTTCATCAATAGATGAATAAACAAAATGTGGTATATCCATATCATGGAATATTATCTATATACTAGTGGCCTGGTGCATGAATTTGTGCACATTGAAAGGAAATTAGAAGAAATATTTTAATATTGCTATTCACCCTTTCTCTATAACAGAGATGAAAGAAAATTAGTAAAATGTACATGAAAATAATATATAGATTAATAAACAGTAACAGCATGATATCAAATATTTTTCATGAAATTGTTACTGTCAGAATCTTCATTTATCATTAATTTTTTCAAATATGCCAGGTTGTCTTAGCTGGTTTGGCTCAATGGATAAAGCATTGGCCTGTGGACTGGAGGGTTCTGAGTTTGATTCCAATCAAGGGCACATGCTTGGTTTGTGGGCTTGATCCCCAGTAGGGGGTGTGCAGAAAGCTGCCAATCAATGAATCATTCTCATCATTGATGTTTCTCTCTCTCTCTCTCTCCCTTCCTCTCTGAAATCAATAAAAATATATTAAATATGCTGGGTATTCTGGAAAATTTATATCATTTGGACAAACTTTGCCTTTGCTACACTGAGTAAATTTTCCATCAGATGGTTTTTCATCAGAAAATTTTATGGATAGGCAAAATTATCATATAACAGTCATTCCACCACAACTGTGTTAGATAATTGCATCCTCACTTACTTCATTTTCACCATGAAGGCAGTTCCTACCAGTATTGGTAGTACTTGTCAATAACTAATCTTCAGACATATTCTGTCAACGATGTCACTTTCTTTCAGCTTCAGAGGTATATTGTGGCAATAGTTGGTCTTCAGGCATACTCTGTTGACAATTTCGGCTTCAGAATGTCACAAAAATGTGACATCATTACCTGGTGCCCACAGCCATCCTTTGCAGGCTGGGCTGGGCTGTGGACTTCATTTTGCACCATAGCAGCATTGGCTGTGATTGGTGGCTGTCGCTTAGGGGTGGTGGCAGGGCCTGTGTCCCTCTTGGGAGAAGCCAAGTGTTGCTTTGTCGGCACCAGGTCCGCGATGCTGTTTCTCTGTGCATGTTACAGCAGCTCCTATGTTGAGCATATGCCCCTTGGTGGTCAGTGTGCATCATAGTGACCAGTTGAACAATGGAAAGGACACTTAGCATATTAGCCTTTCGACCATTCGCTATGATGTGCACTGACCACCAGGGGGCAGATGCTCCTACTGTTAGGTTAGCTTGCTGCTAGGGTCCAGCGGATAGTGACTGGATGAGATGGGCCAGACATGCCCTGGCACCCTCCCTTGGTCCCTCCCCGGCCCTGCTCATGCACTGGTGGGGTATCTTGGCCTAGACTGCACCCTCTTGCATTCCAGGACCCTTCAAGAGATGTCAAAGAGTCAGTTTCAGCCCAATCCTCACAGACCAGGTTGAGGGACCCCACAGGTGCACGAATATGTGCACCGGGCCTCTAGTTGAGCTATAAAAACGAATGAGTATTGGTATAGGCTACAACATGGATGAACCTTGAAAACATCTACCTAGCTAAAACCGGTTTGGCTCAGTGAATAGAGTGTTAGGCTGAGTACTAAAAGGTCCCATGTTCAATTCCGGTCAAGGGCATGTACCTTGGTTGTGGGCCATCCCCAGTAGGGGGCTAGAAATAAGATTAATAGTAGTTATATGACAGAGTTTCAGGAGATTCCCAAAATGTGCTTTGAGAGATTCAGAATAGAAATCACTCCTGGTTGTGATCATGAAGGTGATGAATTTGAACTGCCCTTGAAGGTTAGGTGAGGCTACTTCAGGAGAAGAAATAGCAAAGGAAAGATCTAGAAAGTGTATTTCAGTATGGAATCCAGTTTGGCTGGAGAAAAATACAAGTAGGGAGGTAGCTGGAAAGGTGTTGGGGGTAGGAGTAGCAGGACCAGGTGCCATGTGGCCGAATCAAGTATTTTCCACTTAATTTTGAGAAGAATGAAGTTCTCAAAGCTGTCCCTAAGACTGATTAGCTAGGCATCAGTGTCTAAAATGAGCTGGAAGAGGAGACAGAAGCTCCTACACAGCTAGTGAGTGTTAAGGTAGGTCTGGGCCTGAACAGAGGCCATGAGATGGGTATAGTGGGAAGGGTGGGGGTGAAAGGGGGCTCTTGCGAGGAGAACAGATCCATCGATTGATGCTGATGGCAGGAGGGGACAGAGAGTGTCAGAATGGGACAGAGGGTGGTAGCTACATTTTTTAGGGTGTCGATTTTTGATTCATATAGCAATGAAGATGAAGAGAGCTATATGTTGAGGGGGAAGGTCTTTTTTACATCATTTTGATTTGTGTGTTTTTGAGTAGAATCTGTAGCATGGGGGATACTGGAGATTGAAGAGAGAAAGAAAAGTGAATTGATGAAGCAGAAGATAAGAGAGGGAGATGAGTGGAGAGACTTGGCAGAGGGTTAGGATGATGCAGGCATAAGGAAGGGGAGAAGGGTAGGAGAAAGTAAAGAGTCAGTTTTTTAGAGGAAGGAAGATGGCTTCATACTTAAGAAATGAAGTTTCTACTTCAAGAGAGGGGCCAGGAGTGACTCTGATGGCTCAACAATGGCACATCTATTGCGGAATGTGACACTGGGAGCCAACAGAGAAAGAATTAAGATGAGGCTAGAGAGCACTGACATAGCAAACCCACCCTGTGGCCCAGCCACCAATGCTTGGAGCTCTAGGTGGGGAGAGTTAAGAAACCTATGGCATGTTTCTAAGTATGCTCAGGATTAGTGTGATAAAAACCCAAAGAGTGAGGCATTCTTGGATGATAGAAGGCACATCTTTGAAATGGTCAATCATGGGGGTTTCTAAGTTTTTCAGGGAAACAAGAAAAGTGGCCTTGGAGTGGCTGGAAAATGAGATGTAAGGCTTCAAGGTCATGATGACTGGAAGTGGGAAGGGAGGAAGGAGAGAAAGAAGAAAGAATGAAATAAAGGAAGGAAGAGAGAGGGAGTGGGGAGAAAGAGGTTGTAACTCCTTGGGCCAAATATGAAGATATAGGGGCACTACTGTTCATGTGAAGAAGGACTTCCAAATGTTGTGCCCAGGCTCAGTTGGACCAAGTGCCGTGGCCATCGATTAGTGATGTCTGGCAAAGAAGAGGAGAACCATCAATCCTGAGAAATGTAGTCAGAGAGATTTTGAGTTGAAAAGACTGGAGGAGAAGCAGTCCCACATGATGATGAAGTCCAATAAGCCAAATTGCTCACAAAGGACTGAAATGTCCTACAAAGGGAGGAACCATAGTTAAGGAGGTCTAGAAAACTAGATGGAGGAATGCTTGGATCAGTAACATGGATGTCCAACGCTTTGGCAGTAGTGGCAGTAAAAAGGGTGGGACACCATCAATTCAGTACTAAAGCATAAGAAGAGTCATCATGGGAAGAGTCCTCGAAGTCAGTAGATGGATGTGATGATAGGTGGTGTATCAGAATTCGGGAGAAGAGAGTATTGATGGAACACGAATTTGTTTTCAATACTAACCTCTAGTCCTCAAGGGCAGGGCCTCACCTTCTCTTTGTATCTACAGACTTACAGAGAGCTCAACACCCAGCAGGTTCTCAATAATTATTTGTGGAACGAAGGGGAGCATCTCTAGGCAGCAAGGAGTATTCCACTTCTTCCCCTGCCTCACAAGTCAGGGTGCAGACAAGAAAAGGAGCCAGTGGGATGGGAAGTGGCACAGTCAGGAGAAAGTGAAGAGGATGCTAGCAGGACCAGGTCTGGGAAGGTGTGGGCGGAGACAGAGGAGTGGAGTGCTGAGGGACTGCAGGGGGAGCCTGCTCCTAGGACTTAGGATAAATTCCAGGTGATAAATACTCCTCCCTATGGAATAGCATGTAGATAACTCAGGGAACCCTTTCCCCCTTTAATAAAAACAATTCAGAGCACAGATCCTTCTGAGGGTAGTTTGTTTCCTCTCTTATCTAAAAGAGGTTTCTGAAAATGAGAGCGGCCTGAGAGAAATCAAACACAGTTCAGGGGTCTAATCTCAATTGTGCTAACCAAGTCTGTGCCTTTTGGAGTAAATGCTGAATTCATTCATTCATTCATTCATTCATGCCTGTGCCTCAATCGTCCTCACTTTACCATGGGCTTAAATCTCTGTCTTACCCATTTCACAGAACTGCTCTGATGTTAAAAATGAAAGCTATCTCAAATCATTTCACATTTAATTTAAGCGCCCTAGGTATCCCATCGAAATGAGGTTTAGATAACTACCTCTTGTGCTTTCAAACATTGTGTAACACGTTTGAAATAAGTGGGCCATCCACTGGGGATTAGAATAAGCCATGATCCAGGGACATGGTAGTATTTATTATACGGCTGACCCTTGCACAAAAGTGAAGTATGACTCCCACCCTACCTCCTGTTTTCCAATCTCACGCAGGGTGTAACCCATACAGACAGTGAGTGCTTCATCTCATCTCGCGGGTTTTGGAAATAAATGTATTGGATGCCATGTTACTAAAGCTGCATGATCCTCAGAACATGTGTGTTGTGCAGCGATGAGGAAGGGAAAATAGAAACGTCTAACGCGGTAAACTACCACTCACCCAGACAAGCTATGCCACTCTAGACAAGCCAGGGAACCCGGCCGGGCCTGCATTTCTCTAACCCATCCTGGGACGACACTGGTGACAGGCCCAGACAGAGCTGCAAGCAGCTCTCACTGTGAGAGAGAAGCAGGGGCACGTCAGATTTAACTCGAGTAGACCCCAAGAACTCAATGTTGGGAAAGAGGCAAAAGACAAAAAATGTATTGCTTCACAGATAAAACAGCAAGAGCTGGGGCGCTGGCGAGAGAATGAGAAGGTGGGCTGCAGGAGACCGCGAGACCTGGGATGTCTGCGGTGAACCTCACGAAGAAGGATCCATTTATAAGCCTAATTCGGTGTTAGGATGCTCTTTAACTCATGATTCTGCTGTACGTCATAGGGGGACAGATGTGGTGGCCTCTGGTCCTGGATGCACACTAGGGGGACAGTATTGAGAACACTGGGATATCCTCTCCAGCAGGGCTAGCGATAGGCGAGGACCAACCAAGAGACTTGGATGCACCTGGTTGAAAACTATCCTGAGAAAGAAAAAATCCAACAGCTGTGATTTCTTAAATATAATTCTGCCTGAGCAAAGAGAGAGAAATACAAAGAGAAAAGAGTGGGACAAAGAAAGAGAATGCCAATTGGATTAACAGGTGCCGAATCTAACAACGAGAAATACTGTAAAGATGGAAGTAGGAGCACTGCTCAGCTCAATGGGGTAGGCAGGCCCCAAATTTAGATAGGCCCCTAAAATGATCACTCTCTTCCAAATATCAGGATTCCCTTCCTCACCAAATGTCGCTAGAGCTTAGTACAGATGGAGCAGGCATCCTCTCCTCGTGGCACTGCCTCACGCACCCGCATCCTCTGCTGGCAGCGCAGTCGGGAGGAAGCTGCGGGAGGCCTGACTCACCCTGTCCTCAGCCACTCTGATCACGGGTGGGCAGGCCTGCGCACGATGAATCACCGAGAGCTGTGAATGCTATTCTGAGCTCTGCCGAGGACATGGATGCTCTTGTTGGCACCCTTCACAGTTTCTCTCCTTTCTTGTCTGCCTGTCAGGAGGCAAGTAGGAATGGAGTATTTGAGCTTTTTTAGCCCGAGACAGGAACTATGTAACTCTTTCTATTCCTCCTGCCTCCCGGCTCGGTTCCTGGAAATCACTGAGAGGAAACTGAAACCGAGAGTCACCTCCTTCGGGCCCAGTAGTGGTGGCCTTGCTAAGCAGCCATTTCAGGGAAGGGTAGGGGAGGGGAGGGCATACCTGTGGAATTTCCCAAATGAATCACCTGGCTATTTATTTTGACGAAAGAACTAAGTTTCAGATTCTACAGGGGAAATCAGACTGGTACCCAGAGCTCTGCACAAGTGTATGGCACTCGGGTTGATTTCTCGATCTATCCGGGTCCCATGGAGCCCATGATAACTTACGTCCATGCAGACCCTGTAAAGCAAGTATGTCAAACTCAGAGGCAAACACCGGCCAAACAAACGAGGTGTGCGGCCTGCGGGCTGCGAGTTTGACATGTTTGCTGTAAAGAGTAAAGGGCTGTGTAGGTGAAATCAACCAGGCATTTAAATAAGAATATGTCCTTGTAGACCCGGCCAGAATGCAGTTGGTTGAGCAAGGCCTTGTGCACCAGTCGGTCAGGGCAGATGCCTGGGCTGTGGGTTTAATCTGGATCAGAGCATGTGCAAAAGGCAACAATTTACTTACTGTCTTTCTCTCTTTCCCCTCCTCTCTCTCTTCCTCTCTCTAAGCATGTCCTCAGGTGAGGATTAAATGAGAAAAAATAATGATTAAATAAATAAATAGAACGAATGTGCCTTGGTAATACCGTCATACTACTCTATGTTAAATTACAAGAGGCTCCCCAGGGGAAAGTCAGCTGTCCTTCGTCCTCACGGTCTGTCTCGCAGACCCTTGGGAATAGGCACTTGGAAAAACAAAGCTAATGCTTCAGGAAAATGAGAAACATAGTCATCCCATTGACTAATATTTATTAAATGCAAGGAAGGCATTTGGGGGTTTACAGAGATGAAAGAGCACCCTCAAGAGGATTAAATCTAGCAGAAGAGGTAAGGTACACAGGTCATTTTAAGTCAACACAGTCCTATAGGACATGGAGAAGGAAAACTACCGGGTTTGATGAAAGTCAGACAGGATTCATGAACTCTGCCTTGGAGAACAAGTATAATTTCCACAAGGGAAGACACAGAGATGATAACAAAGGTACAGAAAAGCCTAGTTTTTTCTACAAGAATGCAGGGAGATAAAACTGGAGAGGCACCTTGGGTTTGGACATGCAGTACCTTAAATGACAAGCTTGGGCTTGGTCTAGTGCAGTGGTCGGCAAACTGCAGCTCTGTTGACTAATGAGTTTGCCGACCACTGACCTAGACTCTCGATTCCAATAATTATAGGCTGTTGCTCCTTGTGATTAAACCCTTATCCCAGTGGTCAGCAAACTCTTTAGTCAACAGAGCCGCAGTTTGCCACCCACTGGTCTAGTGGATGTGGGGAACTCATTGAAGACCCTCAACCAGGTGAGGTCATGATCAAATTAGAGTCTCCACAAACTCAGTCTGGCAGTTGCCTGCAGGATGGATCAAAAAGGAAAGAAGTGAGAGGTACAGAACTTGTGCTTTATTTCAGATGGGAGTAAGGAAGCCTGAACAAAGGCGGTAACAGTGGAACAGAAGAAGCTATATAACCAGGACTAAACTGAGCCTGAACTTTCACTATATGTGAGGAAATGAGGGTGAGAAAGACATCAAGACAACTGGGATACTAGAAACCATCAGAGATATGTGTGTTTTTTATTTCAAGTAGAAAAAAAAAAGATTTTAAGCTGGTTTGACTGAGAAAATGAGTGTTAGTAAGAGGCCTATGGACATGAGGAGGTACATGAGGCCCATGGATTTGGAGAATGCTCTCTCTGTGAGCACTGAGAGGCCCATAATACAATAAAAATACAAGTGAGGTTTAGGGTATACAGAGATCTGGAAGTTATCTGCACAGAGGTAATTGTGGGAACTGTGGGGCACAGCAAAGGATTTTGAAGATGGAACTAACAAAATGAAGATCTACACTTACAGAATGGAAGAAACAGAAACAAAATGAGGAGAAATAAAAAGAATGGATATTTTTTGAGTCTCAATCATATTCTTATGCAGAGATTTGCATATATTATCTGTGAAATATTTTTCTCCTTTACAGATAAAAAAACCCCACAAATATCATGTTAGTCCACCAAACAACCCAGCTGCCCACATCAGAAACTTGAGAGTCATTCTCTTCAAATCCGTCTTTTTCACCTTAGTCAAGTATAACATGCCTTGTTAATTCTACCTTTAAATATTTCTTGACCTATTCCCTCCTACCAACCTTACTTTAGGCCTTCAATTTTTTCCTGCTTTGGTAATAATTTCCTGTCTCAAACTCTCCCCATTCATGGTCTCACCCATCACCAACCCAATCTCCTTCCCCACCACTCAAGTGTTCTAACACAAATCCGGTCCTCACAAAGCCTGCAGAAGGTGCAAGGCTCTTGGTAAGATGCTCCACTAACTCTTTAGGGTCACCTCAGGCCCCTTCCTTGCAAGCACCCCACATTCCAGTCCCACCTTACCTGTGACTTACCTGTGGTTTGCAGAATCCAACCACCTTCCCATCTCCTACATTTGTTTAAGAGTGATTAAAAAAAATTAAAATTTAAAAAAAGAAGAAGAAGAAGAGTGATTCAGGCACCAAATCTTCAGCTTGCACTAATCTCCCCAGGGGCCCACTTTCTGTCCTCCTCACTGCCTGGCCATCCTCCCATCATAGCACTTATTATATATTATACCACAGCATTTAATCCCACCTGACAGTCTCTTTATTGACCCTTAATAGTTTGGAGGAAGGGGTTTTCTTTTACATACTGGTGTCTAGCACACAGTATTTTTTTTATAGAATTCATAAAACAATCAATTCAGACCCAAGTCTGATTCTGAGGTCCACATTCTACTTATAAAGCCAGAGAGTAGAAAAGAAAAAAAGAAAGGATAGTGTAGGATGACAAAACTGCAAAAACCCACAGCTAACATCATACTTAGTAATGAAGACTGGATGCCACTCTTATCACTTCTATTCAACCCTACCCAGGCAAATTAGACAAGAAAAAGAAATAATGGCATCCCAATTGGAAAGGAAGAAGTAAACTTTCTCTAGTCCCAGGTGATATAATCTCATATATTAAAAATCCTAAGGATTCCATTAAGGAATTATTAGAAAAAAAAATAAGTTCAGCCGAATCCGTTTTGGCTCAGTGGATAGAGTGTCGGCCTGCGGTCTGAAAGGTCTCAGGTTCGATTTCTGTCAAGGGCATGTATCTTGGTTGCAGGCACATCCCCAGTAGGGGGCATGCAGGAGGCAGCTGATCAATGTCTCTCTCTCTCATTAATGTTTCTAACTCACTATCCCTCTCCCTTTCTCTCTGTAAAATATCAATAAAGTATATTAAAAAAAATAAGTTCAGCTAGGTTGCAAGATATAAGATCAATACACAAGAATCTATTGTATCTCAGTATACTAAGCAATGAACAAGATGAAGTTAAGTAAACAGTTCTATTCCCAATAGCATCAAAATGAAAAAAACATATTTAGAAATAAATATAATAAAAAAACTGTAAGATTTGCACACTGAAAACTATGAAAATCACTTGAAAGAAATTAAAGGAGACCTAAATAAGTGGAAAGATATCCCATATTCATGGACTGGGAAGACTGAATATTGTTAGGATGGCAATACTTTCCAAATTGATCACAGAGTCAACTCAATCCCTTTAAAAATTCCAGCTGCCATTTTTTCCCCTTTTGGCAGATATTAACAAACTAATTCTAAAATTCATGTGGAAATGCAAGGGACCCAGATCACCAAATCAAAACTGAAAAAAAAAAAAGAACAAAGTTGAAGGACTTCGCATACGTCTTGATTTCAAAACTTATTACAGAATTACAATAATCAAGACTGTGTGGTACCGGCATAAGGACAGACATATAGATCTATATGGACTAATAGATCAATGGAACAGAATTGAGATTTCAGAAATAAATCCAAACATTTATGGCCAATTTGATCTTTGACAAGAATGCCAGAAAATTCAATGGGGAATGAACTGTCTTTTCAACCAATGATGCTGGGACAACTGGATAGACACATGTAAAAGAATGAACTTGGATTCCCATTTGATTCGATTTACAAAAATTAACTCAAAATGAATTATGTACCTAAAGGTAAGGCTAAAACAATAAAATGCTTAGGAGTAAATCTTTATGGCCTTAGACTAAGTAAAGATATCTTATAAAGTCCACATTACACCACTTCAGTTTTACGAAAGACCTACATTAGTACCTGCGCCTTTTTGGCCCCTTGAGTGTGGCCCTTCCACAAAATACCATGTGCAGGCGCGCACATACAGTGTGATTGAAGGAGTACCCTAATTAAGTTAATAACAATGTACCTACCTTTATAGTTTAAGTTTAAAAATGTTGCTCTCAAAAGAAATTTCAATCGTTGTACTGTTGATATTTGGCTCTTTTGACTAATGTGTTTGCTGGCCACTGTCCTAACCAAAAAAAATCCAAACAAGGGTTTTATGAAAAAAAGCCATTACCGTACCAATGTCTTTGTTATAAACTAGTGGCCTACGATAAATTTAAGGAAAGCAGGGGATGCCTGCATATCCAACAGACCTGAACACATATATCCACACAAAAACCTGTATACAAACACTCATAGTAGCATTATTCATGCTAGCCAAAAAGTGGGAATAGCTCGAATGTCCACCAACTGATAAATGAATAAACCAAGTGTGGTTTGCATACTAGTATATAATTCAGTCATAATAAGGAATGGAGACATGTTCCTTGTTGCTACAATATAAATGAACCTTTGTCTCAATGGGACCTGCAGGATTTTCGTTTATGGGGGTGGCTGAGTGATGACACAGAGAGGGCCATGCCATTTTAAGATCTTTATTACTTAAAGTCCCTTAGAGGGGGGCACATCACCACCACACGAGGCTGTGTGGGAAGCTCCAGTTTGGTCAGGAGGCAGAAGGAACAAGCCAGAGCCTGCATTGTTTTCTGAAGGAAAAGAAAGGCAGGACAGAGTAAACCGCTTAGGACTGGCTGGTCTTAATAATTCTGGCATGCTTTGGGAAGGGGTAGTCCCTAGGTGTCTTTTACCTGGCCTGGGGTTGATTCAGGGCAGGGAAAACACCAGCTTGGTGTGTGAGGGTTTGATAAAAGGAGATGGCTGGTTAGGATATGGGCTCTGGACTAGGCCATTTGCATATGAAAAGTGTGCTCCAGGGTGAGCGCTCAACTATGTCTAAGAATTGGATAGCCCTAGAAGTGCAGTTTCTGCCCTTGATCAAGGAGACTACAAATGCTGAAGTATCAAGAACAGAGAAAATTTTAAAATATAATTAATACAGTTAGCCCTCTGATGAATGGATGCCAAAATAGACAAATAAAGAATCTAAGAAAACCCAGTTAGAACAGCCTTGAAAACATTATGCTAAGCAAAAGAGGCCAATCACAAATGACACATATTATATGATCCTATCTAATAAAAGAGTAATATGCAAATTAACCATACCTCTGCTACACTCACAAGCCATACCCACTAGCCAATCAGAGTGAGTATGCAAATTAAACCCAACCAAGATGGCTACGACCACAGAGAGAGCAGGAGGGAGGCTTGGGTTGCCCCTGGCGATGGAAGAAGTCAAGCTTTCCGCAAACAACCCTGGTGGCCAAGCTTCCACTTAAGGCAATAAAGTTTCAATGGCTGTACCTGCTCCAGGCTACAAAGTTTCAATTGTAGAAGGTAAATAAATCCCAGATATCAGGGACTCCACTTTGGTCGCCGGGGGCATGGCTGACCTGCAAATCACCACAGTCCCCTCACCCAGCCCACCCCATGCCCCAAGGGAACATCCACCCTGATCCGGGACATCCTTCAGGGCAAACCAGCTGGTCCCCACCCATGCACCAGGCCTCTGTCCTATCTAATAAAACAGTAATATGCAGATTGACCATCACTCCAACACACAAGATGACTGCCCTCATGTGGACACAAGATGGTCACCACAAGATGGCCAGCAGGGGAGGACAGTTGGCAGGGACCAGGCCTGCAAGGGAGGGTAGTTGTGGGTGATTAGGCCAGCAGGGAGGGCCACTGGGAGGATCCAGGCGTGCAAGGGAGGGCAGTTGGGGGGTGATCAAACCTGCAGGGAAGAGCAGTTAGGAGTGACCAGGCCAGCAGAGGAGGGAAGTTGGGGGTGACCGGGCCTGCAGGGAAGGGCAGTTGGGGGGGACCCAAGCCTGCAGGGGAAGGCAGTTAGGGGTGACCAGGCCCACAGGGGAAGGCAGTTGAGGGCAAACAGACTGGCAGGGGAGCAGTTAGGCATCAATCAGGCTGGCAGGCATAAGCAGTTAGGGGCAATCAAGAAGGCAGGAAGGTGAGCAGTTGGGAGCCAGCAGTCCTGGATTGTGAGAGGGATGTCCGAATGCCCATTTAACGGGCATTCGGACATCCCTCAAGGGGTCCCAGATTGGAGAGGAAGCAAGCTGGGCTGAAGGACACCCCACCCCCTCACCCGGTGCACAAATTTCATGCACCGGGCCTCTAGTTCATTTATATAAAACTAGTGACCCAGTGTACAGATTCATGAACATTAAAAGGATATTAATTAGAAGGTGGCTGGTGGAACAGGACTGGGCAAGATGGGCCTGACATATCCTGGAGCCAACATCCCAAGGTTCCTCCCCCGTGTCTGTGGAGTGAGCAGGGTCCCTCTGGCAGGTGGGGTCCCTCAGTCTGGCCTGTGGGGATTGGGCCAAAACCAGCTCTCCAACATCCCCCAAGGAATCTCGGAGTGCAAGAGGGCACTCTGCAAAGTTGCTGTTGTACAGGGTGTAGAACACAAATGCAAGTGTGCAATAAACCAGATTCAGGACTGACAATGCCCCAGCAACAACATAACCCACGGCCAAAGGGGAACTTGCACAGCCCCACAAAGAATTGGGCTCCCTCCTCTCTGGTTTCAAGGTGCGTCACCCGAGAACCATGGCTGCCAAATCACTGCAGCTCCTGCATTGAGCATCTGCCTTCTGGTGGGCAGTGTGTATCATAACAACTGGTTGGGACAGTCGGACACTTAGCATATTAGCCTTTTATATGATGTCCAGAATAGGCAAATCCATAGGTACAGGATATAAACCAGTAGTTGCCTGGAGCTGGGGAGAGAGGAGAAACCAGAGACTACTGATGGGTGTGGGGTTTCTTTTGGGAGTGATGAAAATATTCTTGACAGTAATAATAGATGCAGACCTCTATAAATATCCCTAATGCCACGGTGCACTTTAATAGGGTAACTTGTACAGTATGTGCACATTATAACTCAATAAAGTGGTAATGTTAAAAAAAAAAAGACAAGGAGAGCTGTAGCTGGGTTGGGTCAGTAGAGCATCAACCTACAGACTGAAAAGTCCTGGATTCAGTTCTGATCAAGGACACGTACATAAGTTGCAGGCTCAATCCCCAGAGTTACAATCTCTCCTTAATTGTAGGATGGTGTTACCACTATCACTTAAGGAGAAACCAGAAAGTGTGAATATTATGGCAAAGTTGAGGACCAGTAGTCTAGTAATGAGAGAGAGCTACTTAATGAGTAAGAATCTCAATATGCCTTAATGCCAAAGGTCACTCAAAAAAGCATTTCAAGCAGCTTATTAAACAAAGACCACTTGGAAAGTTATGTGGGTAGTGGGGTTTGCAGGGACTGGGATGAGGAAATGAACGATATTAAATTGGGCTGCCTGCAGATATCTGATATCAGGCAATTTAAGATTGGAAAATGATAAATTGGGGCTAGAGATAAGTATTTGATTGTTATCTATAGGTTTTGGGGAAACATAAAAAGTGAACTTTCTGAAAGAAGTATTGGCAGTAGAACACTAGCGAAGTTATACTTCCACTTACTAGCCACTCTATGAGGGGACTTTTTAAAAGTGATCAGAAGATAGTACTGACTTTCTAGAATTCTGTAGATGGGTTGAAGACAGGCTGAAAATAGACTATGGATAAGAATCTCAGGAACACAGAGGATGAAACAATTACATTTGGAGAGTTTTCTTGGGATTGAAAACTGGAAGGAAAGGGGGGAATTAAATTGGAGAGAAAAGTAGACTTTAAAGAATGAAAATATAGTCAACAACTTCAACAGTAAAGAATGGGTCTGTCAGGTTTGATCAGAAATCAACAGCTGGGGGAATAGTTTCAATAAATTTCAAATGTCAGCCCACTGCATGGCTCATTGTCAACCTATGAACCAGGAGGTCATGGTTTGATTCCTAGTTAGGGCACATGCCCCAGTAGCGGGCTTGGCCTCCAGTAGGGGGCATGCAGGAGGCAGCTGATCAATGATTCTTTCTCATCATTGATGTTTCTCTGTTTCTCTCTCTCTCACTTTCTACTTTCCTCCATGAAATTAATAAAAGTATTTTTTTAATTTAATTTTTTTTATTATTCAGATTATTACATTTGTTTTTCTTTTTTCCCCTCCATAGCACCCCTCCACCCAGCTCCCACCCTTCCCTCCCTCCTGTTGACCTCATCCATAGGTGTATGATTTTTGTCCAGTCTCCCCCTGTATACCCCTCACCCCTTTCCCCCTGAGAATTATCAGTCACAGGTGGGTCTGGAACAGCAAGTCCTCTGCAGGCTCCGCCGTGAGTGACTTTTCAGTCCGCAGGCCGACACTCTACCCACTGAGCACACCTCCTCCTGCTGCCACAGCGGCAGCACACACACGTGGGGGTGGGGCGGGGGGCCGCGGGGTCGCAGGGGTTAAGGGAACCAGCACCGGCGCTCGCTCCTGCAGGTCCGGCCCGGCCTGAGCCGCACCGAAAGTCCTAAGGGCAGGTGCCATGGCGGCTCGAGAGCCGAAGACGCACTGCTCAGCCTCAGCCTCAGCGCGAGGGTCTCAGAGCCTCAGCCTCAGCACGAGGGTCTCGGCGCCTCAGCTTCAGCACGAGGGTCTCAGCCTCAGCCTCAGCGCGAGGGTCTCAGCCTCAGCCTCAGCACGAGGGTCCCAGCCTCAGCCTCAGCACGAGGGTCTCAGCCTCAGCCTCAGTACGAGGGTCCCAGCCTCAGCCCCAGCCTCAGCCTCAGCACGAGGGTCTCAGCCTCAGCC
>JAAGEH010000307.1:46538914-46856882 GCA_011751065.1 Lasiurus cinereus | reverse complement strand
TCAGCCCCAGCACGAGGGCCCCAGCCTCAGCCTCAGCCCCAGCACGAGGGCCCCAGCCTCAGCCTCAGCCTCAGCATGAGGGCCTCAGCCTCAGCCTCAGCCTCAGCACGAGGGCCCCAGCCATTTTTTTTTTATTTTAAACACTAAAAGGGAGAGACTAAAATTATCTTCAAATACACTAAGAGAAAATATATATCTGGGTTAGGACCAATGGAAGACATTATAAGGAGAGTTCCATTCCATAGGAGCACGAATTTTCTAACAATCAGAGCTATTCCCATGGAATGGCCCCACATGGGAGAATGTGCTGTGTCTCTAGAAGTGTCTACTTCCCAGTGTAGGTCCAGGCCATGACTGGCTGCTAGGATGACACAGAGGAACCCACATACTGGGGAGGAAGAAGGAGGAGCTCCCTTGAGCTCTAACCTCCGTAATTCCTAATTCAAAGCTGGAGTCCAGATTAGGGAAGGAATAGTTGGTGCATGAAACGAGGTTTTCAGGGGTGACTATCAGGTTTAGATCATCTGGGTTTGAATGGGTAGACTTCAGGGTTGCTGGGTAGATCATCCAGGTTTTCACAGATACACATCCAGGTTTGCAGGGGTAGATCATCCCAGCCAGGCATGGAGGTAACTATTTGATAGTTACCTGTAGATTGTGGGGATGGTTGAAGGTGTCAATTAAGGAGCCTGCAGCATTTAAAGACTGAAAAAAAGGCCCTTGCCAGTGTGACTCAGAGGTTGGAGGGACAGCCCACAGACCAAATGGTCATGGGTTCGAGTCCCAGTCAAGGGCATACACCTCAGTTGCAGATCCTCCAGCTCTGATAGGGGCACAAGCAGGAGGCAACCAGTCAATCAATGCATCTCTCTCACATCAATGTTTCTCTTTCTCTCTCTTCCCCTGTCCCCTTCATTCCTCTGTCTTTGGAAATCAATAGAAAAAAATATCCTCAGGTGAAGATGAAAAAAAAACCCAACACACACAAGAGAAACCAAGATGGCAGCATAAGGTATACACCTGTACATGCTGCCTCTCAAAAGCACACCAAAACTACAACTGAAAGACTAAACGACTATCACCCAGAACCACGGGAAAGCTGGTTGAGTAGAAGTTCTACAACTAGAAGGAAAGAAAAAAGCAGAAAAGCAGAGGTATGGAGGCACGTGAATCTGGCTGGCAACTGGGTGTGCTGTTTTTTTCAATCAGGAAGGAGATTCAAGCTCCCTACTGCTTTGAACGTCAGTTTCCAAGGAGACTGGGGACCCAGACTCCTATGGGGAGAAACTGGACTGTCTGCCATCAGGTTGGAAAGTGATGGTGGCTTTCTTGTGGAGGTGCTCACAGGAATCATTGTTTACTGCTCTGGGGCATAATACACAGATATGCGGAGACACAGAGACGGCTGACTGACAGCCATCACTGTTTGCTACACCCTGGTGATTCCCTGAGACCCAATTTTCAAACCCACCCAAGCTGCCCTTTCGCAGCTTAACCTAACAAACTGCAGCTGGGTCAGACAGCTCCAAAACTTCCAAACCCTAAACAAACAGGAGAAATCTGAATATCTCACTGTAGCTACTGCTGAATGCCCTCAGGCAGTAGCTGACTTGCACCTCCCTGGAGATCCAGGAGCCAGAGTACCTACTGGTCAGAGGGAGACAACACCAGATTTCAACTCCTCACATACATAAGTGGCACATTCAAGAGGCAGACTCAGTGAGCACCAAAGCCCAATGAAACAAGTCTGCCCCATAAGGGTGTCTCCAGCACAGCAGTTCCTCCATTATAGACCAACGGGTCCTCACAGTCAATTGGCCTGGAGGTCAATTCCTCCCAGTGTACCAACAGCAATCAAGGCTTAACTACAACAAGACTGTGCACACAGCCCATAAAGGGATGCACTAAGAGTGTCCACCTTAGGTGATTGGGGATGCTGAGCCACTGGGCCCTATAGGTCACCTACAACACAAAGCCACTCCATCAACACAGGGAAGCAGTCAAAATGTGGAGACAAAGAAACAAGTCATAAATGAAAGAAATTGAGGAAAGCCAACTACTGGATATAGAGTTCAAAACCACAGTTATAAGGTTACTCAAGAATCTTCTAAAAACCACCAAGACACTCAGTGAGACCTCTGAGGAACTTAGTGAGAAAGCCAAAAAAATGGAAAAGGACCAGTCAGAAATTAAGCATACACTGTCTGAAATAAAGAATAATATACAGAAATTCAATAGTAGACTAGAGGACCCCAAGAACCAAACCAAAGATTTGAAATATGGGGAAGCAAAAATCACCCAACCAGAAAAACAAAAAGAAAAAATAATCCAAAAATATGAAGATAGTGTAAGGAGCCTCTGGGACAACTTTGCATACCAACACATGAATTATGGGGGTTCCAGAAGAAGAGGGAAGACAAAATATTAAAAACCTATTAGAAGAAATAATGACAGACAACTTTTCCTATCTGGTGAAAGAAATAGACTTACAAGTCTAGGAAGCCCACAGAACCCCAAACAAGAGGAAGCCAAAGAGGACCACACCAAGACACATCATAATTAAAATACCAAGAGCAAAAGACAAAAAGAGAATAAGAAAAGCAGCAAGAGAAAAAGTTACCTACAAGGGAATGCACATATGACTGTCAGCTAATTTTTCAACAGAAACTCTGCAGGCCAGACACGAGTGGCAAGAAATATTCAAAGTGATGAATAGCAAGAACCTACAATCAAGATTGCTCTACCCGAGAGAATCCAGCAAGATGGCGGCACAGGTAAACACCTACACTGCTGCCTCGCACAACAATTTCAAAACTACAACTAAAAGACAGAACGGACATCATCCAGAACCACAGGAAAGCTGGCTGAGTGGAAGTTCTACAGCTAGAGGGAAAGAGAGGGGCTCACAGAGACCCAGAGGAGCTGCAAAAAGCTGAGGTATGGAGACATGCGCGCGCTGAGAGAGCGGGTGTCAGAGTACCTGGCTGGCTTTCTCTGGCAGGAGGGAAACGGAAACTCTCAAAGGCATTGAACCCCTTATCCTACGACACTAAACCCCAGATCCAGCCAAAACTCATACGGGGGGAGTTTGGACTGTGAAAAGGGAGAAGTGCACGGAAATTTAGGGGAGTCGCAAAAGATCAAAGACCTGGTGGCGTGCACAGCACTGCGCACAGGACAGATTGCTGATTGTGCCGCTGGCTTTCGCGAGTGGGCGGGAGACAGAACTTCCCAACTGTGCCACTTCTGACTCCACTAAGCCCCTGTTTCGGACAAAACCCTGGGGACCTAGACTCGTGTGGTCCTGGTGCGCAGGGAAGCCGGAAAGGCAGCGGTTAGAGGCACTGCGGGCGCGTGCTCACAAGGACCGCTCCAGCGATTACCCAGTCACGTGAGACTCAGGGGCCGTGGAGGGCGGGGCCAACTGGAAGGCAAGGCGGTCCCTTAAGCCCTGAGACTCCACCCCTCCCAAACTCAACAGAGGCTTCTGCGGCTTTGCACTTCTGGTATCATAAAGCTGAATTCAACACAGAAGTTTCCCCGGCATAGTGAAAATGCCGAGACAAGGGAAGGGTTTACAAACAAAAGAAATGAAGGAAAAAAAACCGACTGGATACAGAGTTCAAAACCACACTTATAAGGTTTTTCAAGAATATGCTAGAAAAGTTGGATAAATTTAGTGAGACCCAAGAGGAGATGAAAAAGGACCAACTAGAGACACTGACTGAAATAAAAAATATTATACAGAGTCCTAACAGCAGACTAGAGGATGGCAAGAATCAAGTCAAAAATTTGAAATATAAAGAAGCAGAAAACATTCAACTGGAAAAGCAAGAGGAGAAAAGAATCCAAAAATGTGAAGATAATGTAAGGAGCCTCTGGGACAGCTTCAAGCATACCAACATCAGAATTGTGGGGGTGCCAGAAGAAGAGACAGAGCAAGATACTGAAAACCTATTTAAAGAAATAATGACTGAAAACTTCCCACATCTGGTAAAAGAAATAGACTTACAAGTCCAGGAAGCACACAGAACCCCAAATAAAAGGAATCCAAAGAGGACCACACCAAGACACATCATAATTAAAATACCAAGAGCAAAAGACAAAGAGAGAATATTAAAAGCAGCAAGAGAAAAACAGTTCATTACCTACAAGGGAGCACCCATATGACTGTCAGCTGATTTCTCAACAGAAACGATGCAGGCCAGACAGGAGTGGCAAGAAATATTCAACGTGATGAATAGTAAGAACCTACAACCAAGAATAATCTATCCAGCAAAGCTATCATTCAGAATTGAAGGGCAGATAAAGAGCTTCACAGAAAAGAAAAAGCTAAAGGAGTTCATCAACTCCAAACCAGTATTATATGAAATGCTGAAAGGTACTCTTTTAGAAGAGGAAGAAGAAAAAAGTAAAAGACAAAAAATTATGAACAACAAATACTTATCTATCAACAAGTGAATCTAAAAATTAAGTGAATTAAAAATTTGATCAACAGAATAAACTGGTGAATATAATAGAATCAGGAGCACAGAAAGGGAGTAGACTGATAATTCTGAGGAGGACAAAAATCATAAAGCATCAAACAGACTGTGAAATTACTGCAGAAAGATTAAAGTTAGGTGAGGTAGATAAGTGATCAATCAAAGGACTTGTATGCATGCATATAAGCATAACCAATGATCACAGACACTGGGGGGTTGGGGTATGCCTGGGAGGGAGGGGGGAATGAGGAGATATGTATAAAAAATTAATAAAAATTAATTTAAAATTTTTAAAAAATAAAATAATAAAAAAAAAGATTACCCAGCAAAGCTATCATTCAGAATTAAAGGTCAGATAAAGAGCTTCACAGACAAGAAAAAGCTAAGGAGTTCATCATCTCCTAATCAGAATTATATGAAATGCTGAAGAGTATTCTTTAAGAAGAGGAGGAGGAAGAAAAAAAGGAAAAAATAAAATTTATGAACAACAAAATGACAACAAATACGTATCTATCAACAAGTGAATCTAAAAATTAAGTGAATAGCCCTAGCCTGTTTGGCTCAGCAAATAGAGCATCAGCCTTCGGACTGAAAGGTCCCAGGTTCCATTCGGTCAGTGACATGTATCTTGGTTGCGGGCACATCCTCAGTGGAGGGTGTGCGGGAAGCGGCTGATCAATGTTTCTCTTTCATTGATGTGTCTGGCTCTCTATCCCTCTCCCTTCCTCTCTGTAGAAAATCAATAAAATATATTTTAAAAAATAAAAATTAAGTGAATAAAAAATCTGATGAACAGAATAAACTGGTGAATATAATAGAATCAGGAGCA
Organism: Lasiurus cinereus; assembly: GCA_011751065.1. NCBI lineage: Eukaryota > Metazoa > Chordata > Mammalia > Chiroptera > Vespertilionidae > Lasiurus > Lasiurus cinereus. The sequence goes on along the minus strand of JAAGEH010000307.1, from coordinate 46,851,569 downwards.
TAGAAAGGGAGTGGACTGAGAATTCTCGGGGGAAGGGGGTGTAAAGGTGCAGGAAGAGATTGGGCAAAAATCGTACAACTATGGATGAGGATAGTGGTGGAGGGGGGAATTGGGTGGAGGGAAGCTATGGGGGGAAAAAGAGGAACATCTGTAATAATCTGAACAATAAAGATTTATTTTTTTTAAAGAATATAAATAAAAGGAAAAAAAAACACATGAAACGGTGGAGAGAAACTAATCAAAGCAAGTGGGATTTAGAGTGAAGTTAATTCCTCTGAGAGACAGAGAACTGTCCAAGTGGAGAAACTCCAGATAATCTTGATCTTTCAGTAAAACAGGCTGTCTTCAGTCCTCAGATGATAGGAGGCTGGGGCAGGGGGAACTGAGAACTTCAAAGAGAACAACTAGCCGGGAGGGTTTCAAAACAAACGGATATAAAGTAATAATGAAATAAAGAACATGCGGTGGGTGCTAGAAAACACAGTCTTTGCAACTTTGTCTCCCCCTGCTGAGTCAAGAGGTACATGTGGCCAGAGATAGGGGAAAAGGAGTAATAGTGAGCTTTTTCTTTGTGGGGTAGGAGGAGGAAAACATAAATGTTGACCTAAAATCTTATAAATTAGAATCACCAGGATCCTGTAGCATCAAATGAACTTGTTACACAGACTGTGCCAAAGCCACAATGCAACTGGGTGTGTGTGTGTGTGTGTGTTGGGCAAGGACCAGGGGTGCGGTGCAGAATATTTGGGGGAGGGGAGGGCAGCTTTGGTCTTGTTTTAACTTAGTGAGGAAACTGTCCTTCAGTCATGACACGGGCTTGTTTCTCAAAAGTCCTGTTAAGTGACAAGCTTATACTCCCTCCAAGAGCTTGTTCACAGGATCATCTTCTATTCGGACCCAACTAGCGAGAACAATGATCAGACTATTTCATGACTATGGGGGACCTGGGGAAGGAGCTCCCTGCTGCTTCCCCTCCCTGCTCCTGGCTCCACAGGGTTGTTCTTTCTTTGATAAGCCCTAGAACATCTTCATTCCATGAAACAAAGGCATGTCATGTATGTTATTCATTTGGTACAATTTTTTAATGGAAATCAAGTGCAAAACTTTTCGATTCAACGGAACTTCCTAGGGTGAGGCTTGGAAAGCAAACAAAACACTAAATAAATCAACAAATGCACACACGCGCGCACGCGCGCGCACACACACACACACACACACAACCTAGGCTATAGTATCCTGATGTCACTTTTTAGGGCATGATAATAACTATTAAATAAGGTGAAGGCCTTTGAAGTCCTCAGATGAAAGGTTTTACCTAAATACAATTATCCCATTAAAATCCACAACATTCCCATCACACAGGGTGGCCCTTTTATAAGCATTTCGCTGATGATGAAGTTATGAGATGACAACTTCCTCATGATAAAGGGGGTTTAAAATAGTCTCAAGTGATTTTGCTACTTCTTATCTAATTTCTAAAAGGGCAAACGGAAAAAATTGTTTCTTTAATCAGCGGGCAACAGCAGGCAGTAAAAAGCTGACTAATGGCATCTTAGAGCCTCAAAGCGAATGAAACATTCATTAGAAGGATGGGGAAGAGTGGGATCCCCTTAGCTGTTTCTGTCTTACCTATTTTTATATCTAACTCCCCAGGGACCAAGAGCTGGAGAGAAAGAGCAACATGAAGGAAGGAACGAGTCAGACTTGGCAAAGGTGGGACCCTCCCTATCCAGAGGCCCGAGAGGAAGAAAGAGATTACATAGTGCACTCCTCCTGAGCTTCAAACAGAAGGACCAGGAAAGAGAGGGAAGAAGTCTTTTCTAAAAAGCAAACCTGGAGCAGAAGGCACTGCAGAGACGTTAAGGTGTGGGTGCAGGGCGGCTCTGATAGGCTCTGGGGGCGCTCGGTCAAGCAGCAGGCGAGGGGCTGGGAGCAGCTGACCTGCAGATCCTCACAGGGTCAGGCAGGCCTGATCATCCTCCAGGAAACTGGCGCTTGGGAAAGAGGAGAGCAGTTGCACAGTTGATAGCCTGGAAGTAAACCTAGGATAAGATTAAGTGAAATGAGACGAGGCCGCATGGCATAAGGGAAAAAGCACTGGCGTTAAATCGAAAGGCCTGGGTTGTGACTCAGTCAGTCCTTGTTCTGTCACTTGTCAGATTGTGTGACCCTGGGCAGACCACTTAACATCTCTGAGCCTGTCCTCACATCCAAGGAAGAAAACCAGCTGCCCTGCCTACCTTACAAAGATGTGGTGGGATAGACGAGTGAACGGGATGGCGTTTTAAGAGAGGTGTTTGCATATGAAGTTTTGCATCCAGTGCTGATGGGAAGACCACACCACTGGTGCTCAGGTACAGAATTCCTTCTTAAGTATTAGGCTTGAGATATATGTACATACATATGTATGCGTGTGTGCATATACTTATATGCTGAAGTGGTACTTGTATACATAAAGTTACATAACATACATATAACATGTAGTCACATGAGTTACCTATAATACATATAAAATCATTTAAGTGACTTGTATCATCACGTATATAAACAGCTGCATTTCACATTTAATCTGATTTACTCTGGATATATACTGAAACAAACTTGGTCACCAGAAATGCTCAGGGAATTTCAGGAAAAGCACAGCAAGATGCCCCTGAAGCTAAAGGTCCAGAGGCCACGTGAGAAAGTAAGCCTGCTGTCTTGATGAAACAGCTACAGCATCCTTGGACGTGGAACTGACTCTTGGATGCTCACAACTTAACTGAAGAATGACAACGTACCCAGAAACTACCCAAGAACAAAATAAGGCAGTAAAATCTACCATATTCTACCTGGAATGGCTCTGAGACTGTGCAGTGGGAACAAAGACAGCAGCCTGAACTGCGGACAGCGCAATAATGGGGCCATTTGCTGCATCCGGAGGCTGTGTCCTGTGTTATGCAAGGCAAAGGGTCATTTGTAGAGTCAGGGAGTCACAGCCTGCTTTTCCCACCCTCCACTCTCTCGGTTTCTTTTCACCTTTTCTAGCATGATCAACATTTACTCAGGATCTACCACACAAGGAACTAAGAGCTGGAGAGAAAGAGCAACATGGTCCCTGGGGAGTTAGATATAAAAATAGGTAAGACAGAAACAGCTAAGCACCAAACAGGTAATACTGCTACTGCCACCAAAGCAAGGTGAGACAGTGGAGGCCACGTGGGGAGGCAAACCTGCTGTCTTGATGAAACGACTAGTAAGTGAAGTGCTCATAAGGCTGGCTGGGAAAAGTTTCTTGGATTAGATGGAGCTTGGCCAAGCCTTGAAGGAAAATTAAGATTCAGAAAGCTGAGCATTAAAAGGGGTATCATAGACAAAAAGGTGTGCACCACAATGTGAATATAATTACACTTAAAACGGTTAAGATGGTAAATTTTATGTATATTTTACCACAATTTTTCTTCAATTTTTAAAATAACAGGTGCTTTCTAAAAAAAAAAAAAAATTAAAGACAAGATATGCCCAGCTGGTGTGGCTCAGTGGATTGAGTGTTGTCCCATGGATCAAGAGGTGTCGAGTTCCATTCTCCCTCAGGGCACATGCCCAGGTTGCGGGCTCAATTCCCAGGAGGAAGGAGAAAGCATGCAGGAGGCAGCTGACTGATGTGTCTGTCGTTGATGTCTCTCTCCCTCTCCCTTCCTTTCTCAAGTCAGTATTTTTTGTTGTTGTTGTTAAAAATAAAGACAAGATATGAAAACAAGCTGCCATTGGTAGCAAGTAATAAGCTGACTGGCCTGTTTTTGTAGTGGGTTTGTGTGGCAGCAATAGGAAATTTGGTAAAGTAGATGGAAACTAGATGGATAAACCTATGCCAGGTGCTATTTCACAAGCATATGCTATACCTCTCTTTAGTGGTTTCTTACCATTTAGCTAATGGCAGATTATGAGAACAGCTCAACAGAAAAGTTGGTGACACCTACTGTAGGAAGGAAACTAGCAGAGGGTGAGCGGAGAAGAGAAACCCAGTAAAACGGAGGAGGTAAGAAGGTTCAATAAATTAAAAGGCCATAGAATCAGAAGAGGGAAAGTCCAGTGTCAAGTACAAGAACAGGATTAAAATAAGAAAATGTCCAAAAAAGATCTCTAGCCCAGCTAGTGTGGCTCAGAAGTTGAGCACTGACCTATGAATCAAAAGGTCATGGTTCGATTCCAGGTCAGGGCACATACCCAGGTTGTGGGTTTGGTCCCCAGTGGAGGGTGTGCAGGAGGCAGCCAATCAATGATTCTTTTTCATCATTGATGTTTCTCTCTCTCTCCCTCTTTGAAATATATATAATCTTTAAATATATATATATAATCTTTAAAAGAAATATCTCTAGCCAAAACCAATTTGGCTCAATGGATAGAGCGTCAGCCTGCGGACTGAAAGGTCCCAGGTTTGATTCTGGTCAAGGGCATGTACCCTGGTTGCAGGCACATCCCCAGTAGGAGATGTGCAAGAGGGACCTGATTGATATTTCTCATCGATTTTTCCAACTCTTTATCCCTCTCCCTTCCTCTCTGTAAAAAAATCAATAAAATACACGTTTTTTAAAATATCTCTAAATTCTATGACCTTCAGATGCACAGTTTCTCTCAGTCTCTGCAGAATGATGAAATAAGGTTAAGGATAAGGTGTCCAAATTGAAGAGCAAAGAGAAATGCTGTTGATAATTATATCAGAAAATCAGGCAGAAGCCAGGACATCCCGGACAAACAGATCTAGTAAAAGTTACCTAGTTAAGGAGGAAGGTAGTAGTACAACCAGGAAGGCAGCAGACACCAACTCAAAGGATTTGGTCGTGAAAAGATAAACAGGACGTGAGTCAGAAGAACTAGTAGAGATAAGAGAAGGCTTCATCAGTCATTTATGTGGGAGGCAAGTAGGACTTCTGGAGGTTTTAAAGAAGGGAAGGAGCAGATGGGAGCATCTTGCATCCTTCATCCCCCACATGGAGGGATGCAGACATCTCTTACATGAATGTTCACTGTGGGGCTCTGGTCCTCCTAGAAACAGGAAGGAACTGAATAAGCAGTAAGGGAGAGGGGCCTTCCTTCCTTTGAAATTACATGGAAGGAGAAAATGTATAACAAGAAAAGGCAGGCCAGAGCATTTTACTTCAACCTAGTGAACATCAGAGAGCAAGCTGTCAGCAAAGAATGCATTTCCATTTCTGAATCAGCCTCATCTGGCCTCTTCTTCATGGTAAATATAGTAAGAAAGTGGCCAAGACCGGTTTGGCTCAGTGGATAGAGCGCCAGCCTGCGGACTGAGGGGTCCCGGGTTCGATTCTGGTTAAGGGCATGTATCCTGGTTGCGGGCACATCCCCAGTGGGGGGTGTGCAGGAGGCAGCTGGTCGATGTCTTTCTCTCATCAATGTTTCTGGCTCTCTATCCTTCTCCCTTCCTCTCTGTAAAAAAAAAATCAGTAAAATACATTAAAAAAAAAAGAAAGAAAGAAAGTGAAGGTACCTCTTGGGAGTTCTTTAACACTAATCCCTACGTAGATGGTCAGAACTATAAGAAGGAAATGTATCCATAGTGCAACGTATAATGACCTATATATGCTGAGCAGTTATTTGTAATTTCATTTCAGGTGCGTCTAAGTCTAAATTTGGTAAGAAAACAACAGTTGGCATTGGGATAGAAAGATGTGACCATACCAAGAGAGGCGGAGGGGACGCGAGGGGAAAAGATGGAAGACCACCAGGTTGCCGGAGAGACTCTTTTTGTTGAGGAAGTGAGCGTTATAAAGGAGGCTACAGCAAGTGCCATCAGTGGCAACGCGGAGCAGCACAGCAAAGTGAATTAGTGCACCACAAGTGCAGTAGAACAAACTTGAAGCCAACTCACCAGCTGGGAAAACCATTTTAATACATTGTAACCATGCAACTGCAGAAGGGAGCAGGAGTCCACACACAAGTTCTTGCTTCTGGGACAGCTCTGCTGCCAGCAGCTGCACCGCCAGTGCCCTTGGGCTGCCCATCTGACCACCTCATCTGCTGGGCTCGTCCCCTTCTTGTGCCAACATTTCTCACCCATCTTCTAACCACCCGCCGGAAATTCAGTGAACCCCTTCCCCACTCTGTTTTGGGGTGCCACTCCCAAAATGTAGAGGAAAATCCAAATGACTGCACTGTTCTGATCAGCCAGAGGACTCTGTGCACCTGAGGCTGTCAGAGGTCTAGACTGCCACCTGTCTCCACTTGAATAGCTCTAACAACTCCAATCTGCCAGTGGGAAACTTTGCTACTCTCTGAAGTGATTCAAACACATGAATTTCCCATACTCTTCTCAAATTCCAGGAAGAGGGTAAATAATCAGAATGGGGTTCATCTAGACAATATTCTTAAATGACAACCAGGCAACTCATCCAAACACAGCAGCACCTCACACAAGAGGAAGAGCATAGAAATGGGCTGGCCCCACACTCACAGGGGAGAAACTGTACAATCTGCCGACACTGTAGGACCGGTGAATGGTCACGAGGGAACACTAAATAGCAGGAAATCATAAGGCATGAGTCACATCCTAAAACATGGAGCTCAGAGTATAAATTTAAATAACCAGATGGACGGACATTTATTATAAAAGTCAGTTTATTTTCCCTTCCTGTGTTTCATATTTTCCCTTTTTGTCAGTAATGAGCAATTAACTGATTGGAAATCTGCTTGATTAAATAACATTAAGTTCACAAACATACCACATTTCGGAGTATAAAGCAGGAGGCTAAAAAATATTCCCTAACCCAAAGCAAATTAGGCAGGCCTCAAAATTGCACATTTCCCCCTAGTTTGCTTACATAATTTAGTATATTTATCCAGAATGGCCTTAAAGTATTGATAATCAGTCTAGAATTCACGCCTTGAAGACCGATACTCTACAAACTTCTGAAGAATAGATATGTAAGTCCCCTCAGGTCCTAGTGGTCCCTTAGTGCGATTCCATGTCACACGCTACCGCTTACTAGGACAAAGGTCCTTCCTTCCTTTCTAATTCTAGGCTCCTGCTGAGGCTACTCAAGGCAGCCGGTTGTGACAGAGGTCAGTCTTCTGAAAACAGGGCTGAGCAGATTAGCTTCCTTGTGGATCCAACAGCAAACCTGGGCTTGAGAATTTGTTGTGGGTGATTCGTCGGAATGTTCACAACTGATACACCTTACGGTCCTTGAAAAGGTGACTCAATACTTTTAAATGAAGGTGGAGAAGAAGTTGATAGCAATTTGGAGACAGTCTGCTTCTGCATGTAGCATGATTTTTCCCACCATGGTTAACAAAGGCATTCTTGGTCCAAGGTAGGCTTATTCTGGATCCAGCTGGAGCACCTTCTCAGGATTTGATGCTTTGAAGATGAGCTACCCTCTGTAAACTCATTTCCAAAGCAAAATGCAACGAGCCTTTCTATTCACGGAGCCCGACTCTGATAGAAACCAGGCACGGCTGCTTGTGTTCACTCAGCTTCCCAGGCTGGAGAACAAAAGTCCATGTCCAACGTAGCCTTTAAGGTTAAAGGGATAAACCTCCACAGGCCCAACGAAGATTCACAGGCCACTTGAACATTCATGAAATAACAATAAAACAATCAGCAATCATTCCTGTAATGTAGCAAAACAGCCCACTTCGCTCTGGTCAGCATCACAAGAGACTGACACTTTGAAAGAGGCTTGGCCATCTGAGGTTATGTTGGAGCTCTTAAGACAAACCCAAAATGGGATGAATTAAAAGAAATTATAGTTCTAATGTGTCTCCTATTATTCTTTTTCCTCTGGGACACCATTCATTCACTCAGTATGCGAACTTGTCGTCTTTGCATAAGAGAGCGCATTTCCCTCACTATTAATGGCGAAATAAATACAATTGTACAACTTGTCTGTGAAGAGAAGAAGAGCATTAAATGTGCAGTAACAATTTAATTAATTCTGTTAGAGCATCATGTATTAAACTTAATGGCTTTGAAAAATTACATTCATTCTGACTTCATACAAAGATAAATCTAATCTTCAATGAATTAAAAAATAACTTTGAAAATTACAGTTAATATTAAAAAATACTTAATGTTACATTATGGTCTCCAAATAAAAGAACTAAGGTGCACAAATCAAATAATTTGTGAGGGGTGGAACAGAAAACCGATACTGGGGCTCAGATTTTAAAAAGTGTTTCTTGCCTGGCCCGTGTGGCTCAGTGGTTGAGTGTCAACCTATGAACCAGGAGATCACAATTCAATTCCCAGTCAGGGTATATGCATGGGTTGCTAATTTGATCCTCAGTGTGGGGTGTGCAGGAGGCAACCGATCAGTGATTCTCTCATTACTGATGTTTCTATCTCTCTCTCCCTCTCCCTTCCTCTCTGAAATCAATAAGAATATTTTTAAAATGTTCCTTATAATAAGTCCATTTTTTTTCTATTACAATTTCTAGTATGATCATAGCAGCAAGTTTATCAGGAGACATTGCTCTCTACTTAGCATGGGTGTCAGAAGTGGACATAGTTCCATGACCCCAGTCTCTGGAAACTAGAAGGCAGCTGGGCAGAAGGAAGCATCTTCTGTGACAGCAGAGAATGTAAGCCTTCTGGCAGCACCAGAGAACTCTAGTGCTGAATTCCCCCGACTCCCTGGACAAGACTGTGGTGTCTGGACTTGGGACGGCTGAGGCTGCCTTCAATTAGGATGCCCTAGATTTATGGATAGCAAACTGAATGCATCCCCTGGTGGACGAAGCTGTCACAGACTCTCTCAAGCAGATCTTTCTTGAGCACTATCTCATCAATAATGGGACAGACTATATTTCATGCGTATTCAACAGAAAACAATATTTCAGAAGCACAGGCCTTATTCTGTATTGGTTATTTCCCAGGCAGTATAAAATTCCATCAAGAAGGCCTAAGGCACAAAAGATATTTTCTCAAGAGTCTCTGGTTCTCTTTAGAACCCACATGACACAGTGTTAATCACAGCTTCTTTTTTAACCCTCTGTGGCTTAGTGTCCCCCCACTGTAATTTCCTTCAAAATTCCCCAATTATATTCAGCAGCCGGAGAGTACCCTGGAAGAGCACCCCGGTTAATAATTGGTGATACTTTAAATAAGTCTTTTGTCATTTTTTCTGGTTTTATAAATGACAATACTCATTAGACTCGGGTCAAGGGCAAACTAAGAGTCCTTTCCTGATTTGAAAAAAGAATGTCTTTTAGATTGACAAAATCTTATTTTTTACAAAAGGGTTTTAAAAGCAATCAGCAATTTTTCTGGTCTAAGAAGTGATTTAAGTAGATGCTTTGAAGTAAATCAGTAAGAAAACTTACTAGTTCAAAAAAAGGGGGGCACATACTTACCATGAGAATGAAAAAGTAGAAAACCCACATCCATCCAAGGTTGTCCTGGATCAAAGACACTAAATACTAAAACAGAGAAAAAGAAATTATTATATAATCCTTCACAAATTAATAAAATCAAGTAGCTGTAAGTAGATTAAACATGGTTCTTCTAAAAAATAAGAAGGGAGTTAGGATTTGCATAGTGTTTTGCAGTTTACAAAGCCCTTTCACATACATGTGAGGTGTATCATCGGCCTTCACTTTGTAAGCTCGCAGAGTCTAAAATGCACAACAGAAGACATGTATTCAGAAGGTTTCTCTCTATTCCCTTTGCTCTGAGAGAGGAAGATGAACATCCTCAAGTCACTTCTGTTTAATCATTCTTCCAGCGAAAGGTATTATTATTGGTGTTTTCAAAAATGCTTTGTCTTCCAAGTTTATCACTCACTTTACAATTATGCTTATTTGTTCATAGGATTACTGACTGTATCTTTAACATTTTACAAGCATTATTAATTTACTTTCAATTAATAAAAAAAATCTGGTAGCATTTAACCCCTTTACTTCTTTTATTATGATAAAATATGTAACATAAAACTTGCCATTTTAACCATTTTTTAAATATATTTTATTGATTTTTCACTGAGAGGAAGGGAGAGAGATAGCCAGGAACATCGATAAGAGAGAGACATCAGATAAGCCGCCTCCTGTACACCCCCTACTGGGGATATGCCCGCAACCAGATACATGCCCTTGAGCGGAATCGAACCTGGGACCTTTGAGTCCCCAGGCCGACACTCTATTCACTGAGCCAAACTGGTTTCGGCCATTTTAACCATTTTTTGGTGTACAACTCAGTGGCATCAAATATATTCACAATGTTTCATAACCATCACCACCATCTGTTTCAAAAAATTTTCAGCACCCCAAACAGAACCTCTGTACCCATTAAGCAATAAATCCCCATCACCCCTTTTCCCCAGTCCTTGGTATCCTCTAATGTGCTTTCTGCCTCTGAATTTGCCTATTCTGAATATTTCAGGTTAAGTGGAATCACATAGTGTTTACCCTTTGTGTCTGGCTTATTTCACTTAGAATACTGTTTTTAAGGTTCAACCATGTTGTGCTACCTATCAGAACTTCGTTCCTTTTTATGGCTGAATAATATTCCATTATGTTGATACTAGAGGCCCAATGCACAAAATCTGTGCAAGGAGCTCGGCACTTGCAGCCACGGTGGCTTGCCTTGGCCCTCGCAGCCGTGGCTTCGTCCAGAAGGTCATCCGGTCATTCGGCTCTGGTCTAATTAGCATATTATCCTTTTATTATTATAATTATAGACTAGAGGGCTGGTGCACAAAAATTCATGCACTGGAGGCAGGTTCTTCAACCCAGCCTGCCCCTTCTCACAGTCCAGGAGCCCTCAGGAGATGTCCTACTGACCTCTGCAGGAGGCGACCAGGCTTGTTAGGGGAAGGCGCCACCTCCATCACCCCGCTGCTGCTGCCACTGCCAGCTGTGGCAGCTACAAGGCTTGAGCCCCAGGCTTTGCAGCACCAGAGCTCATGGCTGACTGAGCCCCAGGCCTCGCAGCCGCCGGGGCTCATAGCTGCCTGAGCCCATGGTGGCCTGAGCCCCAGGTCTCACAGCCACTGTGGCTTTGTCTGGATGGACATCCAGAAGACATCCGCCCTAATTAGCATATTACTGTTCTATTAGTATAGATACCACATTTTGATTCTTCAGTCACCTATTAGTCAACACAAGTTGTTTCCACCTTTTGACTACTATAAATAGTGCTGCAATGAACATTGGCATACGAATATCTGAAACCCTGTTTTCAATTCATTGAATTCCACTCCTAGGGATATATACCTCGGAGTAGAATTACTGGGCCATACAGTAATTCTAATGTTTAACTTTTTTTAGAACCACCAGTTTTCTATAACAGCTTTAACATTTTACATTTTCACCAGCAATGTACGAGAACTCCAATTTCTCCATGTCTTCATCAATACTTGTTATTTTGTTGTTGTTTTTTAAAATTATGCCTATCCTAATAAGTAGTGGTATCTCACTCTGGTTTTTATCTGCATTTCCCTAATGACTTAGAATGTTGTAGGAAGCAGAGAAAGTGACTCAGAGCAGCTGCAGATCCATGGCCACTTCTGGTGGGGACGGACCCATGTAATGAGCATGTGTATGTGTGTGTGTGGTAGGGTTTACACATCACACATACATAATGAGAAGCATGTGTCTCATGGCTCTTGGAGTGACAAGTTCAGGCTAGAAAGCAGGGGGTACAGGCTTGGACTGAAGGATCTATCTGATGAGGTGTGAGCTTATTTCCAGGAAGAATCTGCAAGTAAAAGTGGAAAAAAGCAACTAAAAATGTAGAGGCATCTTCCAGATGGACCTCAGAAAGGACTCAACCCAGGCTCTCAGTACAGCTGGCCCTTGGAGAGGACCAAACCTCCAGGCTCTCAACCCCAGGCTCTCAACACATCACACTACAGCACAAGAGTGCCACCTACTGTGGCCAGCGGGCCATGAGAAATTCTTCCACGGGTTGAAGGACTACTTAACATTCAATTTTGACCCCTCTCCTGCTCACTTACCTGGCCTACCGCAGCTCCAATGCTCCCAGTTCCGTCAACAATTCCTGTGACAGTCGCCAAAGCCTCACTGCTTCCTTGGATGAGCTCTTGGCGACCCAAGTCAGCAGAAATAGCAGAGCTAATCATATTAGAAGGTCCACCAATAAAAAATCCTGAAGTCATACACAGAGAGGTTCTTATTAAAACACTATTCACAACCCCACTAGCAATCTAGTGAATAAGGCAAACACTTATCCCACAATTTTAGTCAGTATGTTGGAGAGAAACAGAAAAAAAGGAAAAAATAACCAGTGAAAATGAAAACTCTCCCAGGTAGTACCATCTTCAAATTAACTACCATCCACTTTTCTGAAATCCCTTCTTGAATTACATGTATATTTTAAAGAAACCAAACACATAAAAAATAATAGTGAACACACAGTCTTTCTAATCCAGTGAAGTATACATTCATTAATAACTAGTTGCACTAGCTTATCAAGTTCTCTCATAGTAGAAGTGGGTCATAGAGCATCTGACTACCAAAGTCAACCAAACATACTAAAAAAAGGAGAGAGAAGAGAAAAATTTAAATGGTGCAGGTGGTTCTGTCTGCACTGCTCTCAGGGAAGCTGTCCGAGGACTGTGCAGCAGTTGGCCCCTGTGAATCCCTTTAACACGGCTGCAATCAGCTCCAGGAGCCTCGGTGGCATGAGCAGCTCTCACTATGCCGAGTACAATCTAAAGTTTTAGAATGAAAATTTTTTCTATAACACGGCCCCTAATTGCAATTAATTGTTTCATCTGGGGCTGAAGTGAAGAAATACTGACCAACTCCAACACAGGAGGAAAAACTAGCTAGACCGGGCTTTTTGAAAGCTGGTGAATTGGTTTCCAAGGTGGCAGCTTCTAGGAAGTGATGTGAGAAGCTGGGGCAGCAATCAAAACTGTTAGTCACCTCTGTCCAAAGATGGCTCTGTAACTGAAGGACTGAGGAGGTCACAGAACAGCAGAGAAACAGAATCTGCTGTGTCTGTCTTTCCTTCACCATTTGAATTCTCTGTAATTAAGGTTTTAGTGTAACTCAAACTGAGAGAAATCGTTTCCTTTTTTCCCTTCTTACTGATAGAGGAAATACAACAGTGAAATGGAGACAGATGCCATACCTGTGACAGCCATCAGAAGTGCATTAATGGACTTGTCGTTTGGAGAGCCTGTGAGGAAAGACATGCTGACTTTAAAAGCGCATCACAAGTGCCTCCACGGGACAGTCCACAAAGACCTGGGTCTCTGTGACCTCGCAGATCACACCCAGACACAACAAAGGGATACGACTCTTTCACGGCCTCTTCCAACTTTTATTTGTAACGTCTGTCTCTTGCTGGTACTCAAGCTAATGAGACTTCTAAAAGCTACAGAAAAACCCTACTCCAATCTCAGCAGCATCTTCAGGGACATATACCAAACTCACTAATTACCATCTTTCCTCTTTTGAAACCTTTTCCCTTTTATTGTTTTATTGGCTCTAATGCTGTTCCTCTGGAGCCTACCCTCAAACAAAGCATATACACTCCCAAGCAACCTTTTAAACAAACGAACAAAGCAAAAGAGATGCCAGTTTCCTCCCCGACACAAATAAAACTATGTGATGCTACTTTCACCAGGTATTCACAGGGACAATACAAAGGTCTATCTAGCATGCCTTTATAGCTGGGCTCCAGGGTTCCCCTGGGCTGATCACGGACTCAAGGCAAACGCCTTAGTCCTAAGAGATTGGGACATTTAATTGCAAGGGAATACTCACGGCTGTATCCAACCAGGGACCCAATTGCCAGAAACAGACTCAGAGCTAAAACGGGTGCTCTCTTCTGTAACACATCAGAGATGAAGCCTTGCAGAGTTCCACCTTTAGGCACAAAGAGTGCATCATAATCAAAACCATTTATAATTTAGCTTAGTTATCTGAAACAAGCTCATCAGGTACCCTCCACCCGCTATCCAGAGCCTAACACTGGTCTATCCAGAGAGATGACTGACTCTCTTAGTCTCCTCCATAATTTCCTTTCAGGAAGATTACTCACAATGGCTGATGGGGACAGGGCACCACAAATCGGACACCAAAATAAGGGAAAATCACCAAAGCCACCCACTGTCCCTTGTTTTCTCTTCTCTAACCAGCTGTGAAGGTTTTTCCGGATTTTTTGCTTTTTGTTTAAAAGATGATTAAGGACCATGCCTCATAGACTATTAGTAGCAGCCAATAAATATTCACTACAATTAAATGCAGCAGTTATGGCTTAATAAGAACTATCAGGTCCTGATGTATAAAAAGAGGTGACATGTTGCCCTGGCCAGGTGGCTCAATTAGTTGGAGCATCGTCCCATGTATGAAAAGGTTTGCAGGTTTGATTCCTGATCGGGGCACATACCTATATTGCACGTACAGAAGGCAACTAATCAATGTTTCTCTTTCTCCCTCCCTCCATCCCCCTACTCTATCCACCCCTATCTCTCTCTCTCTTTTTTCCTCCCTTCTAGTTTTCCTCCTTCTCTCCTTTCCCCTCTCTCTGGGATCAGTGAGTGTATCCTCTGGCAAGTATTAAAATAAATAATAAAAAGAGGTGGTATGAATTCTTCAAGCAACACAGTTGCCCTTAGATACAGTCCCATGTTAAGTTCTAGGCGCTACAGGGGACACCTGGTACATCTTCATCAGATAGAACACAAAAGTATTGTCAGGTCTAAAGATGGCAACTTCGCCTTTGATTCTGGATCTAAGAAGAGGGCAAACAAGTTCAAATACAATAATAATATATCACCGAAGGCTACCCAAGTGCTTTCATGGGCTCAGGGCAGTTCAGTCTTACCACCATTCTAAATGTAAACATTCTAGAAAGGATGTTAAGGCTTTCTCATAGCCATTTAAGTCACACCCACTAAAATGCATTCTGAACGCTTGTCTTAAAGTTTCTTACTTCCCTGTTTATACATCCAGCTGTAATTAGAAGTCATTACTAAAATCTGTGTACAAAGCAGCTACAAAATATTCACAAATATCAATCCCTGCTATTAGTCCCACTTCTATGATTTGACAATCTAGACACTAACTAATGTGTATAGCTAAGAGCTAAGATTTACCAAAAGTATATGCAGGGGTTACATTAAAAGAGGTTACAGATAAAAACATCCCAGGACAAGAGAACAGATCCATTAACAAAGGTCTAAGAGTAAGAGCCCCATAAATCACAGGCTGCCATAGGCTGGGTATTTTATACAAACTTTTTTTTAAGAGTTTGGCTGTTTACTAATAAGACAGTTTAGGAAAAATGGCTGTAGAATAAGTAATAAAACTTGAAATGATGTCAGATTTCATAACTACTATAGAAAAAGATGCATCACAGGCATTACCTATAATCCCTCCAACATCGTACCAAATGGACAGCTTGTCAGCTTCAGCCTCTTTCCACCCAAAGTTGTTACTCAGGTAAAAGGGCAACCAGAAGAAGAAGGAGTAATTCACTAACTTCAAGCAGGCATAGGCGAGTGAGTACTGCAAGAAACACATTCAACTATCAGTAAGGAACAAACAGCATAGCAGGGCCACAATTTCTAATGTCGTTAAAAAGCAAAACAAAATGGAGAAGTTTGGGATGGATAGCCTTACTGTAAAAATCAGACTTTTCTACAACTTCCTATTGGCCTGACTTTACCTAGTCTCCCTCTCCTCTTTATCCCCCTTAACTTCTAAAAAGGCACTTACAACAGGCCTTTGGAACAGAAAATACAGATGACCATCTCCTATTCCTCTTTTTCTCCTTTCAGTTCTCTGGTAGAAGCAAACCAGTGTTTTGAACCTGTAAGGCAGGGCACATACTCCTATTTCTTTATTTAGACAAAGATTAAAGGTATTCATGCCACCAACTAGCATCAACCATAGCAAATAAATCTAGTAAACATCACAGCTTCTATTGCAAGCAGCCAAACTATTTTGGTTCTTCTATTTTCTGCAAAGTTAATATTATGAACCATGGAGAATAACATGACTAAACTATAGTTTCAAGGTCTAAGAAAAACATCAACATTACAACTACTTTCACATTATAGTTTCCAAAAGCTTTACATCCCCACATCCAATGGAAAAGCAAAGAATATCTTATAAAAAAAAAAAAGTATCTTTAGTGAGTCAAAAAGGAAGGAGCTTGGTTGTCATGGGCCTTGTGGTTCTACTTTGAGAAATAAAAGGTGCAGCTGCCTTATGATGGCAGTGGCACTAAGACTCCTATATTCAACACATTATTACCAGGAAATCCTGACATTTAGCATCAAAGGAAAAAGGGGAAGGAACAGAGAAACTGACTTCAAAGGGTGTCTGGCTAGTATATTCTTTTCCCTGGAGCTGCCAGTTATTCCCTAGGTATCACTTGTTTTAAAAAAGCTTCCCTAGCCGGGCCACAGCCACCCCCTAGAGAGCCAAGTCCCAGTCATGAGTGCATTTTGTCCAGACAGCCTGCTACAGAGACAAAAGAATTAGGTTAACTAGATTTCCTTTACATCCCTATCCATGTCAGGAAAAAAACAGCTAGGGAAATACAAAGGAATATATATTTAATCACAACAAACTTTTAAGGTCTGTCTCAGAAGTTAATCTATTACTATTTTAATAACTAGTTAAAAATACTAATCTTTAGCATAAGGACAGGACTAAAGGAACTTGCATGAACCTTACACATCATCTTTTTAAAATCGTGGGAACGTAACATTTTAACTTATACTTAACAATTCGTTTACAAATGTCAGTTCTCTTGCTGAGCTTGGGGCATAGGCAGAAGGAAACTGATAAGCATTAAATATGACAACCTACAGAATCAATCGAGCTCAGGGGCTACATTCAGAAAGCACCACTGAGCAATTAAATAAGAGCCAGTGCATGTTCACAATGCCATAACCCATTCTACACCCAGGGAGGACTGGTGTGCTCCACAGGAAGGGAAACTGAGACACAAGGTTGGGCTGAGTGACTTACCCCAGGCCTCACAGACAGTTAGTGGGTAAGCTGGAAACATAACCTAGGCCTCTTAACTTCCACTCCCGTGCTAGAGCTCCCGAAACATCAAGACAGAAAAACTGCAGCAGAAGGGATTTAGTTTAGATGTTAGAAAATTCTCCTGACTGTAAAGGTTGTGGAAACACTGGAATGCATTACCAAGAAATACTGTGGAGTATTCTGCTCTGGGTCTTTTCATAAAAGGGCAAACAATGGTTTCTTCCTAGAATAAGAGTATCAGCAAAATACGGCAGATTGAACGACCCATTCATAACCCCTCTTGATTGACATATAATTTTATAATACTGCAACAGACATAAAGTATATATTTAAAAATACCAACTTTGCCTTCTTACTCAAATGCTAGGTCAGGGTCAGCAAACTAGGACTCAGGGCCAAATCTGGCACACCCATTCATTCATTTCTTTTGTTCTGGAGTTAAGCAGTTGTAGCAGAGACTGTGCGGTCCCCACAAGCTAAAAAACATCACTCTGGCTCTTCATAGAAAAAAGTTTGCCGACTTCTACGTAATGTCAGAAAAAATTTCCAGTGTTGCCAACATAAAAATAAGTTGAGGGGCACTATCCAATATTCCTCTGAATGCATTTCTAAAATAAAGTATCCAAGAGAATCTAAATACTTAACAATGCTTTGTCCCAGGCAGATCTAATAGCTCACTGGCTGTGGCAAGGAGATTTGAATGATCCTTACCGGTATAACTCCAGGAAGGCAACAAGCCTGATAAAAGCTTATTGCCTTGACTTGGGTGATGGTACTGCCTTCTTGGACTGAATAATTAGGCTCATATTCATCTTCATTTTCAGCACCATTAATTAAAGGTCTGTGCGAGTCTTCTTCGATGTTTTCTTCTGCCTCGATACCTGGGAAACCTAAAACCATAGTAAAAGCATGATTTACAGAGTGCCTTCTAGGTGCCTGGCATTGTGCTAAGTGCTTTGCAGGTATCATTACTTATGGGGTCAATATTATTTTATTTGCACTTTAGAGAAGATGCAACAAGATTCACAGGCCAAGGTCAATTACGATCAACATCGCAACAAACCTTGGATTCTAATTCTACTTTATCTGGTTTCAAAGCAATGTGTTCTCAACTAAATCACGATAGCTCTCTCATAAACAAAAAGGATTCATTTACATACTATTAAGCTGATGTGCCTCTTTAATAATATTCAAAGGATATGGATTTGCTTCTGTGGTTTCGCTTGTATAAATTCTATATTTAACAATAAACAAATATCACACCAAATTATTTTTATGAAAGAAATCTGTCTCAAGAAGTAAAATTAGAAACATGTCTATGCTAACTTCTAACCAGCGTCTCAATTATAAAACTCATTTGCAGCCAAGACCGGTTTGGCTCAGTGGATAGAGCGTCGGCCTGCGGTCTGAAAGGTCCCAGGTTCGATTCCAGTCAAGGGCATGTATCTTGGTTGCGGGCACATCCCCAGTAGGGGGAATGCAGGAGGCGGCTGATCGATGTCTCTCTCTCATGGATGTTTCTAACTCTCTATCCCTCTCCCATCCTCTCTGTAAGAAATCAATAAAATATATTAAAAAAAAAAAACTCATTTGCAGCCGAAACCTGTTTGGCTCAGTGGATAGAGCATTGGCCTAGGGACTGAAAGGTCCCAGGTTCGATTCCGGTCAAGGGTATGTACCTTGGTTGCAGGCACATCCCCAGTGGGGGGCGTGCGGGAGGCGGCTGATTGATGTCTCTCTCTCCAATGTTTCTGGCTTTCTATCCCTTTCCCTTCCTCTCTGTGAAAAATCAATAAAATATATTTTTTAAAAAACTCATTTGCAAATGTGTGTTCCCTATATCTGTAATAGGTAAGCCTCACTCCCTTAGACACGTGCAGCTGCGATGGGCTTAGCTGGACCCAAGACACAATAGCAATATTGCCCCTTTAACCCACTGAAAGGAGCTCACAGTTCTCCCAGGAAAAGAGAGATTAACTGCCCTGGCCTCAGATTTCTCTTCGTCCATAATAGTAACAGCAGCAACAGCTTGTCCTCACCAATTTCTTCAGGTGACACCAGGAGTCCAAAGAAGATGACGATCCCACCAGCAAACTGCACAGCCGCCGTCACCAGGAAGGCGTACTGGAGGGAAGAGGGCAGATGCTCCTTATGTGTCTGGGACATTCATCAGAGACATGTGTGCAAGGTGGGAGATGGAGGGTGAGGAATGGGGCAGAAAGGTTGGGACACTGGGAAGAAAATGAGTGCTGAGTGCTTAGCCTGTGCAGGTACTGAGCTATGATTTACTTGTGTTTTCTCGTTGATTTTCCCACTCTATGAGGCTCAGAGAGAATAATTAAGGTCCCCTGAATACTGAGTGGTATGATTGTGAATCAGGACTAACTCCAAAAATCTTATTTTTGCATTGCACAGCCTCCCAAAAGAGACATATCTGCCACCGATGATAGTCTACTCAGTTAGGGGATCAAACAATAGACACAACAATAATATAAGGCAGCATGAAGCTGAATAAATAAGGAAGCCAAATACTAATAAAAAAACCATGTATAAGAATTTAGAAGAAGGAAATCACTCAAGAGGCTGAAGTAGCTGCACAATGCATTAAGGAAAAGCTGAAGATCAAAGCTATTGACCATTTTTCTGGGCACAACTGAAGCAAAGGCAGAGGGTGGGAGTGAGATGGAAAGCCATCCTCACAACTGAGGCAGAGGGCTTCTGCTGAGAGGTAACAGGAATATAAAACTGATCTGGGCCCGGCTAGCGTGGCTCAGTGGTTGAGCACTGACCTATGAACCAGTCGCAGTTCAATTCCCAGTCAAGGCACATGCCCAGACTGTGGGCTCCATCCCCAGTGTGATCCTTCTCATTGTTGATGTTTCTAGCTCTCTCCCCCACTTCTTTACTCTCAGAAACCAATAAAAAATAAAAAGAGCAACTTACCTACTTTTAATTATTTATATTTAAGTTTCTGAATAGGCAATATATTTACATGATTTAAGCAACAAAAAGACATAAAAACTCTCCCACACTCCTTCTCCCGTCCACTCAATCCTCATTTTCCCATCATACAGTAGCAATATTTTTACTTTTCAGAGATTGCTTTAAAAACATACAAGCCGCCGAAGCCGGTTTGGCTTGGTGGATAGAGCGTCGGCCTGTGGACTGAAAGGTCCCAGGTTCGATTCCGGTCAGGGGCACATGCCTTGGATGAAGGCATATCTCCAGTGGGGGACGTGCAGGAGGCAGCTGATCGATGTCTCTCTCTCATCAATGTTTCTAACTCTCTATCACTCTTCCTTCCTCTCTGTGAAAAATCAATAAAATATATTTAAAAAAAAAACAAAAAACACATACAAGCCACCGAAACCGGTTTGGCTCAGTGGATAGAGCATCGACCTTCAGATTGAAAGGTCCCAGGTTTGATTCCAGTCAAGGGCATGTATCTTAGTTGTGGGCACATCCCCAGTGGGGGAGGGAGTGCAGGAGGCAGCTGATCCATGTTTCTCTCTCATCAATGTTTCAAACTCTCTATCCCTTCCTCTCTGTAAAAAAATCAATAAAATATATTTTCAAAAAACATATTTAAAAAAAACCATACAAGCTGAGACCAGTGGATAGAGCATCGGCTTGCGGACTGAAAGGTCCCAGGTTCGATTCCGGTCAGGGGCATGTACCTTGCTTGCGGGCACATCTCCACTATGGGGCGTGCAGGAGGCAGCTGATGTATGTCTCTCTCTCATCGATGTTTCTGACTTTCTATCTCTCTCCCTTCCTCTCTGTAAAAGTCAATAAAATATATTTAAAAAACAACAACATACAAGCCAATACAAATATGTACTCTTGACTTCTTCCTCCATTTTATACAAACAGTGTCATTCAATACACACAATTTAGCATCCCTGCTTTTTTCACTTAATATACACCACTGACATAGTTTCCTATTGGTACAAAGAGAGCTTTGCAACCCTATTTCACAGCTGCACAGCATTCCACTGAACAGGTGTATCCCAGGGTAACTATTTCCCTTTTGGTTGACATTCGCTACCAATTTTTTTTTTTGCTGTGACACACAACACTGAAGTAAGTAACCCTGCCGCATATCACTGCGCCTGCTGAAGCATATTCACCTGTGAGGTTCATGCCTGGGGCTGGAGAGCACCTCCTCAGGCAGAGCAGCTGCAGTTTTGATAGACTGTCCCATACTGACCCCAAGGGGAGTTATTCACTTTGCCAACTGCAATACCTGTTTTTCCACATCCTCATAAACACAACGTTATTATCACACTTTTGGATTTTGCCTATCTAATAAACATTCAGTGCAGTTTCTTTAATTTGCATTTCTCCTCAGACTACTACCTAGCTCCATAAAGGGCAAAGAGTTTTAGGCCAATGTCCATTCTCTACTGCCTAGAGGCCCTAAGAGCAGTTTAATAAATATTAATGGAATAAAGTTATAAGTGAAGTGGAATTTCTTTCCATTTTTTTATAAGGTGTTTCTATCCCTTTTTACCAACTAGCCATTCAAGTCCTTTACCTTTTTTCCTGTGTTGTTGGTCTTTTTCTTATCAATCTGTGGGTGCTTTTTTATATTAGGATAGGAAGATCAGCTCTTTATTTTTAACAAGTTGCAAATACCTTTTCCTGATTATATGTCTTTAGACATGGGTATTCTTCAGGATTAATGTTGCTATATGTTTACATTTATCAAGTTTTCTTTTTTAAAATAATTTTTTAAAATATAATTTTATTAGTTTCAGAGAGGAAGGGAGAGGGAGACAGGGATAGAGACATCAGTGATGAGAGAGAATCACTTATCAACCGCCTCCTACATACCTCCTACTGGAGGATCAAGCCCACAAAGGGACATGTGCCCTGACCCAGAATCAAACCATGACCTACTGATGCATGGGTCAACATTCAACCACTGAGCCACCCTGGCTGTGCAAGTTTGTTCACTTTTATCACAAGCCTTGTCTTACCCAGATACAGCTCAATGAGGTTTTAAATGGCCACAGTATTATTTCCTTAAAAAAAACAACAACACACATTTATTTCCTTGAGAAATAACTAGAAAGAAATACCTACCTCATAACCATACTGCAGAACGGAAGAGGCCAGGCACGCTCCCAAAATGTTACCCACCGAAGCACAGGCACTCCAGAGACCAAAAACAACGCCTCGGCTAAGATGCAGACAGCAGAACACAGAAGACAAAAGAATAAGAAGGGATTTGATTCAAGGTTCAAATACAAACCAAAGAAGTTTCACACACAGAGAATCAACAATCTATTTTTAGATTTTCTAAAGTACATCACATCTCTTCCAACTCTTTGACTTTATTATACTAAAGTTTAACTTGGGGCTCATCGAAAGAAACTATTCAGAGAATTTTAAAAGACAAGCTACAGACTGGAAGAGAAAATATTATATATCACATATCTGATAAGATTTGTATCTGACATATAAAGAACTCAATAATATGAAAGCAAGACAATACAATAAAATGTTCAAGAGTATGAATCTTCATCTCAAAATAAAAATTTTTTGAGAAGGGACAAAAGATTGTAATAGATACTTCACATATAAAAAATATGATGTAAATAGTACATGAAAAGATCCTCAACAGTCTAGCTGGTTTGGCTCAGTAGATAGAGTATAGGCCTGCAGAGATTGAAAGGTCCCGAGTTCGATCCCAGTCAAGGGCACATGCCCAGGCTGCAGGCTCAATCTCTAGTAGGGGGCATGCAGGAGGTAGCCGATCCATAATTCTCTCTCATCATTGATGTTTCTCTTCTCTCTCCCTCTTTGTTCCTCTCCTGGTGGATATATATAAAGATGCTCAACATCAGTCATCAGGGAAATGCAAATTAAAACCACAATGAGGTGCCACTATTCAGCTACAGAATAGCTAAAATAAAAAAGACTGAGTATATCAAGTGTTGGCAAAGATATACAGTTAACTAGAACACTTTATACCAGTGGTTCTCAACCTTTCTAATGCCGCAACCCTTTAATACAGTTCCTCATGTTGTGGTGACCCTCAACCATAAAATTATTTTCGTTGCTACTTCATAACTGTAATTTTGCTACTGTTATGAATCGTAATGTAAATATCTATGTTTTCCGATTATCTTAGGCAACTCTGCTAGGCGATCCATGGTTGGGGATCACCACAACATGAGGAACTGTATTAAAGGGTCACAGCATTAGAAAGGTTGAGAACCACTGCCAATTCGCTGGTAGAAATGTAAAATGGAACAACCACATGGAAGAGAAAACCAATTTCTTAAAAAGGTATAAAAATATCTATCATATGATCTAGCCAATCTATTCAAGGTATTTATCCAAGGGAAATGAAAACATTTGTCCATACAAGAATTTATACACAAATATTCACAGTGGCTTTATTTATGATAGCCAAAAACTGAAAACACTCCAAATGTTCATCAGCAGGTGGACAGATCACCAAACTGTGATACAATGGATTACTATTCAGTTATGAAAAGGAATGGACTATCAATATATACAACATGAATGAATCTCAAATTAATTATCGTGTGAAGAAAGACAAACAGGAAAGAGTACATAGTGTGTGACTCCATTTATACACAATTTTAGAAAATCCTAATTAACCTAGAGTGACAGAAAGCAGATCAGTAGTTGCTTGGAGATGGCAGTGAAGGAGGGGAGGAGGGCGGTGTTGGGAGGAGGACTTGCCAAGGAGCACACGAAAACTTTTTTTTGGGGGGGGTGGACTGTCCATTATTTTAACTGTGATGATGGTTTTACGGTATATTCTTGCCAAAACTCATCAAATAATATATTTTAAACACAGGCAACTTATTGTACAACTCAATAAAGCCATTTTTAAAAGATGGATGGGGAGAGGAAGAGTCTGGTGGAAGGAAACTAGCTTTTACACACGTCTTAGAGAAAAATGAATTAACTCTGAACACAGCCACTGGCAGAAAGGCTGGTGGGGAAAAAAGGGGTTAAAAAGTTCATTTTTGAAAAGGTCATATATGCATTTTATCTATTTGATACATATTAATAACACACTAGATTATTTAACTCCTTAAACATTTTTATAATCCATCTCGTGAACAGAAGGAATCTTAGAAATGAACAGGAAGCCACACTGTGATAAACAAAGGCTGTTCACAAGTATGCGGCTGCTACTTCCAGCTGTCAATTTAAGTAAGTTACAGCGAAGGCTCCGTGTTCTGAACTGGGAGAGCCTGTGTTCTGCAAGAACTGAGTGTAGTGCTGTAGAGGAAAGGGCACGGTGCTGCACACGAATTTGTGTGACTGACTCTGACCCTGACAACCAGAAGGGGCCTGACTTATCCAAGGTAACAGCTTTTGTGGGCAATGGTCTCAATAAATCACTACATTCTGTTGAGCCCCAACTCTTTTCACTTGGAAATAAATGACTTGAACCAGATGATTCTATGCTCCCCGTCCCATGCTAAAAAGCCCAATCCTCTTAAATATTAAGATCTGTCAAGAGTGTTCTGGAGAAAGAGTCAGAAGGCCAGACAACCAGCTGGCCAAAGACATGCTTTTACAAAAAAATAGCTGAAAATAACTGTGACTTTAAGTTGTCATAGATTATTAGCACTTTGTGGTTTCTTGTTATGTTTCATAGGAAAAAACCACTATGTCTCAAGCAGTGGATTGTCAATTTCACCAATGTTACTTGTTTAGAAACAAATTAACTTACTTTCAAAAAGAAACTGCAAAGACTTTCCTGAATTTTTGTTTCTTTGTAACTGATCAAAGAAATAAGGAGCTGAAACCGGCCTGGCTCGGTGGATAGAGCGTTGGCCTGCGGACTGAAAGGTCCCAGGTTCGATTCCGGTCAAGGGCATGTACCTTGGTTGTGGGCACATCCCAGTGGGGGGCGTGCAGTAGGCGGCTGATCGATGTCTCTCTCTCATCGATGTTTCTAACTCTCTGTCCCTCTCCCTTCCTCTCTGTGAAAGATCAATAAAATATTTTTTTTTAAAAAAGAAAGAAGGAAATGATCAGCCTGCCCAGTCACTGCTATCAAACACCCACTGTCATCAATTTATAAAAACTCAGATAAAAATTATCTCAAACTGATAGATATCAAAATAATTATTCTTAGTTGATAGAATTTCAGGTGGTTGTTTTTATTTCTCTTTGCGCATTTATATTATCCAGTCTGCCTACAATAAACAAGTAGCATCTGTATAATTTTCAAAAATCATAACTGAAAAAAATTACCTTAAAGTCTTAATAACAATAAATAGCACGTGAGCAGACAGCATCATCCATTCCAAAAGAAAACAGAAGTATGACAGGGGGAACAAGAGCCTCTCAAAATCAGTTCTGTTAAACCAGTGATGCTAGAGTTAGAAATAGAAATTACCAGCACGCTGAAATATAATCAGAGCATTCTCATTAAGTGGTGCTTATTCTGACATTTTACAGGTGAACTTTCACGTTACAGCTAGCTAGCATCCCCCACTGTAAAACTGAGGAAGCTGGAAACTGAGGGGCTAGATCAGAGCATGTGTGAATCACTGAGCTGGTGCATAATGTCTGGTGCACAACTGGCCCCGACATAAAAGTATAAACAACCTGAAAAGATAGAGCCATCGATAAGATAAATGTGTATCTCACAGCACAAATATTTACTTGTAAAAATTATAGGAATTCAAATTAATAATATTCCTGAAGTTGGAGTGTCACATATAATGGCATACAACAAAGCCAAGCCTTGGGGTGTCTGAACTTATTTCCATCCTGTAAATTAAGCGTGGCTCTTCTTCCTGGGGGCCTAGAAGATACTTTAGCAGGTGCCTATCCTCACATCCGTGGCCCACACCACACACACAAACTCAAATACACTCTAATAATTACTTAAAGGTGTAGGGGGAAATGCACCCAAGTTTGGCATTCTCCATTGCATCTTATTAGAGCCTTTGCTACGTGACCTTAGGCAAGTCCCATGGATCTCTTTGGCCTCGGTTTCTTTATATTTAATGGAAGAAGGCTAAAGCAGAACACTAAGTCTCAAAAAAAGGGAAAGGAAAGCAAACCCACAGGACTGCACCTAAGATATTTATGCTCTCTCAAGGGAAGATTTAAGAAAAAACAGAGACATGTTGCCTTAGCCACACTCAAAATCTTACTATAGCCAGAGAGCATGTGGAAGTGACGGGAAGGGGTGGATCATCACTAAGATCAACACTATTTTCAATACACTTTGATGTGAAACCTCTCCCTGAACAATCCTCGCTTTCTAAAGGAAGGTAGTGTCGAAGGGAACAAGTTAATTGACCAGTCTGAATAATCAGGTATTAAAACCACTTAAAAATAAAGATTAAAGGAGGCGGCATACCCAGCTTTCCCAAACCAGTTGCCCATGACAGCAACCACACAGGGCCACCCAGTGGACTGCAGCAGGCCATTCACAATCCACAGGCAGCAGTACAGCCACTTGTTGTAGAAATGCAGCCATTCTGTGACAGTGCCAAAGATAAACACCTTGGAGAAGAGGGAAGAAAGAGGAACATGTATCATCCATATGAACACCTGGAGTACACTCAACTGCCAAGCACACTGTGTTTCTATTGGAACAGACTACAGGAAGGAGACATTTAACGTCTCGATCTACGAGACATGTGGCCGACTCTTGGGATGCTCCTGCTCAAAGCAGCTCTGAGTGAGTGACACACCACCAAACCACTGCCAACCAAAGAGGCAAAGAAGCCAAGGCATAAAACTCATTAGTGATCATCCCTCCAACTGGTAACTTCAACTCTAAAAAGTTAAGTCCTCATTGTTTGATCTCCTTTTTTTTCAAAAAAGGGAAAGGAAGACAAAACCCATAGGAGGATATCTGACGGGATGGCACATGGAGGCCAGGGCTGCCGACCCCCAAGCAGTCACAAGTCCATGTTTAACTTTTTACTTCCCCAAAACTTAACTTTTAATAGCCTACTGTTGACAGGAAGCCTTACCAATATATTGAACAGTCAACTAATATATATTTTGTGTGTTTATGTATTATAGGCTGTAATAAGTAAGCTAAAGAAAAGAAAATTTATTAAGAAAATCAGCCCTAACCAATTTGGCTCAGTGGATGGAGCATTGGCCTGTGGATTAAAGGGTCCCAGCATCGATTTCAGTCAAGGGCATGTACTTTGGTTGCAGGCACATCCCCAGTAGAGGGTGATGTTTCTCTCTCATCTGCTGTTTCTAACTCTCTCTCTCCCCCATCCTCTCTGTAAAAAAAATCAATAAAATATATTTTTTGTTTTAAAAAAAAGAAAGATATCATAAAAAGAGCCCAACAGGTGTGGCTTTGTGGTTGAGCATCAACCTATGAACTAGGTGGTCGTGGTTCAATTCTGGTTGGGGCACATGCCCAAGTTGCAGGCTCAATTCCCAGTGTGGGAGTGTTGGAAGCAGCCGATCAATGATTCCTTCTTATCATTGATGTTTCTCTCGCTTTCTTCTTCTCCCTTCCTCTTTAAATATATAAAAACACATAAAAACATATTTGAAGAAAAAAAGAAAATCGCAAGAGGAGAAAACACATTTACAGTATTTACTGAAAAAATTCCCATACAAGTGGACCCACGTAGTTCAAACCCATGTTGTTCGAGGGTCGCCTGTGTTTCCATTTCCTCTTCCTCAAGCGGTGTTTGTGGAAGACTGTTGTGGGACTGGGAAGCGCCAGCTACCACTACTAGTGTCACTACTAAGTGAATCAGAGAAACTTTTTTTTTTAATATATTTTATTGATTTTTTACAGAGAGGAAGGGAGAGGGAGAGAGTTAGAAACATCGATGCAAGAAAGACATCAATCTTGCATGCCCCCTACTGGGGATGTGCCCGCAACCAAGGCACATGCCCCCGACCAGAATCGAACCTGGGACCTTTCAGTCTATAGTCCGACGCTCTATCCACTGAGCCAAACTAGTTTTGGCAATCATAGAAACTCTTGATAGGCTCAGTCATTTAGTAGCATTCAAGACTCTGCTTTTTTCCCAGGCATGTTGCTCAAGTGGACATTTTATTTGCGGTTGAAGTCTCTTTTGGGAATACCTGGCATGGGTACATAGAATACTGTATGATGCCAGTTATATGGCATTCTGAAATGAGCAAAACTCTAAGGATAGGAAAATGGTCAGTGATGGTCAGAGACCAGGGGAAGGAGGAGAGATGGCAGTTACACGACTACTAGTATACTCGCTGGTCAAAATTCAGGACTATACACTAAAAAGGGTGAGTTTAGGTACACACTTCAATTTTTTTAAAATGTTTACATATGTTTTAAAACAGGTTTTGAAATAGTATGTACATATGTGTGGTGAGCAGCTTGTGAATAAAAAAAATAGTTCAATCTCTAAAATTTCCAAGGAAAATACATTTTTCCCTGTACACAAATAGCAAACATTGAAAAACAATAATGAACTAAACTAGTTTAGTCTAACTAAACTCATGCCTTTATTCAATCAACAAAAATTTCTCATCAGACTCCTGTAAGCAAGTCAAGATGACTCACAGGGACCTTGCCCATGTACTGCGCCAGGCACTGTCCCAAATGCTCACACACAGCAACGCATCTAACCCTCACTACAGCCCTAGGCAGAGGGATTCAAGTGAGGAAGCTGAAGCCCAGAGAAATCACAGCCAGGAAATTGCAGAAGAGAAACCAAAAACAGGCACTGCCGTCTCAGGAGTCTGTGATCTTAAGCGCTGGCTCCACCCTCCCAGGAAAAGCAGGACTGACACAGACCAGTAGGCTACACAACAGACAATACCCATGCCTTCAAAGAAATGCAGGCAGGGAGCTCTAAAAAGGAACGGTGAGTTCTGGGGGTGTTAGTAATGTAAGGCATTATGAAGGAAGTATCACTTAGCCAGTGACTTGCAGGAGACGTTGAGTGAGACTGGACCACAGAGGGCCATCCAGGGGAGGCAGAAGAGCAGGAATAGGCATGAGTGTGGCAGAAAGCAGCCGGACATGTCAGGGCCAAGGAAAGTAGTCTGACCAAGCAGAGCAGTGAAGCACAGTGACAGATGCGACTGCAGGCGGCTGGGACCAGGTTCTGGGCAGCACTGAACGGCATGCCATTTATACACTGATTTTGGTGGATGAGAGTCAAGGAAGGGGTGTAACCCAAATCATACTTATAAAAAACTCCCCAAACTAAAAAGGCAGGCAAGGGATTCAACAACTGAAGATTAATTTATTCTCTTCTACTTACAGAAGTAGGGGGATTGCTTGGATCCTAAAAACCTGACAATCATCATCATCATTTTTTAAAAATGTTCAAACTTACCACTAATGCAGAAGAGCACATGCCAAAAGATAGAACATATCGTAAATTAAGCCGATCCCCAACAATGCCGCTGATGAAAAGACCCTGAAAAACAAAGCATTTTATTTTTCAGCCTTGAATTACAACAGCCTGCAAGAAAAAGGCACTGCAAAGCAAATGGAGCAAGAATACACTGAGATTACTTCAAATTAAGTCTCATTCTCATGCCCAGGTGAGCTGTCTATAACAGTTTCATAAATGTTTCATGAAATGACACAGCTTCTGGACACCCCATGCACTAAGACATCGTAATTCAGTGCAAAAACTTAAGTGCTACTTGATCCCATCCCCTAACTGCCTAAAAGGAGACTGGGGAAAAAAACAAACAAAAATTCTTCCCATAACACAAGCAGACAACTCCATTTCATTTTCCAGGAGAGATTAACTCCTAACCATCAGTTATCTGCTTTCCCAAAGGCACTCCTCTTGGCCATCTGCATTCTGAATGAAGGCGTGCTACACTCCCCGCAGAGCAGAAGCTTCTGGAGCACAGGTGCTGCCTCTTTAATCTGACCCTGGGGTTTCATGACACCACAAGGTCAGGAGTTAGGGAGGCAGAGGCAATAATTCGTTGATCAGAGGTACAAATGTTCTGCCTTCTGCTGTCCTGCCACGGTGTAGTAGAAGTTAAAATGCTCAGGGAATAGCAGCAAGCAAACAAAAGAGCTAAGGGCAACACACTTTACGTTTCTTCCACAAGAATGTAAAATGTAAAATGAATAAAAGTCCCTACTAAAAACCTAAATTTTGATACAAGTGTTTCTGATAAACTGACCACCTGTTTTAGAGAAAATGTAGATGACAAATACCATAATAAATGTTTTTCCCTCCACATGGACAAGCTTTCACTAACTTGAAAGAGGCACCTGCAAACACTAGAGAAGATGCTATGTTCTATAGCTGCCACTCATCACATGGACTTTTGCTATAGAGAATAATGGGGATGAAGAAAATTTCTGTTATGTTTCAGATTAGGAAATCAACTTATTCTGTGCTGCTCCAAATGCCTGCACAAAACCTGGAAGTTACAGAAGAAAACACAGCTCAATGGAAGAACCACAATCACCAATTTTCCATGGCACTTACCTTTACCTCCTAAATCTATTTTATCCTATGGGTACTGTCACAACTCTATAGATGAGGAAACTACATATCAAAAAAAAGGTTAATCCTGGCCAGGTGGCTCAGTTAGTTGCAGCATCATCCCATATACCAAAAGGTTCCAGCTTCAATTCTTGGTCAGGACGTGTACAGGAGGCAACCCATTGATATTTCTCTCTTGAATCGATGTTTCTCTCTTGCACTCTCTCCCTCTTTCCCCCTCTCTCTAAAATCAATAAACAAACATATGTTCAGGTGAGGATTTAAAATAAAAGGTTAAATGCCAGTGCAAA
Source organism: Lasiurus cinereus (assembly GCA_011751065.1). Classification (NCBI taxonomy): domain Eukaryota; kingdom Metazoa; phylum Chordata; class Mammalia; order Chiroptera; family Vespertilionidae; genus Lasiurus; species Lasiurus cinereus. The sequence goes on along the minus strand of JAAGEH010000307.1, from coordinate 46,820,836 downwards.
ACCAAGTTTAACACAGCTAGTTAATAGTGGTAGAACTGGTTTTTCCACTAGACTCCACTGATTCTTAAAATACTTCATAAAAGGCCTTGCCGAAACCACTTTGGCTCAGTGGATAGAGCGTCGTCCTGGGGACTGAAAGGTCCCAGGTTCGATTCCGGGTCAAGGGCATGTATCCTGGTTGCGGGCACATCCTTAGTAGGGGGCGTGCAGGAGGCGGCTGATCGATGTCTCTCTCTCATCGATGTTTCTAACTCTCTATCCCTCTCCCCTCCTCTCTGTAAAAAAATCAAAATATATATTTTTTAAAAATACTTCATAAAAGGCCCTGGCTAGTGTGGTTGGGCGTCGTCTTGTGTACTCAGGGTTCCCTGTTCCCTGAGAGGTTGGTGCACATGCCTGGGGTGGGGACCTCGATTCTGGGCAAAGCACATGCCCAGGATGCAGCTAATCGACAGATGTTTTGCTCTCACATTGATGCTTCTCTCTCTCTCCCCTTCTTCCTTCCTTTCTCTCTAAAAATCAATTTTAAAATCTTTAATTAAAAAAAAAAAAGACACTTCATGAAAAGCTCACAGAGAAGCCTCACTCCGAATGACCATATATGCCCATGATGAGGAGCGAGGCTACATGATCTAATTTCTGTTCCAATTTTATAACTGTCCTCTTTGAAGATATTCTAATAATTACCCAAATACACATTTAGAGATTACTTTGGGACTTTCACCCAGTATTTCACATCACTGGACACATCTTCAAGACAGGAAAAAAGATGCTGGGAGAAGAGGTCAGACTGCTCCCTCAGTGCCCAGTGCCAGCCGCTGCCTTCCCAGGCCCCACAGCTCTAACTTGGCAGCCACCCACTGACGTTCCCTACAACCAGACCCCCTGGCTGCCCCATCCGAGGACGACTTCAGATGGCACCCGGGACTCCATCCTCTCTCGGTACTCCTGCTCCCCACAGCTCCGTCTCAGCCTCCCTGCCCATTCCTCATCTTCCCTACCTCACTTCAGGGGTGGGGAACCTTCTTTCTGTCAAGGATATTTACAACATTATTCAGGGGCCATAAATTATCAACTTAAAAATTAGCCTGCTAGCCCTGGAGGGTTTGGCTCAGTGGAGAAAATAAAGCACTTACCACCTTTAAATATACTTTATTATTTACTTCTTTGTAGCATTTTGTGACTGTTTGTCTATCTTAGCTCCCACTCCAAGATAGAAGCTTTATAAAGGTAGGGATTTTCCTATGTTGTCCACTCACAGACTGCAACAGTCCCTGGCACATGCTAGGTGCTCAATTTGTCAAAAGAATGGATGGATGAGAAAGACACAAAATATAAACTTCTGAACACTCCTCAGTCAGCAAATTCAAAATGTCTTATGAACTTCATAAAACTTTGGAGTCATTTCCTTTTACATCTTTCTTTAAAACACTGGAATTCTAAAACTTACCACGGCATAGGAGAAGAGAAAAATTGTATCCAGTGTTCCAAGGAAAAGAGTGGCTTCCTCCGCACTAGGAAACAAATGGTTGCTACTCCAGATCTACAGGAACACAACAAAAGCAGGTCAGACCCGCTGATATCTGCCAATGCTTTATATTCCTCAAGACACCTTCACATACAACCTCCCCCTGCTCTCAGAGACCTGGTGATGCTGAAAAGAGCACACAAAGTCAAACTATTTGCATAATACAGTAGCCCGCCCCCCCTTATCCTCAGTCAAAACTATTCACTTAATACAGGAGCCCCTCCGCCCTTATCCAAGGTTTTGCTTTCCAGTTACCTAAGATCAACCAAGCTCCAAAAAATTTCAGTATATTGAGGGGGAGAGGGACAGTATACACATTCCAGAACAGGAGAGTGGGAGAAAGGGAAAGAGAGTCTACATTCACATAACTTTTATTACAATACTAGAGGCCCAGTGCACAAAATTCGTGCACAGGTGCAGTCCCTAGGCCTGGCCGGCGATCAAAGCTCAAGCATCTGGTGTAGAAGGGCCCTGGGCAGCACCTGGGCCCCTGAACCCCCACAGGACCCCCTCCACCTGAGTCACGGTGCCCAAGTCCCCACACATAGATGCAGTGAGCACAACCAGACGCCGCTGGCCAGGGCACAGTGTGGGCCTCTGAACCAACCAGCAGCACCACGTGGAAGCTGGCGGGCCACGTGCTCTCTTCTAGCTGGCCTCACAGACCAGCTCTTGCGTGAACCCAGGGGGAGCCCGACTGGCCCCTGCGGTCCCAGTGACTGTGGCCCAGCTCACCTGAAAGAGGCCTTGCAGGTGCAGGGCAGGCTCCTCACAGGCACCCAGTACCTGAGTGCAGGGGCTTCCCAGCGTGCGAGCCTGGCATCCCGAAGGAGCTTAGCAGGGGGAGTGAGAGTGAGCTCGGCAGACACCCTGCATTCTCACCGTACCTCCTTCCCATCAGCCCTGCCCCCAGGCAGCCAGCAAGAGGTCACAGCCCCCTGCCCAGGCACCACATCACCTGTCATTTTTCACACCACCCCCTGGTGGTCAGCACACATCATAGCAAGAAGTCGAACTCCCAGTCTTGGTCAAAATCCCAGTTGAACAACTGCCTGAGGGGGCAGTTTGCCTATTAGAGTTTTATTATATAAGATATTGTTATGATTGTTTTACTTTATAATTGGCTGTTATTAACCTGTTATTGTGCCTAATTTATAATTAATCTTTATTAGAGGTATGTATGTATAGGAAAAAGGATAGAACACACAGGGTTTGGTACTATCCAGAGTTTCAGGCATCTGCTGGGGTCTTAAAATGTATCCCCTATGGATAAGGAAAGCCTAAGCGACCATTCGACTGGTAGCTATGACCCACACTAACCAACAGGGGGCAGACAATCAACGCACAGACATGGAAACATGGGGAATAGACTGTTGAATCTCAGAGGGTAGGAAGAGATTAACCAAAGATCTTATCTGTATAGCAGAGGCCCGGTACATGAATTCACACACCAGTGGTGTCCCTCAGCCTGGCCTGTGGGGATCGGGCCAAAACGAGCAGTACGACATTCCCTGAGGGATCCCGGATTGCAAGAGGACTCAGGCCAGGCCGAGAGACCCCACCAGTGCGTGAATCCCATGCACCAGACCTCTAGTCTTCCCTTTTAACTTTAACATTGATGATGCAAAAGCTGTGGTGGGTAAAACTGCTGTGCGTTGGCATGAATTGAGCAGTTACATCAAACTGTGCTATATTACTATATTCTTTATTGCCACACTGACAATAAAAAAAAGATCATTTTCACTTGAGAATGTTCTTAATGAAGTAGTAAAAACTATTAATTGTATTAAACCTGGCCCCTGAGTATACTTATTTTTACTATTCCATGTGATGAGTTGAAAAATACACATACAGACCCTGCATACCAAATGGGTGTCCTAAAGGAAAGCACTGTGCGACTATGTGAGCGGCAAACTGGTATGTCATTTTTACTTGAAAGAATGACTGACAGACTTAGTGCCCAGGTTTGAGTATCTGAGTACCGTATTTGGCAGATTTGAGTATCTGGCAGATATTTCCTCAAAAAAGAATGAAACCAGCCTGTCACTTCAAGATTCATTTAAAGTACAAGATAGGCAAATGGATGTTAATGTAAGGTTATAAAAAGTTAATTAATACAGTTTCAGAGTCCACATTGCAACTACCCTTTAAGAAATTGCTACTTGTCAAATTCTGGTGTAATATCAAAGACAAATACCCACAATTAACTGAAAAGGCTGTTAAAAATACTTCCCCCCTTTCCACCATGTATCTCTGGAAGACAAACTCTTTAGAGACTTGAAATTCAGAAGCAGACATGAAGACCCATTGTATTCTATTCAGCCAGACAGGAAGAGATTTGCAAGAATGTGTCAATCAATGCCACTCTCTCTCTTCACTAAGTGAATTTTTTTTGTCTTGAAAAGTCAATTTTCATAAAATGTCATTCATGTTACCCAGCCAGCATGGCTCAGTGGCTAAGTGTCGACCTATGAACCAAGAGGTCACAATTCAATTTCTGGTCAGGGCACATGCTCAATCCCAATTGTGGAACATACAGGAGGCAGCCAATCAATGACTCTCTCTCATCACTGATGTTTCTATCTCTCCCTCCTTCTCCATTCCTCTCTGAAATCAATAAAAATATATATATATATATTAAATGTCCTTCATGTTAAGATGTTGTAGATTAATTCATTTTTAAAAAATCTAATCATGGCCGGGGCTGGTTTGGCTCAGTGGATAGAGCGTCGGGCTGGGGACTGAAGGGTCCCAGGTTCGATTCCGGTCAAGGGCATGTACATTGGTTGTGGGCACATCCCCAATAGGGGGTTTGCAGCAGGCGGCTGATCAATGTCTCTCTCTCATCGATGTTTCTGGCTTTTTGTCCCTTTCCCTTCCTCTCTGTGAAAAATCAATAAAATATATTTAAAAAAAAAAAAACTAATCATGTATTTTTAAATGTTTTAATTTCTATAACAGTAAATATATATAAATATAAATCCACATAACCAAAAAGTTTAAGAACTCCTGGACTAAATGATTTCTGAGGTGGGTTATTAAAGAAGGAAAAAAAAAATTTTAAGCCTCATCCAAGGATATGTTTACTGATTTTAGAGAGGGGAAGGAGGTAAGGGGGAGAAGGAAAGAGAGAGGGAGAAAGAGAGGGAAGAAGAGAAAAAGAAAGAAACATCAATCAGTTGCCTCTATTACATGCCCCGACCAGTGATCAAACTTGAAATCTAGTCATGTGCTGTGAGTGGGAATCAAACCCACAACCTTTTAGTGTATAGAAGGATGCTCCAATCCACTGAGCCACACTGGCCAGGGCAAGAAGCAGAATTTTGACTTAAGAATAGTAAAAAGAAAAATCACAATGAACAATTAAAAACATGTATCTTCAACAAAAAGTAAAATCTGAATTTATAAGAAAATATATAAAGTGTGATTCTAAAGTATTGGGACTCGTTTCTGGGTGGCTTATGGCACCATTTTTTTTACTTTAACAACACGCACTGCTTTCATGATCAATAAGAAATCAGCTCACATCTAGATCAATCAGTATTTCAGTGTGTCAATTGGGGCCCTAAATATCTCCAATTAGTTATTTTACCACATTTTCCCTCTAACCACAATCGTTGATCCCTGCTGCCATAGGGGCTCAACAGGACCCAGGATTAAGCCCTCTTGGGCACACACCCAGGTGACTTAAGAGACCCAGGCCTCAAATAGCTGCTGCAAGTTTCAGGATTCTCTTTATTCTTGGGGGAAGCCATCAAACCCCTTACGACGTGGCTTTCCCAGGAACTGACAGACTGCAAACAGCTTTTTTCCTGTTTCACTGCCAGAATTCAGCTGAAATAGTACATTTCTGCTTGCCTACTTAACAAGTGTAAACAAAACAGAGCCAAAAACTAAAATAACGAAGTAGGACTAACAAAAAGAGTCAGAAAATAGGGTGACAGAAAAGGCCTAATGAAGAAAGTTTAGGTCCATAATATAGCTCCAATCAAGATGATTAGACCAGTAGGTGAGAAATGGTCCAAGTGCGATTAGTGAAACATCCAATGTTTAATGAAGATCCAGTTCAATCTTCAAATGCTCCAGTGATTCAAGCTGTCCTATAAGCATGTACAATTACTATGTGAATGTACCAGCCTAGATGTATGCAAGGTTTTCTTGTGTTGTAGGGGTAGGCGCCGTGCTAAGTCACTGTAATTGCTACATGTTGAGACACTTCCTGGAAGCATGACATTCTGGGCACATTCAAAAGGTCACGGTGAGAATGTTTGTTACAGACTAAGGGCTGTGCACGGAGGTGGGGGAAACCACTGACATGAAAGAACTTCCTGGTGCACAGAAGGTGAGCTCAAGCGACCTGAATTCAGGGGTTTGTTCTCCATCTAAGGCAGTGGTTCTCAACCTTCCTAATGCCACGTCCCTTTAATGCAGTTCCTCATGTTGTGGTGACCCCCACTGGTCTAAGGTAAGAATCTGAGGGACAGGAGCTGTGAATGTGATTGAGATGGAATGTTGAGAATACCCTGAACCCTGCATCCTTCTCCTGAAGAGAACTCTAGAATCTCTTTAGCTATTCTTTCTTTATCTTTTTTAAGAAACAAAACAAAACAAACATGTTTTTATTGATTTTACAGAGAGAGGAAGGGAGAGAAAGAAACATCAACTGGCTTCTTCCTGCACGCCCCCTACAGGAGATTGAGCTAGAAATCCGGTCATGTGCCCTGACCAGGAATCGAACCAGTGAGTGACCTTTCAGTGCACAGGATGATGCCCAACCAACTGAGCCACACTGGCCAGGGCTCTTACACCATTCGCAAACAAGGACTGTACTGTCTAAAGAGGTAAGACTTTTTAATTTAATAGAACAAATTTTTGTTTACAATTGTCAGTCAAGTTATCCTCAAATATTAGATTTAGCCATTACCTCTTTATTAGCTATAAACAGATTTCATGCTAATTTCACTTGGTATTTCCAATGTTTGTCCATGTCAGTGGGATCTATTATAAATTCTCAAGGTATAGAGACTGTGTCTGCTTAATTTTCTGTAAAGCACCTAAGATAGCTATGCATAAAAACAAAAGCACCCTGGCTGGTATGGTCAGAAGTTAGGGTTTCAGCCCTCGTACCAAAGTATCTCCAGTTCGATTCCACATCAAGGGCACACACCTGGGTTGCAGGTTCAATCCCTGGCCCTGGTCAGCTCACATGCAGAAGGCAACCAACCAATGTGTCTCTCTCACATCCATGTCTCTCTGTCTCTCTGTCTCTCTGTCTCTCTGTCTCTCTCTCTCTCTCTCTCTCTTTCTCTCTTTCCTTACCCCTCCTCCCTCCCTTCCACTTTCTCTAAAAAAATCAATGGGGAAAAAAAATAAAAACAAAAGCTATAATAAATACTTTTTGATGATGCTGTTTAAGGCATTTAAGAAACGTTTAATAATATATGTAAACAAAGTATTTTTTAGAGTGCATACTCATTTTACATATACTTCTGCCATTAAGTTCCACTTCAGACAAGAAAGAGTCTCAAAGGAAATCTGGAGTAAAGATGTTATAAACTCAAGTACAGGAGGAGTGAAGGGTACATGCCACCTCTGCACTCCCAGCAGTAGTCTTCAGGAAAAAACACCCTGGGTTTGAAAGAATGGACAAAAATCACATAATCATATCAATTGATGCAGAAAAAGCATTTGACAAAATCCAGCACCCTTTCTTGATAAAAATTCTCAGTAAAGTGGGAATAGAAGGGTCATACCTATAATAAAAGCCCTATATGACAAACCTACAGCCAACATCATACTCAATGGGCAAAAACTAAACCCATCTCCCCTAAGAACAGGAACAAGACAAGGATACTCACTTTCACCACTCTTGTTCAACATAGTACTAGAAGTACTAGCCATAGCAATCAGACAAGAAGAAGAAATTAAAGGCATCCAAATTAGAAAAGAAGAGGTAAAACTGTCCTTATTAACAGATAACGTGATACTATACATAGAGAACCCCAAAGATTCCATTAAAAAACTACTAGACCTAATAAATGAATTTGGTAATGTAGCAAGATACAAAATTAACACCCAGAAATCTATGGCCATATTATACACCAATAATGAACTCACAGAAAGAGAAATGAAAAAAACAATCCCATTTACCATTGCACACAAAAATTAAGAAACCTAGGAATAAACTTAACTTAGGACATAAAAGACCTATACACAAAAAACTACAGGACATTGAAAAAAGAGATAGAGGAAGACAGAACATACCATGTTCATGGATTGGTACAATCAACATTATTAAAATGTCCATACTACTTAAAGCAATCTATAGATTCAATGCAATACCTATAAAAATACCAATGGCATATTTCAAAAATCTAGAACAAAATCTCCAAAAATTCATCTGGAATTAAAAAAAAAAAAAGACCCCAAATAGCCACAGTTATCCTGAGAAAGAAGAACAAAGTTGGAGGGATCACAATAACAGACATCAAGCTATATTACAAAGCCACGGTTCTCAAAACTGCCTGGTACTGAGTGCACAAGAACAGACATATAGACCAATGAAATAGAATAGAGAACCCAGAAATTTACCCAAGCCATTATACTCAATTAATATTTGACAAAGGAGGCAAGAGCATACAATGGAGTCAAAATAGTCTCTCTAATAAATGGTGCTGGGAAATTTGGTCAAATACATACAAAAAAATGAAACTAGATCACTATACACAAAAAGAAACTCAAAATGGCTAAAGGACTTAAATGTAAGATGGGAAACCATAAAAATCATATAAAGCTCCATAGGTAGCAAACTTGCAGACATGTGTCATAGCAATATCTTTACAGTCACGACTCCCAGGGCATTGAAGACTAAGGAGAAAATAAACAAATGGGACTATATCAAAATAAAAAGCTTCTGCACTGCAAAAGAAACTATCAATAAAACAACAAGAAAGCCCACTGTATGGGAGAACATATTTGCCAATGTTATCTGACAAGGATTTAATCTCCAACATTTACAGGGAACAATCCAATCAAAAAATAGGCAAAGGATCTAAATAGATACTTTTTGAAAAAGGATATTCAGAAAGCCAAGAGACATATGAAAACATGCTCAAAGTCACTAATTATCTGAGAGATGCAAATGAAAACAACAATGAGGTACTATCTCACACCTGTCAGAATGGCTATCAGCAACAAATCAACAAACAACAAGTGCTGGCGAGGATGCAGAGAAAAAGGAACCCTCGTGCACTGCTGGTGAGAATGCAGACTGGTGCAGCCACTATGGAAAACAGTATGGAGTTTCTTCAAAAGACTAAAAATGGAACTCCCATTTGACTCAGTTATCCCACTTCTAGGAATATATCCCAAGAGACTAGAAACACCGATCAGAAAAGATATATGCACCCCTATATTCATAGCAGCACAATTTACCATAGCTAAGATTTGGAAACAGCATAAATGCCCATCAGCAGATGAGTGGATTAGAAAACTAATCAAAACTGGTTTGGCTCAGTGGATAGAGCGTCAGCCTTCAGACTGAAAGGTTCCAGGTTCGATTCCGGTTGAGGGCATGTACCTTGGTTGCTGGCACATCCCCAGTAGGGGGTGTACAGGAGGCAGCTGGTCGATGTTTCTCTCTCATCGATGTTTCTAGATTTCTATCCCTCTCCGTTCTTCTCTGTAAAAAATCAATAAAATATATTTGTAAAAAAAGAAAACTATGGTACATCTACACAATGGAATACTACGCTGCTATAAAAAAGAAAAATTCTTACCATTTACAGCAGCATGGATGGAACTGAAGAGCATTATGCTAAGTGAAATAAGCCAGGCAATGAAAGAAAAATACCATATGATCTCACTCATTTATCGCTAATAACGAACATTATAGCTGATGGATAAAAAGATAGATATAGAGGCAGTGAAACATCAAAGAGACTGTCAAATTATAGCAGGAAGGCTTGGGAGTGTTGGGGAGAGTGGGGAAAAGAGATCAAAGAACTTGAATTGCATGCATATAAGCACAACCAATGGATACAAGACACTGTGGGGGCAGGATGAGGGCATGTGCCAGGGGGTAGGGGAGACCAGGAGAAGATCAATGGGGAGAAAAAAGGAGACATATGTACTACTATTTATAATACTTGTTTAAACAATAAAATAAAAATTGAAAAATAAAAAAGAAAGAATGGAAAGTCAGCACTGTTCTCCATGAGGCAGGTTCACATGCACACAGTTCTCGTGGATGAATCAGCACCTGACTTCTACATAACCAACCTATCCAAACTACTCAATCCACAGTTCTAAAACAGCACCACAGTGAAACCTATTTTAGCAGCAGAGTAAGTAAATATCTAAGCAGAAAAGTTAATGCCAGTTCTAAACGAGCTAATAATGTAACATGGTTCCTGGCAGGAAAGAGTTAACACACCTGAGACTACTATCCTTAAAAAGACCTACTTGCAAGGCTGGTGGCCCTTGCCTGGCACCTGGAAACTTGGATCCCCAGAGGGTTCCCATAATTCCCTGCTAAGACTGGCTTATTGTTTAAACAATGTGGTTTATGCGTAACACCTGCTTTCCTTCTGGGAGTGTGGGATTTTCCTATGTGCCAGGCAGAGTGCCTCTAGGACCAGCTCCAATAAAAATCATGGGCACCCTCTCTCTATCGGGCTTCCTTAGTAGACAACTTTTCACCTGTGTTGTCACAACTTGTGCTGGAAGAATTAAACACACCCTGTGTGACTAGACTACTGGAAAAGGGCTCTCGGAGGCCTGTGCCGTTTCTTCCAGGCCTCACCCTATGTGCTTTCTTTTTTCCCCCTTTGCTGACTTGGCTCTGTATTTCCACACACGTAATGAACCACAGCTTTGAATACAACTATATGCTAAGTCCTGTCCATCTTCCTAGCGAATCATCAAACCTGGGAGTGGTCTTAGGGACCCCCAGCCCAGTTATCTAAAACAAAAAGGCAGCCTTAGGCAGTACAACCAGAAATGCAGTGCCTAAACCAAACCCTATTGTTCTGTGTTTATACAGACTGTACTTGAAATACCACATTTAGTGTTCAGTGTCACTAAACTACAGTTGAAGGAGCCAGGGATGTTTTACCTAAACAAGAACTTAAGGAGACAGGCTTTCATCAGATATTCAACAGGCCTCATGCAGTGAGGACAGACTTCGTGTATATGGCTCAAAACTAAACAGCAGAACATTTTTATGTCAACAGGAGAACTTCCTAATAATGAGAGTTGATAAAAAATATAATTGTGCATCTCAGAAAAACAAGAAGGTTCTTCTCCCTACAGGTTTCAACAGAAACTAGGTGGTCATCTTCAATAACTCCAAAAAAAGATGCCATCCTGGCTGGCCCATGACCTCTCTGAGGCCAATCCATCCTGAAGGTTTGTGATGAGTCAGTCAATAATCATTTAGAGCAGTGGTTCTCAACCTTTCTAATGCCGCAACCCTTTAATACAGTTCCTCATGTTGTGGTGACCCCCAACCATAAAATCATTTTCATCGCTACTTCATAACTGTAATTTTGAATTATAATGTAAATATCTGTGTTTTCTGATGGTCTTAGGCTCTACAGCAGCGGTTCTCAACCTGTTGAGAACTGCTGGCAGGGTCACCTAAGACCATCAGAAAACACAGATATTTACATTACGATTCATTAACAGTAGCAAAATTACAATTATGAAGTAGAGTCTAAGACCATTGGAATACACAGATATTTATGCTGTAGAGCCTAAGACCACTGGAAAACACAGATATTTACATTACAATTCATTAACAGTAGCAAAATTACAGTTATGAAGTAGCAACGAAAATAATTTTATGGTTGGGGTCACCACAACATGAGGAACTGCAATTAAAGGGTGGCAGCATTAGAAAGGTTGAGAGCCACTGATTTAGAGGGACTCACTGTGCACACAGCACAAGTCAAGCATCCATCGGAAATCCAGCTCTCTATTCTAAACACCTTTCCTTTTAAAAGTTCCTATCAGGCCCTAGCCGGTTTGGCTCAGTGGGTAGAGGAGTCCCGGGTTGGATTCCAGTCAAGAGTACATGCCTAGCCGAAACCGGTTTGGCTCAGTGGATAATCGGCCTGCAGACTGAAAAGTCCCAGGTTCGATTCCAATCAAGGGCATGTATCCTGGTTGCGGGCACATCGCCAGTAGGGGGCGTGCAGGAGGCGGCTGATCAATGTCTCTCTCATCGATGTTTCTAACTGTCTATCCCTCTCACTTTCTCTCTGTAAAAAATCAATAAAAATTATATTAAAAAAAAACACAAGAGTACATGCCTGAGTTTCGGACCTGATCCCCAGTGGGGAGCTTGCAGGAGGCAGCTGATTAATGATTCTCTCTTAACACTGATGTTTCTCTTTCTCTCTGAAATCAATAAAAATGCACTTAAAGAATAATAATAGAAGGTCCTATTAGGAACTTATCAAGTTAAATTCAGAAAAACTGTTCGGGAGCCTCTCCACTAGATGAGCTTCAAGAGGACAGGCTCTCTTTTTTGTCCTCTAGGCTTTTACTCTGTGAACTCAGTGCCTAGAACAGGGTTATGCAAGATAGACCCACAATAAGCAATTGCTGAATAACTCATTTACATTTGGAGGGCAGTATATAACCTTTAGATCTCTGCCAATTTTAAATTGGTCCAAATCAGTGAAATAATTCTTAATAAAACATACTAAGAATATAAATAAGTAGCTATAATCCTACATAAGCAGAACTCAAATAATGTGGTAAATAAAGACTGAGTGGAATGAAATTATGTATTGAGGTAAGGTACTGTAAAAGACAGCATCTCTGTCCCCGTCATCAAAGAATGTTCTTGGCCCATGTGAGTACAAGGATCTGGGCTGCATACTCTCTGAACTTAAGCAAGATACAAATAAACAAATGAATCAATCAGAGAGAATGCAAATACTGAGACATTAAACTATACAATACACAGTGTGCACAGTTTAGGAAAAGACACAGCAGAAGCAAGAAAAAAATTCTATTTTTTAAAAAGTGACATTTTATCTTGACACAAAGAGAAAGGCACAATTTTGATAAGTGGAAAGAAGGTAAATGAGCTTACAAAAGAACATGAGCAAAATCTCAAAGACAGAAATAAGCATAGTACTTGTGAAACTCAATGAAAAAATGGCCTAGCCAGAATTGTGTGATTTCAAAACAGTGAGAAATAAGCTGACTGGAGTGGTATTGAATCAAGGCAAGCTAAGAAATTAGAAGAGTTTGGATTGTATGCCACAGGAAATAGCCATTTCAGAGTCCTAAGCAAATGAAACAAAATAAGAGACCTTAGGAAGAATTCAAAGATAGGAACAGTTCCCTTAAATCCATCCCAGCTCTTTGGTCTATTTACCTCCACAGGTTCAATCGATCTGTTAAAAGCACTCGGGGTCCACTGCTTAGAGATGCTGACTTTGACATTGCTAAATGTTTTTCTTGATGCATGGAGCAACGAATAACTACAAAAGAGAAAAAAATACAGCTGAATGAATAGCAAAGAAAAAAACCTTTAATAAAATCATGGACAAAAATTAATAAAATAAAATCACAGACATAGCCAAAACCTGTTTGGCTCAGTGGATAGAGCGTCGGCCTGTGGACTGAAAGGTCCCAAGTTTGATTCTAGTCAAGGGCACATCTCCGGTAGGGGGCGTGCTGGAGGCAGCTAATCGAGGTCCCTCTCATCCATGTTTCTCTCTATCCCTCTCCCTTCCTCTCTGTAAAAAATCAATAAATATGTATTTTTTTAAATCACAGACATATTCCTCTTTGTTCTTTCAGTTTTAGAAAAAGAGAAATACTGCTTTATAAGGACTATCAACTGAAATAGTCTCAGAGGCTAAGCAAAAGAAATAATTAACTAGTCTTCTTCGATATGAGCCCCCATGTTCACTTATAACTTATCCCTGGTTCTAGAAGATGGAAATATGACTGATTCCAACCCACTTTAAACTTTTTTTATATATATATTTTATTGATTTTTCACAGAGAGGAAGGGAGAGGGATAGAAAGTCAGAAACATCGATGAGAGAGAGACATCGATCAGCCGGCCCCCTGCACACCCCACACTGGAGATGTGCCCACAAGCAAGGTACATGCCCCTGACCAGAATCGAACCCGGGACCTTTCAGTCCACAGGCCGACGCTCTATCCACTGAGCCAAACCAGTCTCGGCTCCAACCTACTTTAAATTATGGTTCAGTTCTGGCCCAGCCAGTATGGCTCAGTGACTGAGCATCGACCTATGATCCAGGAGGTCATGGTTCGATTCCCAGTCAGAGCACATGACTGGTTTGTGGGCTCCATCTCTAGTAGAAGGCATGCAGGAGGGAGCCGATCAGAGATTCTCTCTAATTGTTGATGTTTCTATCTCTCTCCCTTCCTCTCCGAAATGAATAAAAATATATTTTAATATAAATTATGGTTGCAGTTCTGTAAAAAAATTTAAGTCTTTAACAAACACTGGCTGCTCATTGCACTAGTCGTTCAGTAGCTTTTTGCTTTTTTATTTTTTGTTAATCCTCACAAGAAGATATTTTTCCGTTGCTTTTCAGAGAGAGTAGAAGGGAAGAGAAGCAAGAGAGAGAAACATCAATGTAAGAGGGACACGACTTGTTGCCTCCCACATATGTCACAACCAGGGATGGGGAGGGAACCTACAACCCAAGTACTGTGTTTCTGACCAGGAACCGAAACCACAACCCTTAGGGACAAGGGCTGACCCTCCTACCACTGACCAACACTGGCCAGAGCAATAGCCTTTTCTTTGGGTCCCGCATTTCCTCATACTACTGCTTCCTCCCCTCACAAATGGATATCCCCTAAACCAAGCGTCCAAAACTACCTATCAACTCTAACATAATTAGAGAACCATTTTCCTAATTTCTACTTGAAAATAAAACAAACAAAAAAACCGTCATCCTCATTTGTGGTACCTTCAATAAAGAAAAAAAACCTATTCAGAAAAAATAATCAAAATAGTTGAGTCACAGGGTTATGAGTAACATGACCCTAACACTAAAAGGCCTGCTTTGTGTCATCAACAGACCTCTACAGAGGGCCACTGAGGGCCACAGAATCACAAATATGGACAATTCTTTAGTCACACTGACTGGTCAGGGACCTCACAGGAGTTACCAGAATTCCTCACAACTGTCTCATACCAGTTGTTTTTGCTATTCAAGGGGGCATATGGCAGTCCCTGAACATGCACACCCTTTGTTCTCAAGCTTCTCATTTTAACAAATATAGGACTTTATATTAGATCAGGGTTTCTCAACCACACCACCACTGACATTTTAGGCCCCAAAATTCTCTATTTGTGGGGATTGTCTTGTGCATTGTAGGATGTTTAGCAGCACCCCAGTCTCTACCCACTAAATGCAAATAGCATGGCAACCAAAAATGTCTCCAGACATTGCCAATAATAAAAGAGCCCCCAAGAACTACTATATTAGAGCCATCAAGAAGTACAAGAGGAGTAACTAGTCTATTTCATGATAAGTCCATATAAGTTCCTGCATGAGATACTCGCCATACAGTAAGTATCTCCCTCTAAAGGGAAAAACAGCAACAGTTACAGCAATCCACTTACCTGAAGAAGGTGAGCAGGAACACGACAACATGATGATGGCTGAACCGGGAGAGCAGAGTTCCTCTCTGAAAAATACTTGGCCAGGCCATGTTCTTCCTGACCTTCCTTCCAGTCTTTGACCTTAAAATTTGGATAGTGAATGGCTTACACCATTTCTTCTTTCTGGAAAGGCAAAACACGTTATTAACATTATTCAGTTTGTCCAAAAACTGAATTATTTAGGCTTATAGACAGCCAGCATATAATTAGGCCTTGAAAGAAAAATCATGTGGGCTAGCTGACACCAGAAAACCAGATGGATAATTACCTTTTACAGCAGTTAGCTAGTCCTTTAAAAAAAAAGAAATCCTTGACCAAAAGCTACATACAACCTAATAAGAAGAACTCTCATACAAACTGATAAGAAAATGACCCACTTTAACAGAAAAAAAATGAGAAATGAATAGACAATTCAGAAGAAATGAAATGGCTATTAAATTTATCAAATAATATCTCACTAGGAATATAAAAAATGCTAATAAAGACAAGAAAATGTTTGCATAGTTAAAACAGATTGTGGCCTGGGGGTCATCTGTAATACTGTCAACAATAAAGAAAAATAAATTAAAAAAACACAACAGATTGTGGCCAATTCAGCTCAAAGTCCAATGATTTCTGAACTCTCATATGATGTTGATGGAAGTGAAAATTAGTACAGTATTACAGGAAGACAATCTGGCCAAGTTCATCAAGAGTCTTTGACAGCACTGACCAGTTTGGCTCAGTGGATAGAGCGTCAGCCTGGGGACTGAAGAATCCTGGGTTCAATTCCAGTTAAGGGCACGTATCTTGGTTGCAGGTACATCCCCAGAAGGGGGTGTGCAGGAGGCAGCTGATCAATGTTTCTCTCTCATCAATGTTTCTAACTCTCTATTCATCTCCCTTCCTCTCTGTAAAAAAAAAATCAATAGAATATATTTTTTTAAAAAGACTCTTTGAGCTGAAACCGGTTTGGCTCAGTGGATAGAGCATCGGTCTAAGGGCTGAAAGGCCTCACATTTGATTCTGGTCAAGGGCATGTACCTTAGTTGAGGGCATATCCCCAGTAGGGGGCGTGCAAGAGGCAGCTGATCAATGTCTCTCTCTCATCAATGTTTCTAACTTTCTATCCCTCTCCTTTCCTCTCTGTACAAAATCAATAAAATATATTTTTTAAAAAAAAAGAGTCCTGGAGAATCCAAGATGGCGGCACAGGTAAACACCTACACTGCTGCCTTGCACAACAATTTCAAAACTACAACTAAAAGACAGAACGGACATCATCCAGAACCACAGGAAAGCTGACTGAGTGGAAGTTCTACAGCTAGAGGGAAGGAGAGGGGCTCACAGAGACCCAGAGGAGCTGCAAAAAGCTGAGGTAAGGAGACGCCTGCACTGAGAGAGCGGGTGCCGGAATACCTGGCTGGCTTTCCCTTGCGGGAGGGAAACGGAGACTCTCAACGGCACTGAACCCCTTATCTTACGACACTAAACCCCAGATCCAGCCGAAACTCATACAGGGGGAGTTTGGACTGTGAAAAAGGAGAGGTGCATGGAAATTTAGGGAAGTCGCAAAAGATCAGAGGTCTGGTGGCGCGCACGGCACTGCGTAGAGGACAGATTGCTGATTGTGCCGCTGGCTTTCGCGAGTGGGCGGGAGACAGACCCTCCCAACTGTGCCACTTCCGACTCCACTAAGCCCCTGTTTCGGGTGAAACCCTGGGGACCTAGACTTGTGTGGTCCTGGAGCACAGGGGAGCTGGAAAGACAGCGGTCTAGAGGCACTGCGGGCGCGGGTGCACAAGGACCGCTCCAGCGATTACCCAGTCACGTGAGACTCAGGGGCCGTGGAGGGCGGGGCCGACTGGAAGGCAAGGCGGTCCCTTAAGGCCTGAGACTCCACCCATCCCAAGCTTAACAGAGGCTTCTTCAGTTTTCCAAGTCTGGTATCATAAGGCTGAATCCAACACAGAAGTTCTCCCGGCATAGTGAAAATGCCG
Organism: Lasiurus cinereus; assembly: GCA_011751065.1. Classification (NCBI taxonomy): domain Eukaryota; kingdom Metazoa; phylum Chordata; class Mammalia; order Chiroptera; family Vespertilionidae; genus Lasiurus; species Lasiurus cinereus. Next base: position 46,803,657 of record JAAGEH010000307.1, on the reverse strand, counting down.
AGACAAGGGAAGGGATCACAAACAAAAGAAATGGAGGGAAAAAAACGACTGGATATAGAGTTCAAAAACACGCTTATAAGGTTTTTCAAGAATATGCTAGAAAAGATGGATAAATTTAGCGAGACCCAAGAGGAGATGAAAAAGAACCAACTAGAGACACTGACTGAGATAAAAAATATTATACAGAGTCCTAACAGCAGACCAGAGGAAGGCAAGAATCAAGTCAAAAATCTGAAATATAAAGAAGCAGAAAACACTCAACTGGAAAAGCAAGAAGAGAAAAGAATCCAAAAATGTGAACATAATGTAAGGAGACTCTGGGACAGCTTCAAGCGTACCAACATCAGAATTGTGGGGGTGCCAGAAGAAGAGACAGAGCAAGATACTGAAAACCTACTTAAAGAAATAATGACTGAAAACTTCCCACATCTGGTAAAAGAAATAGACTTACAAGCCCAGGAAGCACACAGAACCCCATATAAAAGGAATCCAAAGAGGACCACACCAAGACACATCATAATTAAAATACCAAGAGCAAAAGACAAAGAGAGAATATTAAAAGCAGCAAGAGAAAAACAGTTCATTACCTACAAGGGAGCACCCATACGATTGTCAGCTGATTTCTCAACAGAAACGATGCAGGCCAGACGGGAATGGCAAGAAATATTCAACGTGATGAATAGCAAGAACCTACAACCAAGAATAATCTATCCAGCAAAGCTATTTCAGAATTGAAGAACAGATAAAGAGCTTCACAGAGAAGAAAAAGCTAAAGGAGTTCATCAACTCCAAACCAGTATTATATGAAATGCTGAAAGGTACTCTTTTAGAAGAGGAAGAAGAAAAAGGTAAAGGTAAAAAATTATGAACAAATACATATCTATCAACAAGTGAATCTAAAAATTAAGTGAATTAAAAATTTGATCAACAGAATAAACTGGTGAATATAATAGAATCAGGAGCACAAAAAGGGAGTGGACTGATAATTCTCAGGGGAAAAGGGGTAAGGGGTATACAGGGAGAGACTGGACAAAAATCATACACCTATGGATGAGGTCAATGGGAGGGAGGTAAGGGCAGAGGGAAGGGTGGGAGCTGGGTGGAGGGGTGCTATGGAAGGGAAAAAAGAGAAACAAATATAATAATCTGAATAATAAAGATTTAATTTAAAAAAAAAAAAAGAGTCTTTGACACAGTCCAGCCATTGTGGCTCAGCAGCTGAACTATGTATGAATCAGGAAGTCACGGTTTGATTCCCAGTCAGACACATGCTTGGGTTGTGGGCCTGGTCCCCAGTAGGGGGTGTGCAGGAGGTAGCCAATCAATGATTCTCATCACTGATGTTCCCCCTCCCTTCCACTATGAAGTAAGAATGCATATATTTAAAAACAACAATAAAAAAAGTATCTCTGACACAAAAGTAATTTTCAGAGATCTATTCCTAAAGAAATACAAGACGCATTCAGGTCTAATAAACAAAGTTAGTTTTTACCAAGTGTCAAAGGAACTTTTTTATTTATTTTTAATCCTCACCTAAGGATATGCTTTATTGGTGGTTTTAGAGAGAAAGAAAGGGAGGAAGGGAGGGTGAAAGAGACAAAGAGAGAGAGAAACATCAATCAGTTGCCCCCATTATGCACCCTAACCTGACCGGGAATTAAACCCACAACCTCTTGCTGTACAGGATGATGTTCCAACCAACTGAACCATCTGGCTATGGCAAGGAGCTATTTTATTTTAAAGAAATGAAATTGTGTCCATCTTAGAGAATAGGGGAAAGACACAGGGCCACTCCTATGCCATCTCTCCACTACTTCAAAGGAAAAGTCATCTCTAAAAGCTGCATCCATGCCCTGGCTAGTTTGGCTCAGTTGAACAGAACATCAGCCTGTGACTAACGGGTCTCAGGTTCGATTCCAGTTAAGGGCACATACCTAGGGGCTCAATCCCCAGATGGGGGCATGCAGGAGGCAGCCAATCAATGATTCTCTCATCATTGATGTTTCTCTCTCTCTCCCTTCCTCTCTGAAATCAATAAAAATATTTTTAAATAATAAAATAAATTTAAAAATAAAAGCTGCATCCATGCTCTCACAACCAAAGTTAATAAAGCATAAAGTTAGCATCTTAACTTAATGTCTCCAGTTATGAGTCTGCAAAAACAACCTAAATAAGCAAGAAGAATGGAATGATTGACAAAAATCGTACACCTATGGATGAGGACAGTGGTGGGATAAGGGCAGAGAGTGGGGTGGGAACTGGGTGGAGGGGAGCTACAGGGGGAAAAAGAGGAACAATTGTAATAATCTGAACAATAAAGATTTATTAAATTAAGAGAAATAATAAAAAATAAAGAACTTTGATCAAAAAAAAATAAAGAATGGAATGATTAAATTATAGTACAGTGGTACCTCGAGATACAAGTTTAACTCTTTCCGTAACCTATGTGGTAAACCATGAGACGCTCGAGTCTCAGTAAACTGGTGGGTCGTGTGTAGCTGGCCGATCCGCGCAATGACTCCTATCTTAAATGTTGCTCGTATTTCAAAGCAAAAATAAATAGTTCGACGGCTCGTATCTCAAAAATCTCGTATGTTAGGGCACTCGTATCTCAAGGTACCACTGTATATCCATGTGGCCAAATATTTTATAATCATTTAACATGATAAATTAACTTTTTTAATAACATGAGAAAATGTCAAATGAAAAGTATAAATATAATGAACTCCATTTTGCATACTATTTTTAATAATTCTTTGTTGTTGAAAGTATTACATATGGTCCCTTTTTCCCCCCCATTCATATTTACATACTATTTACAAATAAGTAGGGAATATACTAGCTCTTCTTAAGTAGTGGGATTAGGATTACTTTTAATTTTTTATATACTTCCCTAAAAATTCTTTAATAAATGTGTATATCACTTTTATAATCAAGAGGGAAACATCCAACAGCACTGAATAAGTCCTATAATTGATCTGCATATGAGGAAAAATTAAATTAACAAAATGACTTGAATGATAAATACACTATAATAGTCAAGGTAGAAGACAAACTCAAAAGCTCCCAATACTTAAATTAGCAAATCACAGGACATTGCTTTCAAGGCTGTGTTCCCTATAACTGGTATTATACTACTGTTTTCACTAGTCACAGTTTGGTGCTGTATCCAAAGTTTAAATGCTGCAAGACCCAGGTGAAAGGCCTTTATTTTTTTTAATCCTCACCTGAGTATTTTTTTTTGGTTGATTTTTTAGAGAGAGAGGGTGAGAAAAATATCAACCAGTTGTCTCCAGTACACTCCCAACTGGAGATCAAACCTACAACCAAGGTATGTGCCCTGACAGGGAATCAAATCCAAAACCTTTTGGAGCACAGGATGTTGCTCCAACCAACTGAGCCACCTGACTAAGGCGAAAGGCCATTCTTCTTTTTTTATAATATATATTTTATTGATTTTTTACAGAGAAGAAGGAAGAGGGATAGAGAGTTAGAAACATCGATGAGAGAGAAACATCGATCACCTGCCTCCTGCACGCCCCCTACTGTGGATGTGCCCGCAACCAAGGTACATGCCCTCGACCGGAATCGAACCCGGGACCTCTCAGTCTGCAGGCCGATGAGATGCTCTATCCATTGAGCCAAACCAGTTTCAGCAAAAGGCTATTCTTAATAAACATTATAACTGTTTCAATTACTGATTATGAACCCTTTTACAAGTTAATCTCTCTGAATTGCAGATGACCTATCTCTAATACTAGTTATGAAACTAAAATAAACAATTTATGCAAAGAATTAAGATAATTATTTTAGTCACTGATCAGCCCAGAATTAATCCCACATCAGCAGAATGTAACTAATTTCATTTAACCATTGTCCCTGAAATTTTTTAGCAAAGTTATGAGTTGAGTAAGATTGTAAAATTCCATTTACAGAATGAGACAAATAAACCTGCTGTCTGTAATTCCAGAAAGTTACCAAACCGAGAGCTATTTAGCCTTACTGCTAAATTTATCTCCACTCCCAAAATTAAACATGCAACCCAAGTGGCACAACTGGAAACTTCAGCCATTCTTCATAAAGAACAGCTCTTTGAACACATTCACCCCTCAAAACACTATGCTGAGTATTACAGGAAATGTTATGGGTTATGAAATTCAATAATTTATCAGGGAAAATAATTCCAAAAATATACACTCCAACAAGTTAGGATTACATCACTTCGGCAATAATGGTTGTGTATTTCAGGTTGTGTACAGATACATTAATAGCTTTAATGACCAACAAGCTGTTTTGGACCATCAAGATTTACTTTCTAAATAAACCTCCTTTTCCTTGGCTACAGTGATGGGGGAGAAAAGGCTTAATAAATACATGGAGAAAGTGGTTTTAAATATTCACCTGCTACTGGCAGAATGACTTTTAAAATGAATATTACTATAACATCTGGTCCTATGTAATTATAATAATACCTTGCACTTCTATACCCTACATCACAAGAGTGGTTTCTAATAACCTATGAGCTCTGGGGAAGCACACAGAGATTTTGCCAAATCTGAATCCATCAAGCACATCCTACTTTCTGAAAACCACTTTCTTTCCTGTTCTAAATATAAACAGAGGGGCCGAGACCGGTTTGGCTCAGTGGATACAGCGTCGGCTTGCGGAATGAAAGGTCCCAGGTTTGATTCCGGTCAGGGGCATGTACCTTGCTTGTGGGCACATCTCCACTGTGGGGCATGCAGGAGGCGGCTGATCGATGTCTCTCTCTCTCATCGATGTTTCTGACTTTCTATCCCTCTCCCTTCCTCCCTGTAAAAAAAAATCAATAAAATATATAAAAAATAAAATAAATAAATAAATATAAACAGATATCTACATTTTTGAAGTGTATGTAAATGGTGTTATAATTAATACAATCAAAACTCATTTCAGTGTTTTGAATTCAAAGGTTGTTATTTAGTATTTTTTCAATGGATACTGAATACTCAATTGATACAGCTATCATGTGATAATAAGAATTATCTTAAGCCGAGACCGGTTTGGTTCAGTGGATAGAGCGTTGACTTGTGGACTGAAAGGTCCCAGGTTCGATTCCGGTTGGGGGCATGTACTTTGCTTGCGGGCCCATCTCCACTGTGGGGCATGCAGGAGGCGGCTGATCGATGTCTTTCTCTCATTGATGTTTCTGACTTTCTATCTCTCTCCCTCTCCGTAAAAAAATCAATAAAATATATTTTTTTAAAAAAAGAATTATCTTAAAAAATACACACACACACATACACACAAACCTTATTAAAAATAAGATCATGCCGAAACCGGTTTGGCTCAGTGGATAGAGCGTTGGCCTGCGGACTGAAAGGTCCCAGGTTCAATTCCGGTCTAGGGCATGTACCTTGGTTGCAGGCACATCCCCAGTAAGGGACGTGTAAAAGGCAGCTGCTTGATTTCTCTCTCTCATTGATGTTTCTAACTCTCTCTCCCTCTCTCATCCTCTCTGTAAAAGGTATTTTAAAAAATGTGCAGGAGTGGGCAAAAGTATATACTTGTTCATATGGAATGCTGGTTATGATTGTTACAATAGTTTCATTAACTCTGTTTCACGTACTCACAACTGTAAACCTTCTTTTGCCCACACTGTATGTATCCCTAAGACTGTCAGCCACTCAGGTGTGGTCCTTTCACCTCTGTAACTTGTTTCCTGAGCCCACGCAATCCAGCTGGCTCACTTTTGGATGCCAGACCACCAAGACAGTAGCTACTCACTTTCAAAACCTGCTTGGGCAAACTCACATGCTTGGAGAGGGCGTGTTTACAAACCCAACCTTTCCCTGAAATGGCAAACATTGCTGGGCGCAACTGATTCTAGAAAGGACATGCGACCCCATTTAGGCTTACAGATACTGATTAAAAATGAACCAAAAGGCTTGGCCAGCATGGCTCAGTGGTTGAGTGTTGACCTACGAATCAGGAGGTCATGGTTCGATTCCTGGTCAGGGCACATGCCCAAGTTGTGGGCTCTAGCTCCTAAGGAGGCAGCTGATCAAGGATTCTCTCTTATATTGATGTTTCTATCTCTCTCTTTCTCTCTGAAATCAATAAAAATATATTTTTTAAATGAACTAAAAGGACAAAGGTACACAAATATATTTTTAAATGAACTAAAAGGACAAAGGTGCACAGCTACATCTGAACTTATTTGTGTAGTTACCCATATTTAAAGCCAAGGTTCAAACTCCAGTATTTGTCAAGATTTAATATATCATTAGCTAGCAGTCTGTTATTTAGCTTCTAGTGTTACTGCACTATAAAAAGATCAAAAGATTAAAAACCCTGTCCCGTTCTCTCTCCCTCCCTGTCTCTCTCTCTCTCTCTCTCTCTCTCTCTCTCTCTCTCTCTCTCTCTGGAGCAGCCCACATCTTTCCCCCTCTTCTTCCCTCAAAGTGGGTGCCTTTGCTTGCTCTCTCCCTCCTAAGCTCCAGGGGGCCTCCTTTTGCCTCTGTTACTTGTTTCCTGAGCCCATGCAGCCCAGCTGGCTCACTTTTCCTACCTCTGTAACTTTCTAAATAAACTTTCACTTGTATTTTAATAAAAAACAAACAATGAAAAAGCCTCTGTCCCATATAAAACTTTTGTACAAATTTGTAAATATGCAGCTTATGAGTTTATTATTCAGCCTCTTCTATAGAGTTAGACAAAACTTTGGGAACTGAAATTAATAAACTTTAAAAAAAAAACACACCTATCATTAGGGAAATTAAGAAAGGAGTATAGGGATGTTTCTCTCTCCTCGATGTTTCTAACTCTCTATCCCACTCCCTTCATTAGGGAAATTAAGAAAGGGATGTTTCTCTCTCATCAATGTTTCTAACTCTCTAGCCCTCTCCCTTCCTCTCTATAAAAAATCAGTAAAAGCCGAAACTGGTTTGGCTCAGTGAATAGAGTGTCGGCCTGCGGACTGAAAGGTCCCAGGTTCGATTCCGATCAAGGGCATGTACATTGGTTGGGGGCACATCCCCAGTAGGGGGGCTTGCAGGAGGCGGCTGATCGATGTCTCTCTCTCATCAATGTTTCTAACTTTCTATCCCTCTCCCTTCCTCTCTGTGAAAAATCAATAAAATATATTTTTTAAAAATCAATAAAATATATTTTTAAAAAATATAAGATCCTTCCCATCACAGAGGATCCACAACCACTGAACATGTTTTACTTTTCAAAGGAAGTTCATTCCACTAACTCATCTAATTTATAATGAAGCTTATTTTAGGTTCTAGTATATCACTCATACAAGGTATTTTCCAGAATGGAACACATTTCAATGCATTATAAAATCTGGCTTCACATATAACATGTCCAGACAGAAGGCAAGCTCTCCCTTATAAAAACTGCCATAAAAGCTTCTAAAATTTTCACTTTCTGTTAGAGTCCATTCCAACCCGAACAATAAAACTTAAACTTAAACTTATTAATAAGTCTATGGGATTACAGAGTGGAAAGGGGAAAGATTGGTAGGAAAGGAGATAACATACCTGAAGCATCCAGCATACATCTCATGTGGCTCAGTCTTCACCCAACCCCAACCTGTTACCATGCTCTCTAGGAATCTAGATATGCAGTTAAAAACTTTGTCATATCATAGCGAACTCCTGCCTGCCATAGATAACCCTGCCTCCTCTGAGGTCTTTCAAAGAGAAGCAATCTTTTTCTCACACCCACTTTTCCTCCTTGTGAAACTCCACCTTCTTTGAAACTCACGCCCTGGGCTTTACTGCCCACTGTGCTGATAGCTGTCATCCTCTGATTTCCCTGCAGATGGCTCCTGCCTTGTGCTTCCTCCCACCACAGCCCGTGTCTCATTTCAACATCCAGGAGCTAATCGATCACATCCCTGTTCTTTTCACCACCAACTTCTGCCTCTACCACACAATGAAAACCTACCCCATGACCAAACATGGTCCCTGCCATGGCCACTAACGGAGTCACCTCCCCAACTGGATTTCAAACATCCTTCCTTCCAGAAAACTGCTTTCTTTCATACTGCCCACTCCGACAGTCGTCTTACCTCAGCAAGGATCCCAATTTGGTCACGTCGTCATTTTTTCCATTATCCAATACCTTCCTCTTTGTCAACTTAGAATCTGAACCATCTCCCTATGACACTTTTTCTCGCTCGCCTCTGTCCTCCTTCCCTGTGCCCAAGCAGTTGAGTTTTGCCAGAGGAAAATCACACATTCTGGCTGGTTTCACTTTTTAGATTTAAAACCACAAACCTCAAAGGACATGCAATACTGCCCAGCAAGCCTATACTTCCCTAATCATTTTGCTTTCTCACCCTCGAAGACAGCGAAGTCACACTTCTCCCTTTAAACTCCCAACATTCTCTCTCCTCCTCCATTGAGTACCAGGGTTTCGGTCAATGACTCTCAGATCTAGAGCTTTAACTCAGACACCCCAGGGTTCCCGGCAGTACAGCAACCAACCACATGATACCCCTCCCTGCACCTGAAACAGAATTCTTCATCCTCCCTCCAAACCGATTTCTCCCCTAGTATGCTCCACTTCAACAAACGGTGTCACCATTGCTCCATTTCCCAAGGTAACTAGGGAAATTTCTCCTTTTCTCTCAGCTCCCACATATAACCCATTTCTAAGCTCAGTCCCTATGACCTCCAAAATATATCCCAAGGCCAAACTTTCCTCTCTATCCCCACTGTCATCGGTAAGATAAACCATCATATCTCCCACCAAGCCAACCATACAGCCTCCTGTGTGGGTTTCATGGTTTCTACATCTACCCCACGCCCCTATCATTTTCCACACATTGGCCAGAAATACATCTTCAAGGATGCGTTAGCTGTCATTCCTCTGCTTAACACACTTTGATGGTTTTCCAAGACTCAGATAAAAACACAAACCTCTTTGCCATGGCCCTCAAGCCTGAATAGTAGGGAGATTAAGGGATGGGGAGCAGTGGAGTTGACAGCTGAGTTTGGCAGAAAGAGCCCAAGGATAAAGGAGGGGGCTGTCTAAGCAATGACTGAGAGATTGGGCTTATTTTTTATTTTATTGTATTAGTTTTCAATAGGTCCTATATGCATTAGGTGGAAAGTTCAAAAGACATCAAAGGGCTAAAAAAAAAAAAGGTTAAAAAAAAGAAAAAGACAGCAAAGGGTATAATAGTGACATTTCGCTCCCTGTTCTCGTCACCCTTGCCTCTGCATCCTATACATTCACACATACACAGAGGGCATGTGACACACACTATTCTGCATCATTTTCTCCTTCACTTATCAGAGGTTGGGGGTCTGTCCACGTCCTCATCTACAAAGCTCCCACATTCCAGTCTACAGGACATCCCAACCCTTTACCAGTATCCAGGGAGGTGCTGCACACTCCCTGCCTACTCCTTGCCCACCTTGCCTCCACACTTACTCCCATCTCCCCACACTCATCCCTTTCTCGGTCCTAAATCCACTTAAGCTCCCTTCTTGCTTTGGGTCTTTGCACTTGCTGTTTCACAGCCTGAAATGTTTTTCTCCTGGTTTTTTGCAAATGACTTGTTCTTTCCTTTTCTTGGCTTGTCCTCAAAAGTAATCTTCTCCAGTGACCTATCCTGATCACTCCATTTTAAATGGCCTTCCTCAGCTCTGGTCAATGTGACTCAGTGGGCTGGATGACCTCCCATTCACCCAAAGGTTGCCAGTTCAATGCTCAGTCAGGGCATATGCCCAGGTTTCGGGTTCCATTTCCTCCACCCCCAAGGGGGCATGTAGCAAGCAGCAGGTTGACGTTTCCCTCTCATATCAATGTTTCTCTCTCTCTCCCTTTCCTTTCTGCTCTCTCTAAAAATCAATTTAAAAATAGTTGAACTTTCATAAAAAAAAAAAAAAAGGTTTCCCTCAGTTTCTATTACCTATCTCATCTGTTTCTTCCCTTCAGAACATTTCTCCCAATCTAATTACCTGGTTTAATTGTTTACCCCTTTACTGTTCATCAAAGCAGGGGCCTTATCTGTCTTGAGTCTAAGGCTATTATCCCCAGCACCTAGCAGAACATTTAGAACGATCAATAAAGACGTTTTGCATGGGGAGAATCCAAGACAGCGGCATAGGTAAACACCTACACTGCTGCCTCGCACAACAATTTCAAAACTACAACTAAAAGAACAGACATCATCCAGAACCACAGGAAAGCTGGCTGAGTGGAAATTCTACAACTAGAAGGAAAGAGAGGGGCTCCCAGAGACCCAGAGGAGCTGCAAAAAGCTGAGGTACGGAGACACGCGCGGGGAGAGAGCGGGTGCCGGAGAACCTGGCTGGTTGGCTTTCTCTGGCGGGAGGGAGACGGAGACCCTCACCAGCATTGAACCCCTTATCCTACGACACTAAAGCCCAGATCCAGCTGACGGGGGAAGTTTGGACTGTGAAAAGGGAGAAGTGTACAGAAATTTAGGGGAGTCGCAAAAGATCATAAGTCTGGTGGCACGCACAGACAGCACCGTGCACAGAGGACCGACTGCTGATTGTGCCGCTGGCTTTCACGAGTGGGCGGGAGACAGACCCTCCCAACTGCGCCACTTCTGACTCCACTAAGTCCCAGTTTCGGACAAAACCCTGGGGACCCAGCTGATTTCTCAACAGAAACGATGCAGGCCAGATGGAAATAGCAAGAAATACTCAACATGATGAATAGCAAGAACCTACAACCAAGAATAATCTATCCAGCAAAGCTATCATTCAGAATTGAAGGGCAGATAAAGACCTTCACAGAGAAGAAAAAGCTAAAGGAGTTCATCAACTCCAAACCAGTATTATATGAAATGCTGAAAGGTACTCTTTTAGAAGAGGAAGAAGAAAAAGGTAAAAAGATAAAAAATTATGAACAACAAATACATATCTATCAACAAGTGAATCTAAAAATTAAGTGAATTAAAAATTTGATCAACAGAATAAACTGGTGAATATAATAGAATAAGGAGCAGAGAAAGGGAGTGGACTGATAATTCTCAGGGGGAAAGGAGTGAGGGGTGTACAGGGAGAGACTGGACAAAAATCATACAGCTATGGATGAGGTCAACGGGAGGGAGGTAAGGGTAGAGGGAGGGTTGGGAGCCGGGTGGAGGGGAACTATAGAAGAGGTGGAGGGGAACTATAGAAGAGAAAAAAGAGAAACAAATGTAATAATCTGAATAATAAAGATTTAATTTAAAAAAAAAGATGTTTTGCATGAATGATTCTTTGACTGAGGGCCAACACTGAAGGCTTTCAAAGTACCAGGCACTGTGCTAGGTACTTGCCATGCATTAATGCATTTAGTTATAATATCTCACAGATGAGAAAACAGATTTTAAAAAGTAATCTTTCTCTCAAAAGATGATGCAAATAATCAAACCCAGACCTCACCTTAGCCCCTAAGTTATACTGTATATGAGGGAAAATGTTATAACATATCTCACCTTAAACTTAAAACATATAAATCCAGGATGGGAAAAAAACACACCTTATTAGTAATAGTGGTTCTCTTACACACTACTCTCAAATGAGGACATTAGATGAGCAATTACTTCACTTTCTGGACTTCGGTTTTTACATGTGAAAAGTACAAATATTATGTGAACTCTAAGTATAGAGAGGTAGGTGAAAAACTATTAAATGGATAGTTGAGTTCACCTATTTTGACAGAATTGTATATGCTGTAATTTAGCACCCCAATGCTCAACATTTATACAAGTGTCTTTTTATCCCACATTATCTCATTTGAAGCCGTTTACCTGTAACACATAAATCCTTTTATTCAAAACTCAAGTCTTCCTGTAATTGTTCTCTCTTCTCAAATTGTTTCATTACCACAAATGTACAATACCTAGCACTTATCTGTAAATTCTATTCTTCCCACCTATTTTGAACACATTCCAAAAACAACAAGTTTTCAAGATAAAATATTTCCCTCTCCTAGGCAAATGACTTGTACTCTAGTTAATGGTCATTGTTGTGGCATTTCATTGCCACAAATGAATAGAGACGAAATAAAACCTTCAGCGATACACTTGATTCTAACAGCGAGAGAGCAACAAATATTGCACTGGCTTTACTTTTCAAGCACAGTTTCTGGGTCTTTGGGTGGAAATCAAAAAGTAACAGAAGAATGATGTCACCTGAAGCCACCACGTGTGACCCACAAAAAAGCATAAAGTTCGAGTTGGGATCCAAGACCCTCCACTTAAATTCTTTTTTTGAGTCTCAAAATGCCTCACTGACAGGTCACATGAAAAAGAAAAGAAAAAAGTATCATATGAGATCAGTATAGACTAGGACAGAGTCGGACACCCAGAAATCAGCCAACGAATGGGAAAGAAGTAATTCAAGTACCAAGACCTTGAAAGAAAGAAGGCTGGTTTTAAGAATGAGATTTTGCTCATCCCAGGAACATGCTCTCCTCCCTACAAACGCTTCAGTAAAAGCTGCCAGGGCTTCACCCACAATCTCGTGTTTCAGAAAGCCTCGCGGACACATTCCCATTGTCCTCTTGTCAAAAGTGAGAACAGACAGACCACATCTGCAAGTAAGAATACCGAGGGAATGACGAATACGTAATTCGACCTGATTCCTTGACTGAGACCAAGTCACAAAAAAAAAAAAAAAACCCAGGTCTCCCACTAACATCCTTCTCCCTCTCTGGCCCCTGCACACCCTTTCCAAAAGCGCCCCCGTTCTGCCTGGAGAGGACACCTTCCCCGGGCCCAGAGCGAGGCGCGCGGGAGCCCCCGCCGCGCGGCCCGCGGGCCTCCCGGCCCTCCCGCTGCCGCCCTCGCCCGCCTGCCCGCCAGGCCCGCCGCCGCACGGGGGTGGGGCAGGGGGCCGGGGAGCCAGGCACCGGGCTGGAGGAGTGCGCGGCCGCCCCGCGGCGCCACACCCACCGGCCGCCACCCTCTGCATCTCCGCCTCGCCCTCCCGACTCCTGGAAACCCCTGGGGCTTGCCCTCCCGTGCGACGCCCCCATCCCGCCCCGCCCTGCAGCCGCGGCTCGCGCACCCGAAACCTGCAGTAATCGCTGCTCTCGGACCAGCTGCTCCGCTCCGGCGCTTGGTCCCGTTGCCCGCTGCCCGCCTCCGCCGCCACCTCACCCCCAGGGCTGCGGCCAGGGTTTCCGGACGCCCACGTGACCTGCGCGGTCCCCGTGGCATGTTGGGAGTTGTAGTCTGACCGCGAAGGCCGGGGGACTGGGTAGGAGAGGGTTGCTTCTAGCAGCGGGCGGAGGTCTCCGTGGACCCCGCTGCTGGGAGGAGCTGGGACAGAGGGTTGGGGGCGGGGCGCTGCGGGGGCGGGGATTGGGGGAGCAGTGTATATGGCCCAAGATTGTTAGGGGAAAAAAAGCAGTGAAGGAGAGATAAAATATAATTTGATATGATGTATATACATCACCTTTTTTTCAAAAAGCTTTATCGCACTTTGTTTTACTAACCTGCCACGAAGGCATAGGCTTTAGATTGGTTATTTAAATACAGTTGCTGGGCTGAAAACTGGTTTGGCTCAGTGGATAGAGAGTCAGCCTGCGACTGAAAGATCCCAGGTTCGGTTCCGGTCAAGGGCATGTACCTTGGTTGTAGGCACATCTCCAGTAAGAGGTGTGCAGGGGAGGCAGCTAATTGATGTTTCTAACTCCCTATCTCTCTACCTCTCTGTAAAAAATAAATAAAATATTTTTTTAAAAAATAATAAATAAATACAGTTGCCCATAGTCTATTAGTATCATTCACTGTTCTATGTCGCACCCCACCTACTAAAATAAGTGAATGTTCAGATCCTGGCGGCCTCAAGTAAAAATTAAAGGTCTTACAACACTCACCGGTTTGGCTCAGTGGATAGAGCGGCGTCTTGTGGACTGAGAGGTCACAGGTTCGATTCCGGCTGGCTCGGGGCATGTACCTTGCTTGCCGGCACATCTTCACAGTGGGGTGTGCAGGAGGCGGCTGATGGATGTCTCTCATCGATGTTTCTGACTTTCTGTGTCTCTCCCTTCCTCTCTGTAAAAATCAATAAAATATATTTTTAAAAAAATAAAAAATAAAATCTATTTAAAAAAACACACACTCACCCTTGAACAAGGATCTCTGTCCTTCTGGTCTGCTTTCAACTATTGGGGAAATATAATTAAGAGGAAAAACAAAAAACTCCCAACCCAGAAGTCTTTCCACAAAAGTAATAAGATTAGGAAACAGCTTTGTTATTAAATAAGCTTTAATCCAGAATGTGATCCATTTTACAGGCAATGAACTAAGATTGCAAAGACAGAAAGGAATCTCCCCTTTATATAGCCAAGCCAGGACAACCCATTAAAAAGCATGTTCTCAAATGAGAGGACTTGATAAGGTCACACATCCTAACTTTATCAGGGTAACTGGGGAGACAAAACCTGTGTTGGCTTATCGAGAGGAGAAACAAATTTCCACACCTTTAGGACAGGAAATAGTCTTGCAAATTGGAGCAAGGTGCTCACAAAAGTTAGGGTCTTAAGGTGACGCCATTTTGGGCAGCCCATCTGGTTTGCAGGTGATTTAATAAAATTATAATCCCTTTAAAAAAAGTTACACAGGAACTGGGTGTCAGGGACACTATCTTCCTAGTTGTTTGCATTTCAAAGATGATTGCCAGGAAATATTCCTGAGCTGCAAGACTAGCCATAGGCTATTTAGTCATTATAAATATACTAGAGACCCAGTGCAAGAAATTCATGCACAGGGGTGTCCCTCAACCCAGCCTACACCCTCTCCAATCTGGGACCCCTCAAGGGATGTTCAACTGCCCATTTAGGCCTGATCCAGGTAGGATTGGACCTAAACAGCAGTCGGACATCCCTTTCACAATCCAGGACTGCTGGCTCCCAACTGCTTGCCTGCTTGCCTTCCTGATTGCCCCTAACTGCTCCCCTGCCAGCCTGATTGCCCCTAACTGCCCTCCCCCTAACTGCCCTTCCCTGTAGGCCTAGTCGCCCCCAACTTTCCTCCTCTGCCAGCCTGGTCACCTCTAACTGCCCTCCCCTGCAGGTTTGATCACCCCCAACTGCCCTCCCTTGCAGGCCTGGTCCCTCCCAACTACCCTTCTTCTCCCCCATTCGCCCCCCCCCCACTGGCTGGCCATCTTGTTGCAGCCATCTTGTGTCCACATGGGGGCAGCCATCTTGTATGTTGGAGTGATGGTCAATTTGCATATTACTCTTTTATTAGATAGGACTAGTCACTCTACACATGAATCCGAATCCCTGTGCCAATAGCTTGCTGCTGCCCTCCAGTAGCTCTTCATCCACTGCTCTGCTCTCCTGTAGCTTCCCCTGCCCTCTTCTCATAGCTTGCTGCCCTGCCCGCTCCTGTAGCTCTCCACACAAGCTTGTAGTTCACTGTCTCACACTCCTGCTGATCCATGACCCAGCTGTTTTACAGTCCGTTGTTACGCTTCACGGCGTAATGACCATTTGCATATTATATCTTTATTATATAGGATACTGTACATGTATATTAAACATACGCAGAAAGAAATTTTTAAAGAAAAGTGGGGAGGAGAATTTATGCAATGTAGTAGTAGTTTTGTTTCTAGTCACCTAAGAGTGTATCTGGGGAAATATGATATCAGGGTGAGCAACAATAAATCAGCCAAAGGTTTCTCTTTTATTTAAAAAAAATACATAGTAGAATATTACTCACATACTTAAAAAATGAATAAAATTCTGCTACATGCTACAACATGGGTGAACTTTGAAAACATTATGCTAAGTGAAATAAGCCACAGAAAAAAACAAATATTGTTTGAGTCCATTTATGTGCAGTACCTAAAGTAATCAAGTTCATAGGAACAAAAAGTAGAATAGTGGTTACCAGGGGGTGGGAGGAAGGGAAAATGGGATTACTGTTCAATGGATATAGAGTTTCAGTTGAGGATAATGAAAAAGTTCTGGAGATGGATGGTGGTGATGATTGCACAAAAAATGTGAATATATGTCATACTATTGAAAGGGACAATTAATTAATTTTGTTGTTGTTGTTGTTAATCCTTACCTGAGGATATTTTTCCATTGATTTTTAGAGAGTAGGAGGGGGACAGACAAAGAGAGAGAAACATCGATGTGAGAGACACATCGACTGGCTGCCTCCTGCCGGCACTCTGACCAGGGCCCAGATCAAGTCTGCAAATGAGATACGCGCCCTTGTTCAGAATCAAACCCAGGACCCTTCAGTCCACAGGCTGACCCTTAAAATGGTTAAAATGGTAAAATGTATATATTGTGAAACACATGTGTATACTGTATATGTATATGCGTGTATATAAAGTAAGTATAGTCCTAGCTGGTTTGGCTCCAAGGGATGGAGTGTTAGACTGCAGACTGGAAGGTCCCAGGTTCGGTTCCAGTCAGGGGCAGGTGCTGGGGTTGCGGGCTCAGCCCCCAGTAGGATTCATGCAGGAGGCAGCCAATCAATGACACTCTCTCATTGTTGTTTCTATTTCTCCCTCTCCCTTCCTCTCTGAAATCAATAAAAAATAAAAAAATAAATAACCTGGCGGCCACCACCACCCAAAAAGCCTTTTCTTTCCCCATGGCCCAGGCTAGCTCTTTGCACTGATAGCCACACTGAGGGAGAAGATAGGAGTAGGGAGAGGCCGAACCTCTCCTTGTCTTCCATAACCATCTGGACATTTTACCATTTGATGTTACTTAAAATGTTCTACAGGTAGTAGGTCTGAGTCCAATGACTTTTTTTTTCTTTTTCTTTAACAGTAAGCATTACCGGGAGAAGAAAACATTTGATGGCTAACCTCACTAACATGGACATTTAATGGGTTTTATGTCCTGCCCCGTGACCATACATTCGTGGTGGGTCTTGGCCTAATTCATTTCCCAGTCACAGACCTATGACCGTGGCTCTCAGCAGTCTGCTGCAGCAGCCTATGGAAGGGGCTTTTGTTTTCTTGCTCTACTTGCCAGCATTGGGGTTACCTTACTCAAAAGAGCAGTTCCCCCAAACTTATCTGTAAGTGGAATTCGGAGCAAAATAAATCATATTTTAAAGATCATCTGAAGGAATCATGGGGAAAATGTGTGGTTGGATATTGAATAAATTGTCCTCTGTTGCAGTGCTTCTCAATCTTTCTAGATCTCAGCCACAGAAAGAAATAAATGCATTCTACCTGACCTTCCCCCCCCCATGCTCTTAAACCACCCCCCACTCCACACTCACACACACACACATACACACACACACACACACACACTCCTCCGTATACAGGCAGGTCTGCAACTGACCCAAACAGTTCACAGAACAATCCTGAGCCTGGTTACATGCATTCTGGAACTTTTTTGTGAACCTTTTCTGTAAAAATGCTGGTTGCAACCCTCTAAAACTGATTTTAGGACTCATGAACCGGTCTCAGCCCACAGTTTGAAAACAGTGTACCGATTTAAATATTTTATCAGCCGGATGTCTCTGTTTTGCCTATTGTACCCAACCTGGCTTAACTGCCGAATGTTACATTCTGCATAGTGGAGAAAATCTAATCCTATGGTCTGAGAACCAGTGACCCTTGAGACCTGTGGCTGGACTTTTCGAGGACTTCCTGGGGTGGGGTGAGGCAGAGAAGGAAGATTTCAGGGGGGAAACTAAGGAAAATTCACCTCGGCTTTGTCTCTTCTGCCAGCATCAGGGACTGATAAACTCTGTTTCCTCAGACCTAGAAATTAACCTCTGTTCTGTGGTAAGAGTATTTGAGGGAGAGAAACAAATGCTTCTTCAGCTCTTTCTTCCCATACAAATGCAAAGTTATTTTCCTTTGTTTAACCTTCACTTTGGAACACCTTTCTCTTCGTGGCTCCTCAAGAACAGTCATTCAAATCCACAAAACAAATCAAAGGCTCGAGGCTCAGCGCTGCATCCTTTCCGTTGTACTCTCTCCCCTGGAGCCCCCAGCCCAGCCAAACAAGGGGCATCAGGGGAAATCAGGGCGCGGATGGGGAAGCTGCAGGAGACAAGGTGAGCAGAACGGAGGAGGGACGGGGCGGTTTGCGAGGTTTGGCTGAGTTAGCTGGCTTTGCCAGGTGACGGATGTTCGGACTCGGGGCGGCCAGTGCTGGCCGGCGCCTCACCTGTGCTCGGTGCCCCAGGCAGCTCGGGCTCGGGCTCGGGCTCCGGGCGGTGGGAGGGCTGCGGTTTCCTTTCACTTTCTCCGGCCGCCAAACCTGGCACCTGGGGGCGGAACTACAGTTCCCACCGCGCAGCGAGGCAGCAGGAGGAAGGGGCCCCGAGGGCTGACGAGGAAAACAAGGAGAGAAGGAAAACCTTCCCGGCTCGCCGCAGTGAGAGAGCTCGGCCGGTAAGCGGCAGGTGGGCCGGAGGGCGCAGGCCCCCGGAGGCGGGGTGCAGGGCGTCTCCGGGGCGCCCGCGGCGGGCGGCCTTCCCCCGGCAGGGCGCGCAGGCTGGTGCCAGGGGCTTCGGCGGAAATTCCGAGGTCTTCCCGTGGCGGGTGAGGCGCCGAAGGAAGATCTCAGCCCCAGGTGTGGGGGCGAGACACGGAAGTGGAGTGGCTTTCTTTCTTTGAAAAGTCGCAGGTGGGGGGGGGGGGACACAAAGTGGTTGGAGGTGTCCACTGCCTGCTGGATCCTGAGCCGCAGGTGGTTTTGGAGAAGCATGCGGTTTCTGTAGGCTGTGTGCATTTTAATTTGTGTAGATTTGTCCTTTCCCCCGACTTTAAAGAAAGCCATCAGGTACAACTCGGGGGTGGGGTGGGGTGGGGGTGGGGGTGAAGAAGGGTATGGGAAGGCAGGAGCAACTTGCAGTGCAGCACCTCAACTCTAATCACCAAATGGGGGGTCGTCGGTTCATGTATTTCTATGAGGAACAGTGCAGGTTCCTCAGGATAACTGCCCGCAGGGGATATATGCCTGCCTCTCCGAATATCTGATGGGCTGGCATGTGGGATCGGAATCTGCCCAGTCCGCATAGCACGAGGGTCAACAGATGGAAGCCCGGGAGGTAGATTTCAACCTCCGGGGAGTTAGAGCTGCACGCCCCGAATGGATTTTTGCAGAAGGTAGTGAGTTCCTCATGCCCAGTGATATTGAAGCAGAGGTGAACGGCTGGGCAGACATGCTGAAGGTGAGAATGAAATTTCAGGCGAGTGATTGTGTTGATCAGTGTTTTCCAAACCTGGCTGGGCAGGCATCGGAATCACCCGGCGAGTGTGTGCGTGAATGTGTACACAGGTTTTTTATTGATTTTTTAAAAAAATATATTTTATTGATTTTTAAAAATATTTTTATTGATTTTTTACAGAGAGGAAGGGAGAGGAATAGAGAGTTAGAAACATTGATGAGAGAGAAACATCCATCAGCCGCCTCCTGCACGCCCCCCACTGGGGATGTGCCCGCAACAATGCCTTTGACCTGCATCGAACCTGGAACCCTTCAGTCCACAGGCTGACTTCTATCTACTGAACCAAACCGGTTTCGGCTACGCAGGTTTTTAAAATATCTTTAGCAGATCTGGGATGGGCTTGGGGAATGTGTATTTTTAATTATCTCCCCAAATAATTTTTATGGAATCAATTAGTGTGGGAAACACTGTCACTTAGGAACTTTGTTTTCCAGCTTATGGTGAAGTATGCCATAAACATTCTCACTACAGTGTTTTGTTTTGTTTTTTGTATTTTCTCAAAATCCTAATTTCTTAAACAAGAAAAAGTAGGTGCCAGCCAGAAGAAAAAGACCATGTCACTCTTCCCTACACTGACTTTTCTGTCCGATCTTGTCAGTCCTTTGTTGCTGGTTGCCTGGACATTTGGTCTCCCAGTAGTTTGGAGTCCTTCTTCCCATGTGAAAAGATAGGCATGTCCATCAACTGAAGAATGGCAGGAAAAACACTCCTGTGGGCATCTCCTCTGCCATCCTCTTCCTGAGTGGGTGCTCATGGTGCACGGAACCCCTGGTCTCGATGACTAGGATTTCCATCAAAGCTGTCATCTGACTGTGATGACTGAGCAGTGGGCCCAGCAGAGAATGGCAGTAGGACCTCTTCATCCTGAGGGCACCCCTAAAGTACTGTCAACCCACCTAAGGCAGGTGTGAGCTTAGGGGAGCAGCTCCCTTGGACCTGACCAGTAATTAGTGTCCTTCAACCAATTATATATATAATTGATTTCAGAGAGGAAGGGAGAGGGGAGAGAGGTACAAATATCAATGATGAGAGTGACTCATTGATTGGCTGCCTCCTGCACGCCCCCTACTGGGGATCCAGCGGGCAACCCCAGCATGTGCCCTTGACCAGAATTGAACCCAGGACCCTTCAGTCCATAGGCCAATGCTCTATCCACTGAGCCAAAACAACCAGAGCCCAAGAGGATGTTAGTGCTCTGAAAGCAACGATCTCCTCCTGCCTTGTCCTGTCCTGGACCCCAAGTGCCTTGAACAGTGCCTGGCGCCTGGTTGGTGCTCACTAAAGAGACACTGAGTCCCTCCTTTTCTTCCCAGCTCCACTCTAGGTAGGCAGCGCCATGCATTTCTCCAGCTCAGCCAGGGCAGCAGATGAGAACTTCGACTATTTGTTCAAGATCATCCTCATTGGGGACTCCAACGTGGGGAAGACCTGTGTGGTGCAGCATTTCAAATCCGGGGTCTACACGGAGACAGCGCAGAACACGATTGGGGTGGACTTCACCGTGCGTACCCTGGAGATTGACGGCAAGAAAGTGAAGGTCAGAGGGGCATGGGGTTCGCTCCTCCTAGTTTAGCCAGAGTTCCTAAGCCTGAAACACATGCCTGAGGAATAAAAGATTCAAAAGTAAAACATGAAATCATAAAAGTACCAGGAAAAAACATAGGTGTATTCATTTTTATCATTGTGGAATGAGGAAATTGGGCTTTTCAGTAAGACGAGAAACCCAGGATGTCTGTAATAGTGTCAACAATAAAGATAAGTAAATAATGTGAAAAAGACAAGAAGCCCAGAAGTCATAAGGGAAAATATTGCTTAATCTAACTATCACAAAGTCAAATGTACATATTTCTAATGTAACCATATAAAGGTAACATGTCTACATATTCAAAAACACTCTAGCCAAGATCGGTTTGGCTCAGTGGATAGAGCATCGGCCTGCGGACTGAAAGGTCCTGGGTTCGATTCTGGTCGGGGGCATGTACCTTCCTTGCGGGCACATCTCCAGTGTGGGGTGTGCAGGAGGCGGCTGATCGATGTCTCTCTCTCATCAATGTTTCTGACTTTCTATTCCTCTCCCTTCCTCTCCGTGAAAAATCAATAAAATATATTTAAAAAAACACACTCTAAACCAAGTCAAAAGATGAATGACACTTGGGAAAAAATATTTGCATATATAGGACTTGACAAATGGCTAATTGCTTTAACAGGAAAAGAGCCCTGGTAAATAGCCGAGGAAAAAAGCACACACAAAAATGTAAGCTACTCCCAGATTGAACAAAACTACTGTTTCACCAATTTTATAAAAATGAGCTCATGCATTTTTGTAAAGGTGTCCATCCTCATTCATAATTAAACAATAAGCTGATAGTACAATACTGTCCTTAACCCATTTGATTAGAAAAGATCAAAAAGTGTGGGTAAAAATATAATAAATGGATCTTTTGGGGGATCTTTATTAAATAAAAACAATAGTAAAAATACATTTTTGGAGACAATCAGGAAAATTTCCATATGGACTGGGCATTAAATAATACCAAGGAGTTATCAGAAAGTTCATTAGGGATAATGGCATTGTGGGTATGAAAGAAAATGTTCGTTTTTATAGGGATGTACATCAATGTAAGCAGGAATGAAATGACCTGAAGTCTGGGATTTGCTTTAAAATAATACCTCACTGACCTAAAGTAAATTCCCAGGAGGAGTTCTTCCTAAGGCTGTGAATTTGCAGTAACAGGTGTGAACATTCTAGAGGCAGTTGGATGATTATGTATGATGCTGCAGACAAGAAAAATAAATTTTAAAAAATTAAAAATAGCCCTAACCGGTTTGGCTCAGTGGATAGAGCGTTGGCCTGCAGACTGAAGGGTCCCAGGTTCGATTCTGGTCATGTACTTTGGTTGCAGGCACATCCCTAGTAGGAGGTGCGCAAGAGGCAGTTCATTGATGTTTCTCCCCCATTGATGTTTCTAACTCTCTATCCCTCTTCCTTCCTCTCTGTAACAAATCAGTAAAATATACTTTAAAAAAATAAAATAAATAAATAATAAAAAAATAAGCAATACCTCAAAGAGCCCTGGCTGGGTGCTCAGTGGTTAGAGGATTCAATTCCGGGTCAAGGGCATGTACTTTAGTTGCAGACTCAATCCATGGCCCTGGTTGGGGCACATATGGAAATGCAGAGGCAATCAGTCAATATATCTCTCTCACATAGGTATTTCTCTCTCTCTCTCTCTCTCTCCCCCTCTCTCTCTCTCTCTCTCTCTCTCTCTCTCTCTCTCTCTCTTTCTCTCTCTCTCTCTTCATCCCTCCTCTCTCTCCTCTTCTTTCTTCTAAAAAAATCAATAAAAAAAATATCCTCAGATGAGGATTTAAAAAAAATTAAAGAATAAAAACAAAGAAATCAACAGAACAGGCTAGATGTAGCAAAAATGGCAAAATCGGTTTTTTTTCTTTTTTTGAGTGGCAACTTCATGATCTTTATTTGTGGTGCCTGTGCTATGTCTCGAAAACTCCTTCTCCCCCTGCCCCGGACAGCGCCGGGAAGCGGGCAGCAAAAAACAGAAGATGCCCTCCCTATTGCACACAGACCCATAAATTCCTGAACCCAAGCTGGGGGGGCGCTTGGCACATTCTCGGATCCCTGCTCAGGGGCAGGAGGGGTGACGGGTGGCAGCACACGTGAGAGGGGACCTCCGAGTGGCCACTCTGGTCCTGGCTACTGGTCCTGGCACTTCCTGGTCCTCGGTTCCTTCCTGGTCCTGCCTGCAGCCCTGGTCCCCTACTTGGCCTCAGAGGGCCCCCCTGGCTCCTAGGGGCTCTGTTCTCCCCCCGCCCCCAGCCTGGAGGTTCCGAGGGGAAGTTATGGTTTCTCAAAGACTCTCCAGCAGCTCTGTTGAAAGTGGCAAAATCTTGATAATTATTGAATAATTACTGAATCTGGAATGATAGGTATATCAAGATTTATTACTCTATTCTCTCTAGTCTTGCTTATGTTCACAAAGTTTATTTAAAAAATAAACTTTGTGCCTGGCTGGCATGGCTTAATGGTTAAGCATCGACCTAAGAACCAGGAGGTCACAGTTCAATTCAGGTCAGGGCACATGCCCCGGTTGCAAGCTCAGTCCCCAATAGGGCGGCGTGTGCAGGAGGCAGCTGATCAATGATTCTCTCTCATCATTAATCTCTCTCTCTCTCTTTCTCTCCCATCCTCTCTGAAATCAATAAAAAAAATATTTTTAAATAAATAAATATTGTAAATAATATAAATATATGAAGAAACAGGTACCCTAGACACTGTTAGAAGGTGTATAAATTGGCACCATTGCTCGGGATGGTGGTTTAGGAGGTAATAATATGAGGATACTCCTGAACATAAACAGTGGAGTGGTCCTTTAAACTCAAAACAGTTCAGCCAACATTATTTCCTTTTCCAGTGTAAATATCAACAGGCAGGTTCAAGAGATAAGCCCCAAAATTGGGAGGAAGGGATGATTGAGATGCAAAGGGGAAAGAACACCAGACACTGGGGCATTGGATCCCCACTCTCCAACTAATGCATCCCTGAGGTGGTGGCTCCCAAACCTGAGAGCCCATCCAAATTACCCTGGCACAACTGAAAACAGACTCGTGGCCCAGCCCAGACCTCCTGAATTTGGATATCTCCAAGTAAAACCCAGGAAACTGTATTTTGCAGACAACTTAGTAAGCAAGTCCCCATCAAGTGTGGGAGCTCCTGATGCCATCCGCTTTCCCTCCCACCTCCAGATGCAGGTGTGGGACACCGCAGGCCAGGAGCGCTTCCGGACCATCACCCAGAGCTACTACCGCAGCGCCCACGCGGCCATCATCGCCTACGACCTCACCCGCCGGTCCACCTTTGAGTCCATTCCTCACTGGATTCACGAGATTGAAAAATACGGAGCTGCGAACCTGGTCATTATGCTGATCGGTATGGAGATTTCAAATGGTTTAACTTTGTTTTATTGACCCCTCTGCTGAAAACTCAGCTTTGTGTGTGTTTCTGGTGGCAGGGGAGCATGAAATCATAAAGTGCAAATGGTGAGAAGACCTCAGGCAGCATCTGGCCCAAAAATTCCATCAGATTCACTTGAAAATGAGAGGGGGTGGTGTGAACTTGTTAAGAATACAGATCCCAAGGCCCCACCCTAGAGTGTCTCATTCTGGAGACCTGGGACAGGTCCACACCTCTATGTGCGGGAACCCCAGCTGGTTTGCTGCACAGTCTGTGCAGACCACACAGAAAGTGCTCTGTAGACTAAGGTTCACGGGCAGTGGCTCCAAACCCCTAAGGGAGCCATTCAGATGAATGTAACTGACACACCCTTGAATGACTTCTTTAAAAAAAAATGTTTTTATTAATTTTTGAGGAAGAGAGAGAAAGAAAAACATCAATGAGCTGCCTCCTGCACGACCCCTACTGGGGATCGAGCCTGTAACCTGGACATGTACCTTGACTAGGAATCAAGTGGTGCCTCTTAGCACACTGGATGATGCGCAATCGAGTCACACCAGCCAGGGCGTGAATGACTTCTTATACCTGTTAAGACCCTATGTGAATCTTAACACACCAACTTCAAAACTAACAGGAACTTCAACTACACAAGTGAACCTGCAGCAGGAAATGTGAGCAGTCCTATTGTAATTCAGAAAAGTGTTAATGTTTCTGTTATTTCTCTAGTTTTAGTTTTGCAGACTTTTGGTGCACAAAATGATGCCCAACCAACTGAGCAATGCTGTCCCAGTTCTTAATTGATTCTAGAAATGCCCCTAAAGATGATCTGGACATGCCCCCATCACCCCAGAGTTAATACAAAAGGGCTTTCTGTTTTCTGACATTGGCTTCCTTACTTTAATCTAGAAAAGTCAAATGTCTCGTTCCCTTATGGAAGTGTTCCTGTCCCTTTTACTATTTTTCCATTCTTTTTACCCCAGCCCCTTCCACCATACAAGTGGCAAAGAGATGACTGTGTGTCGATTCCTACTGTTCCTCCTGTCCAGCCATTCATAGGAAGCTCAGCTCCTCGGTGATATAATGTCCCTCTGTTTAAAATCCTTGCTGGTCCCTCATCGCCCTCCAGATAACCCACAAATTCCTGAACCCGACTGACAATATTCCTGCTTTCTTCCAGAGATGGTTGACTGTCCTCGTATCTTTTTCTCGTTCCCTCAGCTCTGTTCCTGACCTAACTCTTCAGATCTTCCATCAGAGTGAGGGGTCAAGAAGCCAACATCCTTCTGTAGGTTATACTGGCTGCTCTTCTTCAGCATCTGATATTTTGTCCGCTTAGGATCTCGGGCAAACCTTTCACCGAAATTCATTTTTTTAAATATATTTTTATTGATTTCAGAGAGGAAGGGAGAGAGATTAAAACATCAATGATGAGAATCACTGATCAGCTGCCTCCTGCACCACCCCTATGGGGGATCAAACCCCAAACCTGGGCATGTGCCCTTGACCGGAATCAAACCTGGGACCCTTCGGTCCACAGGCCGACACTCTATCCACCAAGCCAAACCATCTAGGGCCACTGAAATTCTTCTACAGTTACATGTCCACAGTCTCTCAGTGAAAGTCCTTAAGGCCAAAGATTTCAGAATCCAGAATTTGTTGAATGCTATGTTACCTAACACCCTCAGCAGTGTCTGGGCCAACAGCCCATGGTCAAATGCATTAATACATATGCAGTGAAATATCTGGTTATGCAAAGCAGATTGAATAAAAACTTCAAAGGGCCAGTGTAGGGCAGATTTTACTGTGGGGTTTCTGAGTTTTTTGGATTTGGGAAATGTGGATAAGTGGTACACCTATACAGCTAGTAACTTGCACCTTTCACCTGGTCCTGAGGATGTGTGGTTTCTTGGCCTGTCTTAGATGGGCACATTCTTGTGTAGCTCTTTTTTTTTTTTTAATGTTTTTGTTGATTTTAGAGAGAGAGGGAGAGGAAAAGAGAAACATCAATAGCAGCCTCCTGCATACCCCCTACCAGGGACAAGCCCGTAACCTGGGCATGTGCCCTCACCTGGAATCAAACTGGTGAGCCCTGGGTGCATGGGGCAATGCCCAATCAACTGAGCCACACTGGCCAGGGCATTTGACTCTGTTTTTATTTTATTTTATTTATTTTTACATATTTTCATTTCAGAGAGGAAGGGAGAAGAGAGAGAAAGAAACATCAATGATGAGAGAGAATCACTGATTGGCTAGCTGCCTTCTGCACGCCCCACACTGGGGGTCAAGTCCACAACCAAGGCCTGTGCCCTTGACCGGAATCGAACCGGCACCCTTCCGTCCTCAGGTCGAGGCTTTATCCACTTGAGACAAACTGGCTAGAGCCATTTGGCTCTTTAATTATCCAAGTGTCTCTCTTGCCTCCCTAACAAGATGAAGAATCCCTTTCTTGCCGAGACCGGTTTGGCTCAGTGGATAGAGCGTCGGCCTGTAGACTGAAAGGTCCCAGGTTCGATTCTAGTCGGGTGCATGTACCTTGCTTGCGGGCACAACTCCAGTAGGGGGTGTGCAGGAGGCGGCTGATCGATGTCTCTCTCTCATCGATGTTTCTGACTTTCTATACTTCTCCCTTCCTCTCTGTAAAAAATAAATAAAAATATATTTTTTAAAAAAAAGCATCCCTTTCTTGGGGACAGGGCCCATACATCTCTGGTGTCCACACAGAACAAAGACTCAGACTACAGGAGCAAGCACATATTCCTTTCCCTCCCGCCAGGTGTCCTGGCTTGTCCTGAGGTTGCAACCACCTGCTGTTGGAGGCAGACCCGGGGACAGTCAGTTCACCAGCAGTGACACTGGAGCAGGTTTGAGGAGCAGTCAGAACCAGTGCAACCAGCCCAGAAGCCAGAGATCAGGGTGAGGGGTGACCTAGACTCCTGGTTCAGGGATTCCTACTCCAGAAGCATCCCTGTCCCAAACAAGGGACCCTCACAACTTTCTTCTAGAAGCAGGGCTATGCCCTGATCTTAAACCTCACAAGCTATAAAAACACATAGTTTTCTTGAAGCTACATACCTGAGTTAGTTTCCTGTAGTTGCTAATTACCATAAGCTGGGTGCCTGAAAACAACAGAAATGTGTTCTTACTCCGTTCTGGAGGCCAGAAATCGGAAATTGGTATCCCTGGGCCTAAATCACGGTGTCAACAGGACCATACTCCCTCTGGAGGCGCTCAGGGAGAATCTGTTCTTTGTCTGGCCCAGTGGCTGTCAGTGTTCTGTGGCCCGTGGCTGCCTCTGACCTCCCATCACCTCCTCTGTGTGTGCACTCAAGTCTCCCTCTATCTCCTTCATGTCAGACTACATGGGATTGCCCTCAGGGCCCACCCCGCTAATCCAGAATTATCTCCAGGGCTCAAGATTCTTAACTTAATCATATCTGCAAAGACCCTTTTTGCAGATAAAGTAACATTTACAACTTCCAGGGGATAGAATCATGTTCTTAGGGACCATTTTCCAGTCTACCACAGTCCCAGGAAGGATAATGAATGGCCCTTGGATTTAACTTTATTTGGGGAGAATTATGATAAAAATCTAGCTTTGTCAATGAACAGGTTGGTGCCTATGATGCTGATTATTTTTTCCTTTTTCTTTTATTTTTTTTCGTCACCATTTATCCCCCTTCTGCCTTCTTCCACCTCCTCCCCCATCCTCCCTTACAATCTCCACACTTTTGTCCATGTCCATGAGTTCTCTTTTTTTTCCTTTTTGCTCAATCCATCCACCCACTAAACACCGCCTTCCTCCCACAACAGAGCTGTCTGCCTACACTCTAGGAAAGTATTTTTTCAATCTTTTTTATTGGGACATAGTGCATACAGAGAAAAGTCTGCAAACACTGATATATCACAAAGGGAACACTTGTGTAAATAACACCTGGGTCAAGAAAGAATGCACCCTGCCCCCCAGCTGCTCTTCCTGCCCCTCTCAATTACTTTCTCTTCTCCCCCAAAGTAAGCTCATCATGGCTTTTTTTAAAAATATATTTTATTGATTTTTCACAGAGAGGAAGGCGAAGGGATAGAAAGCCAGAAACAGATGAGAGACATCGATCAGCTGCCTCCTGCACGCCCCCTACTGGGGATGTGCCCGCAACCAATGTACATGCCCTTGACCGGAATCGAACCTGGGACCTTTCAGTCCCCAGACCGACGCTCTATCCACTGAGCCAAACCGGTTTCAGCATCATCATGGCTTTTATGACATCATTCCATTTTCTTTATGAGCAGCTCTATTTTGCTATTGTTTCTGAACCTTCTACAAATGGCCTTGTTCTGAGTGTCATTTTGTCTAAGCTTCTGTCCCTCAGCATTACTTTTATTTTCCCTTCTGTTGGAAATGGACATTCGAGTTGTTTTCAATTGGGACAATTAGCAAAATTGCTGCCCTGAAGGTTCTTGTATATTTATGGATGCACATGGGCTCATACTTCCCTTGGGTACATATCTGGGAGCAGAATTGTGTGGTCTTGCAATGGTCTCACTCTAGTGGATAATCTCAAACCGCTTGCATACACATTCATCAAGACCCACTGAGTGTCAAGTCTGTGCATTTTATTGTTTGCAAATTACAGCTAACAAAATAAGTCCTTCCTTATACATTCCACAGCTTCAACCCAAGAAATCTTGACCACAAGTTTCAGCTTGACCAGATTCTATCTCAGTGTCCAACACTTTTTGGTTAGGGAGAAAGAGGAATGAGATCTGAAGGGAGAAGAGAGAAGCAAGAGGGAATCACTCTGGCACCTTCTTATCTTGTCACACGTAAGAAAGATGGCCCCTCCCAAGAATATGGAGACTCCACCTGTCCTAGCCAGTAACACTCATACCTCTGGTTCACTTTAAAGAGATCTTAAGAACAGTGAATCAAGATGGTGGCTCTGTTGCCATTCATCTGTGGTTTTATTAAATTTGGCCTCAATTACTATTTGGGAAGAAGTGCATGCATGCATATGGCTGAATTAAGGTGTTTTTTCTAAAGTTCATTTTTTAAAAATCAGATTAAGTTACTCAATGCAATATCTGCTTCTCTCTCACTCCCAGGGAATAAATGTGACCTGTGGGAGAAACGGCATGTTCTGTTCGAGGATGCCTGCACGCTGGCTGAGAAATATGGCCTCCTTGCTGTTTTGGAGACATCAGCTAAGGAGTCCAAGAACATAGACGAAGTCTTTGTGCTCATGGCCAGGGAGCTGATCGCCCGCAACAGCCTGCAGCTGTACGGGGATGGCACCCTGAACCACCTGCCCCTGGACTCCAGTCCAGTCCTTATGGCCCAGGTGCCAAATGAAAAGACCCACTGCACCTGCTGAGTGTGTTCACCAGGCCAATAGCACCCACCAGAGGCCATTGCTAAGCCAAAGCTGGCTGGGTCTTCTAGTGTCTGCAGAGTAGCATTTCAGACCCAAGTGTAGACTTGCCACTAGTTCTCATTCCTGGGTTCAGACCAGAGGCTGCAACCGCTGACTCTGAGGCTAGGGGACACCACTGTCCTTTCTGATTTTGCCTTGGACTTAAAAGGCACAAGATTAGGAGGACAAGGTTTGCTCCTTTTCATCTCTTTTTTCTGTCTCCCCAACCCTTCAACTATGTTTCCACTGAATTTTGCTTCTCACTTGAAAAGAGGGTAGTGAGGAAAGATCAAAGAAGCAAGGATGCTTGGAACACTCCGGAACAGTTTAAAACAGCTTGGTCAAGGGAAGATGAGAAAAAAGCCTGCAGTGATAAACCAGAATGCTGTTAACATTTGCTTCCTGACAGTCACACCTCAGGGTTTTAGTTTGGGGAGCAAAGCCTTTTGATATAAAGACCATAAATACCTCTTGCCAAATGGTCAGGAGCCATGTGATGGAGATAGAATTGGATTTCACGTCATTCTCGTTTGGGCTGATGTGGGAGATGTGTACAATTCCTTTATAAAACACTACATTGGCTGCTGAATCAGAAGGCATTCCTGAGTAGAAATTAATTTGGCTCACAGATGAATAGCAAACCAATATTGACCTCACAGTACCGTCTGGGCACACCATGTACCTATAACACACGATGGCTTTTCAAAGTTCCCGATGGTTGTTGCTGAGCTGCGCTTGTAGTCACAATAAGAACCACAAAGGCCCGTCCACCAACACATGGGCTCCAAAAAGGGAAATGTCGCTGGGAGCTCTCCCCCAGCCCAGGTGAGTGCCCACAGGCATTTCTCATCGATAGCGGCATAATCGATAGGCAGAGGAGACCTTCCTGTGGCTACTGAGTGCTTGAAGAGAGGCTGAGCAGGAAATGCCATTAATGGCTCACACCAATTTCCCTTCATTTCTCTGCACATCAATCTCAACCAACACTCTGAAAACCTCATCAGCTTCTAGGGTTATGCACTCAGGACTACCTGGAATTGAAATGTTCCTACCAACAGGTTAGACATGTGAGAACCAGTCCTGCACACCAGGAACCTGTGGTTAACCACCCGGGCTTCTGTTGAAATAATGGGGCTGTGACAGAAACCCTCGAGGACCCAGAAAGGGTCCCATGTGGAGCAGCCTCACTGGATTTGGGTGCCTAAATGTCGGCTCCAAAGAGGCAAGGCTTTTCTGAAGCTGAGCAGTATTGGTTACCTAGCCTGGGAAGCCAGCTCAGGGAGGCTCCTTTCTATAGCTGTGGACTCATGTTAGCTCAATTCTGGCATTTTTCTCACACTCCCAAAGCTGTATTAAGTTATGTGAAATTAAGTTACAAAAGAGATATTTCAGAAGAATAAACAGATTGTAAATGTCTCCATATTTTGTTCACCAGTGTCAAGTACATTTCCATGTGTGCAAAAATCTGTTAATATTTCATTGTTCACAGACTATCCCTGAATCTCATCCCCACTCTATTACTAGTAGTAATAGGAATCTACACTAATAAAAGAGAAACATCAAATCGACCCTTTGCTATGCTCACCAGCCAATCAGGGCCGGTATGCAAATAAACCCAACAAAGATGGCGGCTGGAGCGAGCAGGAGGCTTGGGTTGCCCCCGGCGATGGAGGAAGCCACGCTTCCCGCCCACCCTGGCCAGCCCTGGCTTCCTCTCAAGGCTACAAAGTTTCAATTATAGAAGATCAATAAATCCCAGATACCTGTCCTCCATTAAAGGAAGCGCTGAAAACAAAAAAGAAAAAAAAAAGGAGGGGCTGGGAGCCATCAGCCTCTCACCCAGGCTGGCCAGGCACCCTGAAGGGGATATGGCCAGCCTGAAAACAGCCTTCAGCCCCTCACCCCCTCACCTACGCGGGCCTCACCCCCATGGAGTAAGAATCCTCACTGGTGGGTTTGGCCAGCCTGCAAACAGCCATTAGCCCCTCACCCATGCTAGGCAGGCACTCCAGCAGGGACCTCCACCCTGAAGGGGGTGTGGCCAGCTTGAAAACAGCCCTCAGACCCTCACCCAGGTTGGCCACGCCCCCCCAGCAAGGACCCTCATTTCATGGGGGTGTGGCCAGCCTGCAAACCACCATAGGCCCCCTCCCAGGCTGCCCCAGATCCCAAGGGAACCCCCACATTGATCTGGGACACCTTTCAGGGCAAACCAGCCAGCCCCCACCCATGCACCAGGCCTCTATCTACATATACATATAAAAGGCTAAGTGACAGGCTGGTAGCTATGATGTGCACTGACCACAAGGGGGCAGGCGCTCAACGCAGGAGCTGCCAAGTGACAGCAACTTTGCAGAGTACCTTCTCACACTCCAGGACCGCTCAGGGGATGTCAGACTGCCAGCTCTCTGTCTGATCCCCAGACCAGGCAGAGTGAACCCACCAGTGCCTGGCACCAAGCCTCTAGTATTACTATAATCCTATCTAATAAAAGAGTAATATGCAAATTAACCATCAATTCGTTACACCCACAAGCCATGCCCACCAGCCAATCACAAGCAAGTATGCAAATTAACTCAACCAAGATGGCTGTGCCTTGGGTTTCCCTGGTAATGGAGGAGGCCAAGCTTTCTGCACACCCTGGCTGGCCTAGGCTTTCACTTGAGGCTACAAAGTTTCAATTATACAAGATAAATCCCAGATACCAGGGCTTCCATTTGGGTCGCCGGGGGGTGTGGCCAGCCTGCTAACCACCACAGGCCCCTTGCCCAGGCCACCCAACGCCCCAAGAGAACCCCCAACCTGATCTGGGGTACTCTTCAGGGCAAACCAGCCGCCCCCCTCCCATGTACCAGGCCTCTATCCTATCTTATAAAAGAGTAATATGCAAATTGACCATCACTCCAACACACAAGATGGATGCCCCCATGTGGAAATAAGATGGCCACCACAAGATGGCCAGCAGGGAAGGGCAGTTAGGGGTGAACAAGCTGGCAGAGGAGGGAAGTTGGGGTGGACAGGACCTGCAGGGGAAGGTAATTGGGAGGGACCCAGGCCTGCAGGGAAGGGAAGTTAGAGATGACCAGGCCTGCAGGGGAGGGCAGTTAGGGGCAATTGGGCTGACAGGGGAGCAGTTAGGCATTGATCAGGATGGCAGGAGAGTGGTTAGGAGGTGAACAGGCTGGCAGGCAGAAGTGGTTAGGGGAAATCAGGCAGGCAGGCAGGCGAGCAGCCTGAGTTCACTTCTTTTTAACGTGGATGTGGCGTCGCCAGTTCACTCATGTGCACAGTTACATGGGTGACCCGAAGCATACCAGGCTGGGTTCTATCAGCACAAGGCTTAGATGGAAAGGATGGGTAAGAACTCAGAAAAGCAAGCACAGGTCAGTGGTCCCTGCAGGCAGTGTGCAAGCCTCCAAGGGATAGAGAGGATTCATATCAAAGGCATAATAGTGCCTGCTTCGATTTTTCATTTTCAAATATATCATCTATTCAAGAGTCTGTGCTCAATTACTCAGTGACCATGCAAATGCTGGCAAGATACACCTAGTTGGTTTATCATTCAGCAGAATATTGCCAGCTACTAAGGTGGTTTTGACCTCATATAGTTTCTTTTGTGTTTATTCTTTTTTTAAAAAAAATTAAATCTTTATTATTCAGATTATTACATTTGTTTCTCTTTTTTCCCCTCCATAGCTCCCCTCCACCCGGCTCCCACCCCTTCCTCTACCCTTACTCCCCCACATTGACCTCATCTATAGGTGTATGATTTTTGTCCAGTTTTTCCCTGCACCCCCCTCACCCTTTTCTCCCTGAGAATTATCAGTCCACTCCCTTTCTGTGCTCCTGATTCTATTATATTCACCAGTTTATTCCATTGATCAAATTTTTAACTCACTTAATTTTTAGATTCCCTTGTTGATAGATACGTATTTGTTGTTCATAACTTTTTATCTTTTACCTTTTTCTTCTTCCTCTTCTTAAAGAGTACCTTTCAGCATTTCATATAATACTGGTTTGGAGTTGATGAACTCCTTTAGCTTTTTCTTATCTGTGAAGCTCTTTATCTGCCCTTCAATTCTGAATGATAGCTTTGCTGGATAGAGTATTCTTGGTTGTAAGTTCTTGCTATTCATCACGTTGAATACAGTGGTACCTCGAGATACGAGTTTAATTCGTTCCGTAACCTTGAGGCGTGGGAAACTATGAGACGCTCGAGTTGAGGTAAACAGGTGGGTCGTGTGCAGCCGGCCGATCCACGTGATTACTCCTATCTCAAATGTTGCTTGTATTTCAAAGCAAAAATCGCTCGCTCAACAGCTCATATCTCAAAAATCTCGTATGCTAGGGCACTCATATCTTGAGGTACCACTATATTTCTTGCCACTCCCATCTGGCCTGCATAGTTTCTGTTGAGAAATCAGCTGACAATCGTATGGGTGCTCCCTTATAGGTAATTAACTGGTTTTCTCTTGCTGCTTTTAATATTCTCTCTTTGTCTTCTGCTCTTGGAATTTTAATTATGATGTATCTTGGTGTGGTCCTCTTTGGATTCCTTTTGTTTGGGGTTCTGTGTACTTCCTGGACTTTAAGTCTATATCTTTCACCAGATGTGGGAAGTTTTCAGTTATTATTTTTTTAAATAGGTTTTCAGTATCTTGTTCTCTCTCTTCTTCTGGCACCCCCACAATTCTGATGTTGGTATGCTTGAAGCTGTGCCAGAGGCTCCTTATATTATCTTCACATTTTTGGATTCTTTTTTCTTCTTGCTTTTCCAGTTGAGTGTTTTCTGATTCTTTGTATTTCTAATTTTTTACTTGATTCTTGCCTTCCTCTAGTCTGCTGTTAGGTCTCTGTATAATATTTTTTACTTCAGTCAGTGTATGTTTAATTTCTAGTTGGTCCTTTTTCATCTCTTGGGTCTCGCTAAATTTATCCATCTTTTCTAGGATGTTCTTGCAAAACCTTATAAGCATGGTTTTGAACTCTATATCCAGTCATTTGTTTTCCTCCATTTGTTTGTGATCTCTTCCTTTGTCTCTGCATTTTCACTATGCTTTGAGAACTTCTGTGTTGGATTCAGCCTTATGATACAAGACTTGCAAAACTGCAGTTCCTCTGGGTCTCCATGAGCCCCTCTCTTTCCTTCTAGTTGTAGTTTCCACTCAGCCCGCTTTCCTGTGGTTCTGGATAATGTCCGTACTGTATTTTAGTTGTAGTTTTGAAATTGTCGTGCAAGACAGCAGTGTAGGTATTTACCTATGCCACCATCTTGGATTCTCCTGTGTTTATTCTTCATACATTGTTTAATTTATAGCCAGAAATAATTGCTAAAGACTGGAAGCACCAGGAATGCTGAAGTGAAAGTAAAAGCACAGAAGAGGTATAATTCTGCAAAATCACCCAAAGGTCCCTCTTCACTTGGCATATAAACCACACTTACTTATTGTCACTTGCACTGACTTATTTGTATACAGTGTATCAAGATGGCTCTAGAACTTGAAAGACCAACATTGAGAGACCATAGAGCCCTGGCCCATTGTAGCTGAAAGGGTACCAATCACTCTCACATTGATGTTTCTTGCTCTAAAAATCAATTTTAAAAGGCCCTTTTTAAAAAAGACCATAGAATGATGATTTTATATTCAACTAGTGGCCTGGTGCACAGATTTGTTGAAAGGAAATTAGAATATTTTAATATTACTATTTGCCTTTCTCTAAAGACATGACATAAAAACAAACATGACAAAAACATTGATAAAAGCAATGACTGAGCCCTAACTGGTTTGGCTCAGTGCATAGAACATCAGCTTGTGGACTGAAAGGTCCCAGGTTCGATTCTGTTCAAGGGCATGTACCTTGGTTGCGGGCACATCCCCAATAGGAGGTGTGCAGGAGGCAGCTGACTGATGTTTCTCTCTTATGAATGTTTCTAACTCTCTATCCCTCTTCCTTCCTCTTTGTAAAAAATCACTATCTTTAAAAAAAACAACAATGACTGATAAGTTGATTAAACTTATTCCAATATCTCCCTGTATACCACATTAAAAGTGAAAACACTTTCAGAGTGCTTGACTAATTTCCCTTGTGATGAAGTATTTACAACTTTAACGTCATACGCTCTTCAAATTCGAGAGAAAGCAACATATAACTGACCATGTCCAAAAACAGGTTCAAGTAGGACTATTCCTATTCCATCTAGTTTGTCCTTGTGATTTATTAATAGTCATCACAAATGCTGGCACCACAGGAAACTGTCTTCGAATTTATATGGGAGACCAGTGTCAGACAGGGACAAATATTATGCTTGTGTGAGTTATTTTTAAATTGCCAGTGGGCATCATATGTACCGGCTGGTTGGTCAGTCAGACTTATGGACTGTCGATCACTTAGCCTTTTATACATAGATTCGTTTTTCTCACTTATTGGGAATAAAGACTACCTACTCATAATGTGTTCATTTTTATTTATTTTTTTACTTTATTAGGATGACATTGGTTAATAACATTACCAGTCTATAGGTTTCAGGTCTACGACTCTATAATACATCACATGTATAATATATTATGTGTCACCACCCAAAGTCAATAATGTGTTCCTAGAACTTTGATTGAAAATAGCAGCCTGCAACTTCTCATCTAATTTAGAAACAAAATTCTAACTTCAAGAATAAATTTTATTAATTTGGAAAAACACTAAAACAGTTTTTTTAAGCACAGAATACAGGCATTCGCTGTATCAGGGCATTTCTGTTTGTGTTGTGGTTGCCTATTTTATTATCTGTTTGTTCCCAAACCCAAAGATGGATTATTTTAAAATCTAAGAATACGCTAAAATAAATAAAAACAATTTAGGCAGTGGGCCTCATTGTGGTAAATACAAATATAAAGAACTGCACTTTTTGCATTTACAATTTAAAAAATTTAAGTGGATGAATTATATAAGCTATCTGCATTATCTCGCTAAAGCTATTAAAAATGTTTTTATTTTTTTTATGTTTTTAAAGGGAAAAATTTTTTTTAATATATTTTATTGAATTTTTACAGAGAGGAAGGGAGATAGAAAGCCAGAAACATCAATGAGAGAAAATCATTGATCAGATTCCTCCTGCCACCCCCAACCAAGGTACGTGCCCCCTGACCGGAATCGAACCTGGGACCCCTCAGTCCACAGGCTGACGCTCTATCCACTTAGCCAAACCAGTTTTGGCAAAAAAATGATTTTAATATTATAATCCTTAATAAGTTATCAGCCAGAAGTATTTCTTTTTATACCATGTAAAAACACTGAAACTATTTTTGAACCCCTAAGGAAGTTACTAAGATTATCAGTCCTGGCACAGTGTCTGGAAGGCACTCAAATACTTTAAACACAGATCGTTACTCTCATCTTAAAAATGTTATTCAGCTCTGGACAGGGTGGCTCAGTTGGTTGGGCATCCTTCTGAACACAAAACAGTTGCCAGTTCAATTCCCAGTCAGCGCTCATGCCCAGATTGCTGGGGCTCATCCCTGGGTAGGGGGTGCACAGAAGGCAGCGGATCCGTTTTGCTCTTACATACATGTCTCTCTCTCTTTTTTTAAATATATTTTATTGACTTTTTACAGAGAGAAAGGGAGAGAGAGTTAAGAACATCGATGAGAGAGAGACGTCTATCAGCTGCCTCTTGCATGTCCCCCACTGGGGATGTGCCCACAACCAAGATACATGCCCTTGACCGGAATCGAACCTGGGACCCTTCAGTCCACAGGCCGACGCTCTCTCCCCTGAGCCAAACCGGTTTCGGCTCTCTCTCTCTTTTAATGTTAATACAGTGGTACCTCGAGATACAAGTGCCCTAACATATGAGATTTTTGAGATACAAGCTGTTGAGCGAGCGATTTTTGCTTTGAAATACGAGCAACATTTGAGATACGAGTAATCGCGCCGATTGGCCGGCTGCACACGACCCACCAGTTTACCCCGACTCGAGCATCTCATTGTTTCCCACGCCTCACGGTTACGGAACAAATTAAACTGGTATCTCGAAGAACTACTGTAGTTTTAACACAAGAAGGCAAGGACATGCCAAAGCTCGTTTGGCTCAGTGGATAGAGCATCAGCCTGTGGACTGAAGGGTCCCAGGTTCGATTCCAGTCAAGGGCATGTATCTTGGTTGCGGGCACATCCCCAGTAGGGGGCGTGCAAGAGGCAGCTGATTGATGTCTCTTTCATCGATGTTTCTAACTCTATCCCTCTCCCTCTCTGTAAAAAAGTCAATAAAAAATATATTTTTTAAAAAAGGCAAGGGCAGGGGAAGAATGATTGTATCTGAAGCTACATAAAAGGAAAATAAGCCCCCTTTAAAAGGGCAAATTTGCATTAGCTAGTTTGGCTCAGTAGATAAGAGTCCTGGGTTTCATTCCAGTCCAGGGCACATACTTTGGTTGCAAGCTCCTCCCTGGCTCAGGCCCTGCTCAGGGCTTGTGCAGGAGGCAACCAATCAATGTGTTTCTTACATTGATGACTCAGTCTTTTTTTTTTTTTAATATATTTTTATTGATTTCAGAGAGGAATCATTGATCAGCTGCCTCCTGCATGTCCCTTATTAGGGATCGAGCTTACAACCCAGGCATATATATGCCTTTGACCGAAATCAAATCCAAGATCCTTCAGTCGCAGACTGATGCTCTAGCCACTGAGCCACTGACTAGAGCAATGTCTCTCTTTCACTCTCTTCCACTTGCCCTAAAAAAATCAATGAAAAAATACCCTCAGGTGAGGGTTAACCAAAAATAAAAATAAAATAAAATAAAATAAAGAGGGGGGGAGGCAAATTTATCATCAGATTTGTCTTCCTTTAAACAAATCTGTCTTACTAATTCAGTTTTACATTTTAGATTATTTCCCCAGTTAACAAAGACAGGAGTTGATACAGCCTTATGGGAGTCAATTTCTAAGTATTTACTAGGGGAATAAGCTTCTGATTAAAAGAAAATTAAGTGCAACAGTTGAACCTAAAAATATTTATTTGTTCAGGTACTGCATGGTATATATATCTATTCAATGCACTGCAAGGGAGCAGCAATAGAGACCTGGTAAGATGTTGGGTATTTTCTATTATCAGCATGAGATCTCTTCCTGTCACACAATACAAAGAAATAAGCATCTTGTCAAAATCTAAAATGTAAGGCTGTTTAAATGTTTGTGAAGTAAGTAAGTCCTAGACACCGTCTAAGTAATAAAACAGGCAATTTTGGAGACAGTAATACTGTGTTAGTCACTTCAGATATAAATTACTAAGAATTTACTGTTTAAATATTTTTTAAAATTCTTTTCCCACTTAGAGGTAAATCCCTTTGCCGCTGAAGCCCTTGAAACTCTCAAGCTGCCAGAGATTTTGAGGGTTATTTAAAAACTTAACCTCTAGCTTCCTTATTTTACAACAATTTAAATAAGTGCTACTAACATACTTAACTATAGCACAAAATTTCCTTCTAAAAATATACATTTTCAGTAGTAATAATTAATGCCCAAAGTAGGCAAAAAGCAAAATAATTTGTAATGTTTTTCCTACCAACATCTGTATTGACTTCAAACCAGTTTATTCAATGATTCAAACACCTTACAATTTACTTTTTACTTTTTTTTTAAAAATATATTTTATTGATTTTTTTTACAGAGCGGAAGGGAGAGGGATAGAAAGTCAGAAACATCGATGAGAGAGAGACATCGATCAGCCGCCTCCTGCACACCCCACAGTGGAGATGTGCCCGCCACCAAGGTACATGCCCCCGACCGGAATCGAACCCGGGACCTTTCAGTCCGCAGGCCGACGCTCTCTCCACTGAGCCAAACCGGTCTCGGCTATCTTTTTTTAAAATATATTTTTTATTGATTTTTTTCACAGAGAGGAAGGGAGAGGGATAGAGCTAGAAACATCAGTGAGAGAGAAACATCAATCAGCTGCCTCTTGCACACCCCTACTGGGGATGTGCCCACAACCAAGGTACATGCCCTTGTCCAGAATCAAACCTGGGACCTTTCAGTCCGGCAGGACGATGCTCTATCCACAGAGCCAAACCAGTTTTGGCACTTTCTACTTATCTTAGAGGCATCTAGAAACATTAAAATGAGTATTTCAAATAGTATTTATATTTCCTTATAAAACAAGTTCTTCCAACAGATGGATTCAACATGGGATAGGCTGTTAGGCTGTGACAACAAAGATTCCAAATCTCAGTGTCCTTTCACCCCAAGGTTTATTTCATGTTCAGGTTTTGTTGCCCTAGTCAGCTGAGTGTCCTGCTCTACCTCTCCCCACTGCACGCAGGCCACCTTCTCAGAAATGGTTGATTGCCAGGGAAATGGGAGAATGAGGGAAAGTCATGAGCTGGCTCTTAAGATCTGCATCAGCCAAAACCAGTTTGGCTCAGTGGATAGTGTTGGCCTGTGGACTGAAAGATCCCAGGTTCGATTCCAGTCAGGGGCATGTGCCTTGGTTGTGGGCACATCCCCAGTAGGGGGCGTGATCCATGTCTCTCTCTCATCGATATTTCTAACTCTCTATCCCTCTCCCTTCCTTTCTGTGAAAAAATCAGTAAAATATATTTTTTAAAAAAATTCGATGGGCTCTGCAACTACACGATGCCCTCCGAAAACAGACTTGGAAATCCGATGAACAGCAGGAAACAATGACTACAAATACCTTTACCAGCATCAGACTGAGACAGGCCAGAAAGCCAGGGCAGGTGGAATAGGGAAACTTGAGACAGAGAGGTAACAAACTGAAAGAAATTTACAGCAGATGGGTCACCTCCCTAGAAATAACATCTAGACCTCAGTTGTATTTCAGCTCTAGACCCAGGAAAGCAAAACCAGGAAGACACCAGGATCAGCTTCAATGACTGAGGACCCCCTGCCCTGACACTGACCAGTGAAGACCATGGCCCTGGATGACCACACCCAGAAAACTGATTATTCTGGGCCCTACCGCTATGGTTCCAGCCAGGGAGAAAGCCCCCAAAGACTCAGCAACAAAGGAACCAGCACATGCTCTCCTTCTGGGGAGCAGCACCCACCATTCCTCTTCCTACTTCCCCCAAAGACATACATCTCCTAAACCCTAAAACGCACGGAGGGTTGCAACCAGGGAGCCATGGGCAGTGACATCTTATCCCTGGCAAACTCCAGAATCGGATCTCAAGGCCCCCTTTTTTGACTTGCCAGAGCTAGGGCAGCCCAGCCTAAGCTCTCCTGTTGCTTCTTTTATGCAAAGCCCTTCCTTGTTTTATGTTCCCAGCTTTAATAAATGTTCCCTCATTAGTCACCTAGACTTATGCTGTGAAAATCTTCCTGCACAAAGTCAAGAACCAATACATTGCCAGGTGGCCCTAGGCAGACCTTCCAAAGGCCAGGTCCCCTTTCTGGCATTAATACCTTCCTCTTCCGAATCTTCAGCAAAGATTTGCTTCACCTTTTCCTCAAACTTTCTAAATAATAATGTGCCAGGGTGTTCCTCAGCATCTAAAAGGTTTCAGGAATCTGGAGAAGGGGCTGCATATAAATTCATAAAGAGATTCGACATGAAATATAAATTTGGAAGGCATTTTGGGGACCCAGAAGAGACCTAGCTTTAGTAACCAAGTTCTCTGAATCTCTAGACCCCTAGATTTTCATTAACACAAATTGCCCTAAGGCAAAGCAGATATACATACCAAAGGCAAGGTTTGGTATACAGTAGGCATTGTCAACTGTTTTCAGCAGTGGCAGGTAATAACATGTAGATTGAAATGCCCTTAGCTGTCTAGCAGTAGGCAATAATATATGTAGATTTTCAGGTTTGGGTAAATGTTTTCGGCCATCCCAGCAGGCAATAATGTAACTCTTCAGCCTTTGCTGAAGGCTCAAGGTCCACCAACCTTTTTTTTTTTTTAATATATTGTATTGGGTTTTTAGAGAGGGAGAAGGATAGAGAATTAGAAACATCCATCAGCTGCATCTTGCACACTCCCCACTGGGGATGTGCCCGCAATCAAGGTACAAGCCCTTGACCTGAATCAAACCTGGGATGCTTCGGTCCACAGGCCAACACTCTATCCACTGAGCCAAACCAGTCAGGGCCCAACCTTTTGATGAACTTCCTGCATTTATTATGACATGCTGGAATTAGCTTCCAGCAGGAATCTGTATCCACAGGAGTCAGTCACAGAGGTAAGCATAACTTGTGGTGGCAGGAAAGAAGGTACGATTGTTAATTTGTGCACATGAGAAAGTTTGAAGTTCCACCCATCACTGTTGGTCCCCCAACCCTTTCTGCAATTGGCAACCACACTGAAGTCACGGTGATAGGGGAGCAACACCCTATGAATTGGCTCAAACATGAGCTTCCACTGCCTTTTCTAAGACACAAAGGAGCAGCTCCAAACATAAACCTATGGAAAGGCCAGAAGCTCTCATCTCACCTAGACCCTTC
This sequence comes from Lasiurus cinereus, assembly GCA_011751065.1. Lineage (NCBI taxonomy): Eukaryota > Metazoa > Chordata > Mammalia > Chiroptera > Vespertilionidae > Lasiurus > Lasiurus cinereus. The sequence continues at coordinate 46,761,631 of JAAGEH010000307.1, read as the reverse complement.
TCCCCAGACTCAGATTATGTTTACAGAGCGGCTCCTGCAATCTCTCCCTGAGGACACTAAAAAGCAGAAGTCTCTGTGCCCTTGGTCACCCCACCATGCCCCAGACTCCCCTGGGGACACATGGTCCCCAGCCTGGCAGTAGCAGCTTAGTGTGGACTTTTGGCATTTCTGGGGGTGAGACACAGCTGTTACTATGGCTATAAGCCAATATACACAACATTTAAATGTGGAAACATTTTCAATAGCATAAATTCTTAAGTGAACATCAAAACTAGAAATGTCAAAAAGGTATTTTATTAATAAAATTTCTTAACAGAATTAGGTAGAGCATGGGACCTACCTGTTATTTGTAGGAATGAGGTAGGTTCAAGTACAAGCATATGTATAGCAGTGCCTGCGGTGGCCTAATAACTAGTCTTACAAATTCTAGAACAGACTAGTTTGATGATGCTGTTGGTAAGGTCTACCTCTCACACATTTGTCAGTGGGGTAGATGTCTTAGAAAGGTGTCACAGTACCCACAGAAACTTGACTCACTGATGAATTGATCAAAGAGCCAGTGAAAGAAACAGTATTCCAAACAGCTCAGTACACAAGACAGAAAGACAACTTAGGGTTTTTTATTGTTTTATTTGGGAAAGTGCTTCTTACAAAAGGGCAGCTGTAAAATACAGAGACCTCTGTAACAATGACTTGTTTTTTCTTAAAGTGAAAGAATGGGTGGGATCCAAGGAATCAAAAGCAGTCGATGGGACAACTCAGGAGCATCTCCAAGTTATTTTCAGGAAACAGCAACAAAATTCAAGCTAAATTTTCCAATCAAGGAAGGCTAACAATTTAGCTTGTCTTGTGAATTACCAACCCAACCCCATCCCCCCTTGAGTGGGAAAGCATAACTTATTACTGCAAACCAATGAATGACTCCACTACAAGAAACACCTTAGAACACAGTTTTGAATCACATCTGTCTACCTGCAAAGTACAGGGATGGAATGAGGCACATACCCACAAAAACACAAAAACCTCACAACAAAACCCCTCAAGCGAGGACAAAGGTTTGCCAAAAGGTGCCTGAACTGGAGAGGGTAAGAGATCATTGAGCATTAAATACAACTGCGTATCCACAACCCCGTTTTGTGATAAGATATGGGATAACCAGATAGTTTTACCCTCTATGGCTAAGCCCATTTATTCATATAGACAAGACAAAGCTAGCACTGCTCTAGTAACAGCTACCAACATACTGCTTTGTCCTGTAAGATCGATCTAGTTGCCACATTAGGCTGAACCACTAAGCCAAGGTTTTCCACTAAGGCTAAGAACACTGCACCTATGCAGGGATGCGAGGCTTACCACACACTCGCACTCACACATGCCAAGTCTACCAGCTCTTGGGAGTCAACCTCAATTCTGCATTCCTTTTATGCCAGTATATCATTCTTTTAGGATCTTCCTGTCATACTAAACAGTAAAAATCTCCACACATTCGCACCTGGTTATGGTTATCCAGTAGTTATTACTTGTGTGCAATTATCAAGAGACCAAAACCACAGAACAAGTGCACAGGGTAGGGATTGTGGGGTAGGGAACATATAAAAACACAGATGTGCAGATTTCAGCAGAAACCTCAAGTATCCGCCTCTAGGTCTGTAGCACAAGCTACTTGCCACAATTCAGATCCTTCACCCATCACCTCTTCTTGGACCCCAGAGCAGGGCCAAGGCTGTGGCTTTGGAACCTGGGTTCTTAAAATGAGTGTGGCACGTCCATGAACACCTCCAACTGTGTGAATCTGGTTGAAAACAGATGACGCAACAAACCTACACTAACTGTTTGACAGTTAAGTTCGTGTTACAAAAAACTAACTTTAAGGTTTATTTTTGTAACTTTTTTAACCAGAGGAAACAACATACTCCTTGGGGAAAGGTGAGGGAGTAAGAAGACAGGCCCTGGGTACGAAGTATTACGACAGCACCTGGAGTTGCTAGGCCTGCCTAGGAGACACGGGCACTGCCACACCACCACAGGGGACAGCCACTGTCTGGGCTCAGCAGACCAGTTCACACGCCACACAAAGCTGCTATAGGTCCAAGTCATAAAAGTCTTCCAGCTCATCGTGAAACAAGTCCCACTCGTCTTCAGAGTCTGTCAGCTCGTCGTCCCCACCTGCAGCCAAAAGCATAAGCAACATCTCGCCCAGCTCAAAGGTGACAACCTCTTCTTCATCGTCAAAGGGGTTGCTGTTCTCTCTTTCCTCAATGAGCTCCCAGAAGTGGTTCCTTCGTTGGGCCTGTAAAAAACAAGGCCATGATAGGGGTGGCACTGTCGAGTGGCATCTTCTAGTCTCTCCTTTCTAAGGTAAAACGTCCAGCACACCAGAGGGCAGGGCGAACCCAATTTGTCATTTAGGGTTCCACTTTACCAATTCCTCCCGTCTGGTTACGTGATGCACAGGTTTAGGCTAAAGTTTTAAGCATTCTAGCTCTTCCTCTCTCATGCCCCTCCCAGTTTCCTGAGGTTGATTTTCCTGCTTTAATATTCTAGTTTTGCTCCCAGACCTGAGTGTTAACTTTCTCCTTCCCCTACCCCAATCTGTGCAGGACTCAACTGAGATTGTGGTATTTTCCCTTCTTTAAAAAAAGTGAGAATTACCCGGTATCTGCTTGATGTTCCCACTTTCTGTCTCTGTGGCTCCTCTCTACGGCCATCGGGGTACGCATGCTTGTAAAAACAGTTCCCTCCAAATGGGCAGCTCCCACGTCCTTCATCAAAATACCTGCACGCCTTGTTGCTGGAAAGGAAAATATCGCAACCCTTATTCACAGTGGATTTCAGGTCTGTATGCAACCCACATCCAGGGTTTCTCTAAACAGCTCGGGATGGAACCGGTATGTCAGTTTATAGCCCTCCCAAGGTGTGTTCTTAAAGGTGTGTGTGCTAATGCATGAAACACTAGCTGGAGACAGATACTCTGTCCAAGTCTAACTAAAATTTAACAGCTCTACAATGGTAGATCCAGCAGAGAGAAAACCTTCTAGAAAGCCCCCACCACCCCAAGAATATAAGAAAAGTACAACATGGATCCAGAAAGATGGGGCTTTAGTTACCAGAAGCACAGACTTCATTGTAACACAGTCCCTTGGCACACACCCCAAGGACTGTGCCATGGTAAGACGCATAATGGGTGTTACCAGGGCCGATAAAATAAACTGTCCTGGGGAGTAAAAGGAAGGGTAGGAAGGAGGTAGGAGTATATAACGCAGCCTGTTCTTTTCAAAGTGAACCCAAGCTCCGCTGGGATCTTGGCTGAAGAAAAGGCTGCAGTGCTCATACCTCATTGCCTCCTTGTATTTCTGAATGAGTTTCTGCTTCTCTTCTTTCTCCTCCACCCAGTACTCACTTGGAATGACAAAGTTAGATGTGATTCGGCATTCTGGGCAGGACCTGGGAAACAATGAACAGGCTGCAGTGCAAATTCCCCTTCACAGGCCCACTCTTCAAGGACACACCCTGGTGTGTCACCTCCAGATTTAAAAGACTTAAGCTCCAAGTCAGTGGGCATCTCCTGAAAGGGTTCCCAACACTCACACAACTGACCATTTCCTTTGAGGCAAGACAAGCCTCTTTATAAATTCAGCTTTCTGGCTAGCCAGTTCATTTAAAAAAAAAAAAACAACTTAGGTTAAAATAAGCAACAAAAGAAGACATTTCACACAGACTCCTTTTTCTTTCGTTTAAATAAATTTATTTCTTGTAACTTTGCTCTGTTTAAGTTATGTCGTTTTTGTTCAGTTATGAGAACAATCTTTAAAGGATGGTGGATTATTGACTAGCTTAATGGATGAAAATAGGAAAGTGGAAAATGTAAAACGTCAGAAAACATACATTCAGAGCTAGATAAGCTTGTTCACTGAGCCTAAAGGGGCTAATCCGTTAAACAATCTCCTCAGAAAAAGATTCTACCAACTGTTACATGGTTTCCTCATTCAAATAAAAGTAGATATACCAACTAACCTAGAAGCTAGCTGAAATACAAACAAGAAACCCCAATTCAAAGAATACCCCCGTTTCAAAATAAAATGCATGCATTTAAATGCGGTCCATCTGCTTGAAAGTTGGCACAAGACACTAAATTCTTCCCCAAAATAGAAAGCACAAACGAAGATTGGGGAGGAGTCTCACTTTATGATCTTGCTCTCAAATTGCTTAGCACTCCTCCACTTTCGAATACACTTGAGACAGTAGGTGTGGTTGCAGTTGGAGAGGATCCCGAAGCGGCGCTCACTGGGGTTGGCTTTCTCGTAGACCACTTCCATGCAGATCCCACACACTTTGTCCTTACTGCGCTGGACGGCAAACGAGAGCTCCATGTCCTTCTCATGGGCCTCAATGCAAGACTGGAAAAAGTGGAGAGAGAAGTGTAATCAAGTCACCGGACAACTTAAGACTTCACCTGGACAGTTAATGACCCATGTTCAGAGAGCCACATAGTCAACAAGAGTTAAGTGTTCCCAATTTGACAGCAGCTTTGTTCGTTCACAAGTGAGTAAAAGCAGTTGACATTTGGGGACTTGACATTACTAGAAAAGTCACAATAAGGACTAAACTCCAGGAACTGAAAAAATTATACAATTTTCTCAATCCTGTAGGTCAACCTGTTGTTATCTTCATTAAAGGCTGTTTTCATGCTAAGTTTGCTGATTTTCTCATTTCTAGGTGGAAAATGCAATTGGGATTAAGGCCCTGCATTATAATCTGTCAGAAAAAAGGATGAATGAAACTAACATTTATTAGGTGACAATTATGTCAGGCACATAAAAAAACAAACAAAAAACAAACAGCTTTACTGAGATATAATTCCCTCATTTAAAGTGCACAGTTAGCCATGGCCAGTGTGGCCTATTTGGTCGGACTGTCGTTCTGTGCATGGAGAAGTCACCAGTTTGATATCCAGTCAGGGCACATACCCAGGTTGCCATCTTCATCCCCAGTGCAGGGGAGGGTGGAGGAGTTGGGAGGGGAACATGCAGGAGGCATCAGGATGTTCCCTTTCACATCAATGGTCTGTGGTCTCTCTCTCCCTAGCCTTTTTCTCTAGAGAAAAATAATATCTTAGTGTGAGGGCCTTATTTCTTGATAAAGCATTCAAAAAGCCTAGGAAAGCCGAAACCAGTTTGGCTCAGTGGATAGAGTGTCGGCCTGCGACTGAAAGGTCCCAGGCTCGATTCCAGTCAAGGGCATGTACCTTGGTTGTGGGCAAATCCCCAGTAGGGGACGTGCAAGAGGCAACTGGTTGATGTCTCTATCTCATCGAAGTTTCTAACTCTTTATCCCTCTCACTTCCTCTCAAAAAGCCCAGGAAGGAAAACATCCCTACTGACCAATATTTCAATTCACCGAACAGGGAAATACATTCTGTCATCCTAGAAACTTACTTTTATGTGCTGTGATCTCTGGGCAGCATCCACTGGGTGTAGGACCTGCAGCCCACACATGTCACAGGAGTCTCCGTGGAGATACACGCAGTTCTCCCCGTAGCGGCACTCTCCCACTGCTGCATAGGGACAAAGCTGCTTCTTCGTGTCCACTGCCGTTGGCTCCTTCTCTGGCTCTTCCTTGGTCACTGAGCCCTGCAGGGGTGCTTCAGTGCAAGAAGGGGCAGCTGAAATGTTTAGGAAGAGTGGTAAAGGCCCAACATGGATCAGGCAGATAAACTAGAACAGTTTACTGAATTAAGTTCCTTACTCTTGGAAGAAATGAATTTTTTCCCGTAATGCTGACATTCCTGAGATTAGGCTGGCAAAAGGGGGATGGGGAGCTCTTTATATATCTCTTGTGCAACTGTACTGATAAAAGGAGGCTTCAGTTTTTCAACATTCTAAATCCAATACTATTGAGATTCATTGAGTTTCTTTCACTGTCATTTTCAGGTCATCTCATTTAGACTCTTACAATTAGGCTACATGTGAAGACTGGCAACCAGAAGGTTGTGAAAACTCAGTTAACTGATGCACTACTATCTAGCCCTTTAACCTGTTTTTATTCTTCAAAATACTCACTACGGCCACAGTAGGGCTGCCCAGGAACAAACTCAATGGCATTCACCCAGTCTTCTGAACCTGCTCCTACAGTTGCAAAGTTTGAATTTCTTGACTCAGCCTCGCCCGTATTCATTTCAACAATCGGTCCAACTACTGGTGAGAGACTTGAGGAAGCAGCAAGGGATGGTTTTGCAGTTAGATCTGTAGCAGTTGCTTCTTCCTGTTTCAATGGTTTGCTATGTTCGTATCTAAAAAAATAAAATAAATAATAAAAGTTAGTAGTCTAAGCTGAACCCTCTAGAAGATGAGTATTTATATTCCCTGATCCCATCCTTGGCTTGGGTTCTTTGTAAACAGCTGTACACATGAATCATCTGGGAAACTTTTCGAAGGCATACACCTATTCTGTACCCACATGATGCTCACACTGCTGGCCCACGGACCACACAGACGAGGGACAGAAAGAGTTGGCCTATATGGTCAATATTCAGCAAGTGGAGATATGAAATACATTTTACCAACACATAAATTAAAATACTCCCATTATTAAAATCCAGTCATAACCTATAGTACATTTCTAGCAGTTCTTCAATTATTTTAAAAATATATATATTTTATTGATTTCTTACAGAGAGGAAGGGAGAGGGATAGGAAGTTAGAAACATTGATCAGCTGCCTCCTGCACACCTCCTACTGGGCACGTGCCCGCAACCAACGTATGTGCCCTTGACCGGAATTGAACCTGGGACCCTTCAGTCTGCAGGTCGACACTATCTATCCACTGAGCCAAACCGGTTTCGGCAGTTCTTCAATTACTTAACTGGCAATACTAACCACAGGTCATGTGTTTACATTTAAAAAATAAGTAAAACCTAACTAAAGACTATCCTTTAGCTTATAGCAAACAATTGCTGAGTTGTTTTTGTCAAATATATTAAAACTTCATATTCCTACTTTGTTTAGAGTACAAATCATTTTGAGTTTCCTGCCATCAGCTACAAAAACCAATGCATTTTATTCCATAGCCTGGAATCATGCAAACTGAGAGGAAGGAGCTGTAATTAATATATTTTTATCATCTTACTGCCTCCTCAAAAAGCTTGAAGTATTCATTTTAGAGGTGACATAAATGATGAAATGGTCAAATAAGTGGTATGCTAGGTCTCATGTAAATCTTAAGCTGCTTTTCACAAAATGGCAATCATTGGCCAAATCTAGCTACTTATTCTTAAATGAAATTTAAAACTCAGTTACTTGGTCTCCACACTAGCTATATTTTCAAGTGTTCCAGAGCTATACATATCACATTTCCACTATCAGAAGCACTGCTCTGGTTTAGTTTTAAAATCACAGGAACTGAAACCGGTTTGGCCCAGTGGATAGAGCTGTCAGCCTGAGGACTGAAGGGTCACGGTTCCAATTCCGGTCAAGGGCACATACTTTGGTTGTGGGTACATCCCCAATGGGAGCTGTGCAAGAGGCAGCTCCCCAAGAAGCCTTGGAAATTTAGCCCCAAATCCTCAACTTTCAGATTAAGTAATTTCCTGACTTCAAAGGAGATAGCAGGAAAACATTATTTCCAACAGCCCTAACGTTAGAAGAGGACCTGGGCTTTGTAAAGAAGACAGGCATTAATTTAAAATGCCCCCTCCACAGAGAAAGGCTTCAGGGATTTGGGAATTAAATGCCCTGGCCAGGTAGCTCAGTTGGTTAGAGGTTAGCGTGCCACCAAGGTTGTGGGTTCAATCTCCAATCAGGACACATACAAGAATCTACCATTAAAAAAATAAATACATAAAACATCAAATCAGCTTCTCTCTAAAATCAAATTTAATAAATTTTTAAAAATATTTTATTCATTTTTTTATAGAGAGGAAGGGAAAGGGGCAGAGAGTTAGAAACATCGATGAGAGAGAGACATCTATCAGCTGCCTCCTCCATACTTCCCACCGGGGATGTGCCCACAACCCAGGTACATGTTCTTGCCCGGAATCGAACCCAGGACCTTTCAGCCCGCAGGCTGACACTCTATTCACTGAGCCAAACCGGTTTCGGCGAATTTAATAAATTTTTAATTAAAAAAGATGCATAGCACAACCGGTTTTGCTCAGTGATTGAGTACCAAAACCAATGAATCACAAGGTCATTAAGTTTGATTCCTAGTCAGGGTACTGCCCAGATGCAGGCTTGATGCCCAGAGTAAGGGGAGTGCAGGAGGCAGCCGATCAATGATGCTCTCATCACTGATGTTTCTTTCTCTCTCCCTTCTTCTCTGAAATCAATATATATTTTAAATGCATAAAGAGTCTAAGAAATAGATGTGACACCCATATTTTAGTTCTTTGCCATATTCATTTTAAGGATTTCAGGGTAAATGACTCAAAAGTCATTAGACACTTAATAGATTATCAAACTGCAAATACTTTTAAAAGAAGTCCATTTTGGTTTTAAGGCAAATTTATCAATGAATCAACAAAGTATGGTTAGTTTTTCAAAGCACAGAATATTAGCTAGAAAGTTCACATCTGTACATAAATTTTCTTGCTTTCAAATATTCTACAATTTTCTATGGTTATAGAGAAAATATGTTTTAAGAACAGACTAAAAAAGGAAAAAAAGAACCAGACTAAAGATTTGAGATAAATATACTGGGTTACTTTTTTAAAAAATATATTTTATTGATTTTTCACAGAGAGGAAGGGAGAGACAGAGAGCCAGAAACATCGCTGAAAGAGCCTCCTGCACGCCCCTTACAGGGGATGTGCCCACAACCAGATACATGCTCTTGACTGGAATCGAACCTGGGACCTTTCAGACCCCAAGCTGACCGGTTTTGGCTGGGTTACTTTTTTTAATCAATACCTCAACAGTACCATCTATTGAAGAGTCAAATGTGAATAAAACGAGGTCCCTGCTATCAAGTGAAAATTTATTTTGAACATTAACCTTTTAAATTAAGAGTTCCTCTGGAAAAGAAATGTATATCAAACAAAAACAACTTTATTTAAGGTATTACACTAGGGAGAAAACAGTTTTTAAATTTAGATTAACACATTAAAAAGCATGTTCTAAAAAATACCACCACCAACAAAAATAAGTTTTTTTTAAAAATATATTTTATTGATTTTTTACAGAGAGGAAGGGAGAGGGATAGAGAGTCAGAAACATCGATGAGAGAGAGACATCGATCAGCCGCCTCCTGCACACCCCACACTGGAGACGTGCCCGCAACCAAGGTACATGCACCCGACCGGAATTGAACCTGTGACCTTTCAGTCCGCAGGCCGATGCTCTATCCACTGAGCCAAACCAGTCTCAGCCAAAAATATATTCTTAAGTCTACCTATTTATTTAGGCAAAGTTATTTTCTTAGTGCAGTGTAGATCTATATAAAATGTGTTTCTGGGTAAAGATTTGTAAAGACAAAGCAAGGAAAAAAAAAGAGTAAAAGCCAAGACTATAATTCTGAAAGATGTTTACCAAATAGTTTCAAGGGTAAATATAAGGTGATCGAGAATAGATTGGTATTAAGCACACAGTATAATTTACAGGGGATGTATTATAAGAGTGTACCCCTGAAACTTGTTATTAACCAATATCACTCCACTAAATGTAATTTAAAAAGTGGTTTGGCCGAGACCGGTTTGGCTCAGTGGATAGAGCGTCGGCCTGCGGACTGAAGGGTCCCGGGTTCGATTCCGGTCAGGGGCATGTACCTTGCTTGCGGGCACGACTCCAGTGAGGGGAGTGCAGGAGGCGGCTGATCGATGTCTCTCTCTCATTGATGTTTCTGACTTTCTATCCCTCTCTCTTCCTCTCTGTAAAAAATCAATAATATATTTTTAAAAAAAAGTGGTTTGGCCGAGACCGGTTTGGCTCAGTGGATGGAGCGTTGGCTTGCGGACTGAAGGGTCCCAGGTTCGATTCCGGTTGGGGGCATGTACCTTGCTTGAGGGCACATCTCCACTGTGGAGATGTGCAGGAGGCGGCTGATTGATGTCTCTCTCTCATTGATGTCTCTGACTTTCTATCTCTCTCCCTCTCTGTAAAAAGTCAATAAAATATATTTAAAAAATAATAATAATAAAAAATAATAAGTGGTTTGGTTAACCATGGACAACTATAGGCCCTCAGGCAAAATACAACCAGAGCTAACCATGGTTACATTACTTTAAACGGTTGAAAAAGATCATTTGATGGCACACAAAATTATATGAAATTCAAATTTCATTATTTCAAAATAAAGTTTCACGCTAGGCCTATCTAATATATGGATAATATGTATTATCTATAGCTGCTTTTGTGCTGTAAGAGACCCTTATGGCCTGCAGAGCCAGAAATATTTCTTCTCTAGCCCTGTGGAGCGAGTCTGCCAACCCCTGCTTAAGAGGATTCTCACATCTATTAGATTCACAGTCCGTGAGAGCAGTTTTGTTATAGTTATTATTTAAAGGATTATCACAGAACCACTGATCTTTTTAGTCACAGTATTAAGTGATGAATTAAAGCTAAGCTAACACAAACAAATAAGAGCTTTCCTTTCATTCAGCAAATAAAACTTTGATACATACAATCAATTTTTACCTAAGAACATTTAGTCAATGTTTTCTCTAGCTCTAAGCAAGAGAGACTTTTCTCTAGGTTGGCCTGCAATTCGCTACTCCCAATCACTCCAAGGTCTGGTATGTCTGCCTATAAAGATTTTAATGCATGTGATTTAATAGGTCCATAGGGGAAAACCCCTCCCAAAGCAGTTGTTAACCAAGGCAATACTGCCTCTTTCTCCAGGGGTGTGTTCAGGAACAATGACTGGGAGTTTTAATGGATTTAGTCGGTGGGGACTGACTATGCCAGCTGTCCTGCAATGCACACAACAGGCCTGGGCAATGATGTCCTGGCCTCACTAGGTAACAGCACCACCACTATGAAACAGCAGTTCAGTGTCACTTCTCAACTGCTGGAACCAGGATACTATCTTTCACTATAAACCATCCCCTGGATGAGGAGTTAAGTTATTTTAAATCCCTGGACATTGGTAGAAGTTGTATAAAAAGATTCCTAAAGAGTAAAAGTGAAAAGTAGATTTAAGTCCCTAAGTATAATTTTAACAACAAAAAACAGTCATAGAACCAGACCCTCCCTAGGACTCCTTCCTTGCCTCATCTATAATCCAGCTTGTAATAATCACCCACATCAGCCTGTCCCCAGATATCACCAAACTCTCCTTTCAGGCAGCACCCCAGTACACAGGTTTCCCCAACTCTTTCCACTTTATCTTAAGTGCTCTACACCAAGATCAAATCAGCATCATTCCCCAAAGAGGGAGCTGTAGCCTTGTTATAAAGAAAACTAAGGGCTGAGGAGAGTATCACTGTGCCACTTTCTCCTTTCCAGTAATATTGCAATGAAAAAAATTAGAGCAAGTTATTGACTGCTACTCTCAGACATCAGGAGTTCCACTTCTAAGCTCCCAGTCACAGGAAAGGACCCTTTTTTCTCTCTGCTTTAGCTAAATTCCTAAGAAAACATGTGGGGTGACCTAACATTAATGTCACACCCATCAATAATGTCATAGTCTTTTGAACTTTAAGCATTTGAACTCAACAGCTGACATAATTCTTATCTAATAGGGACACTTCTAGTAAAATTAACTATGACATTGCGAATCTGTCTTACCATACTCTGCCCTTCCAAAGGTGGAGCCCAACCGCCTCTTGAACCCGGGCTGGACTTAGTGACTTGCTTGTAATAAACAGAACATAGTGGAAGCAACAGTGAGGGCTTCTGAGACTAGGTCATAAAAGCCATTGTGGCCGTGTCCTGGCGCTCTCTTGTACCACTGCTCTGGGAAAGCCAGCCACCGATCGGGAGGGCACCACAGGAGCCCTAGGAAAAGGTTCCTGTGGTAAGAACTAGTCTCCCGCTAGCAGTCATTGGAAAGGTGATCCTCCAGGCAAGACCAGATTATGACAGTCCTGCCCCAAATCTGAGAGCCTGGGCTAGAACCACCCAGAAAAGCCACCTTCACATTCCAGACCCCCAGAAACTGGTATTGTTTTTAATCTGCTAGATTCTGGGGCAATTTGTGTATCATCAATAAATAACATATTCATACAACTAGATATTTTTTGACATAGGAATATAAAGAAAGCTCTACCCAATTCTGAAGCAGAACCCACCATAACTGAAATGCAATTTAATAGGATTATGGCACCAATTCAATGAACAACAGAAATTAATTAATCCCTGTTGGTTCCCTAACATTCAGAATTAGATACTAAAGATATTCTTGAAGCACTTTCCCTAAAACTTAAGCTTATAATTATTCTTGGGACCTGCGATGGGGACAGACTTAGGAAAATTTGGTTGGAATGACAAACCCTCTTAATTAGCAACCCATTACACTTTTCCAATGGTGAACCAGTTCCCGCTTGGGTCCAATATGCACCTCATTCTTGGTTTAAAAAGGAAATGTCATACACAAACATACCTGCACCATTCCCTATCCCTAGGTTGGCAGAAGCTGTTCCTCAGGCATTAACTAAACTTAGAATTCTATTACAAACTCATTTTTAAAAATGTATTAATAGCCCTAGCCAGTTTGGCTCAGTAAATAGATTGTTGGCTTGCGAACTAAAGGGTCCCAGGTCCGATTCTGGCCAAGGGCACATGGCTGGTTACGGGCTTGATCGCCCCAGTAGGGGATGTGCAGGAAGGAGGCAATCAATCAATGATTCTCTCTCATTATTGATGTTTCTATCTCCCTAGCTCTTTCCCTTCCTCTCTGAAATCAATAAGAATATTAAAAAAAGAAATAAAATGTATTAATATTCCTTCCACGTGAGAGATTTGTCACTGCACTAACATTCCTAAGAAGTCCTTTTCAAAACATTATTTTAACTATAAATTACAAAGCTATGGGGATTAGATTATGTACTTTACTAATTTTTCCCAATTCACCAATGAACACAACTGATTTGTGAGCAAATTCTTACCTGCAGCGGTCTCCGTAAATACAGTACCCTCGCTGAAAATACTTGCACAGCACACCGTATGGACTGTCAGAGAGGTCATGCGAGTAGCGACAGTTATCTCCTTCCTTACAAACCCCGTGCATGAAATACCTGTGAGACAAGGAACCACAAAGCTGGATTAAACAAGATGGCGCTAATACTCAGAATTCATGACCAATATATTCCACCAGCAATACACTAGTACTATATACCCATGATTATATTCTACACAAAACATGTAAAATGAACAAAGTAGAACTAGACTATGACCATAAAATTATCCACTGAGGTACCACTGGAAGGCTTCCTATAGGTACAAAGTTTAATTTAAACTTTGAGGTTGTCAATCTTATCTTTCCAGGTTAAGTCTGACCACTGTTCTCATGTTATATAATCTTAGTGGGTACATTGTTTTTCACTAACTTTAGCCATAATGGCAGTTCTGTCTGCTAAAATAAAAATCTAAGATTAAAAGCAAGAAACAGTGTGGTAACTGGGGAGAGGGAAAGGGTAAAGGTGGAAGAGGTACAGAGGGATAAACGGTGATGAAGGAAAAAATAAAAAAAGCAAGAAACAATTAAGACTGGTCCAAGTCAGACTGCTGTTTGTTTCACTTCAAGAAGCTATTTTAATTACGAGTATTTAAAAGCCACATGTAACAATACAAACAAGCAAAACTTGCTGCAAAAGTAGGGACAAAGGAAAATCATTGTATGTCCTTGTTTAGCAGAGGATCTCCCTGTGCCTTAGAGGAGTGCCCGTGTACTGAACTAGCAGTTTCCATCTCAGTGTCAGAGCGTGACTCAGTGTTCCTAAGTGGATCAGGACCAGCAGCACCAGCAGCACGTGGGGATTTGCTAGAAATGCACATTTTGAAACTTTACCTTAATCTATAACTGGGGTAAAGAGGAGGCTAAGGCAAGCAGCAACCTGCATTTCTGTAAATGACTCTGTGGATTAGGGAAGCAATAAGGGTTTTATTTTAATCCTGAAAAGTGAATAGAACCAAAAAACACACTACCCCCATCATCTCATCACTGACTTAGTAGGATTAGTTTTCCTTCTTTTAGTCTTTCTCTTGAGCAGGGTTATGAAGATTTAGTTTTGGCAGGCTACACCTCCCCAAATATGCACCTCCCCACTGCTGGAACAGAGTAAAGGAAAAAGTGCCTATTTCCTGGGTGTAATATCAGTAAGCACTTTGCCCACTGATTTGGAATGATACACAGAAAATAATTTCACATTTACCTATAGCTGTCCCCAATTAAAACGTTAAAGGTTATTCAGCAATTTCCTGCATGTTATCTTCACAGGAGATAACATGGAAAGAAAGAATGCCACTCTGGTGGAAAGTTATAAAGATCCTTAAATGCCCTAGGACTGCAAATCCATAACAAAAAAGAACATGGTAGATCAAATTATACTTAACCTAATCAAACTTGGGGGTTTGAACTTTCAACCTCAGGACTACTTTGTGCAAGCTTTAAAGCTGTTTAAGAGCCATATCACCCAAATTTGAGCTACACTGTGGCAACAGATAATTTAAAAAAATTTTTTTACTGATTTCAGACTGAAAGAGAGAGGGAGAGACAGGAACATCAGTGATGAGAGTTGTTGATCAGCTGCTCCTACACACTTCACACTGGGGATCGAGCCTGCCACCGGGGCGTGTGCCCTGACCAGGAATCAAACCATAACCTTCTGATTCATAGGTCGACACTCAATCACTGAGCCACACTGTCTGGGTCCAATACATAATTTACTGCATTAAGTAGAGAGATTAAAACTTAACTACTAAACAAGTAAATGACATATACATTGTAATCAATACTATGGAGTAATCATGCTTCTGAGTTTCTATGAAAGTATCCACAGTTAAAATAAGTTATTCATTAGAAACAGTGTCACTGTTTGAATACAGTTGCTTTCTGTCCCATCCCCAGTGGGAGTACTTTTGCTCTTACATTCTAAATAAGATAAGAGTGCCTATGCCTCCACTATTTATTTGGGGTCAATTTAATGTCAGAGATGGCGTGTTTTTAAGGCTTGATAAAATATCTACCTAGAGATAAAGCTGGGCAGTAGCTCCTAAACCTCAGGCACAATACTTGGAATTTCAGGTTTGTTCTTAAATCCTATTCTGCCATGGTCTCGTTCAGTGCATTGCTGCACTTAGGTTTATGATGCTCTTCTTTATGACAAATTAAGTCACCCCGGATCACTACCTGACAGATGCTGACCTTAGCTAGCCTTGTTTATTTAATCACTTGCTTTAAGGACCTCAACTCCCTAATACCTGCATCTTAATTTTCAACATGACACTGCACCTTCACACTCTTGCAACACCTACACCAATTTTACTTTTTTTAAAAAATATATTTTATTGATTTTTCACAGAGAGGAAGAGAGAGGGATAGAAAGTTAGAAACATCGATGAGAGACACATCGATCAGCCGCCTCCTGCACGCCCCCTACTGGGGATGCGCCCGCCACCAAGGTACATGCCCTTGACCGGAATCGAACCCGGGACCTTTCAGTCCACAGGCTGATGCTCCGCTCTATCCACTGGGCCAAACCGGTTTTGGCCCAATTTTACTTTTCGATACCCATAATGGGTGGAAACTTTTCTAGAATTCAAAATAAAATAGTAAAAAAACAAGTCAACAAATAGATTGGATTGAGAAATAGAACCTCCCGACAACAGAAGTTCCTGAGGTCCATAATAAGCATCACTGAAGGAATTCAAGCAGGCAAAGTCACCTGATACTGCAGAATCAACAGAAACACTAGAATACAAGCCCTAATTAGTCAGGGCCAAATGCGTACTAAGCATTATTTCACATATATTTGGTACGTGTCATCTGGGTTTTAGGTTCTTGCATTTTGCCTTACAGTGGTACTAACAGAATTGGTATAACCAGAATTATCGACATTTCTCACAGTGAAATCCCTTCTTACCAACCTATGGCTGTGTAAGTCTAAGAGACTGGCATGATAGTGTAAGTTATAACCAGTAACAAAAAGAAAAAGGCAACCCACCCCCAAGAATTTCTCCCCAAAACCAAACCATTAAAATTCACCTGATGCCCCTGCCCAGGCTGAGCTTGCCCTTCCCTGAGCCATATATTTCTGCCGTTGCTTCCACCTGGAAGATTCTGTGACTCCAAGCAGACATTGTTGGGTAATAAAGACATACCACTGACTAGAATCCCCTGACCTACCTCTTAGAAGTCTAAGCATGATCAAAGATAGATTAGCATGCTCACAGTTCTCTAGCATTAGAGCAATCTAACAATCTCTTTGGGAATTTATAGAAAATTACAGATCAATTAATTTGGAATTTTACAACTTCTGTTACATTTCTCACTTTGGTATTTTAATGTAGCCTATTTCTCAAACTAGTTTGTAAATCCCTGGTGATTAAGAACCATGCTTTTTTCTGCTTGTATCTCCTCAGTACCTATACACATAATAGTTGTGTTTCCTAAAAGACACCATTCAAATGTAGCTGATGCCCCTGTAGAAGAGAGTTAGGTATCATGGTGAATCATAGTGACAGTAGCAAATTAAATTCTCCTAGGCTGGAGAACTTCTTCAAATTCCATCCTTTCAAAAAAAGACCCTAGTGTTTTAAAGTAATGAATTTCAACTATAGGTATCACAGCACTTAAAGACCTTCTGAAAATTTTCATTTTTAAGCTATACTAATCATATTTACAATTATAATTTGCAAGTTACAATGTTTCTTTACTAATTTTTGAACCCCCATTTGCTGAAGAAACTAAGAAGTGACAGCATTTCTATTTCATAATATTCCTCCAATAAAAGATTAAAAATGGCCTGGTGGGGGCAGTATAATACAGTTCCTTGAGAAAGATATACCTAGGATTTTCTTAAACTGCAAAAATAGAACACAATGAGATAGAATATTGAGAGATCCTGAGCAATTAAGATAAATATCCATCATCCAAACTACTAACTTCTAAATGCATTATACTTTAGGCGAAGAAAGCCAAAATCCTAGGAATGAGGGGAAAATGGACACAAAACACAAGAACACCCCATTATCTTGAATTCAAAGAAGTTTCAGCTATCAAATACACTGTGACTATTTATAATAGTGTTATCGCTTCTTGGGCTTTTGGCTAAGATCAAGTGTATTTATTCCTAATACAGTGCATTTCTGTATTCCCTTTAACATCGAGCACACACTCATTGTAGGCACTAATTTTATTCACTGAGTAACTAAGTGAGGTAGTCCCAGAAAGACATACACATATGTCCCATTTAAATCTTTTGTCTTAGCTAATTCACAAGTTTGTTTGTTTTTTTAAATGAAAGCAGAGGAACATTACTAGTGCATATTGAAGTGGGTAATTTTAGGTGTGGGTTTATCAACATCAACTTAATTACTGAATATGCCAGATACCCTACAAATAGGATGATGAAATAGAGTCCTGCTTTCAGAGCTCAAATCTAAAATAAATGAAGATATCATGACACTCCTCTGTTAAATAGTGTTTTTTTTTAAATAGATCATGTTGGTACCTAAAATAACTGAAAACAATGTCAACCAAGACATATCAATTAACCTGCACATTTTTTCAGATAACTGTCTAGCAAGCTATTGACAGATTTATGTAATAAAAAATAAAACCTTGCACATCTAAGCCTGTATAGTGTTTTCTCCCCCCAAATATTAGATTACTCAGGTATGTAAATTTCTTTAATAGATAAATCAATTGGTTCATGGGCAAAGAAATATCACTGGTCTGGAAACAACCTAGAATATTTCATTAACTCAAAGATCCTAAATGCAGGCAAAGAATTAGAATCAGTTGGTAAGCTGTGTTTTGAATTCTGATGTTACTGGTGAGGAACTAGAAAAGAGAACCAGAAACGGAAAAAGCATCTAACAGAGGGGAAAGTAAAGTATAGGAAGTGAATTCTGAGCGGAGATGTCAGGTTGGTGAGAGGTTTTCTACACTATTCAGATTGGAGATGGTGCGGGAAATGGAGTCCTTAAGGAAGTCACATCTTCAAGAGAGATTAAGTTCATTGTATGAATGCAGACCGGGGCTGCAAGATGAAAGGCTGGGAAAGTCAGGAATATAAAGTTACACTAGCACTTACATAGTTACATGGGAGGGAATTCTTAAATTATCATTTTGGGGATAATGCACTTAATTCCGTTCTTAGGGTCTGCCAAAAACAGCCTTTATGCTTCCTCCATCCTGTTACTTAAAGGTAATTAAGCTTGTCATCTATGCCTTATTTGACTGCATCCTATTAAAGACTGGCAGGGCTTCAACCTCGCTGTTAATACAGTACTAGAACAGTGAGTGCTGTATTATTAGGAATGTCTTTGCGTATTAATCATCTCACACAGATGAAACCGGCATTTCAGATGGATTTTTGCAAATGAAAGCTTCTACTCCTACTGATCACATTTTTAAAACCCAAGCAGAACATCAATGAAATGACCTTATAACGTAGATGTTATATATGTCAGCTTGACAGTTAACATGCGTACACACGTTTCTATAAGAGCCATCCACTAACCACTTAGAAGGGGAAAAAAAAAAACAGCCACTTTCATCTGACAGGCCAGGCCAAAACAACACCTCTCCCGCGGGCTGGCGGAGGTCGTGGCCCCCCTCCTCCCACGGAAAGACGCGTGGATTTCACAGAGAGGCATTCCGCCCCGGGAGGGGAGCGGCAGCTCGGAGAAGGCAGGGCGGGGGGTTCCGACCCGGCCCGGCACACGGTGCCGAGACAAAAGCTCGGAACCGCCAGCCTCGATAAACATACAAAGAAGAAACAACAAAAGCTACTTCTCCGGGTGGGGCGGGGGCGGGGGCGCGAGCAGACGTTACAATCCGGCGACACCGCGGCGGAGCGGCAGCCGGGCCGCCTCGCCGGCTCCCGCGGCGGCGCTCCCGGGCCCGCGGGCTCGCGGGGAGGCGTGACCCCGGCGACGGCAGCTCTCCCGCCCCGCACCCGCGGAGCCCGCGGCAGCGGGAGGGGAGCGGCGACAATGAAAGGAGGGAGGAGTCAGCCTGCCTCCCGCTCCGCGCCGCACAGCCGGGCGCAGGGAGGGCGGCGGCGGCGGCCGCGGGGACGGCAGGACGCCGGCCGCCCCGCTCCCCCGCCCGCCCTTCCTCCGCGGCGCCGGTCCCCTCCCTGCACCAGCGCCGGGCCGCGCAACGTCTCACCTGCAGGTGACCTGTTTCGTCCAGCCGCCGCCGCCGCCGCCGCCGCCGCCCCCCCCGCCCCCCGCCCCCGCGGACGGGGAGGTGGCCGTGGGGAGAGGGGTGAGGGAGGCCGCTGCCACCGCCGCCGCTGCCGCTCCTGCTCCTGATGGTTTGGCTGTTGTTCCGGGAGCTGCAGCCTCCGCCATTACTGTTTATCCCACACAGCAATGGCACCGGAACTTCCGGATCACATAGTTCCGGTCCGGTTGCGGGGAGGTGAAGGCGGCGAGGCGACGGGAAGGGAGAGGAAGGAGATTGAGGCGCTGGCTCGTTCCCCTGGGCACCGCGTCGCGTCTCCGAGCGCTCTCGCCGCTCCAACTGCGGCCCCGAGCCGGAGCGCCCGCGGCCCGCCCCCGCGCCCTCTGATTGGTGGATCTTGCCGCCCCGCCCAGGAGGGCGGGGCCTGAGGTCCACCAGGTGTGCCCCACCCCCTACTGCCCCCAGGCTGCGCTTGGGGAAGGGAACCTAAGTCCAAATTTCAAGGGGCTGATCCAAGGGAGTACACTTTCTGGCAGTGGCCAGTTCGGTGGAATGGCGATGAGCGAGGGGGGATTTGCGATCTGCTTAAACTCACTTTCCCACTTACCAGCTCTTCCAATTACTATAGCTGTAGGAATTTGGCTAGATAGGCATTTTTCTCTGAGCCTCAGTTTTCCCATCTCTCAAAGGGATGAGAATAGGCGCTGCCTCATAAGGTTGCTTTGAGGATTATAAAACAAGCGTGGAGATCACCGAGCTTAGTGCCTGGACCCTAGTAAACACAATTCCTATTCCTAGCTATTGTCTTTGATCAGGTTAACTTACCTCTTTCTGCTCCTGCTTTATCTCTAAAAGTAAGTTTAAACAAATATTTTCACAATACCTACCCCAGACCCAGAGGTGGTTGAGAAAATGAAATGAGTCCATGTAAAACCCTGATCACTGTTACTTCACGACGCAGTTAATACTTACTAGACAATGAACAAAAGGTGTCCAAAATATCCCAACTTCTAAGTTATATTTATTGATTGATTTAAGTTATATTTAAAACTATTAATATTAAAAATGTATCCCATCCTATTACCCCTTTAATGCCCACTCAGATGCTGCATGTTAAGTCCTGAGCTTCTTAACAATTGAACGGAGTGGATCCAGAGACATGGAAGCATGGAACAGAGCGCGGAGGGTGGGTGGGTGGGTGGTAATCAACCGAAGACCTTGTATGCATATATGCATTAACTCCTGACACAGACTCTAGGGTGGTGAGGGCCTGGGGCGGGGGATGGGTAGCCTGGAGGGGGCCAATGGCGGGGGAAGGGGGACATATGTAACTTTCAACAATAAGGATTTAAAAAAGAAAAATAATCGTAAAAAAAAATAAATCCTGAGCTTCCACAGACAGGTTACCATAAGCCCTTAAATTTGCTTTTCTATAGTCTCTATCTTGAGAGTGAAAAATCCACCCCTCTGATAATTAGATCACGATGTACCCAACTGAAACCAGGACAGTAACAAAGTGGACAGAAAACAATGTTTCTCCCAAGGCCACACCAACGGCTGCGAAAGGACTAACAGTCCCTTTTGTGTAATTACTGCTTTTTTACTGGTCACTTCCTCAGACCCACTTCATTCCTCCCTCCCACCTCCCTAAGACTGTAGGGGAGGCCTAAACTGCCCCGTCTCAGGACAGCCCCCAACTCAGAGCTGGCCTGCTCTTCCCTCAGAATCACTCGGCACGAGCTTCAACCCAGTAAGAAATGCCCCCAAGTCCCCTTTCCATGAGGCCCCCATTCCTCTCCTGCATGGCCTCCCCCGCTTCAGCAAGTTTGTAAATTTAACTTTGTTGGACTACTGGTGTATTTCCGGTAGTCCCATCTGTGAGGTATTACTAGTCCAGTAATAAACGGGGTGTTTTTTTTTAATGGAGAAGGGGAAAGCAAGCGCTTTAAAGTTTCTCTTACGTTAAGAAAAATTGTTTCCACCTAAAACAATTCTATCCTTGGGAAATCTTGAAGGTTATGGATTCTCTTTGTGTCTTTACTGGGGCCCTCCTCAGGAACAGTGGCACCCAGCTCAGAGCCCTCATGTGAGGCCATGAGACCACAAAAGAGCCGATTCCCCAAAGTTACCCCTAGGCCTGAACCTCGGGGAATAACCCAGACCTGGTACTAAAATGGAGAGAAGATAGCGCCCAAAGCCGTCCCCCAGCTCTCCGATAAATCCCAGGGCTCAGAGACCAAAGAGGCTGGCAACTCCAAGGGTATCAGTTGTTAAGGGAGCTTACCTGCAAGGCTGGAGTCTCGGAAGGAGGCAGGATGAAATGGGTACCCTTCTAGCCACGTGGAAAGTACGAAAGGATTCTAGGAGCAGGAAGGCTAGGGGTAGTGGGTGGTGACCTGCCCCATATAAGGGGACAAAGCCTTATTTACATCTTGCCTGGGGCGAGAATGGGCTGTTCCCAGACCCAGCATGCCTGGGGCATAGGAGAGGGAGGGGCAATCTCTGTGGAGATTTAGGGAAGCAATCTTCTGTTCTGCCCTGAATCTAGCTGGATCTAGCTGGAGGGTCCAGCAGCAGCCACACCATGAAACAAGCCCACACAGGCCCAGCTGAGCTGAGCTCTGAATTTTAGATCTTCTAGTTCAACCCTGCAGCCTGTCCTCTGCTCCGGGTCCTGCAGGGGGAGTTTCAATCGTGGTTAGTCCTCATTAGATCCTGTGTGGTGTGGCTTCTCCCCTTCTCAGACCCTATCTCTATTCTGCCCCTTTTGGGCTTCTCTCCCAACCACATGCTAACCCCGCAGTTTAGTCATGGAGTCTTTACCTTAGTCATTCCCTCTGCAGGGAGTCTCAACACCCAGATACTACTTCCTTGGCTAGCTCTTCCAAACTTTCGCCAAATCTCAAGAAATTCCCAAATCTTTTTTTATGTTTTTGTATATTGATTTGTTTTAACAAGAGAGAGGGAAAGAGAAACATTAATTTGTTGTCCCACTTATTCATGTATTCATTGGTTGATTCTTGTATGTTCTCTGATCGGGGATCAAACCCCCAACTTTGGTGTCTAAGGACGAAGCTCTAACCAACTGAGCTACCTACCAGGCTAGAGCCGAAGGCCCCTTTAGTTCGAGAGTCGACACTCTCACCACTGAGTCAAACCGGCCAGGCCAGAAATTTCAAATTTTAATTTCTCCTGACTGTCTTTGAAAATATTGCAACCTGTTTCCTCACTCTCACTCTCCTTAAGTCTGCTCTACTTTTTCTTTATTTCATAGCATTTACTTTCTATATCGCCATAGAATGAGCTTATTATGTTTATTTCTTGTCTGGCTCTCCTAGCTAGAAGAGAAGCTTTCTGAGGGTAGTTATCTTTGCCTATTATGTTCAGATTGTGGCCTAAAAAGGCAATTCTATGGAAAGTAACCTCACAGGGTGACCAACTGGGCAGAGCATGGTGGGTAGTCATGCCACAGGCTTATAACTACTTTAGAGAAAGGTGTTAAGCCAGCCCTGTCCATTGTTCTTGTGCACCAAGTTTAACACAGCTTTGAAATGCCAGAAATAATACCCTGGAAGGTGTAACCATCCTCAAGAGAGCACACAATCTTGTTAAATCTGTAATCCAATCCCCACTCACTTTCTCCCACCTTCCTTATGTTCCCTCCTTATTGTCACATTCATAAACTGCAAAACCTTTATTCTCCAGAGCATTTGAGATCTTGCTTCCTGGCAATTGTTGTCAGGTTACCCCAAATAAAATCTTATAAAAATTATCTCCAGGTTTGAATGTTTTTTACATCCACAAGATGTATCCCAAGCCCCTAGAACAGTGTCGGGCATGTAGTAGGTGCTCAATAATAACTGGGTGACGAATGAGAGAATTATATGATGTTTTGACATTTATTTTGCCTTGGCTCACCATCCATGCCAATAGAGATAATGATGTTTTGTATTTCCCTAAACAAACCAAACAAAGAATCATATCTCTGTTTTAAAAAATATATTTTATTGATTTTTTTTTTTTTTTTTACAGAGAGGAAGGGAGAGGGATAAAGTCATCAAAAACATCAACGAGAGAGAGAGACATCGATCAGCCGCCTCCTGCACGCCCCCCACTGGGGATGTACCCGCCACCAGGACACATGCCCTTGACCAGAATCGAACCCAGGACCCTTCAGTCCATAGGCCGATGCTTTATCCGCTGAGCCAAACCGGTCTCGGCCATCTCTGTTTTAGATTACTGGGAGAAAAGTTCAGCATAAGAGCAGCCCATGCATTTTTTTTCATTCATGAAATATTTATTAGTGGTTCTGGTGTGCCAGTTGTACCCACACAGCTAGATTCTTAATTGTGCTTGGAGTAGCGGCCACCTGCATGGTGTGATGTGCGGGTGCTGAGAACCTTCTCTGATTACTCGTGCCTTCTCGGATGCCCACGTGCAGAGGAGTCGCTCCTTCGCTGGGGAGCACTCCCAGGGGAGCATTTCCTTTCTCCACCTCTGCTGACTTAGGGTCAGACTAGCTTTGAAACACTTAGCAGAGACAAGGGAGAGAGAAAGGAGGCTTAACAAGAAAGGGGATAGTGGGTATCTCATTCAAAGTTTTGAAGAGAACTATCTTCAAACAGTGATTCTATTTGTTATCACAAAAATGTGTCCCTGGACAAGGAAGATACAGTGAACCAATCAGGAGAACAGGAAGCTGAAAGTCAGGCCTGCGCAGAAAATCCAGGTAAACTAGGAATCCAGAGAGCATGCCAGTGCGTGAGCATAGGAGTTGTGCGACAGGTTACTGCCTCGGGTTCCTCACTGGTGGAATAAGGCTAATGAATACACCTTCCTTGTAAGTATTTAATGAGTTAATACAAGTAAATCTCAAAGGACAGTTGCTGGACTTAGTTGCTGCTGGGTTAGTATTTGCTATTGTTTCCACTGATGTTACTATATGACATTAAAATAGGGTTGCCACCCCTGATCGGTTTGGCTCGGTGGATAAAAAGTGTCGGCCTGCGGACTCAAGGATCCCAGGTTCAGTTCTGGTCAAGGGCATGTACCTTGGTTATGGGTACATACCCAATAGGAAGTGTGCAGAAGGCAGCTGATCTGTTTCTCTCTCATCGATATTTCTAACTCTCTATCCCTCTCCTTTCCTCTCTGTAAAAAATCAATAAAATATGTTTTTTAAAAAATAGGGTTGCCAGATTTAGCAAATAAAAATATAGAATGCTCAGTTATATTGAAACTTCAGGTAAATAACATTGGTTTTCAGCATAAGCACATCCCAAATATTGCATGGGATATACATTACTTGCAAATTTTTCATTGTGTGTCTGAACTGCTAATACAGTTAGGGGTCCTATATTTCATCTGACAACCCTCCATTAGAGCCATACCTGATGGGGAGGACTCTCAGCTTCTTGTCTAGTACTCCTTGCCTGGTGGGATGTTGGAAGGCAGCACTTATTTATTTATTTATTTATTTATTTATTTATTTATTTATTATTTATTATTTTATTTTATTTTATTTTTTTGCTGAAACTGGTTTGGCTCAGTGGATAGAGAGTCAGCCTGTGGACTGAAAGGTCCCAGGTTCAATTCTGGTCAAGGGCATGTACCTTGGTTATGGGCTCACCCCCAGTGAGGGGTGTGCAGGAGGCAGCTGATAGATGTTTCTAACTCTCTATCCTTCCTTCTTCTCTTTAAAAAAATCAATAAAATCTACTTAAAAAATTTTAATGGATTTCAGAGAGAGGAAGGGAGAGGGAGAGAGAGATAGAAACAACAAAGATGAAAATCATTGATCAGCTGCCTCCTGTACACCCTCTATTGGGAACTGAGCTCAGTACCCTGAGCATGTGCCCAAACTGAGAATCAAACCCTGACCTCCTGTTTCTTGCTGAGCCACACGAGCCAAGCAAGGAAATACTATTTAATTTAGCAGGAAATACTATGGACAGGACACAGTCATGCTCAGCAGGTGTGCTGAGGGCTACAAAATTCAAGGAAGTATAAGAGGCCTACCATCTAGAGATATTGTAGGCATATTCAAATGAAGATGTTTGTATCTTTTCGCCTCTTTTCAATTAAACAAGTGGCATAGTATACACCTTGTCCTGGTCCCCACCAAAAACCAACATATTTTGGAGCTTTTCCCATATAACAACCTAAAGGAAAGGAAACCTTTTTTCCTTTTTTAGGGTTGCGTAGTTATCCGTTGTGTGAGTGTGGAAGTATTATGATATACAGTATATGACAATTGGTTTGTTTTCAGTCTTGTATTCTAATAAAAAGGTGCTTCATTTAATACCATTTTACAATGATATTTTGCACATGAGAGATTTTATGTCTGTAGGATAAACTCCGAGAACTGGAATTGCAAGGTCAGGGAGCATGGGCATTAGTCATATGAATAGATTTTATGAAAACTTTCTCCATACAGGTCATTTCACTACAGTTCCACCAGCAATGTTTTACCACTTTTCTAATTTCTCATCACTTTACGAGAGATATTTCTTTTCTACTTATTCATAGCCTTCGTCCATTTTCCTATTATGTCTTTTTCTTATCCGTTTGTAGGAGCATTTTATTTATTTGTTTTTATAAGAATTTATTTGGCCCTAACCGCTTTGGCTCAGTGGATACAACGCCAGCCTGCAGACTGAAGGGTCCCAGGTTCAATTCCAGTCAAGGACATGTACCTTGGTTGTGGGCACTTCCCCTGTAGAAGGTGTGCAGGAGGCAGCTAACCAATGTTTCTAACTCTCTACCCCTCTGCCTTCCTACCTGTAAAATTAATAAAATATATTTTAAAAGATAATTTATTGGGACCAAACTGATGTCATATGCAAGGAAGCAAGATCTCAAACACCCTCTGTAGCAGCAGGTTAAAAATGGTTTTAGAGCCCTTGCTGGTTTGGCTCAGTGAACAGAGCATCAGCCTGCGGACTGAAGGGTCCTGGATTTGATTCTAGTTAAGGGCACATACCCAGATTGTGGGTTGAATCCCCAATAGGGAGCGTGCAGGAGGCAGCCAATCAATGGTTCTATCTCATTAAATTTTCTCTCTCTCTAAAATCAATAAAAATATATTACAAAAAAAATTTTAAATGGGCTTAAAGAAATTGCTATTTTGTTTCTCATGAAGTGCAAATATGTTTCTCAGTTTGTTGTTGCTGTTATGATTGTGTGTGTGTGTGTGTGTGTGTGTGTGTGTGTGTGTTTTGTTATTTTGTTTTATGGAATTTATCGGAAAGACATTGGTTAACAAAATTATACAGGTTTCTTTCAGGTGCACAATTCCACAATGTACACTATATTGTATGTTTACCACTCCAAGTCAAGTCTCCTTCCATCACCATTTGTTCCCCTGTATTCCTTTCTCTACCTCGCCAGACCCCACTTCCCTATATGTGTGGGTTTTTTGTTTTGTTTTGTTTTTTAAGGCAGTCTAATTCTGTGGTTTCTGGATTTTGTATTGATAACCAGAATGGTGAGCCGAGGTGTTTTCCCAGGGTCATATCTTGAGACATCAAAGAATGGGCTCTCTGGCCCAGAAGATTCAAGCAAAAGTGTGGGCATTTTATTACAAGCAAATTCAGACTCCCCGCAAGGGGAGGGGGACCCAATAATGGGCTGCCCATTGAGCCTCTTAGCCCGTAGCCCAGGGGTGTATATTTGCTATCAGCCTGCTCAATGTCTACCTGTGTTGTCACCTGATTGATCCCTTCATTGTTCTTGCCCAGCAATGGACCTGAACTTTCTCTGTTTCTATGTGTACATACACCTTGTTGCTGCAGGCCTGCCCTTGATTTCCCATGCCTCCCACTCTGTATCCAAAAACATTTTATTTTTTTCAGCATGGTTGGTCTCTTGTACTAGGCTGCTCAGACTGCCATGTCTGACCTTGCCTATGTTCCACCCACCTTTGTTTCCCCACTGGACTCCTGCCCTGTCCGCCTGCATTTAAAGTTAACCCTCTCCGGCCAAAACCGGTTTGGCTCAGTGGATAGAGCGTCAGCCTGCGGACTGAAAGGTCCCGGGTTCGATTCCGGCCAAGGGCATGTATCTAGATTGCAGGCACATCCCCATTGGGGAGTGTGCAGGAGGTGGCTGATCGATGTCTCTTCTCTCATCGATGTTTCTGGCTCTCTATCCCTTCTCTCTTCCTCTCTAAAAAATCAATAAAATATATTTAAAACAAATAAATAAAGTTAACCCTCTCTATATCTTAGTTATAAATGTCTCCTCCACTTGGTTGTTCCACTTACTTATGCACACATTGATTTTCTTTTAAATGAGTTTATTTGAGCCAAACTGATGACAATTGCCAGGAAGCAAAATCTCAACAGATTAAGAGAATGCTGCAGAAAATGGCAGTTTTACCACTTATTTTACAAATCAGAATCAAAAGGGAAGACCTTAAGGGGGGTTACATGAAATCCCTGGGTGAGCGATTAGGGAGGTAGGAGAAAACAAAGTGGGGAAATCTCTGGGATTGGATTAAAAAGTGAAAGAAGACTCAAACTTTTGCATTGGTGGACACAGGACAGTTAACGTAGAGGTGGTCTGTGGAGAACAAGATAACTATGAGGGGCTCTATGGCTGGTTTTGTTATGCCCAGAGTTCGGGGTCCCCGATAATCCACCACTAAGGAGCCTTTTCCGATGCAAAAGCAGAGTCTTTATTCAAACCCGGGTTTGGCTCCCAGCCTCTTTCTGGCGCAGCAGTGAGGCGAGAGAGCGAGCCGGGGCGGAACAATGAGTTTTATAGGGTAGGATAATTGAGAGGGCTTAGGAAAGTGACAAGGGTTACAGAGATTGGTCACTTGAATTAGGGTCTTTCTGTGGTTTAGCCTTATTAGGACCCTCGCTGTGTTCCTGAAGCTTCATTGGTCCATTTGGGTGATTATCGGGGAAGCTAGGACATTGCTGGCACACCTGTGGCCCCTCCCAGAAAAGGGAGGGCGTTTAGGCAGGGGGCCCAGCCCTATAGGACAAGATGGAGGGGAGTTCATTTCCTTTCAGTTTCCCATTCTTCGGGGAGGTTGTGCCCTGAGGGGTCTAGAAAAAAGGGGGATTACTCTGACCTTCCAAAGGTAGGTTATCCTAGATGCAAAAAGACAATAGACAGACGCCATGAAGATAAAGATTGGCCTTGGCCAAGGAAGATCCTGGCCTAGGACATGATTGCCTGCCTTGACTCAGCTTTTGTTAGAAAGTTTCATTTTCAGACCATCCTTTGTGGTTACTTTCTGAAGAGCCTTTTCTTTCTTTCTTTCTTTTTAAAAAAGTATATTTTATTGATTTTTTACAGAGAGGAAGGGAGATAGAAAGTTGGAAACATCGATGAGAGAGAGACATCGATCAGCCGCCTCCTGCACGCCCCACAGTGGAGATGTGCCCGCAAGCAAGGTACATGCCCCCCGACTGGAATCGAACCTGGGGCCTTTCAGTCCGCAAGCCAACGCTCTGAGGTGCCACTTCATGGCAGGTTACACTCTAAAACTGTTTGCAATCGTCCTATTTTGTTCTCTTAAATCCTAATAACCACATTATTATTGAAGGTAACTACTATCTGTTAGGGCTATATTATTTTCTTTTTCAGGAATGTTCTCATTTATTTATGTTTACATATGAACTTTAGAATCTAATTATCTATTTTTAAATTTTATTTTTTATTGTAGACAGTGTTACAGATGTCCTTCACTTTTTGTCCCCTGTGCCCCCCTCCACTCAAGTCCCTGCCCTACCCCAGGCCTTCATCCGATTGTCTGTGTCCATAGGCTGGCATATATGTCTATAAATTCTTTGGTTAATCTCTTCCGGTCGTCCCACAGCCCTCCCTTCTGACACCTGGCAGTCTTGATTGCCTATTTAAAAAAAAAAAAATATATATATATATATATATAAAATTATATAATTTTTTTTTTTTTTTCAGAGAGGAAAGGAGAGGGAAAGCCTGCAACCCAGGCATGTGGTGCCTTGGCCAGGATTGAACCCGGGACTCTTTAGTCTATTCACTGAGCCAAACCAACTAGGACTTGATGATCTATTTTTTAGGAGAAACATTTTGAATGACCTTTCCCGCCCTCACCCCGCCCAGCAGTCTAACGCAAAGTTTGGAGTTCTTCCTCTTCTGTATTTAGCTCAGTCCCGGCTCAGAGGGAGGATGTCAAGCAAACAAATGCGTAGATAAACCAATGGACAGACCAGGAACCATAAACAAATAACCCAAAGGGGCCTCACCCTAGTCCCAGCTCCCCGACCCACTCACTAGGATGGTAACTCAAGTATTAGGTAAACTTGGAGCAAGCTCAGTGCCTCCTGCTCTAATGGCCGTCTCAGCCTTTCCACCCCAAAAGCCTCGTGCTGACCAAAGACCAGCTGCTGCTGGAGGGTATTCTTTTAGGGAGGGCAAAGAATGCTAATGCAGTGGCCCCAGTTCCCGCTGTGAGCTGAAAGCAGGGGATGATCTCCAAAAGTACATCAAGCGCCTGGGGCCAAGGGCTGCTCGTAATCATTTAAAATAGCAAGAATTCAGAGAAAAATCTTATCTGTTTTAACCTTTACTTTGTTGTTTTTTGGATGTGTGTGGCTTATAAATGAAACTATCCCTCTTCATACATGTGTGCCTGCACTGCGATTTGATAGAAAGTGTGACTGCAGTGTGTGGTGAGAGAGAGGTGTGTGTGTGTGTGTGTGTGTGTGTGTGTTGGTCACTAGAGCAAATGATGTCATAGTGAAATCCTGCTTTCCAGGAAACGGGGGTGGGAGAGAGACTGGAAAGGGCAGCCTAATCTCCATAGCAATTGTCCATTCTAGAGAGTTCTTGAGCCCTAAGAAATGAACAGGTCAAGAATGAGAACAGATCAAGAATGCCCCCAGCCTTCTTTGGTTACTAGTAAAATACAGTTTTTGTTTGTCCTTTTTTAAAAAATTGATATCTTTAAAAAGTTCCATGAACATAGTTTCCCTCTCCATTTATTTAGATCTTCTTTATTTCTTGCAACATGATTTTGTAGTTTTGTTAATCCTCACCCTAGGATATTTTTCCATAGATTTTTAGAGAGAATGGAAGAGAGGAAGAGAGACAGAGAGAAACATGGATATGAGAAAGACATATCAATTGGTTGCCTCCCACATGCACCTTGACCAAGCCTGAGGATCAAATCTGCAAACAAGATACATGCCCTTGACCGAAATTGAAACTGGGACCCTTCAGTCCACTGAGCCAAAGCGGCTTGCCACAGATTGCAGAATGCAGGCGCGACACGGAGGACCAGGATGGTGTGGAGGAAAGCTGGCACTAGTTCTTTTGAAAAATATTTTTAAAAAATCTTTTTATTTACCGAAATCAGTTTGGCTCAGAGGCTAAAGCGTCAGCCTGCAGACTGAAAGGTCCCAGGTTCGATTTCGGTCAAAGGCATGTACCTTGGTTGCGGGCACATCCCCAGTAGGGGGCGTGCAGAAGGCAGCTGGTCGATGTGTCTCATCTGTGTTTCCAACTCTCTATCCCTCTCCTCTCCCTTCCTCTCTGTAAAAAAATCAATAAAATATATTTTAAGCCAAAACCGGTTTGGCTTAGTGGGTAGAGCGTCGGCCTGGAGACTGAAGGGTCCCGGGTTCGATTCCGGTCAAGGGCATGTATCTTGGTTGCCGGCACCTCCCTAGTGGGGGGCATGCAGGAGGCGGCTGATCAATGTCTTTCATCAATGTTTCTAAGTCTCTATCCCTCTCCCTTCGTCTCTGTAAAAGATCAATAAAATATGTATAAAAAATAATAAAATAAATTAATTAATTAATTAATATATTTTATTGATTCCTTACAGAGAGGAAGGGAGCGGGAGAGAAAGTCAGAAACATTGATGAGAGAGACATCGATCAGCTGCCTCCTGCAAGCCCCACACTGGAGATGTGCCCGCAAGCAAGGTACATGCCCCTGACTGGAATCGAACCTGGGACCTTTCAGTCTGCAGGCTGACTCTCTATCCACTGAGCCAAACCGGTCTCAGCAAAATATATATTTTAAAATCTTTTTATTTGGGAGAGAAAAGAAGAGGGAGAAGAGATAGAAATATCAATGATGAGGGAAAATCATTAATCGGCTGCCTCCTGCCCGCCCCCTACTGGAGATTGAGCCTGCAATCTGCGCATATGCCTTGACTGGGAACCAAACTATGACCTTCTGGTTCATAGGTCGAAGCTCAATCACTGAGCCATGCCAGTGGGGCACCTTTGGAACTCTTAATGTAATAGGGGGGTGATCGTCTTGAGCCCAGGACTCCCCAAGAAAATGCCATTTATCAAAAAACTTTATTTCTTGGTCAGTAGAGCCTTCCTGAAACCAATGAGAGGCAAGAGGCTTGGAATAGAAAGTTGGTCAGTTCCATCTGGTTTTAATCCGGCAGTGGGTTTCAGGTTCTGCATTTGAAATGTAGAAATGTATGATGTAATTTAAATGCCCATGGATCAGTAAGTGGGTAAATAGAATGTGGTGTAGACATATAATGGAATGAATATTTAGCCTTAACACGAAATGAAATTCTGATCTATCCTCCTTCGGGGATGAACCTTGCGGACATTGTGCTAAGTAAAATGAGCCAGTCACTCTTAGATGACCTAGACTAGGCAACTTTGTGGACATAGAAAACAGACTAGATATTGTCAGGGGCTGGGAGAGTGGAAAACGGGGAGCTGTTTAGTGGGCAGGGTTTTAGTCAGGGATGGTGAAGGGTCTGGAGGACATGGTGCTGATGGACACACAACAGTGTGAAGGAACTTGACACTGAAGTAGGAATTTTGGGGGAACATAGGCAGGCTTAGGAACTTTTTAGAATTGGGGTTCATGGAAAAGCGCGGGGGGCTACAGACTGGGAGAAGGTACATTTCCATAACACAAGGAAGCCAGGTGCAGTGACATTTCCATAAGACAAGGAAGCAGCAACAGGTATATTTCCATAAGACAAGGACACTGGAAGTAGCCAAGAAAGATCAGATCATATTTACAAAATAAAGAGAAGGAAGCCCTTCATTCAGAAGGAGAGGAAGAAAGCCCAAAGAGAATAGGAAAACAATAAGGAAGTGGGGTAAAGGTGGGTAGAACTTTGATCTTTGAGCCCAGGAGTTACTATAGTAACCAGGCTAAGGGAATAGTGATAAATCAGAAGGGATATCAAGGCACCAGCATCTGCAGCCTATACAGTATAAGCCATAAGGAAAAGGATCTCATTGGGACCTTTTCCTGCTCCCTGCGTGGGAGTCCATTCTGTGGGACCCTTCCCTCTCCCCCTGTGTGAGTCTGTACTTGTTCTTCAATAAATTTCCACCTTTGCTATACCACTTTCTGTCCGTGTGTTCATTCTTCGATTCTGGCAGACAAAGAATCCCGCTTCCAGTCCCATATTTCGGTATCAACACTACCTATACGCTTAGAAATGCTTAAGACAGAAAGTTTTATGCTCTGTGTATTATAACACAACCAGACACAATGGATTTGCAGCATTTGGAAGAGATAAGGCACCCGGGGCTGAGAGGCGGCTGTGGGCAACCCTGGGCAGCCAGAGCTGCACCAGAGCTGGACAGCTCATCAGGAAGGCAGAGGACTCCTGGAGAGAAGGCCCAACACCCAGCAGTGCATTCAGATAAAGGAGGCGTGTGCGTTATAAATAGCTGCTCAGGCTAGCCCAGGCACGCCCTGACTTGAGCAGCTCAGCTGTTGGCTGCCTGGGAGACTAGGAGCGTGGGGGCTATTGCTCAATTCTCCCTCTTCACAAGCCACCTGTCGTGCCCAGGCTCCAGCCCCCCTCCCTCTCACATCTGCCCAATGGCACCTGCAGCTGAAAGCCATGGGATCTGGCCCCTGGACCCGACCAGACTTCTAAGTCACACTTTTTTTTTTTAAATATATTTTTATTGATTTTTTACAGAGAGGAAGGGAGTTAGAAACATTGATGAGAGAGAGAGACATCCATCAGCCGCCTCCTGCACGCCCTCTACTGGGAATGTGCCCGCAACCAGGATACATGCCCTTGACCGGAATCGAACCCCGGACCCTTCAGTCCGCAGGCTGATGCTCTATCCACTGAGCCAAACTGGCCTCAGCTTGATTGTTCTTTTTTGTTGTTGTTGTTAACCTCACAGACTGTGTGCCCTGGCTGGGTGGCTCAGTTGGTTGGGCGTCATCCTTTACACCAAAAGGTCCCGAGTTGGATTTCCAGTCAAGGCATCTACCCAGGTTGTGGGTTCGATCCTCAGTTGGGGTGCACACTGGAGGCAACCAATTGATGTTTCTCTCACATAGATGTTTATCCCTCTCTGTCTCCCTTTCCCTCTCTCTAAAATCAATAAGCATGTCCTCAGGTGAGGATGAACACAAACCAGAAGAGTGTGCAGAACCAATGTGCACAATCTACATGGAAGGGGATCAGACTTAAAGATTATGAGCTGAAGGCACCTGAGAATCAGCCGGGGCAGCAAGCGCTTTCTGTCCCCTCTCATCCCCCCTTTTCTTTGTTAAATGAAAGCAGGGCACTCCTTTCCCTTATGAAGGTGCCCCTTCCTCTCACACCAGGAGAAGAGCAACTTGTCCCTGAGGACAGAGTGTCCAAACCAAGATGAGTCTGCATAACCGATTCCCACTGACATGGCCCTATCTTTCAGTAGCTCCCCTCATATATTTCCTAGTCATTTCCCCACAGCTTTATCGTTTCCACTTTTCTTTATTAAAATCATATATAACTCCTTGTGTTTTAAATTATATTTTAGAATTTGAGGTATTGTTTACACATAATAATATGCACAGAGCTTAAGCAATGCTCAATGGATTTTTAAAAAAAAAATATTTTACTGATTTTTGGAAGAGAGGAAAAGAGAAGAATATCAAGTCAGAAACATCGATAAGAAAGAAACATTGATCAGCTGCCTCCTGCACACCCCCTACCGGGGATGTGCCCTTGTTGCAGAATTGAACCTGGGACCCTTGAGTCTGCAGGCTGACACTCTATCCACTGAGCCAAATCAATCGGTCAGGGCTGCTCAATGGATTTTGACAATCATACAATCTTGCGACCACCACCCAAACCAAGATCTAGAAGACTCCTATTATCTCTATATGTCCCTTCCTCCTCCCTTGTAGTCAGTTCTCTCATTCTAGTACCATAGTCACTAGTGTTACGGTAAAAACATTCAAATCTGTAAAGAATTTTTGAGCCAAACTGTGGACAATTGCCGGGAAGCAGTATCTTAAGGGATTGGGATAATGCTCCAGAGAATGGTTGTTTTTTCACCTGGTTTTATACATTGCAATCAAAGGAGGGGACGTAGGTGGGTTACCTGAAATCCTTTGTTGATAGATTAGGGAGGTGGGAGAAACCTCTGGGATTTGATAAAAAGCAAAATAATAGACACATACTTAGGTGGGTGCAGGATAGCCAACAGTCAACAATTAACATGATAACAGTGAAGGAATTTGTGGTATCAGTCCTGGCGCCCTGCACTTCTGGTTGTTGCCCCAGGGGTTCTGGAAAAAGGGAATTACAAGTTACCCAGAGGCTTCAAGGATGTGTTACCATAGATGCAAAAAGACACATAGGCTCAATTAAGGTAAAGGTTGACCTTGTCAGTGAAGATACTGGCGTAGGATGTAACTGCCCACCATAACTGTGTTTAGTTAAAATTTAATTTCAGACCATCCTTTGTGGTTCCTTTAGGTCTCTGAGTTTGCAAGTCTGCCATGCAGGCCTCCCCTGAGCTTGTCAGGTCAGCATGTGGCCCCTTTGGTCCACACTATGAAAACTGTTACCATACATGAATTTTGCCCCCGCCCCCCCACCTACCTTTTTTTTTTTTGCATGAAAGGAATGGTGTGGTATGTATTGTTTTGTGTCTGTATTGTGTATCTGGCTTCTTTCACTCAATATGTTGTGGTGAGGTTCTTTCAAGTCGTGGCCTATGTCAATGGTCCATTCCTTCTACTTGGTAAGTATTCCGCTCTGTAAATATGGCGGTCTGTTTACCTCTTTTTTCTCCCTGATTCTCACATGTGTGAATCACATTCTTATTTTTACTATACAGTGGTACCTCTAGATACGACTTTAATTCGTTCTGTAACCTTGAGGCGTGGGAAACTATGAGACGCTCAAGTCGAGGTAAACTGGTGGGTTGTGTGCAGCCGGCCGATCCGCACAATTACTCCTATCTCAAATGTTGCTCGTATTTCAAAGCAAAAATCACTCGCTCGACGGCTCGTATCTCAAAAATCTCGTATCTCGAGGTACCACTGTATTCTAGTGTATCAAGATTTGCTTTGTAATTTGCCCTCCTCCCCCCTTTTTTAAGGTAAGATTTCCTTCTTTTTTAAAAAATATTTTAAAATATTTAAAAAATATTTTAATGTCAATGAGGGAGAGACATTGATCGTCTGCCTCCTGCACACCCCTAATGAGAATGGAGCCTGCAACTAAGGTTTGTGTCCTGACCGGGAATTGAAGTGGTGACCTCTTGGTTCATGGGTTCACACTCAACCACTGAGCCATGCCGGCTGGGCTATTTTCTTTTATTTTAAATTAAAATTTTCTTTCTTTCTTTTTTTTTTCATTTCCCCATGTATCTTTTTTTTGTCTTTTTGTTTGTTGGTTGATTTGAATTTTTATGAGTTTATCTGAGCCAAACTGAGGACAGATGACCGGAGCGAGATTTCAAATGCTCCCTAACGTGTTGAATTTAGCTATTTACATTTTGACTTGTTTAACAGGCAGTTAAATGAGTACTTGCCAACTGCTAACCACTTAAAAATATTTACTAATTTAAACCTCATAAAAACTCTATTCATTATTTCAATTTTACAGACGAAGAACTGGAGGCAGAGACGGTCAGGAACGAATGAGAGCCTCAAGCTCTGAGGGTTCAGACCCAGTCAGGCTCCAGGCTGACAGCTGACACACTGTTAGATGCTTGGGATTCATCTGTATGCAAGGTCTGCAGCAGGGGCCCATTCTCTGCTTTTCCATATGCAAAGTCCCATTCCCCAGTGCCAGGGACTGTGATTTGGGAACCCTCTAAAGCGGCTTCGGAGCAAGTCATTGTTCCTTCAGTATTAAAAGCACAACCAGACCAGACCAGACCTTTAAGAGCACAGAATCTTCTAATCCAATCCCTGTTTTCCTTTCTCCCACCCTTTTATTACCTTCCTTAGGTTCTCTCCTTAATCTCAAATGCTTGAAGAAGCTGTTAAACTTATTTTCCGGAGTTTTAGAGCTCTTGCTCCCTCTCCTACACCATCAATTTGGCTCAACTAAACCTTACAAAATAATTTTCTACATTGACAAAGACATACTTTTGGGGTCAAAGCTGAAGAGTCAGGAGTTGAAACAGAAATGCCTTATAGTGGTAAAGCTAGCCAAAACCGGTTTGGCTCAGTGGATAGAGTTTTGGCCTGCGGACTCAAGGGTCCCAGGTTAGATTCCGGTCAGGCCATGTACCTCGGTTGCAGGCACAGTGCCAGTAAGTGTGTGTGTGTGGGGGGGGGGGGGTGCTGGAGGCAGCTTATCGATGTTTCTGTCTCATCGATGTTTCTAACTCTCTATCCCTCTCCCTTCCTCTCTGTAAAAATCAATAAAATATATTAAAAAAACAAAACAAAGAAATGCCTTACAGTGGTGAAGCTAGCCGGTATCATGACAGTCACATTCTCTGAGGAAGTGAGCTCAGGACCCTAGAGGGAAGGGAGGATGGAGTTCTGGGGCAGGGGGAGGAAGAGAGGAGGATGGCTGGCCTGCCTGGACTGAGTTAGAGAAAGGAGAGGAGAGAAGGGGAAGAACAGGTTTTAGTAAAATGCTGTCTGGCCGAAGCCTCCATTTGTCGTTTCTGAATCTAGGAGGAAGGGCATTAAAGAATTCCTTCACAAATTTCTGGACCAGTTAATGCTCTTATAACGTAGCTTGTTGACTAAGTAGAAAGTGCTTTTAGATTCCATACATGTGGCATGGAAGCAGATGCCATGTATCCTATAGAAATACATGTGTTAATCATGTCATAAATTATATAAATGTCTCACACTATGCTGTATACCTAAAACAAGTATAAATAATATTAAATAGCCACTATAATTGGGGGAAAAAACTGAAAAAAGCCACATGTCAACAGTATTTAAAGGAACACTTTAGTTTTTAATACTTAATATAAAGTCATATTAAACTGTTAAAACTTAAAAAAACACATATGTGAATGATACACGTGCAAGGTTAAAATCACTACACTAGAATATGCAAGCATTGCAACATTATTGCTGAGGGTTGTGTATGTGGTAGGTAACACGTACATAACAAAAGGTGTATCACTTAAACCATTTTTTAAGGATGCAATTCAGGTCAGTGGCACTAAGTACATTCACATTGTTGTGCAACCAGCACTGTTTTTTATCTTTCATCTTTTTTTTATTTTGGTGGGGAAGAAAACAATATTTTGACATGGCTAAAAAGTGCAGGATGGTGAGTCTGGCGTGGTGCAGCATGGTTCTCACCCACCTGTCCCCCAGGGTGAATGTTCCCATCTTGAGACAGGAGGCAGCTCTTGGCTTCACTCTGCTCCCGCAGCCCCATGTCCTCACACCGCAGGGCTCTTCTAGCCTCAGGGGCCATCTGGTGCCGGAACCAAGGGCACGAGGCCAGTGGAACCCATGCTGCTGGGAGGGACACTTACCCCCTCACTCCGTGAGCCACCATAGCGGCTGACCCGCCTTGGGCACAGGGCTGCTTTGCCCTCTCAGTTCCAGCCCAGAACCTACTTCCCCTGAGACCATACAAACCAAGGCAGGGAGGGGAGAAAAGCAGCTGCCGCCAGAGAACCAAGCTAAATGCTGGGCACGGCGGGGCTCCGGCTCTGTCTGCGGGCCAGGCCCTGCCAGCTGGTCTCCTGGCGCCTGCCTCGGGGCTTGTCCCATCCTGCCACCACTGGGACCCCCTGGAGAAGCCCTTTCACACCTGCCCAGGGCCTGGTGTGACAGTGAAGGGTGGGCCTGTGTGAGCCTGGAGCTGCCTGCCAGAAAAACAACCCAGTCCACATTCCGCCTCTGTGGCTAAGGCAAGTAGCTCTCTTGTGGGAAGGACACGTGCTGGGAGGCTTGGTGGCGGGATTTAACTGTGCTCTTACAATCATGGCTGGGCTGGGGAGGGGTGCGGCTGTCAGCAGAGGAGAGTAAAAGGGGCCGGGAAGGAGCCCAGGGCTGATCAGAGGTGAACCTGTTAGGGCTCTGGCCTGGCGCCAGGCCTCTGGGATTGTAGCCAAAAAGAAGTTAGAGGTTGGCAGCTGAACCCCACCAAGACCTGGGTGCGGACGAGGTGTGGTCCTTGGACAAGACAGGAGTGAATTGGCCTTGACAGGTGCCAGCAGTTCAATGGCCCATCTCACCTGCCTTTTGCTTTTCTTACCAACCTTGGCTCTGCCCAGAGACTCCCCTTCCTCCTCTGCCTGTTTCAGCAGCTGCCTTTCGCCCAAGGCTGCTCTTAGCTCACATCAACTCGACTGGGAGGCGGAGCTGAGCTGAGCCGCCAGCCTTGCCCTCTGGGTTCACCCCCACAGCAACCTCTCCTCCGGATTTTTTTTTGGGCCTAACCAACTATGTTGACACTATGTAAGGTAACTACCTAGAGTAATGGGATCTTAAACAAAACAAACAAACAAAAACAATGGAATTCACCAGATTTGCTTTGCTGAAATGAGTGTGGCCTTTCTGTGGCTCCTTGCACGCTTATAGCCATTTCACTAATGTTTTTATTTCTCCAAGCATTTTAGAAGCTCATAGGTGATGCTGAATTTAGGACATGTGTGCCAAAGTCTTATTTATAAAATTATAACATCACTCTCTTTCAATTCACCTGAAGGGAGAATTTGCATCTAAGGAAGAAAGGAGATCAATCACCTGAAGTGAGTCACCGAAGACAGGGTCCTACACATGTTGGAGACATATAGGTAATTTCCAGCCAAGCAAGGCCTCTAGTCTTAACCCCAGAGAAGTCAAGGTAGATCCCTGGAATCTGCTTTTCAAACTAGTATCCCAGGAAAATCTGATATAGGAGGTGCCAGTCACCCAAGAAACATGAGGGCCTCTCGGAGAGGTATGGTTGGAAGGTGATGGATATAGCTGAGAAAGAAAGGGGGTATCCCTCCAACATTGTGGGTGGAGATATAAATCGGTAACATAGAAAACAGTTCAATGGTTCCTCAAATTTTTATTATTTTAATTAATCAGTACCTTTATTCCATCAGTAAAACTCCAGGTTTACTACCTGTGATTTTTATTTTATTTTTTAAAATTTATTTTTTATTGAATGTATTGGGGTGACGTTGGTTAATAAAATTATATAGGTTTCAGCTATACAATTCTGGAATACATCATCTGTATATTGTAATTCCTCCAAAATTTAAAGGTAGAAATTACCATATGACCCAGCAATTTCACTCCTAGGTATATACCCAAAGAAATTGAAAACAGATACTCGAAGAAATATCCACATACACATTTTGTGGGAGCACTATTCACAATAGCCAAAAGGTGGAAACAACCTGAATGCCCATTGCTGGATGAAGAGAGAAACAAAATATGATATACCCATCCCATGGAATTCCATTCAGCCATAAAAAGGAATGTAGTACTGATACAATCTACAGTGTGGATGAACCTTGAAAACACTACGCTGAGGAAAAGAAGCCAGACATATTATGAAATACGCAAAATAGGTTTATCTATAGAGAGAGCAAGCAGATTGGTGGTTGTCAGGGGCTGGAGGGAGGAGCGGGGAGAGTAACTACTTGATGGCTGAGTTTTCCTTTTAGGTCGATAACAATGTTTTTAGTGGTTGCACAATAGTGTGAATGCACTAAATGCCACTGAATTGTCCACTTTAGAATTATGTGAGCTGTGTCCAGGTAGCTCTGTTGGTTTCAGTGTTGTCTCGATATGCCAAGGCTGCAGTTTCAGTCCTCCATAAGAGCACATGTAAGAATCAACCAATGAATGCCTAAATAAATGGAACAACAAATAGATACCTCTCTCTCTAATCAATAAGTATAAAAAAATTATGTGGCTGAAACCGGTTTGGCTCAGTGGATAGAGTGTCAGCCTGCAGACTGAAAGGTCCCAGGTTCGATTCCGGTCAAGGCATGTACCTTGCTTGCGGGCACATCTCCAGTGTGGGGTGTGCAGGAGGCGGCTGATCCATGTTTCTCTCTCATCGATGTTTCTGACTTTCTATCCCTCTCCCTTCCTCTCTGTGAAAAATCAATAAAATATATTTAAAAAAATATATTTTAAAAAATTTATGTGAATTTCATTCATAGAAAATAAAAAGTTAGCCGAAACCGGTTTGGCTCAATGGATAGAGTGTCGTTCTGCGGACTGAAAGATCCCAGGTTCGATTCCGGTCAAGGGCATCTATGTTGGTTGGGGGCACATCCCCAGTAGGGAGCATGCAAGAGGCAGCTGATCAATGTCTCTCTCTCATCGATGTTTCTAACTCTTCTATCCCTCTCTTTTCCCCTCTGTAAAAAATTAATAAAATATATTTAAAAAATAAAATAAAATAAAAAGTTAAAGGAATGTGGTGGCAGGGATGCCAAGGACCGAGGAGTCAGGAGGGTTATCCAGCACCAACGAGACACAGGCCCTCTGGGAGAGTGTCTGTCCTGCTCCCACCCTTTCGCTCTCTAGTGCCCTTTGCTTTGACTTCACACTCACCAGCCACCTTCTGATGGTTAATGTGATCTCTTAGGTAGGTGCTTAGTGCTGAGACAAAGTATCAGAGATGCTGGGAACGGCTCCCAGTCAGCAAGGTTGACTCCTTTGCATTGTGGGCTCTGCATCCATCTCTAATGAGCCTGCTGATTAGTCCTGCTGTGGGAACTGTTTCTTTGGTTAGCAAACATCTGGTAAGCACCAGGCACTGGCTTTAGGCTCTGGAAACACAGTCCTTCAAACTTACCTTCCAGTGTTCAAATAACACGTGATGAACTCAACACAGTGATGGGTAAAAAGTGTTCATAAATGGCAGCTAGTATCATTATTCTAACGAGGAGGAAGAGGTTTTTGTGATAATTTCTGAGAGTTTGTTCTTCCTCTTCCCCATCACACTTGCTACCTGCGGCCTCCCACCATGATCTGGCAGCTGCACTTGCTCTCACCACCACTTCCCTCTTCTACCTGTTTCCGATATTCCATAGCAGTGAAACCCTACTGGCAATCCTGCTCCAACTATTTTTCATGACCTTGTGCTTCACTGTGAATTGAAACACAGTAATGAATGCTTCTGAACACAACACATTCTTCATGGAAAATGCATGCTTTGATGGAATTGGAGGTCTTGGTTCTTGGACAGATGGTGACCTGATCTAGGGAACCCATGCTCTGCTCAACCCAAACAGTATTGCCCATCAATAATCTGCCCTAGACTATGGGCAGGAATTCCAACTCTAGCCTTTTCTCTTGCTTCTGATCCTCCCTAGCCTACCTTCCCACTTTGCAAGTTGTAGACAATTTATTAGTTGATTTAGTTTAAACCCCCACAGAGTAGATGGGAGGGACATCGGGAAGGCAGCAGGAGGGGTTCCTTGGGTCCATGATGGTCAGCTTCCTGGCCTGGGCATTGGTCACACAGATATGGTCATTTGTGAAGGTCCGTCAGTCTGGGCATTTTCTAGATGGATATTCTACTTCAAGCAAACATTAAAATGAAAATAGAGCAAATGTGATGAAGATGATTTGTATGAAGATGATTTGTCAATGCCCTTTATGATATTAAAAACTGAAAATAGCCTGCACGCGTAAGAGTAGAGCACTGGTAAAATAACTTTTAGCCGGAACCGGTTTGGCTCAGTGGATGGAGCATCGGCCTGCGGACTGGGGGGGGTCCCGGGTTCAATTCCAGTCGGGGGCATGTGCCTTGCTTGCGGGCACATCTCCGGGGAGGGGGGGTGCATGTAGGGGGTGGCTGATTGATGTCTCTCATC
This sequence comes from Lasiurus cinereus, assembly GCA_011751065.1. Taxonomy (NCBI): domain Eukaryota; kingdom Metazoa; phylum Chordata; class Mammalia; order Chiroptera; family Vespertilionidae; genus Lasiurus; species Lasiurus cinereus. The sequence goes on along the minus strand of JAAGEH010000307.1, from coordinate 46,719,350 downwards.
GATGTTTCTGGCTTTCTCTCTCTCTTCCTCTCTGTGAAAATTCAATAAAATACATTAAAAAATATTTAAAAAAAATAACTTTTAGTGTATCTATAAAATAGAACATACAACCATTAGAAATATTGATAAAAGGTATATTTATTCACTTGGCGGTGTTAAGTAAACAATATAATATAAAATAAGTTAGAAAAGAAAGTATATTCCAAAATATTAAAAATGATCATTTCTGGGCAGAATATTGGTATTAATAAAGTTAACTACTCTGAGGAGCTTGTTAGGTACAATTCCTGAGCCCCCATACTCAGAAATTCAGTCTTTCCCCCAAACTCCAGAGCACACACCTACCCAGGTTAATTATTATGCATAGCCTGGCTCATATCAGTTTGGGGGTCCTTGGAACCTTTTATGAATCTTGTATAAGTGATGTATCCTCTCCCCTGAAAAATGAATGGGCACACCAAGTCTTGGACATAATTTGGAGAGATGGTCCATGACTCCAGGTAAGAATCCCTAATGTGGAATGAGAAGTCAATCTCATTTTTTCTTGTTCTTTTTTTCCCTCAAAAGGTCCCTTGCTCCCAGCACCCTAATGGCTAAGGGCCTCTGCTAGGCAGCATAGGCCAGGGCCATTGCCATGATCAGAGCACAGCTTTTGTGTGTTCTGTTGTGGTTGCTTGTGCCATCCAGAGGGGATGCACTAGAGGGTGTGCAGTGGCGGGCGGGCGGTGGGTGCCTGCGGTGGTGCCAAGGCCTGCTGTGAGAGCTTGCCTGTGCTGCCCACCCCGCTGGTTCCCCTGCAGGAGGGCAAGCTGCCTTGATGGCTGTACAAGTCTCACGAAGCTGTCTCCAAACTTTGATGCTCTCTCTCATTTACAAAGGTCCCTCAAATATCCACCCACCATTTTGTCTCTATTGATCTGGGTCCCTACAATGAGATGCAAATATTTCATACAGTATAAATGCGAGTAGGATCAAAGCTGTGGCTTTGTGTGTAATGGGGTGTGCTCCATGATACTTTATGATCATATGCTTTGGGACCCTATCAACGTTTTAATAACAGATCTACAATTTCCTCTTTTTGTGTGTATCTCAAAAGTCATGGACAGCTTGGCTTGGCCAGTGGACGGTGCTAAGGCTTCTAAGAGAAAAGAGCAGAAGAGGCCCAGAAGTCAGGCCCCTTTGGGAAGGGAGTTGGAGGCCCAACAGCAATGGCCTCGGCCACCAGGTGGCATCACTGGCCACTCTGGTTGCAGCTTCTCCCGGGAAGCCCAAATTCTTGAAGCCCACACAGGACTCCTCCACAGAAGGGCCAATCCTTTCCCCAAGGGCTCTGCCCGGAACCCTTGGGCCCAGTGTCTTTGGGGTCACCACAGCATCTCCCTAACACCCACATTGTCCCCAGTTTGGCCCGGAGGAGGAATGCCAGGCAGGGTGAGCCAGGGAAAGATGATACAGGGCAGAATAGTTTTCTTAGCCCTGGCATAATAAAAAGAAAACCCAAACATTTTTCTTTTTTTTAATACCTAAGACTTAAAAAAATTAAAAATCCAAAAACCAGTAACCAAAACAATCCATCTGAATGTCGGCGACAGGCCTGGTCTCAACCCAGTATTGGCCAGAATCCACCATGCCTTGACCCAGTAGAGCTGGGATGACTGGGGACGTTTCAGAAAGGCCACCAGGACTGTCTTTAAACACATGGTTGTTCTGGGAGGAATTTTTTCTTCGAGTCCAGGCTGAGGGTTATTTCTTGTGGAGAAACTTCATTTTATTGCCTACAAAAAAAAATGGGAGCATTTCATCAGGAGAGGAAGGAGGTTGAGTTAAATCTTCCCTTTTCACCGTAGCTGCAGTATGGACAACCTTGCCTCCCATGCCAGCCCGGAGGGAGCCTCACTCTGTGCCCCCCCTGGTGTTGGCCTCCCTGCTGCCTCGCAGCCTCTGCACCTCCCTAAGGAAAAAGGGTCTTCCTCGGACTCAAGGAAGAGCTGTAGACACTGCTTTTGAACACAATGGTCCCCGAGGAGCCAAGTGAAAAAACTCCCAGCAGTGTGGAGAGTGGGAAATCCCGCCCCAAGTGGCCATCTGTCCACCCTGTGAGGGACAAGCAGGCCTTTCCGCAGGTTCTCGTGTGGTCCTCACTGCGCAGCTCCTCCTCACTGGGGCCTGCGCTCTCCTTCCTCTTTTTTGGCATATCAGGGTGACGCTCTAACCAATTGAGCCACCCAGCTAGGGCCTCCTTCTTTGTTGATTTATTCTTTATCCTTTTCCCAGCAAGGACCTTGTTACTGAGTAAGCCGTAGTCCTTTTACTTTTACATTTCCACTTTGCAGGGCACTAGGCGGCTGGGCCAGCTCTGTGCTGCCAGACACCTTACCTGCTTCCACTCACCCTGTTTCCTAAGCTCAGTGCTCCAGAAGACTCGGGAGTGAGGGAGATGACAGTGAATGAAGGTAGTGAGACAGCCCAGGAACCCAGGAGAGTGGGAGAGGCCTGTGTCCTCTGTTTACACTTTGGAGTCATACTGGAACAGGAGGCCACAATGCCGACTTTGCCTGCCCGGCACAGGCCAGAGAGCTCTGTGTTATTTAGGAGCTGGCTCCAGTGGAGGAACTGGCCAGGAGCCACGGACCAGAGGCTGGTGATGGGGACCGAGACCCTTAGCCTTACCTAGTCCTTTCAGGAACTTGTTGACACCACTGTGCTCTCCACTGGGGAGTGTCTCCAGGTACTCTTGGGCACGGACCTCAAACAGACCTGCTGACAAGAGAAATCCCAGTCAGTATAGTTCCCTCTCTGGGCACTTCTAACCATACCCATTTCCTTACTGCCACGGCAAAGAGGAACTTGTTTCTGAAATGAGCTACTCCAAACATGCTCTGAATCATAGGTTTATAAGAGTTTTTATGATCCCTATAATTGCCCAACTTTGTGCAATAACTGTCTTTGGAAAGCTGTAAAGCCGGCTCCTATTTTGACTCAACAAACACCTTCCAAGTGTCTCCACTGTGCCGGGCACACAGTTTCCTGGAGTTTCCCTTTTCCTCGTGTTTTCCCATAAAGAGGAGCCTGGCCACATGGTGTGGCCTGCTGGGAATCTGTTTGCCACCTGTGACCTCAGGAAGGCGGGGCAGGCCACCTCTCAGGGCCATCAGTGCTCACCCGGGTCTGAGCCTCAGGTACTGTCTTCATTTCTTTCTGATCCACGTGGACAGTGGGCTCCTTCTGTACTGCTTTTAAGCTTTGACGTCTGGGCTTCTCTCTCAAATAGTGGTCTGTAAACAGGTATCTACCAGTATGTGTACCCAGCAGGCCTTCATCAGATCAATTTTCTGCTGGAAATGTGGCTCTGGGAATGGTTTGGTTCCTTAACTCAGTCTGTGCCATCACAGCACCAGAGGACACCAAGGCCTGGGCCAGCAGCTCCCCTGGGACCCTGCCTGGCCACTGCTTGGCCACTCCTCGGTGGTGAGCACCTCGCCCTTACTCAGGTCTAACTCCCATCTGTGAAAGCTTTCCCAACATTTTCAGTTGTCAGATTCCCAAAAGGGCTTACCATGACCTAAGAAAGAGACAGGAATGACGTCATCCTCTTTTCTCACACCTCCCCTTCTCCCATTCCCAGAAGTGTGATGGAACCCAGCTGACAGGGACAAGGAGAAGGTAGGAGAGATGAACTCCATGAAGAGTGAGAGTGAGAGTGAGCAAAGATGACCCACAAGCTCCCAGCCAGGCAGGCTCATCAGAGGGTGTGGGCCATTCTCTCCTCTGTCCCATTCCAGGTGGCTCCTGCCTACTCTGTGGTGGAGAGGGGTAGGAAAGAGGAGTAGAAGGGACAAGAGGGGGCCTGTGGAAAAGGACAAAGGAACCACCGAGAGGAAGGAAAGGGTGCCAAGAGAGTTTCTTCGAGTTGGAAATAATGGAACAAATGGAGGACCTGTCACCAGAACCTGGGAAGTGCTCTTGGACAGGGGGAAGTGATGTCTGAGGAGACGGGCATCAGGGTAGTTTCAGAAGCTCAGACGTGCAAAAATGAACATTCTCCAGAGGTGGCCGAAAGCTGCTCCCATCTGTGCCTGGGCACCTCCATCTGTCTCAGGGAAGATGCAGGGAAGATGCCCTCTGACCTTTGGCATCCTGTCGACGCAGCTCTCGCTCCTGGATGAAGCCCCGGAACATCTGGGTTTCCATGAAAACCTCCAGGAAGCGGCGCAGGCTCTTGGAGGAGACGGCTTTGCGGAAGGCCTCTCGCTGAAGGGTCCTCTCCTCACGGTCGCCCACCGTCAGGAACAAGGAGTAATGGCCCACAATCTCCACAAAGAAGCGGACAAAGGCTTCAGACACCACCTGGTTCAAGGGGCTGGACTCAGGGCCTGAGCAAGAGGAAGGGCCAACGGGTGAGGGTCAGAGCCTCTGAGACAAGTCAACTGGTGGTATAAGATACTTCTAGCTCGCTTGAGGTAAATTCCTACTGTCCCATAAAAAGGTTACCCAAAGTTATTAAGTTATTTCTTTCTCTCTCTTTTATTATTTTCCTCATTTTTTGTTGTTGGTAATCCTAACCAGAGCATATTTTTTCCAGAGATACTTTTTTTAGGTAGAGTGGAGAGAGAGAGAGAAAGAGAGAAACATCGATGTGATTGACTGCCTCCCGCAAGTGCCCTGACAGGGGTCAAGGATTAAACTTTCAACCCAGGTACATACTAGTACTCTTGGTCAGGGCTCTTTCCCTACTTTAAATAGATATTTTAGGGCCAAATTGGGGGTGGATTGGGGTGAGAGAACTTTTACCAGTTCATTGTTAAAATGAGATCCAGGTGAGTAAGTTGAGCACCCAGTTTCTCTCCTTGCATTTCTCTCTTGCCCATTTTCTTTTCTTTTTCTTTTTAATATATATTTTTACTCTTTAAAGTATTATAAATAGTAATACATATATCTCCTTTTTTTTCTTATTGACATCCCCCTGGCCTTCCCCACTCCCCAGTACATGCCCTCACCTGTCCCCCCACCTCCACTCCCACCCCCACGCCTAGTTTCTTATTTAACCCAATGCCAAGTGGAGTGCTTGGCTATTGTCCATTTGCTCCTCAACAATGGAGGGAAATGCAGTCTGGAGGAGCTGAGAACTAACCATGCTTGCAGTCGAGGGGCCCTTCATCCTGGTCACTGGCCAGGTCATTTCTCTGCTCCAGAATGTGTTCCAGGGCCACCTGAAGCTTCCGTGGCAGGATGGAATCCTCGTCGTCCATCTGTAAGGCAGAAAGGACAGGTGGGCCATCGCTCTGCTTCTGGAAGTGGTGCTGTGCCCAGCCAGCAGGACACATGGGTGCATTGCCCGGCAGGCCTGCACAGATCAGTCTACTGGAAGGAACAATGGAGGTCTGAGGTTTGAATCTTGATTCCACTTCTTACAAGCTGTGTGAGCCTCAGTTTCCCCATTTGTCAATATCCACCTCATTGTGAAGATTAAGTGCAATGTTCAAGACACTGATGAAGGAAATTGAAGATACAAGTAAGTGAAAAGATATCCTTTGTTCATGAATTGTAAGAATTAATGTTAAAACGCCCATACTATTCAAAGTGAGCTACAGAGTCAATGTAATTCCTATCAAAATGCCAATGGCATTTTTCACAGAAATAGAAAAAACAATTCTAAAATTTATATGGAAATACAAAAGAGTCCAAATAGACTAAGCAATTTTGAGAAAGAATAACAAGGTTAGAGGCATCACAATTTCTGATTTCCAACTTTAACAAAGTAATCAAAACAGTATGGTACTGGTAAGCCAGTCAGAGAAAGACAGGTATCACATGATCTCACTTATATGTGGAATCTAACGGACAAAATAAACTGATGAACAAAACAGATCCAGAGACATGGAAGCATGGAACAGACTGTAAAATCTCAGCGGGAAAGGGGGTGGGATGGGGAGAAATCAACCAAATAACTTATATGCATGTATATACAATCCATGGACACAAAATAGTGTGGTAAGTATGGGCTGTGTGTGAAGGGGGTCAATGGGGGGGGCAGGGACATCTGTAATACTTTCAACAATAAAGACAAGTTAAAAAATAGAAATAAAACACACACACACACACACACAATATAGTACTGGCATAAAAAAACAGACACACAAACCAGTGAAACAAAACCAACAGTCCAGAAATAAATCCACACATATATGGTCAATTGATAGTTCATAAGGGAGCCTAGAATACTCAATGGAGAAAGCATAATCTCTTTTTAATATATTTAAAAAAAAATTGATTTGAGAAAGAGGGAGAGATGGAACATCAGGAAATGAAATCACTATGTTGAAGAGGTATCTGCATCCCATGTTCACTGCAGCATTATTCACAACAGCCAAGACATGGAAACAACCTAAGTGTTCATCAATGGATGAATAGGTAAAGAAAACGCCACACATACACACAGACACAGATACGCACACACACACAAAGAGGAATATTTGCCATAAAAAAGGAGAAAATCCTACCTTTTGCAACAACATAGATGAAACCGGAGGGCATTATGCTAAGAGAAATAAATCAGATAGAAAAAGACAAATACTGTATGTTCTCACTTATATTTGGAATCTAAAAAGCCCCTAAAACTCATTAGAAATAGAGAGCAGAATGGTGACTACTAGAGGCTGAGGTTGGAGGAAATGTTGGTCCAAGCTCTAAGATGAATAAGTTCTGGGGCTCTAATGTACAGTATGGTGACTAAATAACAATGTTCTATTACATAAAAGTTGCTGAGAGTAGATCTTAAATGTTAATCACTACACACACACACACACACACACACACACACACACACATCACTACACACAAAGGTAGTTATGTGAGGGGGTGGCCGTGTTAAACTTATCTTATTCTGGTAATCATTGTACAATATATATACATATCAAACCATCATGTCATACGCTTATATATGTTTGATGTCAATAATATCTCATAAAGTTTGGGAACAATATTAAATACAATACAATTACCTTGTGAAAAAGCTTGTAAATTAGTGGCTACCCAAGAACTGTTTCCTACTCTCCTACCCTGTAGGGTGGCTGGTGCTGATCAGAGCACTTGGCCAGGGTAGATGATCAGTGGATCAAAGCTGGTTTTACGGCCCTGGCTGGGAGCTCAGTTGGTTAGACCATTATCCTGAGACTCCAAGGTTGTGGTTTTGATCCCCGGTCAGGGCACGTATAAGAATTAAGCAATGAATTCATAAATAAGTGCAACAACAAATCAATGTCTGTTTTTCTCAAATAAAAACAAAAAAACAAAAAAGCTGGCTTTATTAACTCTCCTCAGAGTTGGAGAGCCCCGAGGAAGGGTCTCCTTGAGGGCTTTTGGGAAGTAAAAGTGAGTGGAACTAAGGATAGAAAATGGCATTACCACAACAGACAGAACTTTCCAGGGTGTTGGCTCCAAGTTTAAAAGCAATGCAACCGGCCCTAACTGGTTTGGCTCAGTGAATAGAGTGTTGGCCTGCGGACTCAAGGGTCCTAGGTTCGATTCTGGTCAAGGGTATGTACCTTGGTCTCGGGCCTATCCCCAATAGGAGGCGTGCAGGAGGCAGCTGATCGATCTCTCATTGATGTTTCTAACTCTCCCTTTCCCTTCCTCCCTGTAAAAAGCAATACAAAAGAATATCCCTAAGACCTGGTAGGAGTTAGACCTCTTTGATAAATGGTAAGTCAGAAAATAATTGGGCATTACTTTCTCTAATAATGAAAGTATAATCATTATAGGAAATACATGAAAGTTTGAAAACAATTTAAAGTCACTCATAATCTGTCTCCCTTTCATTCTTTCACAATCAGAATTAATATTTTGGTGAATTTTCCTTTCCAACTTGTTTAGAGGCATAGCTATATTAGAGGCCTGGTGCACAAATGTGCACTGGGTGGTGTCCCTCAGCCCAGCTTGCACCCTCTCCAATCTGGGACCCCTCGAAGGATGTTGGCATCAGACATGCCTCTCACTGTTGGAAGCTGCCCATTGCCTTTACCAGCAGAGAGGTGTGGACAAGAAACCTGGAAGGCTGGTCAACCTTGAAGCTCTGAAAGGTCAGAGCCAACCACCCACTGTTTAGTTGAGACAATGGTAACTAAAGCAACTTTTACCTTTTAGTTTTATGTAAATTCTTGCTGATTGGCTATTATTGAAATTGCCTGCCTAAAGGCTATGAGTATATCCCATAGTCTTAATAAAAGGGATAGCAAGGCCAGAGTGAGTGGAGTCCTTTCCCTTGAGTTGAGCTCCCACCTGGCCCCCAATATTTCCAAATTAATATTTTCTAGTCTCTTTCATTTGTGTGCGGCCTCCTCCAGAGCCTGAACCCTGAACCATGTGGAATGTGTGTGTGTGTGTGGGGAGGGATCGCTTGCAACTAGCAGCCCAATGTGGGGTGGCCACACTCACAACTGGAGCCCAAACAGGGACCTCTGGAGGGGATATTTTCGCCTAGAGCAAATAGAGGAAGATTACACCAAAAAAGTGGGGAAAAGATCACCATATAGGTGAGGGGAATTCACCGAACACAAAGCTCAGGATCAGCTGCAGAAGTCTCAATCTGTAAGTAGGGTGGGAACGTCTTTTTCAGCCAGGCTAATGGGGAAGAATTAGGTTATAATGTAAACTTTATTATAGACTTTTTGTTTGCATGCTTAAGGAATGTGGTTTCTTGCCAAAACCGGTTTGGCTCAGTGGATAGAGCGTCTGCCAGAGGAGTGAAGGGTCCCAGGTTCGATTCTGGTTAAGGGCATGTACTTGTTTGCAGGCACGTCCCCAGTGTGGGGCGTGCAAGAGGCGGCGATTGATGTCTCTCTCATCGATGTCTCTCTCATCTGACTCTCTATCCCTCTTCCTTCCTCTCTGTAAAAAATCAATAAAATACATTAAAAACATGACCACAAAACATTTCCCCAATAGGTTTTTTTCCTGCTATGTTGATAGCATAGCATTCAGCCTACTGGGAACATTTTACTAACCTTAATTTACATTGCCAGATCACTGTCCACTATAGGAGGTTTTTGTAATAGCCATTGGTAATCAGATTTGATGATAGCTATATCTTAGATGTCTGGGGCCTTGATGTCCTTTAGCTAATCCTCAGTTACCATATAGCTTGTGTTCATGATAATCTCTATTCCTGTTACATAGGACTGATTGAAATGACATCAGGATTGAGCAAAAAAGGGAGAAAGATGATTAAGACTCAAACTTAGGAGGAAATAAGGCAGTGGAAGAACTCCGAACATGTGAAATTCCTTAAATAAATAAAAGTTTATTTACTTTAAATAACTGTGCCTATGTTACAAATAATAAAAGTCCTCTATACTTTTTGTAGAAAAAAAATACATTAAAAAAAAAAGGAATATGGTTTCTTGTTCAAATTAAAATCTTAATTTGTATTTGGAATCTAAAATCTGTAATAAGAAATGAAGCTCTGCTGCTGAAACTGCCTCTGGTGTGGAGAAATTCAAACGTGGCAGGAGAGAGCAGGGCTATCTGCTCTCCCGCAATGATATTAAAGTTTTGTTGAAAAATTATAGAACTTTCAGGGAAATGCAAAATTTGGCCAAATTGAGTGCTAGTTATTACTTTGGAAAGCAAAAAAGAAATAAAAAAATTTAAGATCTGTCTATCTATTAAGCATGAAAAAATACGGGCCAGATCTGTTCCTATACTTCCCCCGAAGTAAACAGGATGTGGGGGAAGAGACACGTGGCAATCCAATATGGAAGCCCACTCTCCCAGTGTGCTAATTTAAATGCGGCTTGTTTATTATGCTGAAACCGATTTGGCTCAGTGGCTAGAGTGTTGGCCTGTGGACTAAAGGGTCCCAGGTTCGATTCCAGTCAAGGGCATGTATCTTTGTTGCAAGCACATCCCTAGTAGGGGTTGTGCAAGAGGCAGCTGATAGATGTTTCTACCTCTCTATCTCTTTCCCTTCCTCTCTGTAAAAAATCAATAAAAAATATATTAAAAGAAAAATGTGGCTGGTTTGGAATCAGCTTCCCGCCAGTAGTCATTCTTTAAGGACAATTTTTGCATTTGAATACCTGAAAGTTTGCTACTTAATTTCCCTGGGCACAGAAAAACATGGTCAGTTTAAAGTCAATTGATTAAGCCCTTGCAGAACCTATTTTCTTTTCTTTTTTTAAAATATATTTTATTGATTTTTCACAGAGAGGAAGGGAGAGGGATAGAAAGTCAGAAACATCGATGAGAGAGAGACATCGATCAGCTGCCTCCTGCACACCCCACACTGGAGATGTGCCCGCAAGCAAGGTACATGCCTCCGACCGGAATCGAACCCGGGACCCTTCAGTCCGCAGACCGACACTCTATCCACTGAGCCAAACTGGTCTCGGCTGCAGAACCTATTTTGCCATCCAGAAATGTGGGTTATGGCAGCTTAAAATTTTGGAAGTTTGCTTTCTTTCTTATGAGAAAAATCTAGAGGACAGAATTGAATCCATTAATTGATTATGCCTTGTATTTTTAAAAATATAAGTGTTATTAATCTAAAGAAATGCTAAATATTTGATTTGCCAGTTTTAAAAGTTTAAAGTTCAAATTGAATTGGGTTACTAAATACCTAAAGTAAAAAATTTATTTTTGAAGAAAATAAAAGGTTGTGTATTCTCTAATAATTAGGGATTCAAAATATGTTGTTCATTGGTCTAATTAAAGAGGATTAATTCTGTGTTCCCAACCAAATTTTGAATATAAAAACCAGTTTAAAATTTAATTGATATCTTAAGATAATTATAATAAGTGTATAATCTTTAAATCATATATAGATATTTGTTTGATTGTTTTTTTCCAAGTTTAACTCCCAGGCTGTAACTGAGGGATAATAAATTTGGGAACATTTTCACGGGCCCTGAAATGTTTTCAAGAAGTTATTCTCTCTTCTTAAAGGAAATATCTTGAAATTAAACCAATCTAATATACTTGAAATCACATGGAAACCTTTATCAAAAAATAAAAATTTAACAACTATATTTTACTTATAAATGTTATAAAGGTTTTGGCCTCTAAGGAGGGCAAAATGTTTCTTAAACAGCGGAAAGTTAAAATGACAAAAAACCCATAGCTGCCTGTATTCTTAATTAGGCTAGAGGTGGGGCAGTGTTTGTGCCTTGTGAATCAGACATAAACATTTACTAAATTTACTTGCTTTGCTTTTTAATTAAAGATACCTACTTAAATTATTAACAATTAAATTCTAATAAAGCCACCAGAAACAGCTAGTGAGATTTCTATTTGTCTGCAGTGTAGTTTTGGCTTTAACAGTTTAGACCAGTGGTCAGCAAACTCATTAGTCAACAGAGCCAAATATCAACAGTACAACGATTGAAATTAAAAAAAAATATATATATTTTATTGGTTTTTTACAGAGAGGAAGGGAGAGAGATAGAAAGTCAGAAACATCGATGAGAAAGAGACAATGATCAGCCGCCTCCTGCACACCCCACAGTGGAGATGGGCCCGCAAGCAAGGTACATGCCCCCAACCAGAATCGAACCTGGGACCCTTCAGTCCGCAAGCCAACGCTCTATCCACTGAGCCAAATTGGTCTCGGCTGAAATTTCTTTTGAAAGCCGAAAACCAACTTCTGTGCATGGGCCATGAAGTTTCAATCGCATGTATGTGCACACCTGCACATGGTATTTTGTGGAAGAGCCACACTCAAGGAACCAAAGAGCCACATCTGGCTCACTAGCTGTAGTTTGCCAACCATTGGTTTAGACAGTCACCATTTTTGGACTGCCTGCCTTGGCAGCTGCCATCATGGCCACATGGCTTGTCGCTGCCATCTTGAACAGCAAAGGCCAACCTCTTTCTTTGAATAAAGTTACTGAAGGCCTCCCATGATTCCTCTAAATATGCTAATTAGCCAAAGGGGATAGATACTCTTTAAAGATAAAATTCTAGCTTAATTAAAAGGAGAAATTTGAAAATTTTGAAATTTCTTCCACTGATATTTACAAGGTAAACTAAGATTGTTGTTAGAATATTAAATCTGACAGTAATAGAGTCGTTAAGTTTACTGTATGAGATTTCTCATGACATGACTATTCGGATTCATGAGCAAATATTAAGCAGCAGCCTTGTAGGTTGCTTAGTAAAAAGAAAGACAAAGGTGTGTTTTTTTTTTTTTAAATATATTTTATTGTTTTGTTTTTTTTTACAGAGAGGAAGGGCGAATGATAGAAAGTCAGAAACATCAATGAGGGAGACATTGATCATCTGCCTCCTGCATGCCCCACACTGGAGATGTGCCCGCAAGGCACATGCCCCCGACCGGAATTGAACCGCAGGCTGACACTCTATCCACTGAGCCAAACCGGTCTTGGTGAGACAAAGATTCTTAAGTGGAACTCTCTGTAGCCTGAAAGTTATTTTGGAGGGAAATAAAGAGGTTTTCTTCAAACATCTAAAGAACTGTAATTAAAAGTCAATATATTTGGTCTTAGATACTGAAGTAAATAATTTGTGTTTTTCCCTCCCTGACAAAGTTTATGTAGAGTTACTTAAGGATTAATTGCAGAAGTTTAATTGATGTCATGTATTGTCCATAACCTAGGACAAGTAAAATTAAAAAATAAAGTTTATTTCAGACTAATTTAAATGGACTAGTTGAAATGAATATTCAAAAATAAAAACTTAATTGTAGTGGACAAAAAACTGTTCCTGAAGTATTAACTCAAAATTTTCTTTAACTCAAATTTTTATTTATGGTTCATCTCATAATAAAATTGCCAAACATGCTATGAATCCAAAGCACTAATATTTTTATGCAAAAAAAAATAAATGTATAGTTATTAAGATTGCATTGTAAAGTTTCCAAAAGCCTCGTAATATTTAAATAAAAAAAGGGGGATAGTAGGATAATATCCTGTAAGGAGAAATATCCTGTAAGTAAATTACATAAAAAAATTTTTTACTTTGGAAAATTAATTTTCATTTGTAATGATAACAGCAAGATACTCATGAACACATATGGTGTCAAAATAAGCCAAAGGAAAATTGTGTGGGCAAAAAGTGAAAAAAGGCCGAGACCGGTTTGGCTCATGGATAGAGCCTCGGCTTGCGGACTGAAGGGTCTCAGGTTCGATTCCAGTCGGGGGCATATACCTTGCTTGCGGGCACATCTCCACTGTGGGGCGTGCAGGAGGCAGCTGATCAATGTCTCTCTCTCATCGATGTTTCTGATTATCTATCTCTCTCCCTTCCTCTCTGTAAAAATCAATAAAAAAAAAAAGTGAAAAAACATCCCAAGTCAAATTTATAGAAAAGATTCCTTTATTAACCTTTAGTCGAGAATATGTTTATATATTTTCAGAAAACTGCTCCAAGATGGCGTGGATTTCTGCAACAATGGATTCCAGAGAGGAACTTAGAGAACTGCTCCAGCCATGAAGACAAGAGGAGAAACAGTCCAGAGATGGAAGACGCTGAAGACGCTGCCTTGCCATGGTAACAGTCAGTAGCTGTGTGTTGCTGCAGTTGCCCAGGATCAAACCAGAGAGGGTCGAACCTGCATTGCCACCGTTTGTCCACCATCCAGAACTGAAATATCATTGCTGACATGTACACATAAGGAACTGTTGGACATTGAAACTGGGACTTAAAACTTTTGGCCCAGAAAGAAACTTAATACAGACTGATTCATTTGCTTCTCAGCATAACCACTATTGCTTGTCTCATTTTTATTCTTATATGTTTATTTCTAATCTGCAGATGCAAGATTTTTTAAGGAAAAAAAAACAGGAGAGATGTTGGAAGCTGCCAATTGCCTTCACCAGCAGAGAGGTGTAGAGAAGGAACCTAGGAAGGCTTGTCAACCTTGAAGCTCTGAAAGGTCAGAGCCAACCACACACCGTTTAGTTGAGACAATGGTAGCTAAAGCAACTTCCACCTGTAAGTTTTTTTGTTTTTTAAAATATATTTTATTGATTTTTTACAAAGAGGAAGGGAGAGAGATAGAAAGTCAGAAACATTGATGAGAGAGACATCGATCAGCCGCCTCCTGCACGCCTCACTGTGGAGATGTGCCCGCAAGCAAGGTACATGCCCCCACCCGGAATCGAACCTGGGACCTTTCAGTCTGCAAGCCTACACTCTATTCACTGAGCCAAACCGGTCTTGGCCACCTGTAAGTTTTATGTAAATTCTCGCTGATTGGCTATTATTGGAATTGCCTGCCTAAAGGCTATGGGTGTGTCCCATAGTCTTAATAAAATCGATAGCAAGGCCACATCAGGTGGAGTCCTTACTCTTGAGTTGGGCTCCCACCTGGCCTCCAATATTTCCAAATTGATGTTTTCTAGTCTCTTTGATTTGTGTCCAGCCTCCTCCGTGGGACATGGGGGATAACGCTTGCAACTAGCAGTCCAACGTGGAGCACTCACAACTGGAGCCCAAATGTGGGGTGGTCACACTCACATCTCACAATCTGGGACTGCTGACTCAACTGCTCACCTGCCTGCCAGCCTGATCACCCCCTAACCAGTCCTCTGCCAGCCTGATTGATGCCTAACTTCTCCCCTGCTGGCTCAATTGCCCCCAACTGCCCTCCCCTACAGGCCTGGTCCCCCCCACAACTGCCCTCCCCAACTTCCCTCCCCTGCTGGCCTGGTTGCCTTCAACTGCCCTCCCCTGCAGGACTTTTTGTCCCTAACTGCCCTTCCCTACTGGTCTGATCGCCCACAACTGCCCTCCCCTGCTGTCCATCTTGTGGCGGCCATCTTGTGACCACATGGAGCAGCCATCTTGTGTGAGGACATGATGATCAATTTGCATATTACCTCTTTATTATATAGGATTCTCCTTTTTAAAAAAACATGCAGAAAATGGAAATGATTTTGCATCCTAATTTTTTTCTAATTAATATTACATCATAAACTTTGTTCTCAAGTATTCTTTAAAAGCATATTGAAAAATACAAGAGTCTATAGGCAAACATATGCAAAGAGTCTAATTGTTAGAAAACCATTTTGCGATAGAAAACATGGGGATCAATACTTTCCTAAACCCACCCTCTTTGGCCCCTGCCTTCTGGCTTCTCCTCAGTCCAACCCTGGCTGGGGATTGGGAATGCCCAGTCCCACTGGCCTCTTTTGCAAACCCAGGCCCAACCAGGAGCCTTCGAGAACCAGAAAGCTAAGCCCCAAACACCAGAGAGGTAAAAAGAGAGTGAGCAGCAGGTTGAAGCGAGCCCTCTCACTCACCTGTCTGAGGAACCGATTGTTGACGAGGTCGACTACAAGAACCTGCAAGATGAGGAAAAGGGACTACTATTGTCAGCAGAACTTCTGGAATATAGCGATGGGTTCTTAGTCTGTTTCCATCTTGGCACCCAAAGAGGGAGTGGGGGTGGGATGGAGCAGGCCATTTATGGTTTCCTGACATTGTCACTGTGGCCACAAGTGATGAAGAAGAGAGGTGGGGAGCAAGGGCTTTTCTGAATCCCATGCTTTCCACACTGCAACTACAGGTGGAACACTGTGTGCCATGGCTGGACTCCCTGCCCTGCTTCTGACTGGCTAAGGCAGAACCTCTCCTTTCAGGCTGCTTTTCAGTGCATGGGTTACTGGGATGGGGCCCCACTTGTGCCCCTTCCACTTGACTGTCTCTGCACACCCAGGGTTCTTCTCTCCTTTCTCTCGGATACCCAACTGGCCCTGTCATTTCTCTTTAATGGGAGAGGAGGGAGAAACCCAGAGCCGTGGATCCAGATGGAGAGCAAATCAAGCTGCTGGACTTTCACTAGTCAGGCTTTCGGATAAAGCACCTTCCCCTCTGTCCCTAGAGCAGGCTGAGACCCACGGCCAGAACCAGGATGACACAGGTGCTGGGCCTTTGCTTGCAGGGCACTGCAAGTAAGACCTTCACTCAGGCCTCAGCACACGAGGGAAGAAGAGCAGGACCTGGATGACCACTGGTTTTCCACAAAGAGCTGGAATATGGGCTCTAACATCCCAGGACCCTACCCAAGCCCGAAGGGGCTTTTTCCTTCCTTCTCAGACATCCTATGGAACTGAACTGAGCCATGTTAGGGCATCCAAACTTCTTGTAGCTCGAACCCACACCCGGTTAATATTAATGTGATTTTAGAATCACCTGGGCAATTAGAGGAGCCACATCTGGGGACCCAGTTTAACTTTCAGGGCAGGTGTTCCCCAGGAGTTCAGGAGAGAGTGGCAGCATTTAGTCCCCGCTGTTCCCTCTCTGATGGTTGGGTGTTCCCAGGGCTCAGGGACAGACACTATTTAGAGGAAGGGGCTGGGATTCAATAACCACAGACCTGCCAGGTAAGACTTCCCACCTGGATGCACACCTGAAAACTGGCACTTGATCATTAAAAACATTTTGGCAGTTGCCTTTTTACTGATATGATAAAGGACCTATTTGCAGACTGGGGGTGGGTGGCTATCTCATAAATAAAGCTGTGGGGTCCCCTGCTCCCCTGACACTACTTGTCACACAGCCTTAGGCAGCACCTCCCTCTGTCTCCCATGGGAAGGGAACAGAGACATCCCCTAGGCAGCACCTCCCTCTGCCCTCTGCCCCCACAGGAGGGCACAGGTATCCCAGGAGCTCACCTCTTCCAGGGGCAGCTCCCTGAGCAGTGGCAGTGAGCTGGTGAGCAGCCCGATGAGGAAGGGGGTTGGCGAGCACACGATGTCGACCATGGCTGGTGGCAGCACAGGGATGTAGGTGTGCTGCCAGGTGAAGGGGTAGGTGATGGCCACCATCGCATGGCAGCACTTCGACAGCGTGCTGCAGCGGGAGAGAAGGACAGGAAGGGTGAGTTCAGGGAGGGCCCAGAGAGAGGCGCTTGCACACCTCTTAAGGCATGTTGGTGAGAAAAGGCATCACATATATTAAGAGTGTCATGTAACAGGGCCTGACACAGGCTATTCCAGGCACACAGAGCTTCCCTGAGGCTCTGAGACATGGCCAGAGGGACAAAGTTAATGCTCTGGCCAATTTGTGTAAGTTTGCCTTCATACATGAGCCACGTTCCTGTGGGATTTAAACGAAATCATGCACTGCTACGCCTTTTCCTCACAACCTCCTTTAAGACCAAACCCAGAGGACTAAAGCCTCTCCTCAGGATACACTCTTCTCCTGAGGATGCTTAATATTCTAACCGGGGCTTTTTTTGTTCTCTCCCACACATCCTATCAGCCAGTCAGGGGAATGGGCAATTCTGTGGGTATTTGCATGGCAGCAGTCAGCTCCAAATGACTCTGTTTTGTAAAAGTGAGGCTCAGGTCCAGTTACCCTCGACTATAATTTCAAACTTCAAGCTATACCAACATAAGGAAAATACTGGGAGTTTCTCTCTCTCCTTCCTCCCTTTCTCGTTCTCTCTCTCTCTCATATGTATGAGGCTCCAGTGCACTAAATTCATGCACTCAGGCAGGGGGGCCTAGCCTGGCCTGTGCATTCTCACAGTGTGAGAGCCCTGAGATCAACTGCTCCAAAGAGATAGTACCCGCCTACCCACCCAGGGCCCCTCGATGGATTGCCCTCAAGAAGTAGACCAGAGCCAGAGGTCCTGCCTCTGCGCCATGCGGAGCCTTGGGACCCCCAGGCCTCACTGCATGGAGCTGCTGGGACCCTTGACATCGCTGCACAGAGCCACTGGGACCCGCCTCTGTGCCATGCACACAGCATCAAGTCCCCGTCCACCCGCATGTGCCTCGCTGCGCACACAGCCCTGCCCACCCACGTGTGCTCACTGTGGGCTTCTGGTGATGGACTATGATGGCCTGATGGCATGACAACCATTTGCATATTACCTCTTTATTTGATAGGACTGTTTGTGTGTGTGTGTGTGTGTGTGTGTGTGTGTGTGTGTGTGTGTGTGTTTTCAATTACAAGGGAGTCTCTCTTGAAGAATAATGACCATGATGTAGCCTTTTGTTGGCAAGTGGCAAGCTTTCCTAACCACTCTCCACACACTTTGCACAGTGCCTAGATCCACTCTCAGTTTATCCAGTGAATAGGTGGATTGTTCGTGACTATCCTTTGGGATGTCAATTCTACTGTGTGAAGACAGTGATGACTGGTGGCCGTCTGAGGGGAGTGAGAGCTTTCTCCTTTCCTTGCAATCACTTATTGTGGTGAGCCTGATGCAGGAGCTCCCCTCTCCTCTTACTCTAGCATGCTGTTTCCAGGAGCTTGTGAGAAATTTGTGTAGTGTAAGAATAGAACTGAGGGTCCAGTGGGTTCCCCTTGAGTGCACTGTGTCCTCTTCAAGGCATGGGCACCTCCCAGCCTTTGCCCTGTTTCTTGGCTGTGCTCTGTGTAGGGAAAGTTGCAAGGAAGCTGAGTTCTGGACA
The DNA here is from genome assembly GCA_011751065.1 of Lasiurus cinereus. Taxonomy (NCBI): domain Eukaryota; kingdom Metazoa; phylum Chordata; class Mammalia; order Chiroptera; family Vespertilionidae; genus Lasiurus; species Lasiurus cinereus. The sequence goes on along the minus strand of JAAGEH010000307.1, from coordinate 46,700,970 downwards.
CATGGCTGCTCCTTTACCAGTCCCAATGATGTCAGGCAGCTGTAATCTCATTGTCATCAATTTTCCGGAGCTCATGAAAAAAATCCCTTAGTGCTGGCTTCAGGAGGAAAGAGGTGATTAAAAGATATTGGCTAGCAAATGAAATGAGCCAGAGAAAAAAGACAAATATTGTCTGATTCCATTCTGAAGGACTTTGGGTGGGCAGATCCATAGAGATAGGGAGTGGAATAGAAGTTACCAGGGGTAGCGGAGTGGGGAATGAGGGATTAATGGGTCCAAAGTTTCAGTTTGAGATGAAGAAAAGGCTTTAAAAATGGGTAGCAGTGACAGTTGCAAACATTGTAAAAGTACTTAATACCACTGAATTGTGTGTATAAAAATGATTAAAATGGTATTCTTTGTTATGTATATTTTACCATAATAAAAAGTATTCATAAACTTCCAAGTGAGTTCCTATGAATCTAGCACCCCCTGAAACATCCTAAAGTACACATTAGTCTTCTTTTCACCCTCCACATTGGGGCCCCTGATGTTAATGAGGGCACTGCTAAATCTGTACATGTGCCAGTGTGAGTCTCCTACCTTTCCTGTCCCCTGTCTTGGCAAACAATCATTCTCATAGTAGTCACTGGAGTCAGGAAATACTGCTTAGTAGCATAGCATCCACATGTTTCAACGGTATTTAGTCCTTATATTTTCTTTCGAATGACCACCACCAAAATGAGAAAGATGCTATGCCAGTTTCCTTCAAATCACTTTATTAGCTGAGTAACAGTGAGACAGAACAATTTAGTTAGGACTTATGCCAAGGAGAGACTATTAAAAATTAAGTCACCAGCTTCAGTTAAAGTGACTTCTGTCTTCTGAGAATTTGCTCTCAAGCAGAAAAACTTTTCCCCCAAAGACACTGCTTTCTCCCAGAGGGTTAAAAAGTACTTAATACCACTGAATTGTGTAGTATGTTAAATATTTTTAGTGAACTGCTTAGCATTTGTGTTTAATTTCCTTGCTCTATTGGTCACTGAATGGGTAGCATTTACTTTGTTCTAAGGATTTTTGATTTTAGGGCTGATTTGTGTTGGTGTGCAATCAGTCCACCAAGTTTGTCTGCTCATATACTGTAGTGAAGTCCCAACTTAGAAAATAGAAGGCTAACCTGGCTGGAGTGGCTCCAGTGGTTGAGGCGTCATCCTGTGCACTGAAAAGTTGCTGGTTCGATTCCTGTCAGGGCATATAGCTGGGTTGTGGGTTGGATCCTTGGTCCAGGCCCATACAGAAGGCAACTGATTTATCTCTCCTTCTCTCTCCATATCCTTGGGTCAGGATTAAAAACAACAATAACAAAAACCTAGGAAGTTAAAATCTAAACAACATAGTTGTGTCTAGAGCAGGCCTTTTCAAATTATATTTTGCAGCCCATTCTAGAGTCCTAAAATACTTTTAGTAGGTTGTAATTAGCATTAAAAACAACAACAAAAAGAAGAGACTAAAAATAAGAGTTTGCTGCTGAAACTGGCTTGGCTCAGTGGATAGAGCGTCAGCCTGCGGATTGAAAGGTCCCAGGTTTAATTTCAGTCAAGGGCATTTACTTTGGTTGGGGGCACATCCCCAGTAGAGGGCGTGCAGAAGGCAACTGATAGATGTTTCTCTCTCATCAATGTTTCTAACTCTATTCCTCTCCCTTCCTCTCTGTAAAAAATCAATGAAATATATTAAAAAAAAAAGTTTGCTGCATGTTTTCAGTTGTACATGATCTGTGTGCATGTTGTGCTGCATGTACTGGATCTGAATGTAAAATGTATTTCTCATTGTAATCTGCAGTTAAAGGAAACCAATTATTTGGACCAGCAAACTGGGGGGTGGAATCAGTTAAAATGCAATGGTTGAGTTGGAACTTTGATATGTTACATGTCTTACAGGGATGTTAGCTTTCATTTCCAAGTGACTACAGGGAGCCCCTTAGAAGTCTTTAAAAAAGAATTCCTTGAATGAAGAAGCATTTTGTATGAAACCCATCTCCTTTTATAGCACACTTGTTATAAGTTCCTAAATATTACTTGGAGAAAGAAGTGGATCATGTGACAGTCTAGGTAGTAGATGCTGTCATCTGTGGTCTACATCTCTCTAGTCTGAAACTCTCACTTTAGTCAATTCACTAAAAGAATAAAAACTCAGAACTCATGTTTAAGAGTCCTTTTACATTTCAGAGTTGTGGTTCAAGCACTTTTGATTCCAGGGAAGGTAAAGAATCACAGAATTAAAAAAAAAAATCTTTATTTTTCAGATTATTACAATTGTTCCTTTTTTCCTCCATAGCTTCCCTCCACCCGGTTCCCATCCCATCTTCTGCCCTTACCCGCCCCCCCCAACCCCCCGCCACTGTCCTCATCCATAGGTGTACGATTTTTGTCCAGTCTCTTCCCACAACCCCCACACCTCTTTCCCCCTGAGAATTGTCGGTCCATTCCTTTTCTATGTCCCTGATTTTATTATATTAACCAGTTTATTCTGTTCATTAGATTTTTAATTCACTTGCTGATAGATACTTGTTGTTCATAATTTTTATCTTTACCTTTTTCTTCTTCTTCCTCTTCTTAAAGAATACCTTTCAGCATTTCATGTAATACTGGTTTGGTGGTGATGAACTCCTTTAGCTTTTTCTTATCTGTGAAGCTCTTTATCTGCCCTTCAATTCTGAATGATAGCTTTGCTGGGTAGAGTAATTTTAGTTGTAGGTTCTTACTCTTCATCACTTTGAATATTTCTTGCCACTCCCAGCTGGCCTGCATAGTTTCTGTTGAGAAATCAGCTGACAGTCGTATGGGTGCTCCCTTCTAGGTCACTAACTGTTTTTCTCTTGCTGCTTTTAATATTCTCTCTTTGTCTTTTGCTCTTGGCATTTTAATTATGATGTGTTTTAGTGTGTTTCTTTTGTTTGGGGTTCTGTGTGGTTCCTGGACTTGTAAGTCTATTTCTTTCACCAGGTGGGGGAAGTTTTTAGTAATTATTTCTTCAAATAGGTTTTCAGTATGCTTGCTCTCTCTCTTCTTCTGGCACCCCCATAATTCTGATGTTGGTATGCTTGAAGTTGTCCCAGAGGCTCTTTACAATATTTCAAATTTTTGGATGTTTTTCTTTTAGCTTTTCCAGTTGAGTGTTTTCTCCTTCTTTGTATTTCAAATCTTTGACTTGATTCTTGAGATCTTCTAGTCTGCTGTTGGATCTCTTATTATTTTTTATTTTAGTCAGTGTATGCTTAATTTCTAGTTGGTCCTTTTTCATATCCTTAAGGGTCTTGCTAAATTTATCCATCTTTTCTAGAAAATTCTTGAAGAACTTTATAACTGTGGTTTTGAACTCTATATCCAGCCATTTGTTTTCCTCCATTTCTTTCATTTGTGACTTATTTCTTTGTCTCCACATTTGGCTGCTTTCCTAGTTGATAGAGTGTTTTTGTGTGCTAGGTGTCCTATACGGCCTAGTGGCTCAGCCTCTCCAGTTACCTGAGGTGGACACTCTTGGTGCACCTCTTTGTGGACTGTGTGCACAATCTTGTTGTAGTTAAGCCTTGATTGTTGTTGGTATCACTGGGAGGATTTAACCTCCAGGCCAATTGTCTATGCTGGGAGAACTTCTGTGCTGGAGACACCCTTATGAGATAAGACTTGCAAAAGCCTCTGTGCTCAGCTTGGATGGGGCGGAGTCTCAGGGCATAGCAGACAGCAATTGCTTCTCATCAGCCCTTCCCAAGAGGCCCCTGGGTCTCAGTGTCCTGTGGTAATTGTTGCAAGCACCTCTGAGAGAAAGCTGCCCTCGAGTTTCGCCTGCTGCCAGACAGTTCAGTTTCTCCCCAAAAGTCTGGGTCCCCAGAGTTTCACCTGGAACTGGAGTTCAGAACTGTCAGGAGCTTTTGTCTCCTGATAATAGCCAGCCGCATACTCAGTTGCCAGTCCTCTCCGTGTGCACACCTCCATACCTCTGCCTTCTGAAATTCCTCTGAGTCTCAGTGTGCTTTTCTCTTTCCACTCAGCCAGCCTTCCTGTGGTTCTGGATGATGTCCATTTTGTCTTTTAGTTGTAGTTTTGAAATTGGATCACCTATGCTGCTATCTTGGTTTCTCCCAATCACAGAACTTTGGACCTGGGTGTAATCTTAGAGATAGAATTCATCCTCTTTCCAACTTTATAACTAAAGAACCTGAGGCTAAAAAGGGTGCAAGTCACCTCTGAGTTCAGTGGGGGGGTGGAGGGGGAGGGGTGTAGAAGAGTCCTACAGACTGGAGCAGATGAAAGAGATACAGCAAGAAGAATGGAGCCAAAAGCCTTTGACTTTTTCTCAATCACTGCAGTGGAAAATACATCTGTTCAACACCCCTTAAGCCCCGCAAGCTCCCTTTTGCTTTCTTGTGCCTCATCCCTAGAAGGAGGAAGTATAATCATTTGCTCCCTTTTCTCTGCTGCCACAGAACATGCTGAGCTGTCTCCTGATAGAAGTTCACGCTGCCCTGCATGAAGTTCGGGCAGACCCCCACGGAGGGTGAGGAGACCCTGGTTCAGCGGCAGTATGAGCCAACTGGACCACAAAGGCAGTTAGAACCAGTTTTTAAAACAAAGATAAGCAACATCAGTGACCTAGGACAGGGGAATAAATGTTACGGAAAGATAAAACTCATTCAGGTAACTGGAAAGCAGTGAGCTAAAGGATAATGGCATTCAACTGTGATGGGACAAATGATGACAACTCAACTGGGTAAACTGCTGGACAGGTAGGTAGGTATTGCCACTACTGACTATTTTTCCTAGCGAGTGGTTTTTGTTTGTTTTTTAAATGGTCTCCTTTGCAGCTGGACCCGTTTCTACAGCTGGTTATCATAAGCACCCTGCTGGCTGGTGCAGGAGATAGGGCAGCAGGAACTTGACAGGAGGGTCAGGCTGAGGAGCGGCTCATTCCTCTTGCTCTCTAGTTCACATCACTCTTCTCTAAAAAATGCCTCTTGAAACACTAGAAGGTCTAATTCTGCAAATAACCAGTTAATGGTAGCCTTTTTGCAAAAAAAAATAAGTGGTAGAGGAGAGAAGAGGGACTATTTTAAGTGTTGCTGAAGTGTTTTTCTCTATCTCTGCTGAAAATGATAACGAAATTATTCCCTGACTTGTGAAGGCTATAGGAGCCTTCTGTTGGGGGTGGGTGAATGTGCAAAGAATAGTCTCGGGTTCTGGGGATGCTCAGGTGACTCTCCAAATATGCCTGCCACACAGCCTCACTGAGCATCTGCTGGGTGGGGGAGAGACAGTGTTGCTGAGGGAAGGCCCAGGAAGAGAGCCCAGCAGCTGACTCATATTATAGTGTGGGTGAAGGACAGGAACACCAGTGACAAAACTGTGAACAATTTGTATAGAAGTGAGGGAGGGAGGAGATGCCACAGTGGGAATTTGGCTGGAACCCATGGTTAAAAGTTGGGCTCAGGTTTTTTTGTTTTTGTTTTTTTGGTTAATCCTCACCTGATGATATTTTCCCATTGATTTTTAGAGAGAGTGGAAGGGAGGGGCAGAGATAGAGAAACATTGATGTGAGAGACAGGCATAGATTGGTTGCCTCCTGCACGATCCATCCCCAATTGAGCCTGCAACCAAGGTACATGCCTTTGACCAGAATTGAACCCAGGACCCTTCAGTCCATGGGCTGATGCTCTATTCACTGAGCCAAACTCACTAGAGCAAAGCTGAGCACAGATGCTTAATGCTGAAGCATGAGTTCATAGGGATGAGGATGCACTTGTGAGTGCTAACATTCTCCTGCAGAGGGCGCTTCAGTTCTGGTGCTGCCCAGTCCCTGTGCCATGTGTGGGATTATTACGCTCACTGCCTTCCCATTCACCTAGAAACCAGTAAGAATCCAGCATAGAGCTTCCTCTAAGATGCCACCAGAAGAGTAAATGAAGAGTTTCTTGTGCTAGACAGACACCCCAGGAGTTTGAAGGATGAACCCATCAGTATTCTTTAATATCCCAAGCAAAGCATCTCTCCTACCAGTGCATCATTCCCAGGAATAGGGGTGACAGGTAGACTGTGGTCTGAACTGGTGCCTGGTGAGACCTAATGGGGAGTGGGTGTCACCATGCAGTGGCTGCCACATTTCCATTACTATACTTTCAAGCCCTGAAGTAATGTGTCACCTAGTTTAAGATGAACATAGGCTGGGCCTCAAGAAAACTGTGTGATCTCAGGTAAAGCCCTTAACTTCTCCAAGCCTCAGATTCCTCTTCTGTTAAATAAGGAAAGTGGACTAAATAATTTCTGATGTCCTTCCAGATTTAATGTCATTAACCACAAAGCGATAGAGAAATGCAGGAGCAGGAAATAGCTGTGATTGGAAAGAAACAAGACTTTCAGGGCTCATAAGCAAAGCAGGACCAAAAAGCAATGGTGACATCTCACTCTGAGAAACTAATAGATGAAAGTGTTGGAAAGTGCCAAAACCAGTTTGGCTCAGTGGACAGAGCATCAGCCTGCAGACTGAAAGGTCCAGGTTTGATTCCGGTCAAGGGTATGTACTTTGGTTGCAGGAACATCCCCAGTGGGGAGTGTGCAGAATGCAGCTGATCAATGTTTCTCTCTCATCGATGTTTTTGACTCTCTAACTCTCTCCCTTCCTCTTTGTAAAAAAATCAATAAAATATATTTAAAAATAAAAAAATATTTTTATTGATTTCAGAAAGGGAGAAGGAGAAAGAGATAGAAACATCAATGATGAGAATCACTGTTGGCCTCCTCCTGAATGCTCTCATGGGGATCAAGCCTACAAATGTGCAGGAGTGGGCAAAAGTAGGTTTATAGTTGTTCGTATGGAATGCTAGTTATGATTATTACAATAGTTTCATTAACTGTTTCACGTACTCACAACTGTAAACCTTCTTTTGCCCACCCTGTATGTATCCCTAAGACTGTCAGCCACTCCAGGTGTGGTCCTTTCACCTCTGTAACTTGTTTCCTGAGCTCACCCAATCCAGCTGGCTCACTTTTGGATGCCAGACCACCAAGACAGTAGCTACTCACTTTCAAAACCTGCTTGGGCAAACTCACATGCTTGGAGGGGACATGTTTACAAACCCAACCTTTCCCTGAAATGGCAAACACTGCTGGGCGCAACTGATTCTAGAAAGGACATGGGACCCCATTTAGGCTTACAGATACTGATTAAAAATGAACCAAAAGGCCTAGCCAGCATGGCTCAGTGGTTGAGTGTTGATCTATGAATCAGGAGGTCATGGTTCAATTCCTGGTCAGGGGACATGCCCAGGTTGTGGGCTCTAGCTCCTAAGGAGGCAGCTGATCAAGGATTCTCTCTTATATTGATGTTTCTATCTCTCTCTTTCTCTCTGTAATCAATAAAAATATATTTTAAAAATGAACTTAAAGGACAGAGGTGCATAGCTACATCTGAACTTATTTGTGTAGTTACCCATATGTTAAAGCCAAGGTTCAAACTTCAGTATTTGTCAAGATTTAATATATCATTAGCTAGCAGTCTGTTATTTAGCTTCTAGTAAATTTCTTGAATATTAAAAACCCTGTCCCGTTCTCTCTCGTTCTCTCTCTCTCTCTCTCTCTCTGGAGCAGCCCACATCTTTCCCCCTCTTCTTCCCTCAAAGTGGGTGCCTTTGCTTGCTCTCTCCCTCCTAAGCTCCAGGGGGCCTCCTTTTGCCTCTGTTACTTGTTTCCTGAGCCCATGCAGCCCAGCTGGCTCACTTTTCCTACCTCTGTAACTTTCTAAATAAACTTTCACTTGTATTTTAATAAAAAACAAACAATGAAAAAGCCTCTGTTCCATATAAAACTTTTGTACAAATTTGTAAATGTGCGGCTTATGACTTTACTATCCAGCCTCATCTATAGAGTTAAACAAAACTTTGGGAACTGAAATTAATAAACTAAAACAACAACAATAACAACAAAAAACAACCCAAAATGTTTATCATTAGGGAAATTAAGAAAGGGGTATAGGGGAATATTTATTTGGATTGTTATGACAACAGAACAAGTCATCACAACAACATTCTTTCTTCTCCATCTGTCAGACTTGGCTTCACAGAACTTAAGAAACACTCAATGTCCATCCTAAAGATGAAACGGAACAAAAATGTTATTCTAGATTTGATAGATTTTTGGCTCCACTTAAAACCCTTTTATAACTCATACAATATCTGCCACAACTCTGCTATTTCCTCTTGTAGTGGGCAGACTCTAACAATGATGAGTACATAAATTGTGTGGTAGGAGGAGGGTGCTGGCAACAGGGATTACAGGCCTAAATCAGGCTCAGGTCCATCCTGGGATGTCACAGGGCCATGCACTGAGTGTGTGGCACGCTCTATTCTCACTCACTCCTTTATGGTGTTGAAAAGAATGGGTTTATGGATGGAAATCAGAAGAATGAGGCGCTTGCTTCCCTGCTAGCTGAACAGGACCAGGAAAGGGTGCACGTGCATTGGGTAGAGAATTGTGCCAAGTTGATAAGGATGAAAGCACCAGCTCAAACTTATGTGGAAGGCTTTCTTTGTAGATTTTTCCAGGTCAAACTACTGGCAGCCAGCCACTACCTCCCAACCCCTATTTGTCGGGACCTAACCCAAGAATTCTTGATTTCCTATAGCTCTTTTCCCACAAACCAGACAGAACTGGGTGTTTGTTGATTCCTCCTGGAGGAACACCTTTGGGTGGAGCAGCCCAGAGGAGAGGTGGGTTCTGGCTTTCCTGCTTGGTAACTTCACATACAGAATGTTCTTTGGTGGGGACTCTGTGCTCTGATTAGTAGCTATGTCAATGTCTTCTAGGTGGGCCAGACTTAGGTTGTTAGGGGAGGGGGTACAACTGAGGGTTGGAGAGCCGGACAAAGGAAGGCTGAGCCAAAGCCCCCAGAAGTATGCCATTAAAGAAGCTACAAGAGAGGCCGAAACCGGTTTGGCTCAATGAATAGAGCATCGGTCTATGGACTGAAAGGTCCCGGGTTCGATTCCGGTCAAGGGCATGTATCCTGGTTGCAGGCACATCCCCAGTGAGGAGTGTGCAGGAGGTGGCTGATCAATGTCTCTCTCTCATTGATGTTTCTAGCTCTCTATCCCTCTCCCTTCCTCTCTGTAAAAAATCAATAAAATATATTAAAAAAAAAATAAAGCTACAAGAGAGGTGGAGAACATGCCCCCGACTTCTGAGCACAGAAGGTCGAGGCCTTTCTAAGATCATCCTTTCCCCACCCCCAAAGTCAAGCCTGAGAATGTACAACTAGAGACAGTGTGGCACAGAGCGCAGCTGCCAGAGAACACAGACAGTTACTAGAATGTGATGAAATCTGATCCTGGTCACTGAAGGGTTATTACTCATCCTTGGCTTCCAAGGCCCCAACCTTGAGAATTCTCTGGTCTGAATTCCCCAGGGTCCAGGGAGCTTGGAGAGCTGCCCAGCGCCTAGCACCAGCTGCAGGCTCAGAGACAGGCCTGCTTCCCGAGCTGAGCTGACGGAGTGCCCAGGGAGTACAGTAACGGTGACACTGAGAGTGAAGAACGGGAACAGTGTGGAGCAGGCTGGGAGAGCCAAGTGGCTGCCGTCCAAAAGCAACATCATCAAGGTGACCAGATGGCGTGGCGTGGTGGTGGGGAGCTGGATTCTTTCCCACCACGTCCCCTGATGAGCTCCACATAGGCTTTGTCCTTTCCATGCCTTCCCTTTTCTTCTTCTTCCCTTTTGTTTTCCGTAGTTGAGAGGCGTATTTCCTCTCTGAACCATAGTGCTTCGATTTTTGTGTTTTGGCAAATGGCCTTCTCTCCAGATGGACTCCTTAGCTGGTCTCGTCTGCTTCTGGCCAGCGGGCCCTTTTAGCCGGGCCCACATTGCAGGCTGTCTGGAGCTGCAGCTGCCACTGAAGCTCCGGTGCCCTCAGTTCAGAGCGAAGAAGGCTCTGCTTCAGTGTTTTGTAGTGATGGAAACGGCAGCAGTTTTTTTAGAAGTTCAGAATTATCCCAAATCCTTATCTGTATCTCCTGGACCTTCTTAGATTTGTGACATGGCCCTTGCAAATCACTGAGTGTGAATATTAGGCAGTGAGTATGTGTATGATTCTGTGACTGATTTGAATACTGTAGACAGGGATCCTTTAGGACAGGCCTGTGCTCTTCAGCGTGGCCCTGCAGCCCTCCCACGAATTGCCGGGGTCCACCTCTGCCAGCTCCTCACTCTCTACTCTACTTTCCTCTCTGCTCAGCCACAGGGAACTGCTTTGTGCTCAGCTTCCTGTCTCCTTGCCCTCATACAGGCAGCTGCTTTTGCCTGGACTATGCCTTAGGCTCAGGGGGACCGCACCTGTGCTGGGAGTGAGTGCCCTTCTCCATCTCCAGGACGCACCCCTCTAGCGAGCCCTCACAGCTCTACTGGGTGAGGTAGCTCCTTGAAGGAGGCTCTGGGTCTTTACCCTTGTCCCCAGCACATACATGGTAGAGTGCCCAACACAAAGCAGAATGAATAAAAAGTAGGCCCAATACCAGATAAATGTTGCAGAGCAGTGCAGGCCAACCTCGTTTCACACCACTCGTGTGCTTCCGAACCAGCATCTTAGATGCCCACTGACTCCTACTGTCATCTCAGAGGAGCTTCCTCTGAAATCCTACACCATCACCTACCCCCACCATGGCATCAGATAGTCCAAAACTGCTTGTCATTCGAACACTTTATAAGTAGCCAAGGTTGTACCTGAGCTTGTCTGCGATGAAGATGACCCTCCTTTCCAGAAGCAGGGAGGCAAAAACACAGAGCAGGTGGCGGACGCTGAGGGAAGAGAAGAGGGACTCAAAGTCCACATGTTCTAGCCGGGAGTCCAGCGGGCGGCACAGTTCAATCACCTGCCAGGGAACAGGAGCAGCCGTGAAGGGCCCGCCTACTCAGCCAGGCTGCTCACGCATCAAGTCTTCCTCTGCAAAGGTGGCCCACTGGCAGGGTAAAGGGAAAGGAAAACAAAAGGACTTGGGGAAAAGAAAGAACCTAGGACACTGGCGGCAGGTAGGTGTGGAAGGGAAGCACATGCCTCATATTCAACTACGAGACTGAGAACAGTTCGGACAGAGGTGGGGAAAGGAGGGCAGAAGCAGTGGCCATGGCCCAAAGTGGTCGGAGGGTCTCCTGGATTCCCCACAGAGTTCTCTGACTGTTGACTGTGTGCTGTCCCTTAGAGCCCTGCAGGCTAACATAGGTCTCGGGAGGAAGTATCACCTGAAGGGATGGAGTCACAGGCTCACTCAGAAGAACCAGCAGGTCCGAGCAGCACTTTCCAAACTCACCTCCTCCAGAAGGACTTTCTTAAAGGACCAACCCCATCCCAACCCCCTGATGTGGAACCTTACAGTGCTTACGCTGAGTGTGTATCTTCTCATTCCATATTTGCTGTTATGTTCCTGAACTCATCTTGGTCACTACTCATGTGCACGTTTTTTCTGTGTAAGGAGCTGGTTCCTTCATAGAGCAGAGACAGGCACTCTTCAGCACAGTGCCTACTCAGGGCTGTCCATGCAGTGGGCTCATTAGTGCTAACATCCCCAAGGCCAAGCTGCCTGCATCTGGTGTGGGATGTTTCTCCAGCCACAGGTAGACTGCTCTTCTCTATGCTGAGAAATTGGGTTGTTCTGGAATATCCCAGACCCATCTTCCCCCTCCCTGCTGCGCCCTGGCTCCACAGGTGACTTGTTTTGCCAGGGACTTTAGAACTAGAGCCCTAAGTCTGAGACAGATGTGCCTTCTGAGGTATCAGAGCCATATAAGGGGAATGAGAAGAACGCAAACCAGCTCTTGCATCAGATGCTAGCCCAGCAAGGACAGGAACACTCTTCAGAGTCTAGGGTGAATAAGGAGCAGTCCCTGAGCTTGTCTTCCCTAAAAATAATCTGTTTTACGTAATAAAGTTATAGAGGTGATACAGGCTAAAAACATAAACAGGCTCATATATAATTCAAGAATGCAATGGGCCTGGCTGGCGTGGCTCAGTGGTTGAGCGTCAACCAATGAATCAGGAGGTCAGGGTTCAATTCCTAGTTGGGCACATGTCTAGATTTCAGGTTCAATCCCCAGTAGGGGGCACGCAGAAGGCAGCCAATGATTCGCTCTCATCATTTATGTTTCTCTCCCATTCTTCCTTTTCCTTCCTCTTTGAAATCAATAAAAATAAAAAAATAAAATAAAAAAAAAGAAAAAGAAAAAAGAATGCAATGAACTTTAATGAAAAACCAAGAATGTTCAGTGCAGGTCTCTAACCTGGAAGGCCAACATCATGCAAAGAAACACCATGTGTTACTATGGCGCAATTCTGGGGGTTGCTCTCTGGGCCAGAATCCTGGGCTGGATGGACTAGACTTAGGACACTGAGGAGCAAGAGGACACCACCAAATGTGTCCACCAAAGCCAGCCCCTCAGACCACTGGCTGTCTGGGCCATTCTCTCCCCGAGAAGAGGACAGGAATCTGATCACTTACCTCAGTTCCTGTTCCTGGCAGGAAGTTCTTGACAATGATGGTTTTGCCCAAGGCTGGGAAAGGGGCTTCCATGACACTCCTCATGAGGGGCTGTACCAGGGCAGGAGAGATGCCTCGGCGTTTCTCCACCTCGTCCAAGATCTGCAAGGGTCAGAAAAGCAGCTCAGCCATCCTGAGTCAGGGCACCAAGGTGTTGTTGCCTGTTCCAGATGAAGTGGGCCTGCCATAGAGACTGAAGAATCATGGGAAGCCCTGCTGTCTTTATCAGATCAAGCTTACAGTCTCTTTTACCCTATGTGTTATTATCCCAATTCTCTTCCCTCTTGTCATTACTCTTTGCCATGTGACTTTTTTTTTTTTTTAAACAGGTTGCTATCTTTTTAAAAAAGAAAGATGTTTGTATTGATATTTTAGAGAGAGGGGTAGAGAGAGGATAGGATAGAGAGATAGGGACATTGATCAGAGAGAAATCTCATTGATTGGCTGCCTCCTGCATACCCCATACTAGGGATCGAGCCTGCAACCTGATAACTTAACCAGTGACCTCCTGGTTCATGGGTTGAGCGCTCAACCACTGAGCTACACTGGTCTGGCTGCCATGTGACTTTGTAGTTTCTCCCATTAAATGGGTGAAGTACAGTTTCAGCCCTTTGTGTTAGGCCATGTGCGTTTTTGGGCATTCTCAGTGAGAATAATACACAAATATACTAAACGCCACTGAAATATATATTTTATTTTTGAAGCATATATTTAAATGGGTGAATTATATGGTGAGTTGTATTGCAATAAAATTGTTACTATAAAACTTCAAATGCAAGATGCTTCACAATCTAATTGTAAATCAAAAAATTTCAATTAAAATGCCATTTATGGGGGTGGGGAGAAGTAGGAGAGGGTAAGGGGAGAATAAATAGTGGTGGAAAGAGACTTGATTGTACATCTATACAATATATGGATTATATATTATACAACTGTACACCTGAAACCTATATAATTTTATTTATTTATTTTTAAAATATATTTTATTGATTTTTTACAGAGAGGAAGGGAGAGGGATAGAAAGTCAGAAACATCAATGAGAGAGAGAGACATCGATCAGCTGCCTCTTGCACACCCCACACTGGAGATGTGCCCGCAACCAAGGTACATGCCCCTGACGGGAATCGAACCTGACACCTTTCAGTCCAAAGGCCAACGCTCTATCCACTGAGCCAAACCGGTTCTGGCAGAAACCTATATAATTTTATTAACCAATGTCACTCCAGTAAATTCAATAACTTAAAAAAAAAACACCTAAAACATCATACTTCAATTATACCTTAATAAAGCTGGAAAAAAAATTGGGAAAATAAGTCATTTATAAAAATAGCACATGTGCCGAAACTGGTTTGGCTCAGTGAATAGAGCGCTGGCCTTCGGACTGAAAGGTGTCAGGTTCGATTCCTGTCAGGGACATGTACCTTGGTTGTGGGCACATCTCCAGTGTGGGGCATGCAGGAGGCAGCTGATCGATGTCTCTCTCTCATTGATGTTTCTAATTTTCTATCCCTCTCCCTTCCTCTCTGTAAAAAATCAATAAAATATATTAAAAAAATATATCACATGTACCTATTCAACCCTTGAAATATGGCTAGTCTGAGGAAAACCCAAGATGACGGCATAGGTGAACACCTAAACTGCTGCCTCGCACAATAATTTCAAAACTACAACTAAAAGACAAAATGGTCATCATCCAGAACCACAGGAAAGCTGGCTGAGTGGAAATTCTACAACTAGAAGGAAAGAGAGGGGCTCACAAAGACTCAGAGGAGCTACAAAAAGCTGAGTGAAAAGAAGACCGAACCTCTCACCTGTGCTGAACTCCACTTCCGACTGCACTGAACTCCAGTTTTGGGTGAGACCCTGGGGACCCAGACTCCTATGGGTTCCCAGAGAGCACAGAAACTCAGGGGAGATGGTAAAGACAGAAGTCTGGAGGCGCTTGCGCACACTTGCACAGAGAGGGCTTCAGCCAATACCGAGGGACACTGAGACCCAGGGGCCGCATACGACAAGGCTGACAGGAAGCCAAGGTTGTCTGCTCAGCCCTGAGACTCTGCCCCATCCAAGCTGAGCACAGAGGCTTTTGCAATATTGCAAGTCTTGAATCATAAGGCTGACTCCAGCACAGAATTTCTCTTGACATAGACACAGCGGATCTTCACAACCAATAGGCTTAGAGGTCAATCCCCCCCCAGTGATACCAACAACAATCAAGACTTAACTACAACAAGGCTGTACACAGAGTCCACAAAGGGGTGCACTAAGAGAGTCCACCTCAGGTAACTGGAGAGGTGGAGTTACTGGGCCATATAGGACACCTAGTACCAAATCTACTCTACCAACTCATGGAACCAGCGAAAATGTGGAGACAAAAGAACAGATCACAAACCAAAAAAAAAATGGAGGAAAACAAACAACTGGATATTCAGTTCAAAACCACGGTTATAAGGTTTTTCAAGAATTTCCTAGAAAAGATGGATAAATTAAGTGAGACCCAAGAGGAGATGAAAAAGGACCAACTAGCAATGAAACATACACTGACTGAAGTAAAAAATATTATACAGAGACTTAAGAGCAGACTAGAGGAATTCAAGAATCAAGTCAAAGATCTGAAATATAAAGAAGCAGAAAATACTCAACTGGAAAAGCTAAAAGAAAAAAGGATCCAAAAATTTGAAGATAATGTAAGGAGCCTCTGGGACAATTTGAAGTGTACCAACATCAGAATTATGGCCGAGACCGGTTTGGCTCAGTGGATAGAGCGTTGGCTTGCGGACTGAAATGTCCCTGGTTTGATTCCGGTCGGGGGCATGTACCTTGCTAGCGGGCACATCTCCACTGTGGGGCGTGCAGGAGGCAGCTGATCAATGTCTCTCTCTCATCGATGTTTCTGACTTTCTATCTCTCTCCCTTCCTCTCTGTAAAAATTTTATTTTTAATAAAATATATTAAAAAAAAAGAATTATGGGGGTGCCAAAAGAAGAGAGAGAGCAAGATATTGAAAACCTATTTGAAGAAATAATGACTGAAAACTTCCCCCACCTGGTGAAAGATATAGACTTAAAGTCCAGGAAGCACACAGAACCCCCAACAAAAGGAATCCAAAGAGGAACGCACTAAGACACATCATAATTAAAATGCCAAGAGCAAAAGACAAAGAGGGAATATTAAAAGCAGCAAGAGAAAAACAGTTAATTATCTACAAGGCAGAACCCATATGATTGTCAGCTGACTTCTCAACAGAAACTATTCAGGCCAGCTGGGAGTGGCAAGAAATATTCAAAGTGATGAATAGCAAGAACTTACAACCAAAATTCACAGATAAGAAAAAACTAAAGGAGTTCATCAACACCAAACCAGTATTATATGAAATGCTGAAAGGTACTCTTTAAGAAGAGGAGGAAGAAAAAGGTGAAGATAAAAATTATGAACAACAAATACGTATCTATCAAAAAATTAATTTAAAAATCTGATGAACAGAATAAACTGGTGAATAGAAAAGAATCAAGGGCATAGAAAGGGAGTGGACTGACAATTCTCAGGGGGAAAGGGGTGAAGGAGTGCGAGGAGAGACTGGACAAAAATCCTACACCTATGGATGAGGACAATGTGGTGGGAGGTAAGGGCAGAGGGAGGGGTGGGAGCTGGGTGGAGGGGGGTTTTGGGGGAAATAAAGAGGAACAATTGTAATAATCTGAACAATAAAGATTAAATAAAAAAAAAAAGAAAAGCCAAGACCGGTTTGGCTCAGTGGATAGAGCGTTGGCCTGAGGACTTAAGGGTCCCAGGTTCGATTCTGGTCAGGGGCATGGACCTTGGTTACGGGTACATCTCCAGTGTGGGGCGTGCAGGAGGCGGCTGATCGATGTCTCTCTCTCATCGATGTTTCTGACTTTCTATCCCTCTCCCTTCCTCTCTGTAAAAAATCAATAAAATATATTAAAAAAAGAAAAAAAAAGAAAAAAAAAGAAATATGGCTAGTCTGAATTGAGATGTGTTGTAAGTAAAAAATAATCAGTGGATCTCAAAATACAAAATAAATAATGTAAAATATCAATAACTTTTTATGTTGATTACATATTGAAATGATAAATATTTTAGATATATTAAATAAAATTTATTATTAAAGTTAAAAAGATAATATGGTAGTTCCTTAAAAAATTAAACATAGAATTATCCTATGATCCAGAAATTCTACTTCTGGGTACAAACCTGAAAGAAATGAAGGCAGAGACTCAGGCCCTGGCTGTCCTATATGTCTATGAGAATAAATGATTGTTGCTTTCAGCCACTGTTTGCTATATGCATTATTGTGGCAATATTTAATGATAAACCTTCTTCAGAGATATTTGTATATTCATGTTCATAGCCACATAATTCATAATAAATAGCTAAAAGGTAGAAGGACCCAAATGTCCATCAACTGATAAATGGGTAAACAAAATGTGGTATATACATATTGTTCTGACTTAAAAAGTTAAGAAATTCTCATCTAAGTTCCAACATGGATGAACTTAATTCACAGATAAAAAAAAAACTAAAGGAGTTTATCAACACCAAACCATGAGCTAAGGCATGCTTAGGGCATGCGCTAAGTGAAATAAGCCAGTCACAAAAGGGAAAATAGTGTATGATTCCACTGACATGAGTTATTGGAGTAATCAAATTACAGAAAGGAGAATGGTGGTTGCCAGGGGCTGGTGGGCAGGGGTGGGGAGGGAATGGGGAGTTAGTAATTAATGGGTACAGAATTTTAGTTTGGGAAGATGAAAAGGTTCTGGAGATGAATGATGGTGGTGGCTGCGCAACAATGTAAATGAATATAATGTCAATTAACTGAACACTTCAAAATCGTTAGAATGTTAACTTTTATATTATATGTATTTAGTTCAATAAAAAGAAAATAACGTGGCAAAATTTTTAAAGAATTTCATAGGGAGGGGGAGACAAGTCAGGAAAAAATATATTAAAAGGCTGCACAGGGGAACGATAATGAAAGATGGTTGAGGAGCACAGGGCCAGTGGAATGAGAGGGCCAGTGGTCGGCCTGGCCTTCAGAGGCCTTTTGAATTTTTTCTTGCCTGTTTGTGCCTCTGCCATAGCCGTAAGAAGAGCAGATGTGGGCCTGCTCTCTCTCTAAAGAGGATGACAGACATGTGGCCCAGACACAACCGAACTTGCAGCCTAAAGCAGATCCACCAGCCCAGATCAGCCAACCCCTGCCTACTCCTAGCATATGAAGGAGCGCAGTGGAGATCAGCAGAGCCAAGCCTTGCATGTCTATGAGAATAAATGATCGTTGCTTTCAGCCACTGTGGTTTCCTATATGCATTATTGTGGCAATATTTAATGATAAACCTTCTTCAGAGATTCTGAGAGCAGTTCTTATTCATAATTCCTCTCTGGACTAAAGAACAATTTGCCTTTTTTGTCATCTTTGTTCCTCACCTGAAAATAGCTTAAGTTCTAGGGATCAGTTTGCTAAAGCTCTGTTTCTGATTCTACTCTGAGTATTTGCTGTACCACCTCTGGCAAGTCATGAGACTATACGTATCTCTGGTCACAAAACTGACGTGAAATTCCAGGATTGTGCTTTACACAAGCATGATGGCATGTTTACTTGCTCCACATCCCTTGCACAGGACATAGCAATGAGGTTCATGTGAATTCCAAAGCTGCCTTCGGAAACTGGGCTAACTCACATGAACTATTTTACTTCTAGCTTTCTTTCTTTCTTTTTTTTTTAATTAAAAAAATTCTTTTTTCTTTATTGATTAAGGTATTACATATATGTACTTATCCCCCCCGCCGCCCCACTGACTCCTTTCCCAGCTTTCTTTTTTTTTTTTGGGAGAAGCAGGAAGGTAGAGAGAGAAACATCTACCTGTTGTTCCACTTACTGATGCATTCACTGGTTGATTCCTGCATGTACCCTGAATGGGTATTGAACCCGCAACCCTGGTGCATCAGGATGATGGGCCAACCAACTGAGCTACCCAACCAGGGCTATTTCAAGCTTTCACATAAGCATTTTCACAATAACAAAGGCTGTGATCTACAGCCTTAACTCTGTCTTAAACCCATGTGGAAGACTTGTATGAGCAGCAATTTATAAATGACCAACTTTAATGCAGAATGATTACTACTAGTGGAGTGGAGGTAAGCGCATGTCTCAGATTACACTGATACTACTAATTATTTCAAACACACTGCATAGATATACGTTCTATCTGGCAAGAGGTCACACTCTATCAGCATAATTTGGGCTTCCTCTGAGGTTGGTGGAGGTGTACATATATATATATATGTACTGTTTGTATACATAACTACTCTACAGGAGGTAGACTTTCATTTTGGAATGCTTTTTTAGGAAGTGCAGCCTCACACCCGTGGACAGTAGACGTAAGACTTCAATTCTCTGAAAGAGAGCTCAGACTGAAATAAATGCTAAAGGATTTTATATAAACATGGATTAGATACTCATGTCCAGTTAATATAGGAAACTTAGCTATATCTGATTTTTGACATTAGCATAATATAGCATAATAATCTCCTATACACTAATTAAAAATACTGTAGTAGATGGGCCAAGTCAGTATGGCAGTTCCTGTATCTTGGTATATTGGGAGAAGAACAAATTATATTTTCAATAGACTTAGGGCATTATTACAATAACAAATCATACGCACACAGCACATATGTACATCAATACATATGCATACATACATGCATCATAGTGGGTTTTGTCCAGCCAAAGCAAATATGACCAAAGACAATGCTTAGAAGAAGAAAAATAAAACAGGGGATATTTTGGGAAGATCCTCTGCCCCTCTCATCCTTAGCTACAATTACTTTGATTCTCTCTCTTCTTACCCAGTTTCAGAGCCCTGACCCGCATCAACTGTTATTTCCTGATCCAATGATAAGAGAATAGAGGCCACCATGAAGGGAGGAGGAGGAAGTAGAAAGGAAGAGTGGAGAGTTAGATTATAAAAGTACTGAAAGTTGAGATGTTTTCTGTGTCCTCCTGGGCCCTGCCTTCCTTCTCTGAGGCCCAAATCCTCACCTTTGAAAAGAGGCTGAAGCATCCCAGGCGGCTCACGATGCAGTAAACTTCGGGGAGACGTTTCCCTTTGCCACCAGGCTTTTTGGAGAGAAATACAGGAAATCATGAGTGCTACCAACATCAGGGAAGGAAAGAATCCTAAGATTTCTGAGTGCTATTGTTTGTCAGATGTTTTCATGCACCATACCTCTGGACAACTCTTGTGCACACAGTAGATGCTCAAAATGACCTATGTATGTAATCATAAATAAGAGGGATAATTTGTTTACCCAAATCACTGTAGTTTCTTGTAAGGAACTATATGTTTATTATAATAAGCTTTTAAATGAACTATATTTTTATTATATTGATAATTCCAAAGGAGAAGTAACTTCTGAAAATCCTTTTTGGAAACTGACTTTTAAGCTAATTTTCAAAAACCCCAAAATTAATCTCAATACTTTAAATTAATTTTACCAACAAAAATTATGATCCTACTTAACTTTTTCAAGGATTATCCATACTTTTTCATCAGTAATTAATTCAGATATTTACTGATGAGCTACTATGTGCCATGCATTACTCTTTTTTAAGAATGCTTTTATTGATTTTAGAGGAAGGAAGAGGGGGAGAGAAAAAGAGAGCAATGTCAATTGGCTGCCTCCTGCACACCTCCAACTAACCTGGTCATGTGCCTGGACCAGGAATTGAACTGGTGATCTTTGTTGCATGGGACGAAGCCCAACCAACTGAGCCACATTGGCCAGAGCCATGCGTTATTTTTTAAAAATATATATTTTTATTGATTTCAGAGAGGACGGGAGAGGGAGAAATAGAAATATCAATGATGAGAGAGAGCCAGGGCCGGTTTGGCTCAGTAGATAGAGTGTCAGCCTGCGGACTGGAAGGTCCCAGGTTCGATTCCGGTCAAGGGCATGTATCCTGGTTGTGGGCACGTCTCCAGTGGGGGGCGTGCAGGAGGCGGCTGATCGATGTCTCTCTCTCATAGATGTTTCTGACTCTCTATCCCTCTCCCTTCCTCTCTGTAAAAAATCAATGAGAAAATATTTTTAAAAAAATGATGAGAGAATGGTGTGTTCCTGCACGCCCCCTACTTGGGATCCAGCATGAAACCCAGGCATGTGCCCTTGACCAGAATCAAACTCAGGACCCCTCAATCTATAGGCCAACGCTCTATTCACTGAGCCAAACTGGCAAGGCACATTATTATTATTTTTTTTAAAGAATTTTTATTGATTTTAGAGAAAGAAGAAGTGAGAGGGACTGACAGAAACACTGATGTGAGAGAAACATCCATTGTTTGCCTCCTTCATGCATCTAGACTAGGGATTGAACCCACAACTTGGGCATGTGCCTTGATTGGGAATTGAACCTGTAACCTTTAGGTGCATGGGATAACGCTCAACCAACTAAGCCACACAGGCCAGGGCCATGCATTCTTCTTCTTCTTCTTTTTAAAAAAAAATATATTTTATTGATCTTTTACAGAAGGAAGGGAAAAGGGACAGAGAGCCAGAAACATCGATGAGAGAGAGACATTGATCAGCCGCCTCCTGCATGCCCCCCAATGGGGATGTGCCCGCAACCAAGATACATGCCCTTGACCGGAATCGAGCCCGGGACCCTTCAGTCCACAGACCGACGCTCTATCCACTCAGCCAAACCGGTTTCGGCTTATTCTTGACTCTAAATTATATTAGCCTATTTCTAAGACTAAAATCATCTCAGTAGAAAATGCTGTGTCACTACTAAAGATTTTCAAGGGAATGGGCCTCAGAGGACAAGTTTTCAAATGTTTTAGCACAATCAGTATATTGCGATAGTTTATGACTTTTAAAGGCTCTGAAGGAGACACTTGATCAATTATTTGCATCATGAATAATAAAACCAACCTTCTGTCCTTAGCCCCATTATGAATGTTCTCACTAAGGTATTAAGGTCTGTTTAGCATGTTTTATTAAAAAGGACATTTGGTTTAAGAAGAAAAAGTCTTGTCGAGACCAGTTTAACTCAGTGGATAGAACGTCGGCTTGCGGACTGAAAGGTCCCAGGTTCGATTCCGGTCGGGAGCATGTACCTTGCTTGTGGGCACATCTCCACTGTGGGGTGTGCAGGAGGCGGCTGATTGATGTCTCTCTCTCATCTATGTTTCTGACTTTCTGTCTCTCTCCCTTCTTCTCGGTAAAAAATCAATAAAATATATTAAAAAAAAAAAAAAAGAAGAGAAAGTCTTTTACTTGGTGAGGAAAACATTGGAGAAAGTATTTTCTTTCCGAAGGAGACAGATACATTGTTCCTGTCTGTCAGTAAGATTCAGCTGAGGCCCCCCAGTTTTCCTCTATATTCTTTTAAAAAAATAAAAAAAATATATAATTGATTTTACAGAGAGGAAGTAAGAGAGATAGAGAGTTAGAAACACTGATCAGCTACCTCCTGCAAACAAGGTATGTGCTCTTGACCAGAAATGAACCCAGGACTCTTCAGTCCTCAGGCCCATGCTTTATCCACTGAGCCTAACTGGTTAAGGCTCTTCTTCCATGTTCTTAACCATTCTGGTTAACCTGTCACACTGCCTGTCCCTTCTTCCGTGGCACATGGTGAAACCTGAGGAAGTCAGTATTAGCTCTGTGCGACACTTGCTGACTGAGAAGCAAAAGTACTAACCAGCAGTCTTCGGCAGTAACCGAACCTTCTGCCTCCGTCTTCTCCAGTTAAGACAAATGAGAATGTTTCACTGTGATGGGGAAAACAAAAGTACATTATTAAGGAAAACAAAACAAACAAACAAAAGACACACCACGGTAAGTGATGTAAACATTCTGGTGGAGGCTGTCCTGACTGTCCATCTCTGGCTGGGACTCTGGTCAACTCTCCCTTTGGAGTCTGTCAGGGACAGGGAGATCTAAAGTCACTGTGTCCTCAGAGGATTTTTTTTCACCCTGAGATCTCATATAATTCTATCACCTGAGCCATCTCAGGACACAAAAAAGTCATTTATTGAGCACTGATTGTGACTACTGCTTTCCATGAACATGAGGGTGAGGTCGCATGCACTGGTCTAGAGGTGCAACTCAGTGAGGGAGAAGTTGACGAGTCGGACAGTTCTGGGCCCCCTCAGAACTGCCCTGTGTTTCCAGGGGACCATCTGTTCAGAGCCACCTCCAGGCTTGGACTATCCTTAGAGGCTGCTGGGTCAACTTTGAGGAACACAGCAGACCTCAAACATTTAGGATACACAATCTACTAAGTTTCGTCAGTTGCTAAACATCTGATAATAACAATTTTATACTTAGCCACAGGGCTAGAGCAGAAATGTGAACTAATCACATTCTGAGTAACAGCCGGAGGGCTACTGAAGAAATATCTTAGTGGACCTGGGAAGGATGGGTGATGGGCAATGTTTCCCTAGACTAAGAATGACCTTATTGCCCTTCACAAAGGCTCATGAAGTAAACAAATGCGCAGACCGAGTGAGCAGCCTGGGAAGCTGCATATTTAGCAAGGTTATTCTTATTTTAGGAAAGCTTTAAAAACACTGGTGAGGGAAACCTTCAGCCCAGGTACATAAAGATCACTTAATGGTAGGCCTGACTTATGGGGTCTGCCATCTATGACCTCATCTTTAGTTCTCACATTAGTCTTAAAACAAAAAAAACAACAAAAAACAAACAAATATATATATTGATTTCAGAGAGGAAGGAAGAGGGAGAGATAGAAACATCAATGATGAGAATCACTGATTGGCTGCCTCCTGCAGGCCCACTACTGTGGATTGAGTTGGCAACCTGGGCATGTGCCCTTGGCCAGAATCGAACCCAGGACCCTTCGGTCCACAGGCCAATGCTCTATCCATTGAGCTAAACCAGCTAGGGCTTGCCTTAGTCTTTGAGGGTGGGTAGGGGAGACGCCAGCACCTACCTAGTAAACTGTTGGACAGGAGTCCAATCCTTGGCATCAGGGAAACAGAACTGCGGGATGGCCTTCAGCTGGTCCTCAGCCTCTCTCATGAACTTGAAAGACCTTTCCAGCTGCAGGGAGAAGGGCAAGAGAAGGTTGGAGAATAAAGCGTAGCATGGGAGAATGAGGCAGAGGTGAGGCAAGACCACATCTCCAACCTTCCCACAGTGATGACCATCACCTTAAAACCCCCTTCCTTGGAAGGGCTTCCAGCTCATTCTGCTGAGGCTATTCCCCCACCCCCTCCCTCAGCCATTTCTAACTATGGTCTTACGGGGGAGGTCAGGAGGAAAAACAGTGTGCTTTAGAGAAATGTTTTCTATGCCTACCATTCTGGAATATAACTATTTTAATCAATAAGGAAAAACTGTCATAGCAATCCCTTCCAAATAGGAGACTCATGAGTATGCAGGTCTGAGCCTCAAATCAAGTCTCAAACCTCTGGGCCCAGACAAAACTGCCTGTCCTGCAAAGAAGTGTACAACACTTCTCAGCGAATACATCCAGTCATATTATATACTGCAGTTCATTCAACTCATTTCAGACTCCTTGAATGTCAGAACCGGAAGGAGAATAGACACCATCCAAACTCACAGTCTTCTTTTAGAGGTAAGAAAAATTAAGCCCTTGCGGACTGAAGGGTCCTGGGTTCGATTCTGTTCGGGGGCATGTACCTTGCTTGCGGGCACATCTCCACTGTGGGGCGTGCAGGAGGCGGCTGATCGATGTCTCTCTCTCATCGATGTTTCTGACTTTCTATCTCTCTCCCTTCCTCTCTGTAAAAAATCAATAAAATATATTTTTAAAAAAAGAAAGAAATTAAGCCCTGAGATATTAAGTCATCTGTTCATGATCACACAACTAGTATGGAACTGAGCAAGGAATAAATATGATCTTGTCCTGGTTGGTATAGCTCAGTTGGTTGAGCAGAGTCTAATGTACCAAAAAGTCACTGGTTCAGGACACATGCCCAGGTTGCAGACTCTACTGCCAGCAGGGGGGCATGCAGGAGGCAGCCAATTGATGTTTTCTCTCTCTCTCCTCCTTTCCTCTCTCTAAAATCAATAAAAATTATCTTAGTCTCTAGTTTATCTTTCTCCAATTTATCTGACATCATAAGCTAGGTGAGCATCATCTTATTTAAAAACAGAACAAATGAATAAAGTATGACTTAGAGATTCTATTTAAAGCCACGAGTTTGCTTATTTTGTGTCTGAACAGGAATCTGCATTTTTAATTTTTAAAAATTTTAGGTTAATCCTCACTCGAGGATATTTTCCCCATTAATTTCCAGAGAAAGTGGAAGGGAGGGAAGGAAACAGGAAGGAAGGGAGAGAGGGAGAGAAGGAGAAAGGAGGGAGAGAGAGAGAGAGGGAGAGAGAGACAGACAGACATCAATGTGAAAGAGACATATGGATTGGTTGTCCCTTGAATGTGCCTGGACTGGAGACAGGGTTTGAACCTGTAACCCAGATATATGCGCTTTACTGGGAATCAAACCCTCAACCCTCTGTTGCTCAGGCCAATGCCTTAATCACTGAGCCACACTAGCTAGGGCCACATGAGCACATTTACAGGAAATAGCACATACAGAGCCCTGTCACAAATACAGCCAACATCACAGATGGCTGGAAAATATCCCAGTTTCTGAATACTAGCACACAAATATGAAGTATGAACCTTGAGTATGGTGACTATAGGAGTGGGACACAAAATTCAGGAAAATGAGTTAGAAAAAAGAAGGAGAAAGAGGAAGTGATCCTTCTGACAGAGTGAGTGAGCAAAGGAAGTAGATATACCATAAAGTAGCCTGGCATGCAAAATACATGTATGGAATAGTCACCATAACATAAAAAATACAATTAAAGATACTGGCCATAAGATATATTTCCAGCAGAAAGAGGTGATTAACTAGATTAGGGTGCCCACTTAATGAAGCATTGTCTAATTTAAAAAATGATTTAGAATTTGCAATCCAGGCATGTGCCCTTGACCAGAATCAAACCCCGGATCCTTCATTTTGCAGGCCATTGCTCTATCCATTGAGCCAATACATATTCAATTTGTATTGAATATGTTTATAAATAATCAGTGGTTTACAAAACATGATTAAAAATGATACATGTACAGAATGGGGCAAAAAATGTTCATAGTTGTGTGTACCAGAAACACAGAGTTTATTCTTGTATTACTTTTTATTAATTACTAGAGGTAATTAATTCGTTCAGGGAGCGGGTGGGGGGGGGTGCGTGGGATGTCCCTCAACCCATCTTGCAACCTCTGCAATCTGGGATTGCTCTCACAATCCAGGACTGCTGGCTCCCAACTGCTTGCCTGTCTGAGAGGAAAACAAACATCTTGTGTGTTGGAGTGATGGTCAATTTGCATATTACTCTTTTATTAGGCAGGGTTATTTTCTATATGAACAACTATACTGGTAAACCTACCTTTGCTTCACCCTGTTTTGCAAGAAAATAGTATGAGAAAAGACTAGAAGAAAACACAACAAATGTGTTGATCTCTATGGAATGAGATTATAGGTGACTTTTTATTTTCTGTTTAAAATGTTTTTATTTTTATTTTTAAATATATATTTTATTGATTTTTATAGAGAGGAAGAGAGAGGGATAGAGAGTTAAAAACATTGATGGGAGAGAAACATCTATCGGCTGCCTCCTGCACACAGCCTACTAGAGATGTGGCCGCAACCGAGGTACATGCCCTTGACTGAAATCAAACCTGGGACCCTTCAGCCTGCAGGCTGACGCTCTATCCACTGAGCCAAACCAGTTAGGGCTAAAATATTTTTATTGATTTTAGACAGAGAGAAAGGGAAAGGGGAGAGAAAGAAATATAGATGTGAGAGAAAAACATCACGTGGCTGCTTCCTGCACAACCTCTACTGGTGATTTAGCCCAAAACCTGGGCATGTGTCCCAACCAGAAATCAAACTGGTGACATTTTGGTGCATGGGATGACACCCAACCAACTGAGCCACACTGGCCAGGGCCACTTATTTCTTTATACATTTGCTGATTAATCTCTTCTTTAACAGTGACTATGCAATTTTCCACTCAAAAAAGTTTCAATGTGGATGTTTACCAGTTTGAAGATTACAGGTTGGAAACCAGCATTCAATAGTGACGGTGATTAATTCATTAACTAATTCATGAAATAATGCCTTTATTCCTGGAACACTGATTAAGTACTGCCATATACAACACTGTGTTTGGCCCCAAGGAGTAAACAGGAGGACAGGATAGTCCTTCCTCCCTTGGTGCTCGCTATTTGTGGTTCTCAGTGGTATTGTGAGTCAGTGATAACGAGCAGCCTCTCTTACTCAGGGGACATCGTCCGCAAATCTAGGCATGTCCATAGCATGAGGGTATTCAAGGGATTGTCCCTAGAAGTCAACAGGATGAAGGCGACTATGTGCCAGTACAGAGGTACCTCTGGCTCACTTCATTTATGTAGAGTTTCCATCCTAAACTCCAAGAACAGGGCTTTACTGCAGTGCTGAACTATTGTGGTGCAACAGAAGAAAGGCTGGCCCAGGAAAGGAGGGGAGGGGCAGGTGGAACCTAGGCTTCAGTTGGGTGGTGATGGCAAAGGGAAGCCCTCAGGGGGCCAGGACATAGGCTCCCCTCCACCTGAACACCCTCAGCCTTGGGCCTGCCTGAACCCTACAGGAAGTATCACATGCTACCTCCTGAATCTTTTGTATGTTTACCTTTTTAAAAATATATATATTTTTATTGATTCCAGATAGGAAGGCAGAGAGAGAGATAGAGCCATCAACGATGAGAATCATTGATTGGCTGCCTTTGGCACACCCCACACTGGGGATTGAGCCCACAACCCAGGCATGTACCCTGACCTCCTGGTTCATAGTTCAATGCTCAACCACTGATCCACGCTGGTTGGGCTATATGCTTATCTTGTGCTCTCCTGTCAGAGTGTAAATTTCTTAAGGACAGAAAACACATTTTGCTCATCTTTGAAACCTCTGGGGCTGAATGTAATAGGGTTTCAGTAAATTCTGGCTGGACTGAACTAGAATGTGATGAAAACTCTTTAATACTGCTATCAAAGACTAAGAATAATTTACATAGTATTGGCCATGCCATTTGAGGCTTTATTCAGGGCCATTTCATTTTAGGTGCTGTGATATAATACATGGGTAGAGCCCAATACTCATAGCCATGAACCCTATTAGAACAGAATAGGATTCCTGTATATATGCACGAACAGAGGTACATGGTACACATACAGATGTTTATTAGCATGCAACTCCTTAAGGAGAGCTGTATGGCTGAATTGGAAAGAGGCCTCTAGAATATGTTGGGAAATGGGTTGGATAAGGAGATGAAGGAGGGGGGAAAAGGATGTTATAGTTGGCATAGAGACCACAGGAATTTAGGATGCATTTTTTATCACATTCTGAGACCTTGGATCTCACCTCCTGTGACCTCCCAAATTCTTCAGCAGAAGTTTCTTCATGATATCCCTAATTAGGACCCCATGTTGAGATTCTGTACACTAAGTGATCCTCAGACTCCCAAACCTCCAACCTCCCTGAATCCATGAGTTCTGCAGTCCTTGGACATGCCAGAGAGGCCGGGCACACCCAGTACCTTCAGAGGGAACTGCTGGGTGAGTTCTGGCACGTAGGAGGCTCCTGCCTGCTTCTTGTGCAATGATACGACTACAAAGTACTCGAAGAGCTGTCTCTCCTGGTACTCGATAAGCTCTCGGTCAATTGATGAGTATCTTGGAGCCTGCTTCAGGCGGGACTTCACATTGACCAGGCGTCGGCTATGAGCTGGGGGAGAGGGGGAGGAAAAGTAGGGGAGGAAAGAGGGGGGGGGGAGAAAAAGAGTCTGAAAATGACCCATTTTCCAATGTGCAATTGCACAGAGCTGCGATAGGTTATGTAATTCCCAGCTCAAAGTACTTTTCTATTCCTAAAAAAGTGTTCCCACATTTAACAAATTAGTACAGATTCTTTCTTTGGGATCCTTGCCAGAATACTGGGAGGAGAACACCCTCTAGGCCACCAGACTAATTGGGGTGCAGGAACTTGGAATGTGGGGCTTCTGCTCCACCATGGATATGCTGTCTGGATTTGAGGCTGAACCAGGAGTAATCCTTGCATTCCTCTGTCAGATGGAATGGGGACACTAACTCATCCCCTCCCTCATTTCCCTCATCTTTCCAATTGTGGGATGTGACAAAATCCAAACCGTCAAGCTTTTGGAACTGGGAGCTTTGTAAACATCACATGTGACTCAAACCAAGAGAGACTTGACTAACCCAAGAACCCCCATCTGCCTTCACCATTCTGTGCAACGGAAATGAGCTGCTTTATTTTAGGTGGCCTGTGTAGCAGTACGATGTTAGATGTGAATGAAGCACGGCCACTGGGTGGACGGATCTCTATCACCTTACAACACAGCATTGGGCTACAGCTTTTTTTGACTTCTATCTGAGGTCTGAGAAATTGCAGAAAACTCACTAAAGCCTGACCTAAATCAGCACATTTTGATCTACAGGGACTAATTATTTTAATGACTTCATATGACAGATGAGGAGCTAGAGGCCCTGAGATCTCATGTGAGTTCCTCCAGATCACACAGACATTTGAATAGTAGGGCCAAAGCCCCGAGTGTCCAGAGACTCAGGCCAGTGGTGTTGTACCTCACTCAGGTATGAAACACACCTATGACATAATGGAATGGCATGGGAACAGTGGTACCCTGCAGGTGTAGCCACCCTGAATCTCTGGAGTGGAACAGGCCCATCCTAGTTATGCTGAGGACTGGTCTCCCCACCCCCCAAGCATCCTGTGGACCCCCCCTCCCGTCTCCCCCCAGTCCTGGCATGGCAACTGCTCTTCTCACCTTTCAACTTCTCCTCAGTGTCACTGTCAGACTCACTGTTCTCATCTGTCACTAGACCGAAAAAAAGGAAGAAAGTTGCAAATGTGAGTTTTTCTGATGTAGAAAACTTTTAAAAAATATATATTTTTATTGATTGCAGAAAGGAAGGGAGAGGAAGAAAGAGATAGAAACATCAATGATGAGAGAGAATCATTGACCAGCTGCCTTCTGCACACTCCCTTCTGGGGGTTAAGTCTGCAACCCAGGCACATACCCTTGACTGGAATTGAACCCAGGATCCTTCAGTCTGCAGAATGAAACTCTATTCACTGAACCAAACCAGCTAGGGCTATAGGAAACTTTTTATTTTCCTCCCTCCCTCCCTCCCTCCCTCCCGGAGACAATTTATATGTGATAGCACAAAGCCAAGATTTCTAGTTTAGAAGGGCTGTTTTCCTTCTGCTTATTTAAATGTAATGGACAAATTATGTCTTGGTACAACAAAATGTATTTCTAAATTAATTTGGATTAGATGGTACCTATATCAAATTATACAGCAAAATATACTGGCCCCCTTTATGCATGCTAAGCAAGTAGAACTACTCCCACAGTGAGGATGGAGCATGCTGCCCTAGGCTCATTGAGTGGAAGGACAGGGAGAGAAGACCAGAGGACATGCCACCAAGCTGAGCTCCTGTCTGTTGGACTGTCCTGGGGATAAGGAAGACATTCACAAAGCACCAGCTTGTTCTCTTGGTGAGTCAAGCCAAAGCAACAGGAATCCACTTCTAGGAAGAATCTGTTTTCAGATCCTTTGGGGGAGGAGGGCTGGTGGTGGAAATGCTCTTACCTTTTCCTGAGTTGCTCTCTGTTGACTGGGACAGCCTCTTCACTCGTTTCTTTCCTCTTCGGGCCTCATAAATGGCATTGATTCGCAATACCAGCTGCCAGACACCAAGAGAAGAAACGCTAGTGTTGGCAGCCTCCTCCCCATATGCTGCTGGGATCCCTTCACTGCCCATTCTTTTCCAGAATGATGGAGGATCAGGGAAAGGGCAAGGAGGAGACATGCCCCACTGGCCCACTGGCGTCTTTTCTGCCAGACAGGAATGTGGCTGTCAAGAACACTAAAGGAGGCTGCCATCCTCACTGATGTATGAGCGGTATTGTCTAAATATGTTAACACATCCAACTGAGATACCAGGGAGGATGATTTTATTGGTTAATGATGTGATGGCTGCTCCCCTTTCAATATTTTTCGGTATTCCAGTAGCACTGTAGTTTGAAAAAAAGCTTTTGCCCCCAAAACAAAACAAGAAAGGAAGACAAAGCAAAGCAAAAAAAAAAAAAAAAAAAAAAAAAAAAGCTCTCAGAAGGGCCCCTTTCGTGAGACCCATGCCAAAGAAGTATGTCTGAATGGGAAAGGCACAGGGATCACGGATGCTGAGTCCTCACCTCTGCACAGAGTAGTGCCATTCTATGATTCAAGTTTTTATATGATTTTGTGTAACATGATAGTAAAACATGCTGATTTTTCTCTGGTTTGATGAGGCCTGTCAAAAGGCTATTTGACCCAGTGCCTGTGTGCTGTTTAAATGGTGACAACTCACTTTAATTTCAGGCAGTAGAGGAAATAAACTGGTGCAAATTAAACATGTGGATAAAAAAGGGGTCGCATACTAAACTGAAAAAGCTCAGGGGAGGCCTGCATGGAGGTCTTACAAACTCAGAGACTAAAAGTAATCACATCGGATACTCTGAACATAAAAATTCCTAACTAAATGCAAGTCATGGCAACAGTCATGCCCTAGGCTTACAGGCCTTGAGAAAGGTCAGCCTATACCTTAAGTAAGTTTGCCTACAGTCTTTTTGCATCTAAGATAACCCTTGGAACATCACAGTAAATCCTCCTTTCTTAGATCCCTCAGGGCATAACCATAGGTCAGAGCACCAGACCACCGGTGCTGTCTCAGCAGTGGGTGCTGACACTGACACCAAGCATGGAGGAAGGAGCTTTACTGTTTGAGGCCATGAAAGAGGAAGATGTGGCCTTTTGAGACTGGGCATTGGAACACTGTCTGAATCAGAAGAGCAGTTAAGGCTGAGAGGAGGATGGTGATGTGAAAGGCTACAGGGCCACAAGAATTATTATGACAAAGGCCCAGACTTCCCATCCTGCTGGCTTTCAGTGTCCACCTGGCCTGTGATAAAGCAGGTAGAAGAGGGCCCAGGATTGTCCTCCGCTCAGACTCCTCTGCAGCCTTTTTTTGAGGAAGGGAGGTACATATCTGAACATGAAGTATGCCACAAGCCTTACCTTGGGTATCTTTCTCTTCTTCCTGCCATTTGGTAGGTCTCCAAGGTTAAAGAAAGTATCGTCGGGGCTGCTGGGGGTGGAAGGGGGGCTAATTCTGGAAGGGGACCCCATTCCATCCCGACTCAGCTTCCTAGTGTCGAGCAGCTTGAAGTTCCTCCTGTCTGAATTTTGCCGGAAAAAAGCAGGTTTGGATAATAACTGCTATGAGGGGAAAGAAGAAAAGAAGGATAAGTAAATACAAAAGGGATGAACTGGGGTGATCACTGGTGGTGCCAGAAACCATAAGACTGAGAAGGGGAACTGGTTTAGGTTCCCAGGATCCATTGAACTTGTCTATAAGTGCTCATTCACACTTATCATCCAATTATGGAAAATTGGTATGATAAATAACACAGATCTAATTCTCTTTTTAAACAGGTGGGGGACTTACTTAGTTTAATCACTTACTTAACAGATGAGGCTTTCTGACAACCAAAGACACACAGTGTACAACATCTAAGTCTAGCTTTGACCCTGCTGCTAGCAAGCTGATTGCCTCTTAGATAAGGAATTTCACATCTCTGGGCCTCCTTGTCTTATTTCTAAAAATGTGTTGCCTTAAGGTTGAAAGCCAACTAAAAAACTTGGGTAACTCAGAGTTCCTTTTTCTAATGCCTACTACAAATAAATGAGAAGATTAACAATTCAAAAGAAAAATGGGCAAAAGAATGGGAAGTTTTTTATAGAAAAGAAAATACAATGATTCTTAGATATATAAAAAGGTTCTAATGTCACTCATAAGAGAAAAGAAAATTAAAATGCCATTGTGGGCTGAGACCGGTTTGGCTCAGTGGATAGAGCGTCAGTCTGTGGACTGAAAGGTCCTGGGTTCGATTCTGATCGGGGGCATGTACCTTGCTTGCGGGCACAACTCCAGTAGGGGGCGTGCAGGAGGCAGCTGATCAATGTCTCTTTCATCGATGTTTCTGATTCTCTATCCCTCTCCCTTCCTCTCTGTAAAAAATCAATAAAATATATATTTTTAAAAATGCTATTGTGAGGTTAAGCTCGTGTGTGGCGGTGTGGTGGCAGCAGTGAAAGAGTTTGGCGCAATGTCTCACACCATTTTGCTGGTACAGCCTACCAAGAGACCAGAAGGCAGGACTTATGCTGATTATGAATCAGTGAATGAGTGCATAGAAGGCATTTGTAAAATGTATGAAGAACATCTGAAGAGAATGAATCCCAACAGTTCCTCTATCACATATGATATTAGCCAGTTGTTTGATGTTATTGATGATCTGTCGGACTGCAGCTGTCATGTTTACCAAGTTGATACCCAGACATACCAGCCTTATAACAAAGATTGGATTAAAGAGAAGATCTATGACATGCTCCTTCGTCAACAGGCCCAACAGGCCGGGAAATAGTTGTGTTGGAAGCATTTGGGGGTTGGGGGTGGACTTGGAACACAGGTGTGTACAACTATCTGTAGTTAAGTTTTATATTATAGTAATCCTGTTTCCATTTTGGTACACTCTAGCCAGGATTGAATGTGTTAGATGACATGTGAGAATTTTGTTCAATCTGAACTCCCATCACCCCCCTTTTCACTTTTTTTACTTAAACACTGTTATGATGACTTAAAAGGAAGTTTTTCTTTGTCAGTTAATGTTGATTCCAATCCTTCATATCTGCTTTATAACATTCACTGTACTAACCCTTCTTCAAGTTGGGGTGGGGGGTAGTGACACAGTTTAATTATGTGCTAAGATAAAGTCTTAGTGAAAAACAAATAAATGTTCTTTAGTTGTATTTTAAAAAATAAAAAATAAAATGCCATTGTGGAATTATTTTTCACTCAAAGATCATCAAAGATAAAAAAATTTGATAACTCTCTTGGGGTAACTGGAAATTGGTACAACTCTATGGAGGGCAATATAACAGTATCAACAAAATCACATATGGGCATACCCTTCACCCAGCAATTCCACCTCTAGGAGTTTGTCCTATTGATATGCTCATACTTGTACAAGTTATATTGTACAAGGAAAGTTATACTGTGCAAAGTCTATTGTATAATGTGTAAACATAAAATGCTGGAAACAACCTAAATGTCTATCAATGGAGGCTGGTCAAATAAATTATTGTAGATCTATATAGTGGAATACAATGCAGATGTAAAAATTGTAATGTACTGATATGGAAGGTTATCTCTGGTATATATTGTTAAGCATAAAAAGCATGGTGCAAAATGTAATCAGTATAGTATGCTGGGATTTGTATGTGTTTTACAAAGCTATTCTACTGGTATATGCACAGTTCTAAAAAAATAAATCACAGCAACTAACAGTGATTTCTCCCGGGGAGAGAAATAGAGGGTCCAGGAAGACGACTTTCATCTCCTTAAATTTTGAACCACACGAATGTATTAACTATTCACTAAAGTAAGAAATACTAATAAAATAACTACTTTGACTACATGTTCTATAAATGTACTTCCAAGGCTCACATTTTATGAGACTATAAATACAGTTGCAAAGTCTCTTTTTTAAAATAATTAATTAGATAAGACACCCAGCAAAGGGCCTAATAAACAACAGGCACTCAATATAAGTTCTTTCTTTTTCTTTCTCTTATGACACCGACTTTTTTCATACTTTAATGTGCAAACTGCATTTTTATTTAGTATATAGTTTATATTCTTTTGCAATCCCAGTGTTTTTCTTATTAATTTGAATGAGCTCTCTATATAGATCAGATATTAACTATTTGTCAATTTTGCTACAAGTGCATTTTTATTTATATTTTGGATATGTGGAATCTTTCACATAACATTTTTATATATGAATATCTGTTTATACTTTCCTTTGTGAGAGATTTAATCTTTACCTAGAATAAGCATGTCAAATTCAAAGGCTAACACAGGCCAAGTAAACAAGGTTTAAATTTATGTGGGCCGCAAAAAAACAAAAGCTTCAATTTTCATAGAAACTAGGTTTATTTCAATAGCAATATGCTGAAATAAATGAGTAATAATTAACATAAAATAATAGGACATTTTAATAAAAATTAACATTTTTTCTTGAACATTAATTTACCAGACACTGAGTAAAACGTAATGCAAATAAACCTATTTCTCTTGCCCTAGCTGGTTTGGTTCAGTGGGTAGAATATCGATCTGAGGTTTGAAGGGTACGGGGTTTGGTACTGGGTTCAATTCCGGCCAAGGGCATATGCATGGGTTGAGGGTTTGATCCCCAGTAGGGAGAGTGCAGGAGGTAGTCAATCAATGATTCCCTCTCATCACTGATACTGCTATCTTTCCTTCTCCTGTCCTCTCTGAAATAAAAATATATTTTTAAAAATCACAAAAACAAAGAAACCTATTTTTCTTGTTCTCCAAAAGCAAAATACTTCCTGTTGCACACACCAAACAAGTCAGTACAAGACTAATGACATGGCACTAGGCTGCTAAAATATTCGCTGCTAATACTAGAGAAATGGTGCATCTGTGCATAAGGCATGAAAGGGAAATGAAAGCAACACGATTATGGTAATCAATCATTAGTGAACGTTGTAGTCATTATTAATAATTATGTGTAATAGAATATTGTAAAAATTAAGTTATGAAATTTTTTTTAAAAATAGATTTTTATTGATTTTTTACAGAGAGGAAGGGAGAGGGACAGAGAGTCAGAAACATTGATGAGAGAGACATCGATCAGCCACCTCCTGCATGCCCCCCACTGGGGATGTGCCCACAACCCAGATACATGCCCCTTACCGGAATCAAATCCGGGACCCCCCCCCCCTCCCTAGGCCGAAACTCTATCTACTGAGCCAAACTGGCTTTGGCAAGTTATGAAATTTTTATTAAAATGTTTCTTGCTTACTATTATATTAGCTGGACCGCAAAAATATTCATTGTGGGCCCCATGCTGCCCGCAGGCCACAAGTTTGACATGCTTGACCTAGAAAATCTATTATCTTTTTATAGATTTAATAAATAATTCCTTTTTTCTATATGTTCTTAGTTTATTTTGAACACAATTTATTCAGTAATCTGTCAGTAATGAATTTTATTGTGTATTAGTCTAAACTGATTTTTTCCATACTTAACATCTCTATTTCAATAATAAATTAGCCTTTCTCTTAATATCATTTTATCATATCTTGAACTCCACAGAATAAGCTTATTTTATCCCTTCATTCCTCCACTCTTGTTTTGCTTCAAATAGTGCGTAACAGTAACTTCAGGACCTTTTATTTTTAAAGGCTGCCAGGAATAAAGGCTCCTAGCCTTTCTAAGTGGCCTGCTACAATGTTTAATCATGGGCCTACAGGGAGCACCAACTGCTGAGCACTGAAAGTTCTGAGTACAGCAAGAGGCCACCTGGTTTGCTCACTATGGGCATCTTAATAATGATGCAGCACAAGAATAAGAAATAATAATGAGCCTTTTTAAAAAAATCCTCACCTAAGGACATGTTTTCATTGGTTTTAGAGAAAGGAGGGGATAGGGAGAGGGAGAGACAGAAACATAGATGTGAGAGAGAAACATCAATTGGTTGCCTCCTGTATGCACCCCAAATGGGGATTGAACCTGCAACTTGGTTATGTGCCCTGCCTGGGTATCGAACCTGTGACCTTTCAGTGTACAGGATGACATCCCAATCAACTGAGCTACATTGGCTAGGGCAATAATGAGCCTTCTTAAAGTCCAACTTTCATGAGCAATGCAATCCAAGGAAATGGCCCCAATTCTTTCACTGCATTGAAATCTTATATCAAACTAGAGGCCCAGTACATGAAATTCGTGCACAGGGGGTGTCCCTCAGCCCAGCCTGAATCCTCTCCAATCTGGGACCCCTAGAGGGATGTCTGACTGCCAGTTTAGGCCTGATCCTGGTGGATTGCCTGCCTGCCTTCCTGATTGCCCCTAAACCGCTTCTGCCTGCCAGCCTGATCACCCCCAACCACTCCCCTGCTAGCCTGATTGATGTCTAACTGCTCCCCTGCCAGCCTGTTTGCCACTAATTGCCCTCCCCTGCAGGCCTGGTTACCCCTAACTGCTTTCCCCTGCAGGCCCAGTTGCCCCCCACTCCCCTCCTCTGCCGGCCTGGTCACTCCTAACTGCCCTTCCCTGCAGGCTTGACCACCCACAACTGCCTTCCTTTGCAGGCCTGGTTTCTCCCAACTGCCCTCCCCTGCTGGCCATCTTGTGGCGGCCATCTTTTTTTTTTTTTTAATATATTTTGTTGATTTTTTACAGAGAGGAAGGGAGAGAGACAGAGAGCTAGAAACATCAATGAGAGAGAGAGACATCGATCAGCTGCCTCCTGCACACCCCCACACTGGAGATGTGCCCACAACCAAGGTACATGCCCTTGACCGGAATTGAACCTGGGACCTTTCAGTCTGCAGGCCGATGTTCTATCCACTGAGCCAAACCGGTTTTGGCTGTGGCGGCCATTTTGTATGTGCAGGCCAACGCTCCATCCACTGAGCCAAACAGGTTTCAGCTGTGGTGGCCACATGGGGGCAGGATCTTTGACCACATGGGGGCAGCCATCTTGTGTGTTGGAGTGATGGTCAATTTGCATATTACTCTTTTATTAGATAAGATAGAGGCCTGGTGCACAGGTGGGGGCCAGCTGGTTTGCTCTAAAGGGTGTCCTGGATCAGAGTGGGGATTCCCTTGGGGTGTGGGGCGGCTTGGGTGAGGAGCCAGTGGTAGTTTGCAGGCTGGCCACGCCCCCTGGTGACCCAAGCAGAGGCCCTGGTATCTGGGATTTATTTATCTTCTACAATTGAAACTTTATAGCCTGGAGTGGAGCCAAGCCTCCTGCTCACTCCGTGGCAGTAGCCATTTCTATTGGGATTTATTTATCTTCTATAATTGAAACTTTGTAGCCTTAAGTGGAGGCCTGGGCCCACCAGGGTGTGTAGAAAGCTTGGCTTGCTCCATTGCCAGGGAAACCCAAGACTCCCTCCTGCTCACTCCATGGCTACAGCTATATTGGTTGGAATTAATTTGCATACTCGCCCCAGATTGGCTGATGGGCGTGGCTGGAGGGTATAGCAGAGTGATGTTAATTTGCATATTACTCCTTTATTAGATAGGATTGTTGGCAAAAAGCAGGTATCCGTTTTAATTAGCGATTTAGATTGTGTAGTGTTTGTTCAGAGAACATCTGACCTATGAAAAGGTCTGACAGGAAAACAAACAGAAAGGAATCAAAACTCATCACACAATTTTCTAAAGGGCATAAAAGACGTGGTGGAGGCTGAGTGTGGTCATGATGCTGAAGGGAGGGGCCTTACTCGCCCAAAGCCCCAGATGTCCAGGGTGCTTTCACGAGGGAGTGGAATTTCAGTAGTTACTTAGCTGATAAAAAGAGGACTTGATTGGCTGTGGACAGAGCATTTTCAAGTACCAAGCACAATCTGAGAATAGACATAAAGGTGAGGAAGACCAAACAGACCAGTACAATAGTGAAGACATCCAATTGTCTGTGGAAGGCCTTAGAAAGTAGGGGTATAAAGCTTGGACTTTGCAAGAGTAAGCAAGTTTTTTCCTCCCCACCTCCTGAATATAAGCTTATTTTTAAAAGAATATATATTGAAGGCACTGTTCTATGCATTTAGTAACTATAAACAGTACTTATGTTGCAGGCACTGGTCTAAATGGTTTACAACTATTAATTTGATTAATCTTCATAAATCCTTGAAGAGGAGTATACTACTATTATTCCTATTTTACCAATGAAAAACTAACACATGAAGATGAGATCATTTGCCCAAAGTCTCACAGATAACAATTAGATTAGAAGCCTAGGTAATTCTGAATGGAGGCAGTCAAGCTCTAATACCTTTGATCAGATGCTGCCTCTCAGTAGCTACGACTGAGTGTTGGTGTAGGGAGCCTATGCAGACAACCAGAAAATGCTAGTTAGTGATACATTTTCCCCTTATGTGTCAATACATTAAAAAGAATATCTCATATTAGCCTATGTTTCCTTTATTATAAACATCAGTTCCTAGTTCACTGTGCTGTTGGAGGTATGGGATGGTGGGTCTCACAGAGCAGGAACTAGCACTGTGTGTGCAGGCATTAGCGTTGTCTCTGGCTGCATGTCTGCTCCTTTCTAGCACGTTTTCCTTTCTACTGGGACAATCTAATTAGTAAAAATCCTACTGTAGTGTAATGACATAACATTAAAATGATGAAATATTATTCAGGACCTTTCTGTGACTAGTAGGGAGGGGCTGCTTCAGCAAGTTCTAAGGGTCCATGTGTAGCCCAGATGTGGCATGAATATTTGAGGAACTAAATGGAGCGAGTGGAGAAGTCTGCAGCTGTCCCCTGTATGGGGGCACAAACCAGACACCCAGTGTAGGACAGCAGAGAAAAGAGCGTGGACAGAGTCCTGCTGATGACTTACAATGGCCCCAAACAGCCTACAGGTATTGGTGGCTATCGGACTCATGCATTAAGAACTGTATTACTTTTTGCAGGACAGCTGCCTCTGAACTTCCAAGTTCCCATTGACAATATGCCTACTTGCTGAGCTATTTTGGGGATAGAGGACCCAGGTTTTTTCAGTCCAGCAGTAAAGTGAAGAAAAGAGCTAAACCTTTATTTTTTTATTTTAGGGAGTAGTCACAACAGAGATTGTATATTTACTTCTAGCCCTTTAGAGATAAGTTTGCTGATCCTGGGCCAATTATATCACGGGGTAGTCAGTAGGCTCC
Organism: Lasiurus cinereus; assembly: GCA_011751065.1. Classification (NCBI taxonomy): domain Eukaryota; kingdom Metazoa; phylum Chordata; class Mammalia; order Chiroptera; family Vespertilionidae; genus Lasiurus; species Lasiurus cinereus. The sequence continues at coordinate 46,661,461 of JAAGEH010000307.1, read as the reverse complement.
CCTAAGAGAGGAGCTTTTGTATGTAGGAGCTATGTGAAATTAGGCAGTAATAATATCCAGGGATCAATTATGAAGAAAATTTAATGCCAAGGGTAAGGAGTATGAATTCAGTCCTATAGACAATAAGTTGAAATAATCATGTACATAAATATAGTTATATTATATATACATACATAATCCAAAGGTTCAAAAGGATATTTTGTAAAAGAAAGTCTTAAACCCTGACTACCTGGTACTCAGACACTCAGACAACTCCACAGAAGTACCTACTTATTCATTCCTAAGTATACTTATAGAGGTCATGTACATGCCAAAACATATATGAGATTACATATATACACTAAAGGCCCAGTGCATGAAATTCATGTACTTGGGGGAGGGTCCCTCAGTCTGGCCTCTGCACCCTCTTGCAGCCGGGGAGCCCTTGAAAGAGTGGGCCTAAGCCATCAGTTGGACATCCTCAGCACTGCCACGGAGGCAAGAGAGGCTCCCACCACTGTCTCTGCACTTGCCAGCCATGAGCCTGGTTTCTGGCTAAGTGGTGCTTCCTTATGTTGAGTGTCTGCCCTCTGGTGGTCAGTGCACATCATAGCAACTGGTTGTTCTGCTGTTCATTCGATTGCATATTAGCCTTTTATTATATAGGATATATATTCTTTCATAACCCCCCCCACAAATGGTGTCTTTCTATAGTTTGGAGTTTGTTTTATAATATTCTTCTTAAGGCTCTATGGATATACACTATCTTATTTGCCTAGTTGGGGAGGTTTCTGAAATCAGAAGAAGCTAAAATGATACTTTAGGAAGCTGTTGAAAAGAAGGTTCCAGAGTTAGAGGAAGGAAGACCAGGAAGGCAGCTAATGTACATCTCAGAGCCTGGCGGTTAGGGTAGCCAGGCATTCCAGTGGAATCCAGATCTACAGGCTGCTCAAGACATGGTGCTGGGGACCCCTTGCCCCCCAACACTCCCTTAAGGGCTCATACCTTGGTGGATGTGTCAGAGATTGAAGAGGCAGGAGAACCAGGAAAATTCAAGACACATTTCTTTCCCAGGCAGCGACCATGTAAGTCAATGTCCTCATAAGGGTTTTCCTTTGTTGGCAGGTCTGTGGTCAAAGGCAACGGGTCAAGGAACTGGGAACGTTGCAGAAGTTTTCCTTACCGGATCTACGCAGCATCCAGGCCTTTGCCTGTGGAGATGTCTGATGTCTTGCTATCTATTTGTTCTTTTCTTGGTAACAGATTGTCATTGGGGTAACTCCCTATCTCCCGTTCTTAGATGTGTGAGATTAATTCCACTCTCATTTTAGGGCTTTAGCCATTTGGAGTTTCCAGAGTCCCTGTCTCAGTGACCAATGCCAGGAAGGGCTCATACTCCAAGTCTAAACCAATCACTGCATGACATTCATGTGCTTTGAAGGTGAATAAGGTTCCTACACTGGTCTAGCTGAGGTGAGCTTCAGGATTTTTGCTGGCCTTTCAGGATACAGACTTTCCCTCCAGGGAGCCAATGGCAGCCATCATGGGAACTTGGGAAACCTGCTGAGAATGGAGCTAACCTGAGATGAGGAAGAAACCAGTTCTAGTCATATGAGCCAACAAAGTCTCTTTGTTGTTTCCAGTGAGTTTTCTGTTCCTTGTAAAGAAAGCTTCCTTGTCAGGTATACTCACTGCTAAGGAAAATCCAGATTTCATTCCTGCTTTGGATTTGGGAAGCCTAATGGCAGGAACCCATCTCCAGCAGCTTGGACACAGCAATTCTGGAATTCATTACATGAACGTATATGTATATCTGCCTGCCCTGTCCCTTACATGTGGTCACAAGTGGGTCTCTTCCCCGACCCCGACTCCTATCCCCAAAATGCAGATGCTGGTCTGAGCTACACCTCACTGAAACTGTGATCTTCCCTGAAGATAATTTAACTGACTGAATGTATTTATTTTAAAGTTTTAATAAGATTATATAGGTTTCAAGTGTATAATTCTATGATATATCATCTGTATATTGCATTGTGTGCCCACCACCCAAAGTCAAATCATCTTTTGTCACTATATACTTGATCCCCTTTACTGTATCCCCACCTCCCTTCCCTCTGATAACCACCATTCTGTTGTCTGTGTCTATGAATTTTTGTTTGTCATGTTAGTTCATTTGTTGCTTTCAGTTTTAAATCCCACATGAGTGCAGTCATATAGTTCTTGACTTTTTTTGTCTGGCTTATTTTGCTTAGCATTATATTCTCAAGATCCATCCATATTGTTGCAAATGACAGTATTTTATATTTTCTTATGGCTGAGCTAACTCACCAAACTTAAATACATACAAACTCTTGTAAATCTGAACCTGATTTTGGAATCTGAGAGAATTCTTCAGAGTGAGGCTCAAGTTTCTTTTTAATAGCGGATATTCAATTTAGCCTGAATTTTTGATGCCCCATTACTGCCATACTCCCATGATTTCAGAGAGAATATGGTAGTCTTTAGTTTTCTTTCATTCCGTAATCTCTACATTACTGAGCACTTGTTACAAGCCAGGTATTTTGCATACCACTTTCTTCAGTCCTTAAACAATCCTGGAAGGCAGCTATCATCATCTTTAGTATACAGGCCAGAGAACTGAATCTCAGAGATGTGAAGTTACCAGCTCAATGTCATACAGCTAATAAATAGCAGAGCCAAGATCTGATCATGGATATTGAGGCTCCAATACTCCAGTGCAAATCATGCTGCACTGCACTGCCTCCTTGGCTGTTGATCAGAGCCCTTCTACACTCAGCCCCCAAGTTCTCTCACATATTCCATTGTGTTCACTCTCCCACCCACCTACTTGTTCTCTTTCATTTGAATACATGTATGCTAGAGAGAAAGAGAGAAGAGAAAGGGAGAATTTTAAGCACCCAGCCCCATTACTTTTCTCCCTTTCGCAGAGACACACTCATACCCATATACAGACATTTTGGCCTCTTACCTAGAATGTCTTCATAGACGTTCTCCTCTGATAAAGTGCATGTGAGCCCCAGCTTAGTCTGTGCATACCAGTCGACCCTGCTGTTCTCAGAGGAAGACTGCAGTAAATCTTCAAATTCATAGGACTTTCTGGGTTGTAGCAGATGGGAGGAAAAAAAAAAAAACAACCCCAAGATCTTGAATTAAATTAGGTTGTTCAGAGAATATATATACCAAAAAATTTATTTTATTTTTCTTACAAAAGTTTTTATTACTGAAATCAACTCTGATGTTTGTAAAATAGGTATGAAAAATGTTCAAATATGAGATGTGGATTTTCGGTTTTTGTTAATCCTCACCTGAAGATATTTTTCTACTGATTTTTTTTTTCTTTTAAGAGACTTGAAAGGAGGAGGTGAGTCAGAGAGAGAGAAACACTTATGTGAGAGAAACACATTAATTGATTGCTTCCCACATGTGCCCTGGCCAGAACCAAGGACCTTCAATCCGAGGACCAACACATATCCATTGAACCAAAACCATCTAGGGCCGATGTGGCTTTGACTTGAAAGAATGTGTATACTATTATGCCAAGTAAAGATATCAAAGTATGTATCTAAAATACAGTTCCCAACTTTGTAAGCAAACATACATAAAGAAAATAAAAAGAAGAAAGTAAAATACACAGCTGCTGTCTCAGGACTGAGGGATGGCTTCTGGCTTCTCTCCACTTTTACTTTTCTCTGGATATTTTAAATGGTCCACAATATTTAAAGAGCACACGTATTAATAATTAGAAAGGAGCAGTGATGGCCAGTTCAGAGTGGACCAGGGGCTCAGGCACCTCCCCACTCTCACCCTCATGGATAGTATCAGAATGAAACTCTGAGGCCATGGACACTCCACCCTGCCCCTCAGAGATCTATGGAAACCTGACCGGGTCTCTGTGGCCTGGCTCACTCTATGGCTTTCTACCATCCCTACCCTCTACCCTATATCCACATGGACAGTACTTGTTCTGATGGTGTTGATCAGAATCTTATTCATATACACACACAACCACTCATCCTGAGTTTCTATGATTTTTATAATTTAATTGAACAATTGGGAGGTCATAAGGTGGGTCTTATTGGGAAACATACAAAACATCAGCCACTCACAGGTTCACTCCACCTCCTTCCTCTTCTTCTCTCCTTCCCTATCCTTATCCAAATTAAGCCAGATCTTACCCTGCCTCTGGTTGGAGCAGAACAGTCCTGCCCACTTAGGCTCTGGAGTCTCCCCTGCCACTTCCAAGCAGATTTGTCAGGAATTTCTGCTGAACACACTCAGGCCTTTCTAGAATGGGACTCAGGTGAACATGCAGTCCTTCAAGCTGACTTTTGTCCTGGCCCTTGACTCCTCCCTGGATGGGGTTTATTCCTATGGCTCTGAAAGCATGGCTCATCTCTCATTTTGTTCACATGGGTCTAGCACAGTCTTCTAAACATGCTGCATGGTAAGTTGCAGCTGACTACTTAGATATAGTGCTTTTGTTTCTTCACTCACACTTCCAATCTCTCTCTGCTCCACTGAATGCAGAGCCAAGATGCTTCATTCACAAGCCTTTCAACCTTGGACAAACCACTTAATTGGGCTGAAACTCAGTGTCCTGATTTGTAAAATAGTCATAGGATTGTCCAAAATGTAGGAAGGAGAATGTTTGCAAAGTCCTTAGCACCTAATGAGCATTCAACCATTACTATTACTGTTGTGGTGATATTCACTATTGATGCAGTGAACGTTTTATATCGAACATTTATAGTGTAGAAGGCAATGCACTTAGGGTTTGAGAAATAAGGAGAGACTGCCCTAAACGGTTTGGCTCAGTGGATAGAGCATCAATCTGTGTACTTAAGGTCCCAGGTTCTAGTCTGGTGAAGGGCACAATAGGGGGTACACAGGAGGCAGCCAATTAATGATTCTCTTTCATCACTGATGTTTCTGTCTCTCTCTCCCTTCTTCTCGAAATCAATACTAGTAAACATATTTTTTTTTAAAATATAAGAGAGGGACTAAAACAGAGTCCCTGCCTCAAAGAGCTTACCTTCTAGGGAGGAAGACAGACCTTCAGCCAGCTCATGCACAAACAAAATATAAAATGTGCTACGTTCAATAATGGAAAAGAACAGATTGCTACCAATGAGACTATCAATTTAGGTTGGGCATGCATAGGGGAAGGCCTTGATGAGAAAGTCACTCCTTAAAGCTGAAACCTAGAGGATAAAAAGAGCTTAGGTGGGGCAAAGGGATCCAAGAAGAGAGGGATGGGTATGCATGCAGGTCCTACAGCTACAGAGAATTTGGTGCATCTATGGAAAGACAGAGATTCAGCAAGGCAGGCCTGTAGGGAACAAGAGTGGAGTGCCGGGCAATGAGATGGCAGAACCAGGCAGAGGCCATCTGCCTGCTTTCCAAACTTTGAGCATTTCTTGCATTTTCAATCTTTCCTCTTTACTCCTTTCTTCCTCTCTTTTTAAAAACATGCTCAGGCCGAGACCAGTTTGGCTCAGTGGATGGAGCATCGGCCTGCGGACTGAAGGGTCCCGGGTTCGATTCCGGTCGGGGGCATGTGCCTTGCTTGCAGGCACATCTCCAGTGTGGGGGGTGCAGGAGGCGGCTGATCTATGTCTCTCTCTCATCGATGTTTCTGACTTTCTATCCCTCTCCCTTCTTCTCTGTGAAAAATCAATAAAATATATTAAAAAAAAAAAACCACAAAAAACATGCTCAAGTTTCCTCTATCTTGAAAAATCTTTCACTTGAGGCAATGACCGTGGTAGTTCTGCTATTTCTCACCTTCCTTGCCAACATTTCTAACTGGGGAGACGGAAGGAGGAGGGGCAGACTATTCTGTCTAGGTGTTAGCTTGCCATAGTTCACTGGTTTTTCTTTCCTTTACCCTCTCAACCTGGCATCTCTATGAATCCCTTTTCTGAAACTGTCCCCTAAAAGTCACTAGTGATTTTCTGGTAAAATTTAACCACTTCCTCGATCCTTTAAAAAGAAAACATTTTATTGATTTTTAGAGAGAGAGGAAGGGAAAGAGGGTGAGGGGGGAGAGAGAGATACCAATGTGAGAGCAAAATATCAATTGATTGGCTGCCTTCTGCACACTCCCCACCAGGGATCAAGCCTGCTACCCAGCTATGTGCCCTGACGGAGAACTGAGGGAAACTGAAGGGGCAAACTTTCAGGGCACAGGATGATGCCCAACCAACTGAGCCACATGGGCCAGGGCTCTTGGTCTTTGTCTTTACAAGACATCTCTCAGATTCTACAGTGTAAGGCAGCAGTAGTTAATGTGCCATCCATGGCCAGGGGCTGGTGTGTCAAATGTTGTGACCAGTCCTTGATGAGATAGGCACAAAAATTGAAAGTAAGCATTTAGAAACTTTTTAAATAATTTGAAAAAAAAAGTGAGTCTTGTATATAGTATTACGTGTTTTTTTTTTCCATTTAATTTCTCTGGTATCCTATCTAATAAAGAGGAAATATGCTAATTGACTGCCATTCCCTCAAAGATGATGGCACCCAGAGCCACAAGATGGCGGCTCCCTGTCCCCTCAGCCCTGCCGTGCGCCTGCCTCCAGAGTCCCCCAATCTCCTCTGCCCCCCAGCTTCCCAGGGCTTGCCCCAGGTGCAGGCAAGCCTCAGATGGTGGCTGCCCAGCTGCCTAGGGCTGCGCAAGGCTCAGGTAAACAGGGCCAGCTGAGGGACCCCATACTGTGAGAGGGGGCAGGCCAGGCTGAGGGACCTCCCCGCCAGTGCATGAATTTTCATGCACCAGGCCTCTAGTTTTATTATATTTTACAACAGTATTGTTTGGCAAAGGATTACAAACCCAAGCACAGGGGTCAGGGTGGTTTGAGAAGGCTGATGCAATGCTGCCCCAGGCTATTTCTCCTCTCACATAACCCTTCCTGGGCCTCTCTTTCTCTTTCTGGGCTATGGGCTTCCCAAGCTTTTCCTCTTTAGGCTCTAAACTTTTATATCTCCACATCTAAATTCATCACCCCTTATCTGTACCTCATCCCCACTCTTTTATGAACTTGAACTTGTCACTTAGGGCAGGATAATCAAGAAGGGCCAAGCCAGAAACTTCCATGCTGGGTGTCTATGGTTTTAAGTGAGGTCAGGAAGCTAAAACTGTTATTCATGCACTGGAGTCCTGACTTATTAACAGAAGTTCATGAGCCCCATCTCCCTCCCCTTGAGGTGTCTAGCCTAGAGAGGAGGATTGAGCTCCAGAACTCTAGCAGATGGGGTCTGGTGGTTGTGGTGGTGGTGGTGAAGGGGGAAGCAGGGCTGTGCTGTTTTCTCTAGGATGAGAATGGGCAGTGCTGTGAACCCTCCTTGAACAATCCCTAGTCTGGGACGCCAGGAGCCCAGACTGGCATTCACAGGGATCTGATTAGAGATGGAGTGGTGGTGGTCTGTAGCCAGAGCAGGGCAAAGCCACAACTTCTGGATTCTCTGGTGAACTCATCTAATAAAAGGGTTATATGATAATTAGACTGAATATCTTCCAGATGACCTTCTGGACATCCTTCTGGAAAAAGCCATGGTGGTGGGGCTGAGGCAGAGGCAGTTAGGGGTGATCAGGCCAGCAGGGAAGAGCAGTTAGGGCAGTGGTTGGCAAACTCATTCGTCAACAGAGCCAAATAGCAATAATACAATGACTGAAATTCCTCTTGAGAGCCAAATTTTTTAAACTTAAACTTCTAATGCCACTTCTTCAAAAGAGACATGCCCAGGCCATAGTATTTTGTGGAAGAGCCACACTCAAGGGGCCAAAGAGCTGCATGTGGCTTTCGAGCTGCAGTTTGCTGATCACTGAGTTAGGGGGATCAGGTTGGAAGAAGAGAGCAGTTAGGGGGATCAGGCTGGTAAGGGAGAACACTTAGGGGGATCAGGCCAGCAGGGGAGAACAGTTGGGGGATCAGGCTGGCAGGGGAGAGCACTTAGGGCGATCAGACCAGAAGGCAGGGGAGCGGTTAGGAGCCAGCAGTCCCAGATTGCGAGATCGGCAGTTGGACACCTGCTGAGGGGTCCCGGATTGGAGAGGGTGCAGGCTAGGCTGAGGGACACTTCCCCCATCCCTATGCACAAATTTCATGCACCGAGCCTCTAGTCAGATTATATTAGCCTGAGTCCTCAATATGCCCACTACCTAACTCTGCTAGAAAAGATGCTAACTGTTCAGTGAGACCAAGACTCAACCATTCAACAATACCTTTCGAGTACTAACTAAACGCTTTATTTGGATAGCACATTCAGATTTAGCCACAACCATGTGAAGAATTACTATTATTGTACACATTTCATATATGAGAAAACAGAGGCATAGAGAGGTAAGATAAATTTCTCAGTGTCACACAGGGAGAAAGTGGTGTACCAGGAAGACTGGTTGGAGGCTCATGCTCTGAACAACATGGGCACGGAGCGGAGCATGTAATTACAAGGCAATGCTTGAGAAAAGCTGCAACTGCAGTCCACAGATTAAAACAGGTTTCAGTGTCCAGAGTATGAAGTTATGGACTTGAACTAATTTTCCATATAAAATCACATTACACATTACTATGAATTACCCAGCAAGCTTCCTATTTCCCTCATACTGTAACTAAATTATGCTATGAAGAGAAGCTAGAATCTCATAGAAAAAAGGGGACAGCCAAGGGTTGCTTCCCTGGGAGCTGGGCAGCTTTTTTCATAATGTCAAGAAGCCCCACTCCTGATAGCTGAGGGACAGAGTGAACTCACCATGGCCAGGGGCTCATGTGTCTTGTAAAAGACACAGGGAAAGCCTTGACTGTCTGGAATTTGAGCATAACCCTGAACAAGCTTTATTTTTTATTTGATTTCAGAAGGGGACTACAGCTTGCTGTTGAGAGAGCTCTATAATTGTTTTTATAAAAATCTAAATCGAGTTACCTATGAGACAATATTTGTATAGATCAAATTTTAAAGTGAAAAATTATAAAGTACCTATGAAATAATATCTGAATAATTAAAATATTTTATAAACAATAAATGCCCTAACAAAACAGATGTTTGCATGCTCTAGGCTCTCCAAGTCCCAGTAGACGGCTCACTTACTTAGAGTATAGGTAATACAACCTAGATTATCTGTTGGGGTTTGTTGGGATGGGATTAGCCTGTATCCAAATGGCCGCTGTCAGACACCCTGGGATTTCAAGCCATAGTATGGATGTTTTTTATGATGCTTCCACAGTTCCAAGAACAATACCCTCCTATTTAATAAAAGAGTAAAATGCAAATTGACCATCATACCAAGACACAAGATAGCCGCACCCATGTGGCCAAAGATGGATGCCCTCATGTGGACACAAGATGGCCACCACAAGATGGTCACCACAAAATGGCCTGCAGGGCAGGGCAGTTGTGAAAAGTTAGGGGTGACCAGGCCAGCAGAGGAGGGCAGTTGGGGGTGACCAGGCCGGCAGGGAAGAGCAGTTGGGGGGGACCAGGCCTGCAGGGAAGGGCAGTTGTGGAGGACCCAGGCCTGCAGAGGAGGGCAGTTGTGGGCGATCAGGCCAGCAGGGAGGGCAGTTAGGGGAGACCAGGCCTACAAAGGAGGGCAGTTGTGGGGGACCAGGCCTGCAGGGAGGGCAGTTGGGAGCCAGCAGTCCTAGATTGTAAGAGGGATGTCTGACCAACCATTTTGGCCCCAATCCCACTGGATCGGGGCCTAAATGGTTGGTCAGACATCCCTCAAAGGGTCCCAGACTGGAGAGGGTGCAAGCTGGGCTGAGAGACACCCCTGCCCCGGTGCACCAATTTCATGCACCAGGCCTCTAGTGGTAATATAAGAGGTGAACTATACTTTGCCTGTAATTTCCAACACATAAAAGGTACCACTAGTCTAAATAGCATTAGAAAAGAGCAATTTCTAAAAATTATAGAAAACTGCCTAAAAAAATGATTAGAAGATGCTTGTTCACATTGCAAAACTCTCATTTAATTTGCAAAAGAATCCATCACAAGATTTCTCTATTAAAATGTTGGTTTTCGGGTAACTAAGTTCTATGCAGAAAGCCTTAAAGACAAATTTGAATCAACATGAAGTCGTGGGGCATAAGAAACTCAAGGAGAAACCAAAAATCTTTACATGCCCAGTTTCTAGGGCCTGTGGGGGAAGAGTTCCAGTTACAAAGTCTGATTTAGTATCTTCCTCTGTTGGTAACATATCTGCAAACAATGACTTCACACAGCTCCTCCTCAGCACTGTTTCTGTAATTTGTATAGATGCCTCCAAGGACAGGGGGTCCTCTGGTTCTGAAGCTCAGGTGGGTGATTAGGCCCCCGAAGAAGAAAAATAGGCTTAAACAAACCATCCTAAAATTTAGCTAAGTCTTTTCTTTAAAAATATATTTTAATTTGAAAAACATATTTTAATGCCTTTATTTATGTATTAACTTTGAAAGAAAAAAAATTTCAAAAGGCTAATGATAGCCATATCAAAACTGGCTTCACTCTTGTTTAAATATTTCCACATTTGTTCCATATTCAGCCCACATGTTTAATAAGCACCTTCCAAGGGTTGGGATGAGCTCATAGCTGGTGATACAAAGGCAAGAAATCCTTGCCTTCCTGGAGCTCACAGCCTGCTAAAGGAGTGCAACCTCCACTCAGCCTGGTGATACAAAGGCAAGAAATCCTTGCCTTCCTGGAGCTCACAGCCTGCTAAAGGAGTGCAACCTCCTCTCAGCCTGAGTTTGTTCCCGGACCCTCAAATTATCACATGATTTGTATACTCCTTAGTTTTAGAAATGCTGGAATGATCTTTTTTTTTTAATTTAATACATCTTTATTGTTCAGATTACTACACTCTTCCTTTTTTCCCCCCAAAGCTCCCCTCCACCTGGTTCCCACCCTACCCTCTACCCTTACCTCCCCCTGCCTTGTCCTCATCCATAGGTTTATGATTTTTGTCCAGTCTCTTCCTGCACCTCCCTCACTCCTTTTCCCCTGAGAATTGTCAGTACACTCCCTTTCTATGCCCCTGATTCTATTTTATTAACCAGTTTATTCTGTTCATCAGATTTTTAATTCACTTGATTTTTAGATTCATGTATTGATAGATATGTGTTTGTACATAATTTTTATCTTTACCTTTTTATTTTTCTTCCTCTTCTTAAAGGGCACCTTTCAGCATTTCATATAATACTGGTTTGGTGTTGATGAACTCCTTTAGCTTTTTCTTATCTGTGAAGCTCTTTATCTGCTCTTCAATTCTGAATGATAGCTTTGCTGGGTAGAGTAATCTTGGTTGTAGGTTCTTGCTATTCATCACTGAATATTTCTTGCCACTTGAGTCTGGCCTGCATAGTTTCTGTTGAGAAGTCAGCTGACAATCATATAGATGTTCCTTTGTAGGTAATTAACTGTTTTTCTCTTGCTGATTTTAATATTCTCTTTGTCTTTTGCTCTTGGCATTTTAATTATGATGTGTCTTGGTGTGGTCCTCTTTGGATTCCTTTTGTTTGGAGTTCTGTGTGCTTCCTGGACTTGTAAGTCTATTTCTTTCACCAGGTGGGGGAAGTTTTCAGTCATGAGTGTTTCTGCTTCTTTGTATTTCAAATCTTTGACTTGATTTTTGCGTTCCTCTAGTCTACTATTAGGTCTCTATAATATTTTTTATTTCAGTGTATGTTTAATTTCTAGTTGGTCCTCTTTCATATCCTCAAGGGTCTCGTTAAACCTTTTCTAGGAAATTCTTGATAAACCTTATAACCGTGGTTTTGAACTCTATATCCAATTGTTTGTTTTCCTCCATTTCTTTTGTTTGTGATCTATTCCTTTGTCTCCACATTTTTGCTGCTTCTGAGTTGGTAGAGTAGCTTTGTGTGCTAGTTGGCCTATATGGCCCAGTAGCTCCGCCATTCTTGACCCTCTGGCACACTCTTAATGCACCCCTTTGTGGACTGTGTGTACAGCCTTGTTGTAATTACGTCTGGATTTTTGTTGGTATCACTGGAGGGGAATTGACCTCCAGGCCGATTGGTTGGAAGGATTAGCTGTGTCTACACCAGGAGAACTTCTGTGCTGGAGCCAGTCTTATGATACAAGACTTGGAAAATTGCAAAAGCCTCTGTGCTCAGCTTGGATGGGGTGGAGTCTCAGGGCTAAGCAGATGGCCTTGGCTTCCCATCAGCCCTGCCCTATGAGGCTCCTGGGTTTCAGTGTCCCTTGGTAATTGCTGCAGTCCTCTCTGTGCATACTTGTGCATGCATCCCCAGACCCCTGCCTTTCATGGTTCCCCTGAGTTTCTGTGTGCTCCGGGGACCCGTATGAGTCTGGGTCCCCAGGGTCTCGCCTGAAACTGGGGTTCAGTGCAGTCCGACTGGATTTTAGCACAGTCAGGAGGTTCCATCTTCCTCCTGCTAGAGAAAGCCAGCAGCACAATCAGAAATCAGTCCTCTCTGCGTGCACTCAGGCACACATGCCTCCAGACCTCTGCCTTTCATGGCTCCTATAAGTTTCCGTGCACTCCTCCCTTTTCCCAACAATCCAGACTCCTCCCGTATGAGTCTCACCCGGAAATGGGGTTCAGTGCAGTCGGAACTGGGATTCAGTGCAGTTGGGAGTTTCCATCTCTCTTCTGCTAGAGGAAGCCAGCCAGGCACTCCGCCACCCGTCTCTCTCCATGCGCGCATCTCTGTACCTCAGCTTTTTGTAGCTCCTCTGAGTCTCCGTGAGCCCCTCTCTTTTCTTCTAGTTTCAGAATTTCCACTCAGTCAGCTTTCCTGTGATTCTGGATGATGTCTGTTCTGTCTTTTAGCTGTAGTTTTTTTGAAATTGTTGTGTGAGGCAGCAGTTTAGGTGTTCACCTGTGCCGTCATCTTGGTTTCTCTGGAATGATCTTATTGGTCCACTGAAGTTTGCTAAAGTAGTTTATAATTTATGTAATATCCAAATTTCAACAACCAGTGCCAAATACTGTGATTTTAAGTAGTATTTTGAATGTTATTTATGATTTTCTGATATTTTTGTAAATTAAATCTATAATCATAAAATCGTAATATGCTAATTAGACCAGATGTCCTTCCGGATGACCTTCCAGACAAAGCTGGGGCTGCAAGAGAAGCCTGGGCTCCAGGTGCCAGAGGGGAAGCCGGCACCAGCCTCCAGGGGAAGGAAGGCCTACTCTTGCATGAATTTTGTACATCGGGCCTCCAGTACTAATATAGGAGTTCATTCCACACCTCCATTTGGATTACGTACAGGGATCTTAAGATTAACAGATCCAGAACTGAACTCATACTCTTATTTCACACTCCCCACAAGGACCAGAGCCTCCTCTGGCAAAGGTCATTTCAGTAAAGGCTGTCACCCTCTCTCCTACTGCCCACTTCTAAACTATTCATAAGAGTTCTACCTGCAAAGTACTCCTGGAGTCCACCCACTTCTCAGTCCTCACTTCACCTACACCACAGGGTAACTTGGCTCTTCCTCCCACTCTCTCAACAAGCCACCCTGTCACCAGTGACCTTTCCAGTCTCCATGCTGCTGTAGGGATTCTAAAAATTCAAATTAGATTGTGTTTCTCTCCTTCCTAAACTTTTCAAATGCTTCCTATTCATCTTAGGCAAAGGCCCAAATTCTTGCCTGGTCTACAGGGCTCTTTGGGAGGCTGGCTCCAGAGGACTTTAGGGTCACACCCCTCTTGACCCTCTGGCCACACCGAGCAGTTCCGGTCCTCCAGAGGCCTGCATGAAGTCTTTCTTGCCCCAGGACCTTCACCTATTTGTTCACTCAAACTGAATTCCCATCTGCTATCACTATTCCCTGGGAAACTCAGGCTTTAGTCTGAGTGCTATCTCCCTTCCGATCTGGCCATTTCATGACAGGCTAAATACCATCCTCCCCTTCCTCCATGGCCTTCACCCTGCATCACACATACATTCCCACAGCACCATGGTTACATAACTAGCTGTGCACTTCCAACTATTGCTAATCTGTAAGGTCTATATGTGCAGAGTCTCATTCTATCGTTTTTTTTTTACTATATTCCCGTGTCTAACACTACACTGGTTCACCTTAAATGTTTGCTGGTTGAATAATTGAATGAGTATCTTTAAATATATTTTATTGATTTTTTACAGAAAGGAAGGGAAAGGGATAGAGAGTTACAAACATCGATGAGAGAGAAACATCGATTAGCTGCCTCCTGCACGCCCCCTACTGGGGATGTGCCCACAACCAAGGTACATGCTCTTGACCGGAATCGAACCTGGGACCTTTCAGTCCACAGGCCGACGCTCTATCCACTGAGTCAAACTGGTTTTGGCTGAATGAGTATTTTTAAAGCTTGTTTTTAAAAGTTACATTTACTGCTTATAATATAATCCTATTTTGGCAAACGCAGATAAAGCGACTGTATTCCTAGAGCTAATTGTTAGTGAATTGTTTTGGACATATTTCCTCCAGAATTATTTTTAGCCATGGGTTAAATAAGCTTAGATAGTCTTCGACCCAGCCACCACTTAAAACCCATAATATAATTGGCTAGAACCAGAGATGCCATGCTCTGATTCCCTCATCTACCTCCAGTTGCCATATACTCCCTTCTTGTTGCCCAGGCATCTTTCCCCACAGCCCACCACACTTCTGGGGAAGGGCCCACGTACCACACTAGCTGTCCAGAGTAGGGAGCTAGTAGGAGATTGCTTATGTCAGCTCTTTGCTTGCTCTGATATCAGGTATTTCCATATCAAGGATTATGACTACCCACATTTGGTTTCTACTTTTCTCTATCCTGAATCCAAAATAGAAGTGTCTGAAGAAAAACTATCTCTGTCCATCATTGTGTCTAAAATCCAACCACTTCCACATTCTGATGAGAACTAAGACAGGACAACTACTCTTCTAAGGTAGAATAACAACCACCCTCTCTATTCTCATCAAAATGTTTTCCAATGAACTACTATAGAACTAAACAAATTTACAAAATCAGTACTTTTTGATTAATTGTGGTCTAAATCTCAAATTAATCAAACAATTTGTCACTTTGAAGCTGCTTTTTTAAATATATTTGTATTGATTTCAGAAAAGAAGGGAGAGAAAGACAGAAACATCAAGGAGAGAAAATCATTGACTGCCTGCCTCCTACACACCCCACACTGGGGATAGAGCCTGCAACCCAGGCATATGCCCTTACCAGGGAATTGAACTGTGACCTCCTGACCTCCTGGTTCATAGGTCGATGCTCAGCCACTGAGCCACACCAGCTGGGCCCCTTTGAAGCTTTTACACATTCAGTTTTTAGACACATCAGTGAGAATACCTCATGGATGTCAGTTGACTAAGGCAGACTCATAATGACAGAGACAGACCACAGTGTTGCTGGTAAGTGAAATTTAACCACTAAACTGATGGTAGCTGAGGGTTGCTGCCCAGCCAGAGCGCTATGGAGATCTCTATCAGTCCTATAGAAGGTGAAAATTAAGGAATCAGTAATAGTCATAAAATGACTGAGATTTCATGTCCTCAAAAAATTCTGAAAGTCTCATGCTAAGGTCCCAAGGAAAGGTTGAATCTATATAATGCCAAAACAATCAGTCGACAAGTTGAAATTTTGGTCAATGTAGTTATTTGCTTGGATAATGACCTAAAAATCTCTATCAGCCAAAACAGTTTGGCTCAGTGGATAGAGCGTCGGCCTGGGGACTGAAAGGTCCCAAGTTCGATTCCGGTCAAGGGCATGTACCTTCGTTTCAGGCACATTTCCAGTAGGGGGTGTGCAGGAGGCAGCTGATTGATGTTTCTCTCTCATCGATGATTCTAACTCTCTGTCCCTCTCCCTTTCTCTCTGTAAAAAATCAATAAAATAAAAATCTCTATCAAATGATCAAATTAAAAAAACAAAAACATCTGAATTCAAGTTAAAACCTTTGGGGTAAATAGATACATGTGAATTCAGGATGCTGCTTATACTTAAAAAATAATAACTTTTCTTGTTTAATGTCAGCCTTAAGGCATTCCTGTCAAAGTTATTAAATGTATGCCATAAAACATACATAACCAAGTTAATGCTGCTGTAGGAACCTTATCTTTGGAATTTCCTGACATTTCAAGGTTTCTCCTTTTCCATTTTAGGACTGAAGGCATTTAATTTCCTGGGTCTTTAGAGAAATGAAGAAAGAAAAGGGAAGAAAGGAAGGAAGGAAATGAGGAGGAAGAAGAGATAAAAGAGGAAAGGGAAAAAAGGGATGGGAAAAATAAAAAGAAAGAAAAAAATTTTTCTCAAACTGAGTATCTGAATTCATTGGTTTGGCTCTTGCTGAGGGGGACTAATTGGTCTATGAAAATAAGCTGAATACATTCTCTAATGCACACAGCCTGGCCGTGTAATTCTAAACCTTCATAACCTCAAATCCTTAATCATTTCTTTCTTCAACCTTGGCTTGGCTTTCCTGCCTCAAGGCAGTAAGTCTGCCAAATGCAGAGTTGAGCCTTTTTTTTCTTTCCTATTTCTTTTTCAATTTTTTTCTTTTAGAGATAGGACCACTATAAAGAGCACACTTTATTTTTTTAAGAGCAGAAAGTGAACATCTTGCCCTAATCACCCTCATTGTACTATTTTAAACAAAATGAAAAATCCAAAGCCAAAATTCTTAAAACACAGCTGATGCAATCATATTCAAACTGGCCAAGAAAAATTTCATCTTTGGACTGTAACTAAATAACTTTAGCTGCTTTGAAAGAAAATGCTGGAAGACTGAAAATAGCAGATGGTAGCTAAGAGAAAAATGATAATGGAAATAACTATTCACCAGGTTGATCTATCTTCCCAATGATGACACAGATGAAAGACTCCAATTTCTCAGAATCAACCTGCCCCGGAGAGCGGGCCTCTTTGCAGAAACAGTCCAGAAAAGGGTGTGGGAGAGCTGCTGTTGGGAAGCATGGGGATGGGAGTAGAAAGTCACCAGAATATTTAGGGCCCTGGGCTTGGCACTTGTTTGAGAAAGAATGTAGGGTTGGAGATGGATTTAAACTTTCTCAAAACATAAAGAAATTCTCTAAATTCTTCTATAGATTTCACTGATACCAAAGCCTAATAAAGATAGTGCAATGAGTACAGGCCAGTCCCATTTATAGAATACTGAGACAAAGATCTTAAAATATTAGCAAATAGAATTTAGCAGTACATTAAAATAATAAACCAAGACCAAATAAGAGTTCATCCCAAAAATCTAAAGATGGGTTGGTATTAGATATAAATTCACTATTAATAGTCAAAGGAGAAGAACCATATGATTGTATAAAGGTGCTGAAGTGTAATTTTTAAAACTCTTAGTAAAATAAGAAATACAAATGAACATTACCTTCATAACATAAAAACATATCTCAAACAAGAATGTGAGAGTGGAATACTAGAAACGTTACCATTAAAGTTAGGGATGAGATAAGCCTGCCTGTTGCTATCAGTACTATTATTTAATTCTGCTGTGAAAGTATTAGCCAGGATAATTCAGTAAGTGAAAGAATGTGGAGGTATAAATTTTTTTAAAAAGGGTAAAATGATAATAGCCTTGCAGACAATCCTATATAATAAGAGAGGAATATGCTAATTGTTCGTTACACCCTGAGGTGTAGTGACCGACTGCCTAATGACCTGATTACGGTGGAGCAACAAGCGGGCAGGAGAGAGCTACAGGAGGGAGGAAGTGACCTACTGGTGCATAGATTCATGCGCAGGGCTATTAGTGTGATTATATACGTAGAAAGTCCAAGAGAATCAACTGACAAACTATTAGAAACAATAAAAAAAATTTCAAGGTATCTTTAAAAAGAGTAATATACAGTCCTGGCCAGTTTGGCTTAGTGGATAGAGCATTGGCCTTTGGACTGAAGGGTCCTAGGTTTGATTCTGGCCAAGGGCACATGTCTGGGTTGTGGGTTTCATCCCCAGTGGGGGGCGTGTGGGAGGTGGCCGATCACTGATTCTCTCTCATCATTGATGTTTCTGTCTCTCTCTCCCTCTTCCTTCCTCTCTGAAATCAATAAAGAAATATATTAAAATAAAAAAATTAAAAGAGTAATATACAAAATAAATCATTTTCTTAAATATGAAATATAAATGAACATTACCTTGATAATATAAAGTTAATAGAGATATAATGAGAAAAAAGGTTATATTAACAATGGCAACAAGAAGATAAAATGTTTAGGAATAAACTTAGCAAATATTAAGAATCACAATTAAAAACCAATTATATAATTGTCAAGTGAGTACTAAACTTACCAGGGTGGTCACCTCATAAGTTATAAAAATGTCTAATCATTATGTTGCGCACCTGAAAGTAATATAATATTGTATGTCAACTGTAATTTAATTTAAAAATTTTTTTAAAATAAAAACTAACATTTTGTGTGAGTGAAATTTGATAACGCTATATAGGACATTTAGAAAAATAGATGCAAGAATAGTTAAGACATTTTTTAAAAGGGAGAATAAGAAAATAAATATATAATTATTATTTTTAAAAAATATATATTTTACTGATTTTTTATAGAGAAAAAGGAAGAGAATAGAGAGTTAGAAACATCAATGAGAAAGAGACTTCGATCAGCTGCCTCCTGCACGCCTCCACTGGGGATGTGCCTGCAACCAAGATACATGCCCTTGACTAGAATCAAACCTGGGACCTTTCAGTCCAGAGGGTGATGCTCTATCCACTGAACCAAACCGGTTTCAGCAAGAGGGTTATAATTATTAAAAGGGAGATCAAGTGATCATTTTTTTCATATGACATGATAGAATACGAAGAATGTCCAGGAGAACCAGCTGACTCATTACAGAATAAGAAATTTCTGTAAACTCTATTAGATATTAAAATATATTAGATGATTAAATAATTAAAATATTTGGTATTGGAAAAGAAACAGATACCCTGATTAATTAAACAAAAGAGAGCCAGAAAACAGTAACAGTTAACATTTATTGAGCCTTTACTATATCCTAGGCTTTGTTTTATGATTTACACATATTTACTTATCTTCTTCACAACTTATGAAGTGGTTATTATAATTATCACCATTATATTTATTTGTTAATTATTATTATTATTATTTGTTGTTGTTGTTAATCCTCATTGGAGGATATATTTCCATTGAATTTTAGGGAGAGTGTAAGAGAAAGACAGATAAAAATATCAATATGAGAGAAACACATTGATTGCCTCCTGTCTGAGCCCTGACCAGGGCTCATGCCGGGGAGGAGCCTGCAACCAAGGTATGTGCCCTTGACTGGAATTGAACCTGGGACCCTTTAGTCCGCAGGCCAATGCTCTATCTGTTGAGCCAAACTGGCTATGGCTAATTATCACCATTTTAAGTAAAATGAGGCCAAGACAAATTTAGTAGCTTGTCCAATGTCACACAGCTAACAAGGGGCAGAGCTAGAAGTACTCTGGTGCTAGAGTCTTCTCTAATACTATATACTGCTCATCACAGCATTATTTGTAAACTGGAAACAACCCAAGTGTCCATCAGTAGGGGGACAGCTAAATAAAAAATCATCTATGCACATGATGTAAAGAATGTGGTAGTTATAGAAAAGTGGAAGAAAAAAAAGGAAGGTGGTCAGATGGAAAGATCTCGATATTGTAAGTAAAAAAGAGTATAAAAAGAAAGAGAATATATAGCATGCTTTCACTTTTAAAAGACATAATTTTTTATATACTATAAATTTATATAAAATTCTAGAAAATACAAACCTTTTTCCCTAGAAGAGAACATAAGAAATTATGTTTTAGGAAGGTGGGAGTGGCTAGGGAGAAGTCCATAGGAAAAAAAGGAGATATATGTAATACTTTCAACAATAAAGAATTTAAATAAATAAAAAATTTATGTTTTGGCAGCCAAAAGAATTCTACCTGAGAGACCATGTTGAATGGGGGAGTGATATGGTCTAATCTATATTTCTGGATAATTTCACCTAGCTGCTGAGAAAGGAATATATTGGGATAGTGGTGGGTCCAAGATGATTTAGGTGGTAGCAGTGGAGGAGGTGTAATCAAATATAAGATAACATTTAAAACTAGAACCAAAGGACTTACTGATGAATTAGATGGGGGTATGTGAAAAAGAGGACTCAGAGATGGCCCCTGGGTTTCTGGCCTAAGCAAAATGAAGGATAGTGCCATTTAATAAAATGAGAATTACCCTAGAGGAGGTGGTTTGCCATGGCCCGGACTGAGAATTTAGGTTTGGACATATTAAGTCCAGACTATTAGCTAACCAAATGGAGACCCAAACAGGAGATAACTAATGTAATCTGAAGCTGGGTGAGAGAGTTGGGGCTGGAGATACATAGTTGGGCGTCATAAGCATGTGACTGATATTTAAAGTCATGAGACTGGATGAGATCATTTAGGGAGTGAGTGTAGATGGACAGAAGTTCCTGTTCTGATCTCAGGATGAGGTATGGATGTGTTGGTGGTGGTGATGGGGGACGGGGTGTTCTGACACTTATGAAAAAGAACAGCCAGTGAAGTAGGACTACCAGGAAAGTGGGTGGCCTAGAAGCCAAGTGAATACAGTGTTTCAAGATGTAGCACCTCAGCTGTTCCTCAGTTGCCAAGAGACTTAGTCAATGACAGGAACAGAGAACTAGAGATTGGAGGTAGCAAGATGGAGATTGTTTGTGGCCTTGGTCAAGAGCAGTCTTAGGATAAGTCACAAAAGCCCAACTGCAGTGGGTCAAGGAAAAAAATAGGAGGTGAAGAAGTGATGACTATAAGTACAGATAACTGTCTGAGGAGTTCTGCTCTAAAGCTGGTTTCCACTTTAGTGGGTATCAACCAATGAGCACATTACAGAAATGGACTAGAAATTAAGTTTCAAAGTAAAGAAGAAACTGAATCCAAAGCACAGATTTTATTTTCAAGCATTCACAACTTTTATTACCTAATGTGCTATTTTAATATTATAAAATATTCACAGTGTGTGCATCTATGTATACATGAGGAACCTGAGGCTTCGAGAGGTTAATTCACTTGTTCAAGATCACAGAGAATGGCTCACCGAAACCGGTTTGGCTCAGTGGATAGAGCGTCGGCCTGCGGACTGAAAGGCCCCAGGTTCAATTCCAGTCAAACTTGGTTGCGGGCACATCCCCATTAGGGGGCATGCAGGAGGCGGCTGATTAACGTCTCTCTCTCATCAATGTTTCTAACTCTCTATCCCTCTCCCTTCCTCTCTGTAAAAAATAAAAAAAATATAAATAAATAAATATATATATATATATATATATATGTAAAAGATCATAGAGAATGACCATGATGGGGCCAGGATAGACCCAGGCAGTGTGCAGTGTGTGTCTGAAGCCCATACCAAGATAAAACACGAAAGGAAGAGCCAGGAAAGACTGAAAGTACCAAGAACTAGCAGGGATGTTAGTCGAAAATAGAGTACCAGTTAGCAGCAAGTAGTAGATACCAGGGATAAAACAAATGTTCATTGAATGCTTGGTTACTATCTGAATCACAAGTACTCACCACATCCAAAGGGTAAAATAAAGACAAAACACATGCATCAGTTATCACGTGTCCACGTTTAGTCAATAAACTACCTCAAGCTATAAACAGTCTCATGTCTATATAATTTCAAGATCCATCAGTTTATTAACAACAAATAAGTAGACTGAGCAGCAGCTGTGATGCGGCATAGACTACTGGAGCAGACAGTCGCCATCACTTACCTGTGGTCAGCACTGGGCTTTGGTCTCCCATTCCACAGTCTTCTGTTCACAGAGGAAGGTGGTGGAGAGGAGGGCAAGGGTGGGGGAGGAAGAGTGGGCAGAGGAGGCAGGTTCCTGCGATCTTTCCTGAAGCTGATGCCTGGGCTCCCATCCTTGTCTCCTTCTCCATCATGCATGAACGTTCTCCGGGGTTTGGGCAGGGGGTTGATGAAGTGTTTGGAGGAAGAGCCTCTGTATACACTCTCCAGGCTTTGATCACAGGGTTTCCCATAGGAGCCTCTCCATTCCTCTGCAACCTCGGGGGTGGGCTGCCTGGCTTCCAGATCCAAGTGGTGGGACCTGAATTCTGAGCCACTCCCACATCCACGGTTCCCTTTTAGGCTGGGCCCCTCCTTGTCCGGCACACAATGTGGGGAATAACAAGTCCCTGGTAACTGGAGATCCAACCCTGCCACGCCATCCTTCAGAGCCTGCTCAAGTTTCTTGACCTGCACCAGCACAGAGAGGCTATCATTCTGAAAGCGCTGTTTGCTAAGCCTCAGCTCTAGGCCTTTGCCCATGCTCGGAGACAGCTCCCTGGCTGGCTGGCTTAGGTCTAGCCTCCGCTCTGCATTCTGTCCCACAACTTCTACTACCTCCTTATTCCTCTCGTTCTCTTTGCTCTCTCTTTCCAGCCTCGTTCCATTCTCAACTGCTGTGACCTGAGTCATCACATCATCATCACGTCTCCTGTCCGTCATGTAGGATGTCAGGTAATCCTCTTGCCCATCTGTTTTCCTGCTAGGTGCAGGAGTGGGCAACTCCCTTTTTCCTTCCCATTCTGATATCTTGTCCTTTATGCTGAGGGACTTGTGCCCGGCCCTGCCTCGGGCAGGAGGGCAGAGGTTCTGAACACCACTGAGCTGTCTCCTGCCAGATTTGTTGGCTTCTTTAGCACTGAGACCTGAAGCTGGGTCACTGATGATCATATTTGAGTTGAACATGTTCTGCTGAAAACAGTCTTCTCTTAACTTTAGCTTCAGATTATTGAGGTTTTCCAATGGGGTTCTTTGGAGGGGTGAGTCCTGATTAGTCTTTAGGAAAGGACTGGAGGACCTACAGGGCTGCCTTTGAGGATCTTCCCCAGCCTTTGGATCTTCCACCTGGACCCTGAACAAGAAAGATAAACACTGGGTGAGGACTCAGTAGCCACGTTATTGTTCTTGGCTGGTCATAGAGATTTCCTAGAACTTAGATATATTATATGCTGCCTGCAAATCACAAACATTGAAACCACCATCTAAAAAAAAAATCACATAATATTTTTCTTGGGAAAGATACCATGGAGCTATTGGATTTGGAGTCCAGTAGACTTGGGTTTAAATCCTAATTCAACCACTGACCAGCTGTGTAACCTTGGGCAACATGCTTAATTGCTCTAAATCTCAATGTCTTCATCTGTGAAATAGGAATAATAGTGATAATAATACATATATAACAGGTTGACTGTAAACGCTGAATGAATTAGCCCATATAAAATATCTAGCTTTTCATGAATGTACAAAACGTGGTAGTTATCATTATTATGAGCTTTTTTCTCACTGATGAAAACAGGAAAAGAGAGTATATAATCTAAGTTTCCTCTGCTTCTGTTTTCAATGGATGGGCCTTTGTAATAATTATTTACAATTAAAACAATGCCATGAGTTACAAAGTTTTTGCTAATCCTGGGCTTGATAAGTTGTCTTGATTTGAATCAGTGAAGACACAATAATTAGCTGCATTTGAATAAACCTCCTTTAGAATGTGAGCTCTACTAGCGTGGTCTCTCCATGATGACAGGGATTGTTGTTGCGTATTGAATTTGGTCTGTTTTGGCTACTGATACATGCTTACCACCTAGAACAACACCTAGCAGAGTAGGGAGGCCAATAAATCTTTGCTGCATAAATGAATGAATCAATAAGCAGATCCAGATCTCATGGGTGGCCTAGATCTACACTGTCCAATATAGTGGCCACTCGGCATATATGGCTATTGAAATTGAAATTAAATTAAATTAAATTCAGTTCCCCAGCTGCACCAGCCATATGTTGAGGACTCAGTAACCACGTGTGGTTAATGGTTACTCTAACTGGATGGAGTAGAACATTCCCACCACTCCAGAAGGTGCTGGCCTAGAATGTACATATGGGGATACATGCCTCCAAATGTGATCTTAGGAGATTAGTGTCATGAAGATGTTGAAAATTATGTTGAAAGAAAACCAGAAAAACATTTTTAAGCTAGTCTAATGAGAATGGGAGTATCTGTGCTTTGAAATGTGAAACTGTCTTCCACCAACACAGATAATGCCTGAACACAGTGACTTTAGATGTGTCAAGATTAGCAAACATGCATGGGCCTATTTCATGGTGCACATTCTATGAGACACAGATGAAGCTGTGTAGGAATTCTGGAACCCCAATCAGGTTTACAAGAGGGATGAATTATTACCAACTTCACATACTCTATTTCTATTTAGCTTTCTATTCCAAAGACTAATGGTTGTTTATGTAAAGATTTCTTCCTATGGAACAATAGCTCGTAAGTTGTGTTGCTATTCTTGGTTGCTCAATATAAATTAGAAACTTGTGAAATTGCAAACACATTTTCATGTTAAATATGGCTACCAAAGCAGAATTCCTTATTTAAATAAACAATTAGCATAAATAACAGAGTGCTTACAGAAAAGAAACACATTTTTTAATTGTTCTGTTACCACTGAGGACATTGGCATGAATTCAGATTTTAGTCAGAATTGGAATCAGAATCATTTTGTTGATATTTTACTGAGAATTCCAAAGGCAAAAGTTAAAATCCTTGCTCTCATTAGAGCTAGAAGTGAGATGAAGAAGTAGGACAGACACATAAAAACACAGTTCAGGTTAGTGCATGTTTAGTGACAAATATATAATCACTAATATCACATATATTGTTAAGCAACACTGAAAAATTTTTGATTTATTAATTTGAGAGGGGGGAAAGAAGAGGGAGGGAGAGAAGGAGGGAGGGAGGAAGGGAGGGAGGGAGAGATTTGTTGTTGCACTTATCTATGCATTCATTGGTTGATTCTTTTTTTAAAAAATATATTGATTTTTTTACAAAGAGGAAGGGAGAGGGACAGAGAGTCAGAAACACTGAAGAGAGAGAAAAATTGATCAGTCACCTCCTGCACACTTCCTACTGGGGATGTGCCCACAGCCAAGGTATATGCCCTTGACTGGAATCGAACCTGGGACCTTTCAGTCTGCAGGCCAACACTCTATCCACTGAGCCAAACCGGTTAGGGCCATTGGTTGATTCTTTGTTGTTGTTGTTGTTAAATATATTTTATTGATTTTTTACAGAGAGGAAGGGAGAGGGATAGAGTTAGAAACATCGATGAGAGAGAGACATCGATCAGCTGCCTCCTGCACACCTCCCACTGGGGATGTGCCCGCAACCAAGGCACATGCCTTTGACCGGAATCGAACCCTGGACCTTTCAGTCTGCAGGCCGATACTCTATCCACTGAGCCAAACCGGTTCTGGCCATTGGTTGATTCTTGTATGCGCCTGGACCAGAGGTTGAACCCACAACCTTGGCATATTGGGACGATGTTCTGACCAACTGACCTATTCGGCCAGGACTCTGTTAAACAATAATGACAGTAGATAAATACATGGTTTTAGAGTAGAAGGGACCTGGGTTGGAATCTTGGTTCCATTTTTTATTTTTTCATCTTAAAGTAAGAACCCTATCTCCTTTGTCTAGACTGGAACTTTAGGAGTACAGAGGTCTAATTTATCTCATTTGCTGTGCCCAGTACATAATTGGTAGTCATAAATATTTATCAAATAAATGAATGAATGAGCCAGAGTACATACATTATAAATCTTGATATTAATAAGTGGTAACTAGTGTTAATTTAAGTTATTGTCTAAGGTCCCAAACGTCTGGCATGACTTCACAATCACTGAGGCCCTATCGGGAAACTGAAAAAGGATGCCTTGCTGGAAGGCCACGCTGAGTGACAAAGCTCCAGCAACAACAGCAAGGATGATGAAACAAAGGGCAAAGTGCCTTCTTCACATGGTTGCCATATCCAAGGACTTCTCTAGTTCCTGTTTCTAGGAGTCTATGGCCTCAGGAGGGGTTCTACAGCTGTGAAAAGCTCAGGGATTGCCAACTCCTTTGCAAGTATCAAAGGAAAACATCTGGGGAGAAAACAATCTTGCTGATATAAGATGGGTAAAGATGTTTATGTAGATAGATGCAGCTGCAAAGATTTAGGGCTCATTGATATTTACAATACCTGTGCATTCCAGTAGTGAGAAAAATAAATCCATAGCCTGGAATGGCCCTGTGGTCATCCTCTCAAAACATGGGTGCTAGTCGGACCTTCCCTTGATGATTTGGTCTCGGGCTCTTAACTGAGTGCAGCGCGTGGAGATGACTGACAGGAGGCTCATCACAAGACTCAGAAAAGAACATCTCCTTAGTTCAAGGAAGTGGGGTTAGAGAACAGGGAAAGGCAAAAGTGAAAGGAAGGAGACTGAGAGTCCGGGCCAACTTCTTCACTATTGGGGGAGAAAAGTTCTTACTTGTCAGACAGTTTGCAGCTCAGGTTTTCAGTCTGGCTGTGGCTGCCTTTGGCCGGCATGCACACGGTCATCATGTCAGCATGGAGAGGAGCTCCAAGTTTCCTGGGGGAACAGGGATGCATACTCAGTGAGCCATGACAGCAAAACTAGAGTCCACACCCCAAACTATTTACCCTGATGGATTCTTCCCAGGAGTGGAGGGTGACAAGAATGTGCCATTCAGAACCCCTCACCAAGGAGGTGGGAACAAGAACAGAGAATCCTGAGGTCCACCCAGATTCGGACGCCATACCAAACTCATGTGTCTGTGTACATATATAAGAAAACATGTAGCCTTAGAAAGCACAAGATAAATACTAGTACAACCTGACACTTTTTCAGGCTAAGAATTTGGGATGAGCTAAAAGCCCCCGAAAAGGAAAGAGTTGTTACTTTATTTGAAACAAGAAATAAACCACCCACTAAAGTGTTAATATCCACACAGAAGTACTCTGTTCTTCTGCTGGCCCTGATGGTAGGCATAAACCTACACTGTCCAGTGGCTCCAAACCCAAGAAGAGAAACTACCTCCCCACTAGGTCATTTGTCAGGTCTAAGGAAAACTAGGAGATGGGCCTGGCAAACCAAGGAATCCCACTGAGCCTCTCAAACCTGAAAGATGACAAGGACCATTGGATATAAAGGCAGCAGCCTCAGTAAAGTAGCAGTTTTTAAAATATATATACTTGAATACACACACACGTTCAGCCTTTCAACACACACACACACACACACACACACACACACACACTTTAGAGGCCTGATGCATGAAACTCCCTAGGCCTGGCCAGCAATCAGGGCCAATCTGTGGGGTGACGGGGAGGGGGCCCTGCTGGCTCCCACGCTAGCCCCGCCACTGCTGGTTGCCTTCCTCTGTGGGATGACTGGTGGGGGAGGGGGGGCCCGCTGGCACCCGCCTTGGCTGGCCTGGGGCCTGCGGACTGGGGGCAGCTCCGTTGAGCATCTGCCTCCTGTTGGTCACTGTGCATCATAGCTACCGGTCGCCACTGGTCATTCAGCCTTTCAGTCGATTTGCATATTAGGCTCTTATTATACATATAAAGTATATACATATATATGTACATACAGTATAAATAAATAAATAAATAAGTAGATTTCAGAGAGAAAGAGAGAGGGGGATAGAAACATCAATGATGAGAATCATTGGTTGGTTGCCTCCCGCATCCCCTACTGGGGATTGAGCCCCCAACCTAGGCATATGCCCTGACTGGAAATCAAACCATGACCTCCTGGTTCATAGGTTGACACTCAACCACGGAACCATGCCTAGCTGGGCAGAAGTAGCAGTTTTATAATGCTCTGGTGCCTGACATCCAAATGAACTGAAGTAGCTGATTAAGATATATGATTTCTATAGCAACTCCCTACAGCAATCTATGTCTCTCATCGTGAGGACGAATGGATACTGGCTCGGAAGATTGAAAATGTGTTTGCAATTTATACCCAATGGAGAATGCCAAGCGTGTAAAGCATGCGTGCTGCATGGCCAACCCTCTTGAGGAAGAGGAGGTAATGCTTGACCAGAAGTTCAAGGAGCACTGAACCTCCACAGAAACTCTCTCCCAACTCCTTATATTTCTAAGATTCCTAATCCTTCTCCCAAAATGGTTTACCTTCCAGGTGTCAGTGTGGCTGTCCATGGTCCTGGCATCAGCATCCTTTACCCCCAAGAACTCAAAGCGCTAGGTTTCAAGACATGCATATAACTCTTGGGAAAATGAGAGGAAGGTCAGTGTGAGAAAGAGAAAAAGAAAAAGAGAATGAACATGGGCAGCAAATTAAAGAGAGTGTGCTCACTTTGGCAGCACATACACTAAAAGGAGGAGATTAGGGACCAGTGTGTGTTTGGGAAAGAAATGGCACTCAGGCCTGCCCATGCAGCTCAGCTGTCCCTTTACCCAGCTACGAAGCACTCTGCATTCTGGGGTGTGTCAATGCTAAAAACAAGTCTGGTTCTTTCTGTTGTTGTTACTCCTCACACAAGGATATTTTTCCCTTGTTTTTTTCTTAGAGAGAATGACACATCCATTGGTTGCCTTCTGTACAGTGCCCCAACCAGGGCCAAGGATTGAGCCTGCAATTGAGATACCTGCCCTTACTGAAATTGAACCCACAAACGTTCAGTCTGAGGGCCAACGCTCCAACCCCTGAGCCAAAGTGACCAGGGCAAGCCCAGTTCTTTAAAGAAGCTACGCCCCAGGGCTCTCCCTTTTCATTATGGAGGAGAGCCCCAAAAGGCCTTTCAGGGACAGGAAGGAATTCATTCCCTCTCACAATGCTCCGCAAAGCTTCTGGAGCCTCTCCATTTGGCTGAGCTGACAGACACTGCTCTTCTGTCCTGCATCTGGCAGAGAGCCCATCAGAGGACAAGGATAGGGGCCACTCCCCAACACCCGCCTGCCTCGTGTCTGCACTATGTCTCCACGCAGACCAAACCACTGTGATGCAGCCTTGTTTCATATGGGCACCACTCACCCCACCCATGCTCTTTCAAGCTGGCCTCCCTTTCACTGGCACGATGCATAGGTGCGAGGATTGTGCCTGGGTCACGATCAGTCCTGCAATCCAGCTCTCTCCCCAAGGAAACAGTTCTCCCTGTAATTCCCAAGAAGCCATAGTTTTTCCAAAAGGGACAAAGCCCACTATGTCTAATGCACAAAGAACCACATATGCACTTTGAGGTTAAAGATCAAGGAACACTATACAACTTATATGAATGTTCATCCACTGTGCTGTACAGCAGAAACTAATACAAAATAGTGCTGAATGCAAACTGTAATCAAACAATAAAATAATAAAAAAATAGAAACACTTAAACAACATGATACTTGCTTTCCATTGGCAGTAATAACTTTCAGTACTAAAACCATGGTCTCAAAAGGAACAGCTGATACCATATTCTGAGAAGCAAGTTCAAGTGGGATTCAGGAGCTGAAACTCAGAGAACATGGAAGCCCATGCACTCAGATATCAGCCCACTAGCGTTTCCGAATTCACAGAGGAATGGAAAATACTCCTCCCACAACACTTTTACTCTTTCTTTTCTGTCTCAGATGTTAAAAGTCATTAATTAGGTGACAAACCAAGCTAAATTTGCTTAGTTAGGAGTACTCTGTGACTTAAATTATGATAAACTTCAATATCACTTTATAGGTGTGGGACTGCAAGATGGATTGTTTCCCAACAGTAATAACCTTCTTCCTATTAATTTTGAAATACTGCTATCAAAGTCATCGACAAAAAAAGTAGTTCAGATACTATGGCTTTAGAAATTGCTATAAAAACAATCTGGACATATTTAAGCCATGAGGAAGGAGACTGATTTTCCCCAAATCTTAGAACAAAAACAGTGATTTAAATAAAAAGTGAAATCTGGAAATGTTGATCAACTGATGAGTGGATTTTTAAAATATGGTATATCCATAAATTGGAATATTATTCAACCACAAAAAGGAACGAAATATTATTTCATACTACAACATGGATGACCTTGAAAATATAGACACAAAAGGCCATATATCATAGTAATCCCATTTACAGTATATAAAATATCCAGAATAGACAAACCCTGAATGCTAAATTTTATGAAAATTATATCTCAATTAAAAATATGTTATAAACATATTCAATAAAAAATAACAAATTTAGCCCTGGCTGGTGTGAGCTAGCAGTTAGAGTGTTGGCCTCTGGACCAAAGAGTTGATAGTTTGATTCCTAGTCACAGGCATGTACCTGGATTGCAGGTTCGATCTCCAGCTATAGTGAGGGCAGATGCAATAGGCAACCAATCATGTGTCTCTCTAACATCAATGTTTCTCTCTCACTTTCTTTCTTTCTCTCCACCCACTTCCTCCCTTCTAGTCTCTCTGAAAAAGCAATGAAAATAATAAATGGAAAAAATATCCTCAGGTGAGGAATAAAAAAAAAAAAGTTTGGGCAGGGGAGAAGGTACAGTAAGGAATAAAACATACATAGTTATAACAATCCACTGCCCTTTAGCGCTCTAAAGTTAATATGTTATTTCTGAAACATATATAGTATGATTCATAAAATGGTCATATTGGATATACTGAATGAAAAATATAATTTGGCTCTAGCTGGGTTGGCTAAGTGGACAGAGTGCTTGCCTGTGGACTGAAGGGTCCCTGGATCAATTCCAGTCAAGGGCACATGCCTGAGTTGTGGGCTCGGTCACCAGTAGGGAACCTGCAGGAGGCAGCCAATCAATCATTCTCTCATCACTGATGTTTCTATCTCTCTCTCCCTCTCCCTTTCTCTCTGAAATCAATAAAAATATATTTTAAAAAAAGAAAAAGAAATAAAAATAAAATTTGGATAATTATATACTAATAAAATTAAATTTAAATGGTTTTTATTTGTGTAGCAAATAAAGCTACAAGCTATTCAGCTTTAATGATTATAATAACTCTTATCTGTTTATAAAGAACAGGCAACGAAATTGAGAATAAACCATAAAAAGTACAGAACAAAAAATAATTTTCTCAACAGAGCATCCTTATTAGCAAGCATATCTAGAAGGTGCTTATTTTCAGAAAATACAGAGAACAACAAAAAAGCATGCAATCACATAATACAGCTCTTGCTGCAGCTAACTGTTCATTCAGTGAAGACCACTGAATGAACCTTTTGATGCCTCATTTTTATCATCTTCTTCAAACAAATAGATTTAAAAGGGTAAATTTTACAGTATGTGAATTATATTTCAATAAAGCTGTTGTTATTTTATCATCTTAAATAAATTTTAAAAATTAAAATGAACTGCTGTCTTTTTTTACATAATAGTATTAATTTTTCAAATTTTGGAATATTTTAAAAAAACAACCCAACTTTTTCACATTTGGAAGAAGATGGAGGACTCTGGGAGGTGAGGAACGAGAAGCCAAAGGCTATGTGCTGCTTCAAAGCCACACCCAGGGGACCTTGACTGGAGCAATAGCAGCCGTACTCCTGGACCAAATCCTTAAACCGCGCCTGCACAAAAACACCGCACACCACAACTGGACATCAGGTCCTCAGTGCACCACACCAGGCAGACAGCAGCAGAGTGAAGGTAATGACTTTTCTACTAACAACCACCAGTCTTCTTATTTCCAGGAGTTCTGCTTTGGAGACAAGACAATTTCCCCAACAAATAAGAGTGCTCAAGAAATGCTGTCGAGAAATGAACACATCCCATTTTCTTATACCTCATATGTCCATCAACAGATAGCTGGATAAACAATCTGTGGTCTAGCCCTACCATGGAATATTACTCAACCATTAAAAAGTAATGAAGGGCCCAGACCGGTTTGGCTCAGTGGATGGAGCGTCGGCCTGCGGACTGAAAGGTCCCAGGCTCCATTCCGGTCGGGGGCATGTACCTTGGTTGCAGGCACATCTCCAGTGTGGGGCATGCAGGAGGCAGCTGATCGATGTCTCTCTCTCATCAATGTTTCTGACTTGCTATCCCTCTCCCTTCCTCTCTGTAAAAAATCAATAAAATATATTTAAAAAAAAAGTAATGAAGGACTGACACATGCTATAGCATGGATAAATCTTGAAAACATCATGATACATGAAAAAAAATCAGTGACAAAAGATCACACATTGTATTTCATTTATATGAAATGTCCAGAATAGGCAAATCCAAAAAGTAGATTAGGGGCTTGGGAGTGGGAACAAGGAGTGACTGCTGATAGGTAAGGATTATTTTGTGGGGAGGAGAGTGATGAAATGTTCCAAAATTAGACAGTGGTGATGGTTGCACTAAACCAGTGGTTGGCAAACTGTGGCTCTGTTGACTAATGAGTTGCCGACCACTGGGATAGGGGCTTAATCACAAGAAACAACAGCCTGTAATTACTGGAATTGAGAGTCTAGGTCAGTGGTCGGCAAACTCATTAATCAACAGAGCAGCAAACTGCATGTGGCTCACGAGCTGCAGTTTGCCGACCACTGAACTAAACAGTGAACATGCTAAAAAGAAAACCCACTTAACTGTACACCTTAAAAGGGTGAATTTTACAGTATATGAATTATCCTATATAATAAAAGCCTAAGTGTCCATCTGTTAGTTTAACTATTTGACTAGTCAGTATGATGCACACTGACCACCAGGGGACAGATGTCCCAACTGGTAGGTTAGCTTGCTGCTGGGGTCAGTCCAAGTGAACATGCCCTGGAGCCTTCCTGCAGTCCCTCCCGGACAGCTGGCCCTTATCGGGACTGGGCGAGAAGGACCTGATTGGCTTGATCAGGACTGGGCGAGACAGGCCGGACATGCCCTGGAGCCCTCCTGCAGTCCATCCCCAGCCTCTATCGTGCACCGGTGGGGTCCCTCAACCTGCACCCTCTGACAATCCTGGACCCCTCAAGGGATGTTGGAGAGCTGGTTTTGGCTCAATCCCCACAGGCCAGGCTGAGGGACCCCACTGGTGTATGAATCCGCACACCAGGCCTCTACTATCTCAATAAAGCTGTTTTTAAGAAATAAGGAGGGGCAATAGCTAAAAGTGAGGAGGCCTGGTCCCATCCTAAACCGTATTTATTTTCCTGCCAATGGCACTGTCGGTCAGCCACAGAAATACTCTCCTTTGAAAGGCAGTCTTTTGCTCTTCTACTCCAATGTATCTGTCCGTTTCAGGGCATCCCTGCAAGCTGAGCACACAGTGAGTTGCTGTGCCCCTGGAACCCAGGTATGAATGCTACAGGATGCTGTTTCACAGAGCTGTTCCTACACAGGCTTCAGTATCAGGGCTTCTCTTCACTCTAAAAGATGCCTCAAGACTCAGAGTATATATAATCTGAGTCATTTTAAGACTTTCTGTCAGTATGAATATCCAGTTCTTGACAATATTTCCTTTTAACAACTTGGTCAGTATTTTCCTGAGCTACACCTGTCAGTTTTTCTGACAAATGAAGCCAATGGGAAGGTGTGGCCAGAGCACCTTGAGATTGCAGAATGGACATCCATAGGCCAGAGGTAGCTAAGATTTTTTATTGTTATCACCTTCCTAACCCAGGAAGAATTTTTTTCCCTCCTCTGCAGAATATTCTTACATATAGACTGTATTTGGCCAGCTGAGCAAGATGAAAACACATTTTTCTTTTTTTAAATATATTTTATTGACTTTAGAGAGGAAGGGAGAGGGAGAGAGAGATAGAAACATCAATGATGAGAGAGAATCATTGACTGGCTGCCTCCTGCATGTCCCCTCCTGGGAATCAAGCCCGCAACCCAGGCATGTGCCCTTGGCCGGAATCAAACCCGGGATCCTTCAGTCCGCAGCCGATGCTCTACCCATTATGCCAAACCAGCCAGGGCGAAAACACATTTTTCAATTGCCAATATTTGCAAATCATGCTTTTTGCCTCACTCACTTGCAGTGTGGTAATACTTTGTTATGTGTCCTTTGGGCTCACCACTGTGTGGAGGGTGAAGAGGAAAAGTACAATTGGGTGGCCATCTTGCATATGAACACCAAACCATAGCATGTAAATGGTTTTAGTGGGGTCAGCGCTCCCAAGTTACTACTGGGTAACTATCAATGTCACCTCTTTGGTAAAACTTAGTGTGAATTTGCCATAAATCATTAAATTATTAAAGTTGTAAAATGTGCTAATACTGACAAAAGATGGCTTAAAATCTGAATTCTTGTAAATGTATTTTCTTTTATATAAAAAGTATACTTCCTCCGAAACCGGTTTGGCTCAGTGGATAGAGCGTCAGTCTGCGGACTGAAAGGTCCAAGGTTCGATTCGGTTAAGGGCATGTACCTTGGTTTCAGGCACATCCCCAGTAGGGGGTATGCAAAAGGCAGCTGATAGATGTCACTCTCTCATCCATGTTTCTAACTCTCTATCCCTCTCCCTTCCTCTCTGTAAAAAATCAATAAAATATCTTTTTTTAAAAAAAAGTATACTCCCTTTTGTTTCTCTTGGCTACGTATAGCAGGTCACCAGACAATGTGAAATCAGGTTCTAACTTCTTTCCCCTTTCAAATATTTTATTTCATTTTTAAAAAAAAATATTTTATTGATTTCAGAGAGGAAGGGAGAAGGAGAGAGAAACATCAAGGATGAGAGAGTATCATTGATCAGCTGCCTCTTAAACTTCCCCTACTGGGGATCAAGCCCACACTCCAGGCATGTGCCATTGACCAGAATTGAAACTCTGGGACCCTTCAGTCCACAGGTCAACACTCTATCCACTGAGCCAAACCAGCTAGGGCCCTCCCAAATATATTAACTTGTTCTTCCTTCTCTCTCTTCTTGGCTAGGCCAGAAACCACTTCTTGTTTCTAATCACTACAAAAGTCAATGTCAATGCTCCTTTCATTGTTCTGATAAGGAAATTAAGGCTCAAGGGGGAGTTTATCTCATGTTTGGCTCAGTGGTTGAGCATCAACCTATGAACCAGGAGGTCACAGCTCAATTCCCAGTCAGGGCACATGCCCAGGGTGCGGGCTCGAACCCCAGCAGGGGAGGTTCTGGAGGCAGCTGATCAATGGTACTCTCTCATCCTTGATGTTTCTATCTCTCTCTCCCACTCTCTTAAATCAATAAAAACCACCCAGCCACACTGGATGGGCAATAAAAAAATAGTTTAAAAAATTAAAATCCTCTTCTGCAGAGATCACCCTTTCATTCCCATTCAGAGAAATCTATCCACATATCTCCTTGTCATCGATTTTCCAATCATGATTCTTCTAAATCTTTGACCACCAGCCAAACTTGAATTACACATAAAAAATTACTGTAACAGAGGTCTGCTAGCAGAAAGTAATCTCTGCAGTCTGTCCATTCCAACCCGACATCCCTTATGTAAATTACCTTCCACAGAATACTGTTATAATCGACTAGAGGCCTGGTGCATGAAAATTCATGCACTGCTTTCTCCTCTCGTGTGTAAGTTGATTTTCTGAGCAGCAATGGACTGCTGTGGATTTCATCTCTTCCAACCAGCAGGCAGAGGTGTTGCTGACTGCAGGCATGGTTGGCACCGCAAGGCTGAGGGGGGAGAGCAGCCCAACAGCCCAGGGGTCCCAGGAAGGAGCGCTTCCTGGCAGATGAGGAGTCAGAGGGGATGGACATCATCCAGAACCACAGGAAAGCTGGCTGACTGGAAATTTCACAACTAGAAGTAAAGAGAAGCGCTCACAAAGACTAAGAGGAGCTGCAAAAAGCTGAGGTACGGAGACACGCACGTATAGAGGATGGACGGCAGAGGGCCTGGCTAGGTTCCTCTAGTGGGTGGGAGATGGAAACTCACAACTGCATTAAACCCCACTTCTGACTGCCCTAAACCCCAGTTCCGGGCGAGACTCAGATGGGGGAGTCTGGATGTTGTGAAAAGGGAGGAGTGCAGGGAAAATTAGGGGAGCCACAAAAGACAGAGGTTTGGAGGTGCATGCAAAAGTGTGCACACAGAGGGCTGACTGCTGATTGTGCTGCTGGCTTTCTCAAGCAGGAGGAAGACAGAACCTTCCAACTGCACTGAAATCCAGGTTGGACTGCACTGAACCCCAGTTTTGGGTGAGACCCTGGGGAATCAAACTCATACAGGTCCCTGGAGCGCACAGAAACTCAGGGGAGCTGGAAAGGCAGAGATCTGGAGGCATGCATGCCTGTGCACAGAGAGGGCTGCAGCAATTACCAAGGGACAATGAGACCAGGGGCTGATGGGAAGCCAAGGCTGTCTGTTCAGCCCTGAGACTCCACCCCATCCAAGTCTAGGACAGAGGCTTTTGCAATCTTGCAAGTCTTAAGGCAGAGTCCAGCACAAAAGTTCTCCAGTCATTGACACAGCTGATCCTCACAACCAATTGGCTTGGAGGTCAATTCCTCCCAGTGATACCAACAACAATAAATATTTACCGTATTTTCTGGTATATAAGATGACTGGGTGTATAAGATGACCCTCAACTTTTCCAGTTAAAATATAGAGTTTGGGATATACTCACCCTATAAGACAACACTTGGTGTATAAGACGACCCTCAACTTTTGAGAAGATTTTCCTGGGTTAAAAAGTCATCTTATACACCAGAAAATACGGTACTACAACAAGGCTGTACACACAGTGCACAAAGGGGTGCACCAAGAGAGTCCACCTCAGGTAACGGGAGGGGGAGCTACTGGGCCATATAGGACACCTAGCACACAAAGCTACTCTACCAACTCAGGGAAGCAGTGACAATGAAAAGATAAAGGAACAGATCACAAACAAAAGAAATGGAGGAAAACAAACAACTGGATATAAAGTTCAAAACCAGTTATAAGGTTTTTCAAGAATTTCCTAGAAAAGATGGATAAATGTAGCAAGACCCAAGAGGAGATGAAAAAAGATCAACTAGAAATTAAACATACACTGACTGAAATAAAAAATATTATACAGAGACCTAACAGCACATTAGAGGAATGCAAAAATCAAGTCAAAGATTTCAAATACAAAGAAGCAGAAAAGATTCAACTGGAAAAGCAAAAAGAATCCAAAAATTTGAATATAGTGTAAGAAGCCTCTGGGACAACTTCAAGCATACCATCATCAGAATTATGAGGGTGCCAGAAGAAGAGAGAGAGCAAGATACTGAAAACCTATTTGAAGAAATAATGACCAAAAATTTCCCCCCTGCAGAAAGAAATAGACTTACAAGTCCAGGAAGTGCACAGAACCCCAAACAAAAGGAATCCAAAGAGGACCACACCAAGACACATCATAATTAAAATGCCAAGAGCAAAAGACAAAGAGAGAATATTAAAAACAGCAAGAGAAAAACAGTTAATTACCTACAAAGGAGCAACCATATGACTGTCAGCTGATTTCTCAACAGAAACTATGCAGACCAGAAGGGAGTGGCAAGAAATATTCAAAGTGATGAATAGCAAGAACCTACAACCAAGATTACTCTACCCAGCTAAGCTATCATTCAGAATTGAAGGACAGATAAGAAAAAGCTAAAGAAGTTCATACACACCAAACCAGTATTATATGAAATGCTGAAAGGTACTCTTTAAGAAGAGAAGGAAGAAGAAAAAGGTAAAGATAAAAATTAGAAACAACAAATATATATCTATCAACAAGTGAATCTAAAAATCAAGTGAATAAAAAATCTGATGAACAGAATAAACTGGTAAATATAATAGAATAGAATCAGGGGTATAGAAAGGAAGTGGATTGACAATTCTCAGGGGAAAAGGGGTGATGGGGGTGCAGGGAGATACTGGACAAAAATCATACATCTATGGATGAGGACAATGGGCGGGAAGGATAGAGGGTAGGGTGTGAACCAGGTGGAAGGGAGCTATGGGGGGAAAAAAAGAGGAACAATTGTAATAATCTGAACAATATAGATTTATTAGATTAAAAAAAAGAAAAATACTATAAAGCCTCTAACATTAAAACTTCCACAAGAATACGTAAGTAGACCATATGAACAGAATAGAAAGTCTAGACATAAACTCAAGGACACATAGAACTTTATATATGATAAAGCTGACTTCTTAAATTACTAGGTCAAAGATGGACTTTCTAACAAATGGTGCTGGGATACCTGAATAGCCCAAAGGTGTTCAAGTAAGAGCATGCTGAAAGTCCGATGTATCTGCAGCCCTGGTAAACTGAGGATGATCTGGGTCTTTCTCAGAGCCAGGAAACCAGTTGCAGGCAAGAGCTAGTTTGTAGCCCTGAGGGCTTAAGAGCAGGCCTGGAAGAATCTGACCAGTGCTCCTAAAGAGCTCCACCCACCCTCTGAACATGCTCTGACTTGAAGAGTTTAAAAAATCTGATTCCTGCCCTGGCTGGGTAGCTCATTGGTTTGAGTGTTGAACTAATACACCAAGGTTGCAGATGATTCCCAATCAGGGCACATGAAAGAATCAACCAGTGAGTGCACAAATTAAGTGTAATAACAAATCGACGTTTCTCTCTTCCCCTCCTTTCTAAAATAAACATTTTTTAAAATGCTTAAAATTTTTGCTTTTAAGTCTGATTCTTTTTCTAGAGCTTAGAATATATTTGTATAGCCCCTGAATTTCATATTATACACATAATATAACACACAAAAGCTCCCTTTATCTCACCAATTTCGAAAAGGAATCATTATTATCCTCCTTAGCCAGGTGAGAAGATCAAGGTTCAGAATTATAGCGTTTTAAGTAGTAGATTACTGAATTCAATTCTTATCTTTCTACTCCAAATTTTATATTCTGACCCTCAAACCTTGTTTTCTGCTCTTTCTGTACCTTTAACCAGAACCACCCTGGATCGACCCGTTCATAGGCTTGATGGAAGAATCTGCTACTCCTCTGATGCCAGGACCCCCGGGGACAGTAACCTCCGAGTCTGACCCACAAGGGTCAGGCTTTTTGGGAGAGGCTAACTTTCTTTTAAGGGCAGCAAGCAGGAAATAGCTTTCATTCGTGACCTTGGGGAAGGTCAGAGTAAAGAAATTAGCACTGTTGTGCTCTGTGATCCGCCAGGCATTGCATTAAGCACTTTACAAACCATCATAGAAACAATCTTTCTCCCAAGAGAAATGAAAATATGTCCATATACGTTCTTCTACAGTAACATTCATAGCAGCATTATTCACAATGGCCATTAAGAAGTAATCCAAAGGTCATCAACTGGCAAATGGATGAACAAAATGCGATGTATCCATACAATGGAGTATTACTCGGCCGTAAAAAGAAGGAAGTACTGAAGGAGCTACCACAGGTATGGACCTCAGAAACACTATGCTGAGTGAACGGAGGCGAGTCCCAAAGTCCACACGCTGCGTGAGTCCATTTACGTCAAACGTCGAGAGAAGGGAACTCCGGAGAGACAGAAGGTGGATTGGTGGCTGTTTAGGACAGAAGGGGACAGGGGTGCTCCTGGCCAAGTAGCACGTGTTTCGCCCTGGCCAGCTTGGCTCAGTGACGGAGGAGCGCCCGCCTGCAGACTGAAGGGTCCCGGTTGGATTTCGGTCAAGGGCACGTACCTCCGTGAGAAAGGCTCAATCCCCCAAGTCTTTTCGGGGAGCACGTGGGAGGCAACCAATCAGGGTGTGTCTCTCTCACGTCCGTTTCTCTCTCCCCCCCCCGCGCCCGTCCACTCCGTAAACGTCAACGGGAAAACACCCGCGGGTGAGGATGAACCACCATAAAAGCAGCGCAGCTTTCTTCTCCGGCCGGACGGAAAGGTCGTCAAACGGACCGGTGAGGACAGTTCTGTACCAAGAACTATCTAACTATGCACTTTAAGTGGATGAGTTTTTATGGAGTGTGAATAACACTTCCTCGATAAAGCCAGGAAGGAAGGAAGGAAGGAAGGAAGGAAGGAAGGAAGGAAGGAAGGAAGGAAGGAAGGAAGGAAAGGGGAGGAGAGAGGAAAGAGGAAAGACGGGAGGGTCCACCCAAGCACCTGGCACCCTGTGCTGGGCACATAACAGGAAATCAGTTTCACGTCACAGTCGAGGAGACTCTTCGATAATAGTATCGCCGCCGACATTTACACAGCCGTGTGTCCCCGCCCCAAAGCCCTGGCTTTCGTAGTCCACTGTGTGTGTCACCACACCTTTGTCAAAGCCCTTAGCAAGCGACTCGAGGAAGCAGGACCCTCAATGAACACGGTGGTTATAGGGCAACTGGGCATAAAACAGTTAAAAAGTATTTAAAACCCAGGCCACCAGCAGAAGACCCTGCAGGCGGCAGCAGCGCCGGCCTACCTCACAGGGAGGCCCCTCTTGCTGCAAACTGCCCCGTCCCTCTCCCTCTCTCGGCATGCGGGGTCACCGGAGCGGGGCCGCCATGTTTGGACGATGATCCCACCCCCAGCCGCAGCTGATTGGTCCTAGAGGCGGCCGAACTCAAGTCGGGCCTATCAGATGCCGCCCCAGGAGGCTGGTTCCTGGGTGTGACCGGAAGGGAAACCAGCAGACCGCGCTGGGAGGCGGCCATTTCCCACCCTGTGGACTGAGTCACCCCGCGAGCGAGCGTGGCCGTGGGGGAGGAGGAGGAGGCGGGACGATGGCTGTGCACCCCTGGACCCAGCCCGCTCCTGAGGCCGGGCTGCATTCCTGCCCACGGCTCCACAGGATTGCCTTCGCGCCCTTGTTTGCTTTAAGCAACCCGAAGAATCCCCGCTAACGCGGGCTGTCACGTTCAATTTCTGTTAAATTACCTTCCTCAAGCGAAAAAGGAAAGCAACTGTGTGCGTTTTTGGACAGGCGTCTGCTTCCATCCGGCTGGAGCTGAGCAAGCTTCACCCACCCCCCGCCCCCCCCCGCCTCCCTTAGGCCTGCCTCCAGGCTGGCGTGGGGGCTGGGCGTGAGCGGGCCACTTCCATCCCTTTACAGGGGGGGGGGTCGGAAGAGCCGCAGGCATCAGTCCCCTTGCCTCCCCAAGGTGACTGCACCACCCGGGGGCTGCTGGGAACGCCTGAAGTCTTAGTGAGGCCGATGCCACGAGACTGCACTTTTCGAAGGGCCCTCCCCGCAGCGGACAGGCATCTGCTGAACCCGTGGATAAATAGGGCTTGGCATTGGAAGGTGTGCGCTTTCCCTTCTTTCCCAATAAAATCCCACCTGAAACCTCTGGCCTTCCCCGGCCAGTATGGCTCAGCGGTTAAGCCTTCACTGACGAATGATTCACTTCCCGGTCAGGGGGCGTGCTGGGGTTGCAGGTTTGATCACCAGCGGGGGGCGTGCAGGAGGCAGCCGATCCATAATTCTCATCACCATTGTTTTTATCCCTCTCCCTTCCTCTCTGAAATCAATGAAAATATGTATAAAAGAAGACAAAACAGAAAAAGACAACAACAACAACAACAACAACACAACCACCCTCTGGCCTTATAGTGGAATGGACCCATAAGAGGTTAGTGTGGGTAAAAGAACACACAAAAGCCATGCATGTCTTTTTCAGTTCTTATTTTGAATCTAGGATAGACAAGAAAGTAGAGCTCACATCTCTCCCCCCCATCCCCACACACACACACTGACACATTTGAATGAAAAGTATTTGCCAGAGGCTGCAGAGTCTGGACACCAGAAGGAAGAGCTGAGTTGACAGGATGAAAGGGATGGAGAAATCCTTTTCCCATCCCTCTGACTATTTATGGGAGTCATTTCCCTTCAGGAAATGCTGAGCCCCTTCTCCCAGGACCCCGTTGGCAACGACGCCTGCACTGGCTGACCCAGCCTTCCACATCCTCCTCCTGGCCTCAGTGCTTGCCCCTCATGACCCAGCCAGTCACTGGGAACCCAGCCTGCAAATGACAGCGCTTCTTAGAGGCCCCAGTCTAGTGAGGAAATTCGGGGGGAGGCGATACATAATGAAGCTAGAAAAGCCCCTGGCCTGGAGAAGCTCTGAGACAGGAGCAGAGAAGGTGCCAGGGAAGCAGCCAGGGCTAGAAATGACAGTGTGGCCCAGTAGTTGCATGGCTCACCTAGCCTCCGTCACCTGGCTGGGGCATGGCAAAGGCAGCAGCAGGACCCAAGGTTCCTGTCGCCTTATCTAGAGCTCATTCACCTCCTCCACACTCCTTTCCCTTCCCCAGGTGACTCATGTTTCTCTGGAGAACCTGCATCTAGTAGTTACTATTTGGGATGAAGGTGGTTCTTTTCTTTTTGGTCAACTGAGGAGATTTCTGGGGTTAGTATTCTTTTTATTGTTGCTTTCTCTTTTTCTTAAAAAAATTTTTTTTTTTAGATTATTAATTTTAGAAGGGGGAAGGGAAAGAAAAACATCAATCTATTGTTTTACTTATTTATGCATTCATTGGTTGTTTCTTGTATGTGCCCTGACCAGAGAGCAAACCCAAACCCTTGGTGTATCTGGATGATGCTCTATCTAACTGAGCTACTCGGGCAGGGATGGTTTCTTTGAAGAGAAATATTCTTTGTTACTAAGATTTAGATTTTTATGAAACAACAACAACAACAACAAACATTTGCCCCAAAGCTTCCAGGTAATATTAGCCACTGGCTCCTACTGAATGTTTTTTCTTCTTTCATGAAAAAAATAAATATAGTGTTGAGAGCTTCTCTGCCTAATACCAGAGAGGAAAACAGTCTTAGTGTTTGCAGCCTCCTTGCAAACTGGAGGCTGAGGGTAAGACAGAAAATCAAAAGAAGACACAGAGACTGAAAAGAAACTGAGAGAATGCTACTTGAACAGCCAGAGCCACAAAGAAGACAACACAGACTGAGCAAGGGGCTTATGCCAGGTCACAGCCAGATGTCTCTTTGTTTGGTGCAGCATCCTGGTGATCAACTTTTTTGCAGCTGGCATGTATATAGTAAACTAGAAGGCCAGTGCATGAATTTGTGCACAGGTGGTGTCCGACAGGCCCACCCCAATTGGGCCCATCAGGCCAGGCCAGGCCGGCCGAGGGAAGGGGCCGTAGGCGGTTGGCCAGCTGGCCCCACCCCTGGTCGAACTCCAGGTTGCACTTCTGGTCAAGGGGACAATTTGCATATCAGCCTTTTATTATATAGATGACATACTGTGTCCAAGTGCATATTGTGGGCAAGAGAATGGTTAGAATGTCCCAACACTCCTGGGCTTCCACGAATGAGAACTTTCCCAACCCCACCTTTGGCTCATACTCTTTTTCCCAATTGTCATTCTACCCCTTCCTTGTTATTTTCCCACCTCAAAATCTGGCTTAGGACCCAACTTTTCCATAAAACGTACCTTGGCCATCCCAAACTGAAGTTCTTGCCCCTCCCCTGAATTTCCATAGCAGTTATTGATTTACCTATACTTGATTAACTAAACATGCATGGCTTTGTATTATCTCTTTTATGAGTAGCAGCATTGTTATTTACATGTTTTATTCATGGTTTCACATATTTATGTTTGGCACATCAAATTAAACTGCAATAATGAATGAATGGCTAACACTTACTTAGCAATTACTCTTCTCTAGGCAAGATTCTACACAGATTGTTCCATTGAATCCTCACACCAACCCTGCTGTGGCCTCCCCTTTATAAATGCAAAGCCAAGGCCTGGAGGGGTTAACTTTCCCAAGGCCACGTAGAAGCTGAATGAATTCAGGTTGTCCGACTCTTGAGTCTGATGCCCAAACCAGGGTCTTGAGGACAGGGGACAGGCCTCACCTCCTGGATATAGAGTAGCACTCAGCAAATTGTTCTGATGGGCTTTTATTCAAAGTACCTGACCCCTATTACTTTTCCTCCCTGCTCTCCAGCCCCTCCATGCATACCCTGGCACCAAGCACTGCCTGACCATGCCCCTCTACTTCCAGCTGCCATGTTGTAACTTATTTTTCCAAACTCAGAAGGCTTTCCTGATGTCCATTTTAACCTGACCTCGCTCAACAGTAATACTGAGGGGCACAGGGGAAGCAGGGTCCCCTGAGTGATCTGTCTGGGCCCTGAGCACTGGAGAACTCCAGCTAGGCCTACCAGGGCTGCATGTTCCCAGCACCCAGGAACAGAACCTGCAGGGAGTGCACCTGAAGGCCCAGATTTGTTTGCTTCTTGGCAGGACGGCTCTGGCTCCAGCTGCGCTGCCCCAAACCCCTCACTTCCTCCCTTCACAACCTCCTCTCTCCCTCTCTCCCTCCTGCCTTCCTCTTCCTTTCCTCCCCCTCAGACCCTTTCCCACCCTCTTTTGGCTTCTGTTCTCTTTCTTTCCATGAGCAGAGAGTTTCCAGCCTGGCTCCTGGCCAGCACATTTGGACAAAAGGCAGCAATCTTAGAGAGAGACGTCATCTCCCATCCCCTTTCCTGGGCCGGCACCAGGGCCCCCTGAGCCCAGGGAGAAGGGGGCTGAGGCTGCTTGGGCACTGATTCCAGCTCTGGGAAAGGGCTTGAAAGAATGGCATATGGTGGGGGTTAAAAGCAAAGGGTTCGGGAGCAGACAGACCCAGCTTCGAATTCCGGCTCTGCCACGTGAGAGCTAAGGGACCGGGGCAAGTTACTCTCTAATCCTCAGTTCTCTCCTCTGAAAAACGGCGGTAAGAGTAGCACCTACTTTGAAAGCCTGTGGTAGGATTAAATGAGATTCTACCTGTAAAGCACTCAGCCCAATGCATGTCCCATGAAAAACACTCAACAACACTTCTTCTGTCCTTATAAAGTGAACTTAACTCTGCAAATAATGATACAAGACCTTATTTGAATAACTAATAATAATACCACCTCCT
Source organism: Lasiurus cinereus (assembly GCA_011751065.1). Lineage (NCBI taxonomy): Eukaryota > Metazoa > Chordata > Mammalia > Chiroptera > Vespertilionidae > Lasiurus > Lasiurus cinereus. The sequence goes on along the minus strand of JAAGEH010000307.1, from coordinate 46,616,921 downwards.
CAACTCATCTGTAAGTCTGCTTACCCAGCCTGAATGGTTTGCAAGTGTGATAAAGCTGTAAAATGCTCTCAAACATATAATTGCTGCCCGGCCAGTTTGGCTCAGTGGTTGAGCATCGACCTATGAAATCAGGAGTCACAGTTCAATTCCCAGGCAGGGCACATGCCTGGATTTCAGGCTTGATCCCCAGTAGGGGGTGTGCAAGAGGCAGCCAATCAGTGATTCCCCTTCATCACTGATGTTTCTCTCTCTCTTCCTCTCCCTTTCTCTCTGAAATCAATAAAGTATTTTTTTAAAAAAACAGTAAAATTGTTGTTACAGTATAATCTGTAAAAATTGAGTTTGAAATTGAGGGCGAGCTGACCCCCTTTCCTTTCATAGAAGCCAGGGCATACTCGTGCTTAGCTGCAAGGGCAGAAGTGAACGTAAGGAAGAGTCCACCCAGATCGGCACAGCCTGCTCACCCTGACTTCCCTCCCTTCCCACCCTGTTTTTAGGCTCCTGACAGGCTGAGGCATTTTTATTTGTTTACTATACATGCCTTGTGTTTTGTACTCAGAAGTTGTGCAATGCCTGGGAATGTGTTCTTTTTATTTGGCTAAGTTTTGAGATATGGGGAATAGTCTTTCCCCTATTTTAGTTAGCTAATCTGAGCTAGCATGGATGGATTTTAAATTAGTAAGATAATCAACCAGTTGAATGCAATCCTCCATGTGAGGTGTTGTTGGGAAATATACAAATATTTGGTCCCTGCCCTAGAGCTAGGGATACAAACTGTGGATGAGAAGAATTTTCTTTTTTAAATATATTTTTATTGATTTTGGAGAGGAAGAGAGAGAAACATGAACAGTGAGAGAGAATCATTGATCAACTGCCTCCTGCACATCCCCCACTGGGGAATGAGCCCACAACTTGGGCATGTGCCCTGACCGGGAATCAAACCATGACCTCCTGATTCATAGGTCGATGCTCAACCACTGAGCCACAATGGCAGGGCAGGAAAATGGTCTTCTATAGAAAGTAACCTCACAGAATGATGCGGTCAGAAATTCCTAATTGAGTCATGGTGGGGAGTCATGCCCCAGGCAAATATAACTTCACACACACACACACACTAGTATACTTTTTAAAAATTTATTTCAGAAAGGAAGGGAGAGGAAGAGAGAGATAGAAGCATCAATGATGATAATCAATGATCAGCTGCTGCCTGCAAACCTCCCACTGGGAATAGAGTCTGCCACCTGGGCATGTGCTCTGACCAGGAATTGAACCATGACCTCCTGGTTCATAGGTCAACGCTCAACCACTGAGCCACACTAATCGAGTGGCATATAACTTCTTTAGTAAAAGGTTTATCTTTGGCCCTGTTGTGGTAGCTCAGTGAATTGAGCGTCTCCTACGGACCAAGAGGTCCAGGGTTTGATTCCTAGTCAGGACACATGCCCAGGTGATGGGCACCATCTCAGTAGGGGGTGTGCAGGAGGCAGCCAATCAGTGATTCTCTCGCGTCATTGCTGTTTCTATCTTTCTTTCCCTTCTGCTTTGAAATCAATAAAAAAATTTTTTTTAAATAAAAGGTTTATCTTTGCCTTAAGCAAGCCCTGAACATTGTTTCTGTGTGTCTAGGTTAACACACCTTTGAAATGTCTCTCTTTCAGACCTCTTGGGAAAGTGACTACCCTAAAGAGAGCACAATCTTATTAACTCTCCTTTAATCCAATCCCTGCCTTGCTCCCTCCCATCTTCTTCTCATAATCTTCCTTAATTTCAAATACATGAAAGAAACTGCAGACTGTCATTTTGCAGAAGCATCTGAGATCTTGCTTCCTGGCAATTGTCCTGTTTTGGCTCAAGTAAACTCATACAAAATCTCTACAGCTAGGAAGGTCTTTACAGAAAAAACAAAACAAAACACACACACACACACACACACCACAAATGACAATAAAAGATTCCAATTGTTCAAGACAAAAAGATAAGATGAGTCCAGGAAGTGCCTAACATATGTTTACCAAAAGTCACAATGTCAGATTGGTTTAAGGACTAAATTGAACTGCAGTGGTAAATGTTATGAAACCAGTGTAAACTGGAGGAATTTAGAGGTGAGCACTGAAAATCAGAGGCGTCATGAACTCCTTCAAAGAAGTAGCATAGGCAGGCCGTTACAGGTTGACTGGGTTCCAATAGCTGGGGAAGGAGGACGTGTTCAAGGTGAGGCAAGAACATGAAGAAAAGCAGGGATGCTCCAGCCCATGACAAAGACTGACTGGTGGCACTGGATCTAGGGGATGTGTGATGGGGGTGGGATGGAAGGGGGGACCATGGAGAAGAAGATGGAAAAGGTTAGAGGACTAGGCTTTGGGATATTCTGAAAGAAAGAGCAGTTAAGATTTGCTACCCTTAGAAAATAAAGAGGATACATAATGAAGGTATGATTACATCTTAGATCTTTGGGACATGGTAAGGTTTAAAATGGTACATTTAAGAGAAAACATGGACAATAGACAATCAAAGGTAAAGATGTAAGGGTGTGGTGAAAACAACCCTGGAGATGTAAAGTTGGAGACCAGAGAACCAGAGAGCACGGATGAGCTCTGAGAAAGAGCTGATGAAAAAGAAGCTCATGGAGAACTGAGCCATGGGGGTTATTCCTACACTGCCCTGCGCCTCAGCTCTTGACTCGTTTTCTTTATCTGGGCCTGCCAACTAGACAGTGAGGTCTGATGGCTGAACACACACATTGCACTTGTTTTCATCCCTTTACAGTATTTAGGCCTAGATACTGGTTTGCTGTGACTGCAGTGCGAATACTCGTTAAATAAGAAGAAAAAAGAATCACCAAAATGGTGGCAGAGTAAGTGAAAGCTACACTGCACTTTCCCAGGACAAACTGGAAATACAACCACAAAAAAAGAAGAACCATTCTGAAAAATCAATTGAAGATGTTTATGGATACATCTCCTGGGCAAAGGAAACTAAGGAGAAAATAAACCAGTGGAACTACATCAAAATAAAAAGCTTCTGCATAGCAAAACAAAAAGGGAGCCCACTGTATGGAAGAACATATTTGGCAATGATACATCTGATAAAAGGTTAATATTCAGCCCAAGTGCCCATCAGTAGACGAGTGGATAAAAAAGCTGTGGTACATCTATACTGTAGAATGCTAAGCAGCAGTAAAAAAGAAAAATTTCTTACCCTTTGAGACAGCATGGAGGGACCTGGAGAGTATCATGCTTAGTGAAATAAGTAAATCAGAGAAAGACAAGTATAACATGATCTCACTCATACGTGGAATCTAAGTAACAAAATTGATGAACGGAATGGATCCAGAGATATAGAAGCATGGAATAGAATGCAGATCTCTGAGGGAAGGCAGGGAAGAGTGGGTGGGTGGGAGGTGACCAACCAAAGAACTTATATGCATATATGCAACCCATGGACACAGACAATAGGGTGGTGAAGGCCAGAAGAGGGGCCCTAGAAGGGGTCAATGGGGGAGAGATGTAATAGTTTCTTTTTAAAAAAAATATATACTTTTTATTTCGGAGAGGAAAGGAGAGAGAGAGAGAGAGAGAGAGAGAGAGAGAGAGAGAGAGAGAGAGAGAAATATTGATGAGAGAGAATCGTTGATCGGGTGCCTCCTGCACTGAGGATGAGCCCACAACCGGGCCATGTGCCCTTGACTGGCATCAAACCCAGGACCCTTCAGTCCACAGGCTGACACTATCCACTAAGCCAAACCAGCTAGGGCATATGTAATATTTTCAACAATTAAGATATATATGTAAAGTTAACACATTTTGAGTGAAATAAAAAAAAAGAAAAAGAATCAGTGAAGATCTTTCTTTCTTTTTTTTTTTTTTTAAAGACAATTAGGACAACCCAAACAGATGGTGTCTCAGATGGGGCAATATTCAAAATACTTAACAAAGGCGTGGCTTGGACATCAGGCAACCAGAATAGCCTTATTGTTAATCCTCTAATGGGTGAATCCTGGGGGGAGGTCTAGCAGGTCCCAGGAAGGTGGCACAGTAAGGTGCTTAGGAAGCATTTTAGCATTTTGGGGGAATGGCACAGATGAGTCAGAGCCAGTTTTACATCACCCTTGATCTGCTTACATTGTGGAGCTCAAGAACAATGAGAAGAGCCAACTGGCCACTAGATGCAGTAACTTGGGATAAGGGCTCAGCAGATGGTAGGGATGTGAGAAGAACCTGAAGACCTGCCTTAGGGGGCTGGCTCTTCCGGTTGCTCTATCTCCCCATCTTGAAAGCAGCATTCTCCTAGTTTCTTTCAGTCAACTGGCAGTCTGAGCCCATGGTTGTGTGTGTACCTTGGAGCAGCCTCTCTGACCCTTGTCCCCATCTCTCTCCTCTATGTCCCAGGACCTAGGTGGCCTTGTGTTCAGGGTGAAGAGCTCTGTGGGCACTTTCTCTACAGTGCTGGACTCACCCAGTCTTGTGGTTTTGGGAAGCATCTAGCTTTCTCCTCTTTGATATTTTCCCACCCCATTAGATGCACCAGCACAGCTGGAGGGCAAACAGAGAGCTCAGGCCCCTTTTGATGTCCTGGGAGCTTATGTGTGTCTGTTGACTGTCACCAACAGATGATGAAATGGACCAGATGTAAAGGATGACAGTCACCACAAGATGCCAGGGAGTCAGTCAGTCAGAGTTGGGGGTGGATGACCATATACTTCACTCCAAATCTGAACTAGTCTCACCCACAGCTCAGAGTATTAAGTAGAGAATCACTCTGAGCCCCAGAGACCTGGAGACACTGCCTGGCAGAAGCCGGAGCCCTGGCCAGCTGCTGCGCCTTCCCACCACCACCCTGACCAAACCTGTGGCTGAGAAACTGATCCCACTCCAGCTGCAGGGGACGCAAGTTCTGTGTCTCAGGGCAGCCCAGTGCTCCTGTCCAGTGACCAAATCAGAGCTCTACAGCCTCTCCCCCAACTCAATTCTCCCTTGATCATATATGGTCCATTTTAATCCTAATTTGCTGCATGATCCCATACAAATGCCTCTACTTGGTCATCTGAGGAGGTCGAGCCTGTATTTCCCAAGGATGTGAGAAGCACAAATAAGATCATAGAAGTGTCCTGTTCTATGGTTCCAATTTGCTGGGAAGAGGCAGTCAGCTGTTATTTTTTCCATGGTGGCAGGGACAGCAGTACCCTTCTCCTCTGACTCATTCAGTGAGGACGAGAAGTTCACACGCAGCACCAGGCATCCACCTGACCCACTTCCTTCCCTGGGTTCAGTCCTCTACTCTAGGGAGGCTAAGAAAGGCCGGGGCGGGGGTGGGAGGATGAGGGGGTTGGCTCAGTGGCTAGATAGTGTCGGCCTACAGACTGGAGGGTCCTGGGTTCAATGATTCTCTCACTGATGTTTCTCTCTCTCTTTCCCTTTCCTTTCCTCTCTGAAATCAATAAAGAAATATATATTTTTTAAAAAGGCTGGCGGGGTGTGTGTGTGTCTAGCCTGTGTGGCTCAGTGGAGCATTGGCCTGTACACCAAAGGGTTTCCGGTTTGATTCCCGGTCAAGGGCACATATTTGGGTTGCAAGTCCAATTCCTGGTCAAGGGCAGGAGCCAACCAGTTCTCACGTCTCACATCAATGTTTCTCTCTCTCTCTCTCCCTCCCCCACTCCCTCTGACCCTCCCAGTCTCTGAAAAGCAATTGAGAAAATATTCTCTGGTGAGGATTAACAGAGTATGGTTCAAAATCATGTCTGCCTGTATCAGTGCATCTGAATCACTTACCATTCAGTGTCCCAGTGTGTATACTAGTACATGGTTGCCCTAGCTATTACCCACAGTGGATTTGCACAGAACTTAGTGCTAAATCAAATTCAGTCTTGCTTACATCTTTACTGAGAAAGGAGAAAGTATGAAAGAAATAGGAGGCACTTTATTTTCTTATTTTTTTTTTAAATGTATCTTATTGATTTTTTACAGAGAGGAAGGGAGAAGGATAGAGAGTTAGAAACATCAAGGAAAGAGAAACATTGATCAGCTGCCTCCTGCCCTCCCCGCACTGGGGATGTCCCGCAACCAAGGTACATGCCCTTGACCAGAATCAAACCTGGGACCCTTCAGGCCACAGGCTGACGCTTTATCCATTGAGCCAAACCGGTTTCAGCAAAAGGAGGCACTTTAGATTATTCCACTGGGTTGCTCTTGTGGGTAAGTTACCCACCAACCCCAGTTTTCAGCCTACACCATATTTGGAATCGTGGTGATGTGGGATCAAGGTTATGGGAACACGAAATCAACAGCAAAAGATAAAATTGGGCAATTTGTTGGGTGACAATCTATAAAACAAAAACTTTGGAACTCTAATTTTAACATGTTGCTTTTTTTACCATAACAAAACTCAAAATAAGAGATTGCTTCTTTGAATGTGCCACACTATGAATTTTAATTTTCATATCAACTGAAATAGAAATTCATAGTAAATTCAGTGGGGAACTAGAGTGGGAACGTGGATTGAGGAAGAGAGAGGTAATATACTTTACAATTTTTAAAAAACTGGGTACCAGGCCCTAGCTGGTTTGCCTCAGTGGATAGAGTGTTGGCCTATGAACTGAAGGGTCCCAGATTCATTTCCAGTCAAGGGCACATGCCCGGGTTTCCGGTTCGATCCCCACTTGGCAGGAGGCAGCCAATCAATGATTCTTTCATCACTGATGTTTCTGTCTCTTTCTCCCGGCCTTTATCTCTGAAGTAAATAAAAATATATTTTAAAAAATAAATAAAAAACTGGATATCAGAATCTCATTTTTAAAATATCCATCACTGGGCACAAATATATTCAACATGCATTTGGCTTTGAAATCTATTTTAATCTAGCAATTTAAATAGATTACCTCTGGGAATTTAACTTACAGAAATAATGGAATAAGTACCAGAGAATATTTCTGGTGGCTAAAATCAGAACCGACCAATTGCTCATAAATATCTCACTTCTTTTCAGGTTTAACTGATTTGAAATAATGGGCAAAGCCATACTAAACTTTGAACAAAGAAAATGTATCCTAAAGTGTCACTAGACTTTTTAAAAAATACATTTTTATTGATTTTAGAGAAAAAGGGAGAGATAGAAACATCAATGATGAAAGAGAATCATTGACGGGTTGCCTTCTGCATGCCCATAATGAGGATCAAGCCTGCAATCTGGGTGGGCATGTGCCCTGACCGGGAATCAAACCAGGACCTCCCGGTTTATAGGTCAACGCTCAGCTTAACCCCTGAGCCACGCCAGCCAGGGTAGGTTTTTGTTTGTTTGTTTTGTTTTTTTATGAGAACACATATAAGATACAGTACAAAATTGACAACAGTAACTAATTGAGTAACACAAATACAGAGCAAAATGATTCTTGATGTCTTGATGTTTATAATTCTATTGCTTTGTGCTATCAGCAGTGCCTGAATCAGAATGGTCATGTGTCTGGAAACAATTGTTGTCAAAAAAATTTGTTCATTTATGTAGATTCTTTTAAATTTTGAAGATGACATGCATGCTAACTTTAGAATCATTCAAAGTACATATACACTTTTGGGGAACACCCTATAGATAGTTTGTTAAACAATGAAGTCAATCCATGCCAAGAAATACTAGGCAGTTGTTAAGAAGGAGAGGACTATGTATGTATCACATGGAATTACTCTCACAAAATACTGTTTGATGCAAACATAACTTTCACAGTTTACATGTAACTACTAGAGGCCCAGTGCATGATTAAGTTGTGTGCATGTAGGGTGCCCTAGGTCTAGCCTGCCATCAGGGCCATGTCCGTCGCCCCATGACGCCTCGCACACTCAGCAGACACTGGTGGTGCCCCACCTGCCCGCTGCGAGAGTGGCTGCTCGTTTGGATGCAGCGCCATTACGGCGTCACGACCACAGGCCTTTTATGATATAAATATGTATATAAAAATATGCATAGAGAAGTAATCTTTAAAATCTTAAGTATACTTTAAAATAAAATAAAACAAAATACATTTGATTCTTTGTTTGAACTGGTCTGACAAACCCTCCTGATAAGATACACAGCCCATGGGAAGGCCTGGGTACCATGGAAGAATGGTTATGGTCAAGGCCTCCTGTCCTGATCCCACTTTCTAGCTCCATCTCACTCTCACACTGGAAGACAGCATGGACGCTCAGATTATCCACTGCTGAGGGAAGCTAACCTCTTGCCTAAGTAAGCTTGCTGTGAGGGTGACTCACCCCTTCCTTCCCCAAGGCCAGGAAAAAACTGATAACTTGGTTTTTGGTAGTTCAGCCTGTCAGGAAAGGGGTTATTGGGCTTACCTCTTTCTTAGCCAACTGTACGCCCAGGACAATAATGTCCAAGGGAGACCAAAGACAAAGCAACTCTGGGCTCCAGCTGGCAAAGAGCTTAACTTCTAGGCAAACAGTTATTTGGGCTAACTTTCTGCCCAAATCAGACCATGATTTTAACACAAGGGGAAAAGATAGTCCGGTAGATTGCTTCCTGATATATTGCTGTGTTTTGGCCACCAAGTGTAGAAAACTGTGTTAATCACTTGACTCCGTTCCAAGCACTGACCTGCCTCCTGTAATTAAAGGGAAAGATGTGCCTGTCAAATCTTTCTGTTAGGTAGCCCGTGGGGGGGATTCAAAGAGACCCTGTGATACCTGTGGAGGCTGCCTGGTTCTGGTGAAGAAAGAAGGAACCATGCCTGGACACAGACCTGTGTGTGACACACGGCACAAGCAGGGGTCAGCCATTGTCACTTGGGAGGCAAAAAAGAAGGGGTTGAAGTTCCTGAAACAGTAAGGGAAGCTGAATCAACTTTGCCCATAGTCAAAGAGGCAGCTGCCTGCAAGGTATATTTGAAGGTTCTTGGGAAAGGCTCTAACCTTCAAAATACCTTTTCAATTATCTTGTCGGAGTTGCTAAAATTCAATACTTCTTTTTTTAAAAAAAAAAATTTTTTAGTGATTTCAGAAAGGAAGGGAGAGGGAGAGAGAGAGAAACATCAATGACGAGAGAGAATCATTAATCAGCTGCCCCCTGCATGATCCCTACTGACTGGGAATTGAACTATGACCTCCTTCCTGGTTCATAGGTTGACGCTCAACCACTAAGTCACATGGGCCAGGCAAGATTCATTCCTTCCGACTGAGACTTTATGCATGTTAAATTGCAAACTAATTCTTCTAGCTTTTTTGCAATTTAGAAGGCATGGGTCAGAGAACAAATACACTTGAATGTCAGGAGGTAAGTGGAAAGAACCCATGGGTCGGAGGCTCAGCACTGAAGAAAGGTTTCAAAGGACAAGAGAAAGACTTGTGGGGCAGCACTGCATACAACAGTATTAAACCAGACAGATGGGACAGCAGAAACCTTGTCATTATCCTTTGAGACTTTCTGGTCTAAAAGTGCTTGACACAGACACCCATACACACATACACACACACACACACACCTTCACATAAATGTGTCTGTTACCAGCCTCCTTATCTGTAACCTATTCAGGCAGCTTTAAATCTTGATGTTGAAGGCTAATTAGGCAGTTGATTTCAATATTAGTAACAGGGCTTCCTAATTTAAAATTCTACGGGATCCTTGCTTTTGGACTCTAAGGTTTTTGTCCCCTGCTTTAATGAGCCCTCTAGGTGATTGTTAAAGCAGCTACTCTCAAATTTGGCCATACCTTAAAATCACCTGAGACCTTTCAAAAGTCCTGGTGAGCAGGGCCCATACTTGGTCTAGGGTGGGGCCCTGGCATTGTTGTTACAGGGCACCTCTAATTAAAATGTTAAGGGTAATGGGGGAATAAGGACACATGTAATACCTTAATTAATAAAGAAATTTTAAAAAAACGTTAAGAAATGTGTTTGGGGTAGGGGAGAACAGTAGACTCTAATACCTCAATGTTAATTTAAGGCAGTGGTCGGCAAACTCATTAGTCAACAGAGCCAAATATCAACAGTACAATGATCGAAATTTCTTTTGAGAGCCAAATATTTTAAACTTGAACTATTTAAGTAGGTACATTGTTATTAACTTAATTTGGGTACTCTTTCAATCACGTTGTATGTGCGCGCCAGCACGTGGTATTTTGTGGAAGAGCCACCCTCAAGGACCAAAGGGCCGCATGTGGCTCTCAAACTGCGGTTTGTCGACCACTGATTTAAGGCATCTATTACTGGCAAGAAATGGTTTAAACTTTAGACTAAAAGGCACATTAGGAACACACTAACATAGACTCTGCTGGTCTGTCTCTTCTGCAGAAACCATAGAGAAGGACCTGGCTGGGAGATTTGTGGCTGGGTCTGCAGAACTTGTCAGCTCTTAGCTGGAATTCCTCCTTCTTCTATAACATTCCTTGTGTTGCCGCAAACAAGATTCCACCCTCCCTGGCCTCTCTCCAAGAGGATCTCTGGTCTCCTGAGTCTCACCCTTGCCCCACCCTCAAGAAGCAGGCTTAACCTCAGGTTTGAGGGCAAGAAGACCTGGACCAATGGAGACGTGAACTCATCCATCTGAACAGAATCCTCAAATGCTGTTCCCTCTCTCCCCATTTCCCTTTGGTCAAGATTGCCAGATGCTGTCCCAACACACTCTGCCCTGTGTGGCTCCTTCTCCAGACCAGAGTCTCAGCCCACTTACTCAGGAGCCATATTATAATGTACCTGCTTCACCCTGCAGGGTTGGGCACCCTGGGTGCTTTGCTCTCCACATTCCTTGAAATAGATGCCTCTTCTTCCTACATTTGAGGGACCATGGCTCCTCCATATAGGATTCCTAGGGCCCTCACTGCCCTCAAGCCTGAGCTGACACTCAGCCTCCTACAGAAATGCAGTATGTCCCCAGCCATTACAGGGAGCTGATATAGAAAGATAACTATGTGGAATTTTATTTTTCTGCTCCCTATTCTCGGTGACTTGACTTCAGAGAGAAAGGAAGAGGGAGAGAGATAGAAACATCAGTGATGAGAGAGAATCCTTGATCGGCTGCCTCCTGCACCTCCCCACACTGGGGATCAATCCCACAACCTAGGCATGTGCCCTGTCTGGAAATTGAACCATGACCTTGTGGTTCACAGGTCAACGCTCAACCACTGAGTCATGCCAGCTGGGCAGGAATACATTTTTCTTTTTGCCACTCTTTAGTCTTTATTACATGACAAATTCTCAGTTGAAATTATGAAAAAATTTTGTTCTGAAAATTAATTTATATGCTTTCTGTTGTCCCAAATCCAAAACTGTGCAATCAAGTGTATTTTTATTTGTCTCTATGCTGCCAGAAAATTTAAAGCCAAATTCATTGTCCAAGTGTTGTGATGTGCTAAATTCAGGCCATTCAAAATATCCATTCTTTTTGCTTTGCTGTGTTTTCTCCTGGATTTTTCCATGCTGAATTTTAGTCTAAGCCAGTGGTGGGCAAACTGCAGCTCTCAGCCACATGGGGCTCTTTGGCCCTTTGAGTGTGGCTCTTCCACAAAATATCACGGCCTGGGCCAGTTTATTTTGAAGAAGTGGCGTTAGAAGAAGTTTAAGTTTAAAAAATTTGGCTCTCAAAAGAAATTTCAATCGTTATACTGTTGATACTTGGCTCTGTTGACTAATGAGTTTGCCGACCACTGGTCTAAGCGATCTTGCCCTGTGTCCAAGCTTGTCACCACATTCTACCTCTTTATCTCTCCATTAGACCATCACTACACTACACTACATGAATTCTTCCCACACTTCCCTGTCCCCCTCCTTCCCTTTCCATGACCTTGCCCATGCCAGTTTCCTCAGCCTGAAACCACCTCCCCAGATTTGTTTGCTTGGTGAAGAGGTTTTCAGGGCTCAGCTTCAACAGTGCCTACTCTGTGGGCCTCCTGAGCTAGGTGGCCCTGTCCTGGGTTGTCCTGGCATTCAGCAGCACTCAGGCTAGAGACCAGGACTGGTTTCAATGTTTTGTTTGACTATCAAGCTAGGATGGTGAGTTCCTGGAAGGAAGGGAGTTATTTATCACTGTGTCCTTAAGGCCTAGCACACAAAAATGCTAAGTCAATGAATGTTCGACACAGACAGGATTCAAGTCTTCTGGAACAAAAGGACTGTAGGCCAGCCTCTCCAGCAGCCTCTTCACTGCCCTTCCTCAAAAACAGCCTCTGTTTGCCCTTGAATTCTGCTCAATCCCAGGCAGATACCCTAAAGGTGTTCTACTCCATTCCTTGGTGTGTCTGATATCTGACAATGAAAGCAGAAAGGATTTTGTTCTTTTCTTTTATGTAGAAACCACCGAGGGTGTAAGAGTTTAATAACAAAATCACTGGAGAGTGCCTACTATAACCTTATTTCCGGGGCCCTTTCATTAGTATTATTGTGTACTTTACAGCATTAGAGAAGCCACACCTCTGAAGCACATCTCATCACCAGCTAGAGCGCTCCTTTCCCAGCACCAGCCGGTTAAAGCAGTCACCATACTTCCCTTGCCCCAATCGGTGCCCCCACGGAGGGCACTGCCCAACTTCCCCACCCTCCCCTCATCCCAGGATTCCCCAGCTGAGACCTGGCTGTTGTCGGTCCAGTCCTCTGTGACACTCCTAAATATCACTCCGTCCTGCTCTGGAACTCCCCTCCCCTTAGGGGAAAAGTGGGAGAAAGATGATCATTCCATCGTCTTTTCCTTACTGCTTTCCCAAGACTGCAAATTCTGACTACAGTGAGGGAGGGTTGGCTGCTCAATCTCTCTCTCTCTCTCTCTCTCTCTCTCTCTCTCTCTCTCTCTCTCTCGTCAGCTCACGTCCCCTGGGACCCAACACTGCAAGAAAGGGGGGGGGGGGGGGGGGCTCTGCCCAGTCATTAGGACGTCTGGACAGCACTCTGCTCACGTCCTGCAGGTCGGGCTGCGGCGCCTCGGTCCCCACGTCCGCGCGAGGGAAAGAAACCCAGTCTGTGGTCTGCAAAGAGCCACTTTCCAGCTCCGGGCAGAGGCAGCTCCAGCCGTCTCCTCCCTTTCCCCGGGCGCGTCCCCTCCTCGGTCCTCGGTCCCCCAGCGCGTCCCCTCCACCGTCCCCCGGCCCGGCCCTACCTCCAGGCGGGCCGCGGCTCCGCTGGCTCCGAGGCGCAGCCCCCGGCGCCCGGGTGGGCGGGAGCTGCAGGCGGCGGGGGCCCAGGGCGCCATGGCCCGCCGCCCTCCGCCCTGGGATCCGCCGGGCCTCTCCCGGAGAGCTGAGCTCTCTGCGCTCGCGACGCCGCCACCCCGCCGCGGCCGTGGGCGAGTGAAGGCGGGCTCGGCCGCAGCCGCGTCCCCTCGCGTCCGCCCCGCGGCTCAGCGCCCGCCGCGCGCCCGCCGCCCCGCCCCGCGCCCCCGCCGCTCCAGTGAGCTCATCCGCAGCTGGCGGGCGCCCGGCCCGTAGCCACGGCAACGCCTCTCCCAGGGCCGCGGGGACTCCGGCAGCTGCCGTAAACAGGACCTTCTGCCGGACTCTTCCCCTCGCCTCTTTTGGGGGGTGGGGAGAGGGCGGCTTAACCCTTTCCTCGCTGGAGACCGCCGAACGGCATTCTGCGTCTCCACCCGCCCAGAGCTGAGACCGAGAAATAGATGCACGGAGGTGGCTGCACACTTCCCGCCTTCAGTCCACTCCAGTCGTTCAGTGCGTTTATGGAGGTGGGGGGGGGCACCCTAGGGAGTCAGACACCACCTTGTCTCCTGCAGCTGGCAGTCTAGGGCACCGACCACCGTAACGCAGGTTCCTCAGCGCCGGGCACAAACGAGGTCACCAGCCGGCGGCGACCGAAGTCAGGAAAAGCTTCCCAGAGGAGAAAGGACTTTAACCCTAACCCTAACCCTATAGTCCTCGCTGCCGCACTGGCGCAGGGCAACCAAGGAGCACAGGTCGCCAGACTTAGCTCTGCCCACTACGAAACACACGTGCAGATGCTCTGGGCATTTCATGCTGAAGACAACGGGTTCAAGGGTTTTTTTTAAAAAGTGTAAGCATTTCAATTATTGTTTTTGTTTGCTGAAGTATCATTCAGTAAGTTTTCACTTTCTTAAAAAAGACCAGAGCACTAACTGGTCTCGCTCAGTGAACAGAGCATTGGCCTGCGGTCTGAAGGGTCCTCAGATCGACTCTGGTCAAGGGCATATGCCCAGGTTTTGGGCTTAATCCCCATTGTGAGGCGTGCAGGAGGTGGCCGATCAATAATTCTCTCTCATCATTGATGTTTCTATTTCTCTCTCCCTTCCTTCCTGAAATCAATTATATATATAATTAGAGGACCAGGCACTTGGCTTCTTGAGGGTTAATTACTCGCATGGTCCTGGGTGTCAGGAAGCAAATTGGCAAAATGGAGAAAATGGCAGATGGAGAACAACTGAGCTGAAAGCCCAAGTGGCTGGCTCAGGGAACCCAAGGCACAAAACAGGCCGATCACCTTCAACTGTGGCTTCCAAATTGCCAGTCACATCTCAGGTGGACAAGCCAGAGAGGAGGCTAGGGAGGCCCTTAGTGGCAACTTCTAAGTGGCAGGCCGCTGTTCCTTCATTTCTAAATTCTGGATACTAGCTTGTTTTAGAAAAATACTCCTGCCTCAGTTCAGACTGATGAGTGATGCTGACGCCTGTGCTTTGCAAGTTTCCACCCTTGCCTGCTTGTTCCAGGCCCCAGCTCCACCGTTCCTCAGGGCTCCCTGCGTCATCCGATGAGTATGTCACTGTGGCAGGGCACCCACACATGACTCCCGTCCCTTCTTTCCTATGTGGTGCTGCCCTGCTGGCTCCCTGGAGCTTTCCTAGCTGATGTTACCCTGGTCTTCCCCAAGGCTGGCTCTCTAGCTCCCTAAGGAAGGGTAGCCCTCCAGGGTAGGGGCTGTAGGCTGTGTACAGGGCCTGGAAGACCCTCTCAAACCAGGGGAGGAGACAGTGCCTGGCCTCAAGTCAGGAAAGCTGTGAATGGGAGGAGAGGGAAAGAGTTGATTGTTCTTTTTTTATTTTGTTTGCTTTTTTCAAATATATTTTATTGATTTTTCACAGAGAGGAAGGAAGAGGGATCGAGAGTTAGAAACATCGATGAGAGAGAGACATCGATCAGCCGCCTCCTGCACGCCCCCTACTGAAGATGTGCCCGCAACCAAGATACATGCCCTTGACGGGAATCGAACCTGGGACCCTTCAGTCTGCAGGCCGACGCTCTATCCACTGAGCCAAACCAGTTTCGGCTGTTCTTTTTTAATTTTTTAAAAATATTTTTTTATTGAATTTTTTACAGAGAGGAAGGGAGAGGGACAGAGAGCTAGAAACATCTATGAGAGAGAAATATCGATCAGCTGCCTCTTGCACACCCCCTCACTGGGGATGTGCCCGAAATCAAGGTACATGCCCTTGACTGGAATCGAACCCAGGACCCTTCAGTCTGCAGGCCGACGCTCTGAGCCAAACTGGCCTCAGCTTGATTGTTCTTTTTGTTGTTGTTAATCCTCACTTGAGGATATTTTCCTCCATTAATTTTTAGAGAATGGAAAGGAAGACAGAAAAAGAAACATGGATGTGAGAGGTGCCCCAATCAGGGTCAGGGATGGAGCCTGCAGCCGAGGTACATGCCCTTGACTGGAATCGAGCCCAAGACCCTTCAGCCCGTGGGCTGATGCTCTATCCACTGAGCCAACCCGACTAGGGCAATTGTTCTCTTTTATTTTTTTAAATATATTTTTACTGATTTCAGAGAGAAAGGGAGAGGGAGGAAGAGACAGAAACATCAATGATGAGAATCATTGATTGGTTGCCTCCTGCATGCCCCATACTAAGGATCAAGCTGGAAACCCTGGCATGTGCTCTGACCAGAAATTGAACCATGACCTCCTGGTTCATAGGTTGATGCTCAACCACTGAGCCACACCAGCCAGCTAGGGCAATTGTTCTTGACCTTAAAACCTGCCTTTTCCACCCAGCACAATCATGAAGCTCTGCAGAACATCTCTCACCACCCTCCCTCCTCCTCCTTCAGCGTCCTGCTGAGGAGCATGGGCTCAAGTCAGAAGGCCAAATCCGGTTCTAGAGCAGGTTGCTTCACATCTACCCGTTTCCTCATCCGTAAGGTGTAAATATGTAATGGCTAGGATTCCTCCTACTGTGAGGATTAAAGCAGATCAAAAAGCCCTTGCTGGTTTAGCTTAATGGATAGAGCGTTGGTCTGGGAACTGAAGGGTCCCAGGTTCAATTCTGGTCAAGGGCATATGCCTGGGTTGCAGGCTCGATTCCTACTAGAGGCCCTGTGGGAGGCAGCCGACAATGATTCTCTATCATTGATGTTTCTCTCTCTTCCTTCCTCTCTGAAATCAATAACATATATATTTAAAAATAATAATAAAGTAGAGCAAGTAGAGGGTGTTGTCCCAGGCCTAGCCCCTAGGGGCACCCTCTGTTAGCGTCTGCTTAATCTCATTTCTTTCCAGAAGCACAAAGTGCTCAGGGTTTGAGGCGGGAGCAGTTTTTCTTCTCTCCTGTTAGAACTGAGCTTCCCTGTTCTGCCACCCCTTTTAGGTCCAGAGCCTTTTGCTTCCAGGACTTTACATGTCATGTCGTGTAATCCTCCCCACACATTTTATGGGTGGAAAACCCAAGTTCCAAGAGGTTATGTACCTTATTTGAGGTCACATGGACTCAGGCCGGTCTGGCTGAAGCCAAGTTCTTTTGTTATATCAGGTTGCCTAAGCGCAATAGCTCTGCCCAGTGCTACCCACACCCACTGGTTCTGAAGAAAGATTTCTGGATCAGCATTCAATCTTGCTCCTGGTTTTGCTGCCCCCCTCTGGAAGGTGCCGACAGTGCAGTTCTTCAGGCATATCTGACCCTCTTCTCTAGACCAGGCACCCCCGCTTAGGTCACTGTTTTCCATTCCTTCTTGATCCCTTGACAGCAACCTGCTTCTATCTCATTGCCACTTGCCTGCCAGTATGTAGTTGAAAGGCACACACACAGATGATGAATGACAGGTTGGGTTATTTTATGATGATGATTTTATCTAGAAAGCTGGCATGGGGAGTGAAATCATTTTTCTGTGATTAGGCCCTTGACATTTGGATGAGATGGAGCAAGGAAGGAACTTATTTTAGCAGAGAAGAGTCACCTTGACATGCCCTTGGAGAAGAAAGATCCTCCTCATCCCTCTGACTGACCGTGGATCTGAGCCTGTGGAGCCATCGGGACAAACAGCAGAGCTCCCCTGGTCTTGCACGGGCATCTTACTCCTTCCCTCTATTGTGTTATATTGCCAGTCCCATCCTTGGCCCGTTCTTTCCTTCTAGAGAGGCTGGACGGGAGTTCCTTCCCATCCCACCACAACCCTGGCTGGCTCCCTCTGAAGAAACAAAACCAAGCCAAGCATCCCACACAAACCTCAAACCCAGCCTTGGTTTGTTCTTGGCCCCAATCAAATGTCATCCAGGAGCTGTGGGAGAGAACGGGAGGGAGAAGCCCAAGCCACCCAGGGGGAAGCGAGGCGGTCCCAGGGTTCCTTCATTCTCCTCCAGCTTTCAAGGGCCTGTCTCTGTTCGGCTAGCTTTAGAACAGAGGGGTTCAAGAACCAGGACTAGCGGAGCTGCCGCAGCATGGTGGGGCAGAGCAGAGCACGATGGGGCTTCACCTCCTGGCAGGGCACGCCCCTCGGGTAGGAGGAAGGGGACCTGTTGGGTTGTATGCATTAGTGCAGGAGGAGCACCTGAATGTGGGTAGTGCAAGAACAACCCATCTAGAAAACCAGAAGGTGGGAACCAGAGGAGGAGAAATTCTCCTGAGAAGAAGTAATGGAGACAATTCAGTTAAAGAGACAAAAGGAGAAAGGGAGAAGATCTACATGAGGAAGGGATGTGAAAATCATGGCAGCAGACCGGAAAGAGGCGGGCATGCCTGTGACAGCCTCTTTCCTTGGTGTCTTTCCTCGTATGATTCTGGTATT
The DNA here is from genome assembly GCA_011751065.1 of Lasiurus cinereus. Classification (NCBI taxonomy): domain Eukaryota; kingdom Metazoa; phylum Chordata; class Mammalia; order Chiroptera; family Vespertilionidae; genus Lasiurus; species Lasiurus cinereus. Next base: position 46,598,986 of record JAAGEH010000307.1, on the reverse strand, counting down.
TTCTGTGTAGGTGCATGCCCCAGGGCCAGAATCTTTATGTCCAGACCCAGGCATAAAATTAGGGGCTAATTGCAGACCAGGTGAGGGGTCTGTGTTTCTCAAACTTTGTATTTGCCTGATAATCCCCTTGGCTTATTTGGGGGTGGGCATTGAATCTTCCCCATAGATCCTAACACAGGGTGGCCCAGGAGTCTGCAGTTTCACAAGCACCCCAGGTGTTTCGGGTGGAGGTAGCTCACATCCCCACTGGACACATAGTGTAGAGCTTGTTCAAGGGGGCCAAAAAGCGGGGGGCTGAGGCAAGTGTATGCAAGGGTTGACATTGCTATGAAGAAAGTGAGTGTGGGAATGGGGTGCCCAGTAGTTCTCGCCTAGGGAAAACTTTGCTCCCTGAAGACATTTGACAATGTTTAAAGACATTTAGTCACAATTGGGGGGGGGGGGGGGGGTAGGGGTGGGGAGGACAGTTCTGGCATCCAGTGAATAGAAGCAGAGATGCTGCTAAACATCCTACAATGTACAGGACAGCTTTCCTCCCCCCTTGTCCACACCCCTCAAACACAACAAAGCATTATCCTGCTCCAAATGTCAAAAGTGCAGATTGAATCCCAGAGGTAGCCAATTTCTTACCCTCACCCCTATCCCCAGGTCTTGAACAAATACTTGCCCTGCATGGCACCCACTATGTAACGTTGTTACATGGTTAGATGTGAAAATCACCATCATTTGAATCATTCACAAGATAAGCACAGCCAGGTGGGCCTTTGCAACTTTCCCTGCCCATCCAGTTCTTCTCAGCCATGTCTGGGAAGTCACAAGTGAATGGTGCCACCCAGTGGTAGTAGAGTTAACAACACCAGCAGAAAGTTCCAAGGAAATGATTAACAATAATTAGCTGGCGTTTACTGTGGAGATTTTATGGAGGAAAACCAAAGATTACTCAAATTAGAACAAACAGAGGCTATTTATTCAGATCTTTCTATAGCAAAGGAGTCAGCTACCATCATTTGCGTTTGGCAGAGACTCAAGTACAAGATTCAAATGCTAGTGGGAAAGGTTTATTGAGAGGATGAAGTGGGAGAGGCTTCCAATGTGCCTAACTGCAGGTTAGTGGCACAGGGAAGGAAGTCGGAGGCTGGTCTAGTGTGTGATTGATTTGGAGAGGACATTTGGCTTTCTATGGCTGGTTCCTGAGTTGGAAGTGGAGGTGAACATTAGAGAAGCCGGCAGCCATGGGCCAAATCCTCAGTGTTCTGGGCTATCGCTGCTGAGACTGTGGGTCAGAGTTCTATTGTCATATATGGTCTGGCCAGTGACTGCATATTCAGTCTCTTAACTCATTAATCATTCTAAATGCATTCTTGTGGTTTCTAATCCAAAAACAGATTGCATAAAGTTACCAGGTGAGAAGCAGCTTGACTGCAAATCAACAGAGATTTTTAAAGACTACTCTTTACAAAGCTTGATTTAGGGTTCATATATAACTGTTTGTTAATATGCATGACATTATTCTTCTAATGAACATTCACATGGGCCCCAGGAAGCCTTCAATTTCACCTACTTGGGTAACTACAACTTTTTGAGATGCTGCACCTTCACCACCACGGTTATCATCACCGGGTCAATGGTTCTCAAACTTTGTTCTTAGGACCAGAAGCAGCAGAAACATGTAGGAAATTGTTAGAAATGCAAATTCTGGGCCCCACTTCAGACTTAAGAGAATCAGATACTGGTATGTAATAGCTCTCAGGTTCTTCTTCTTCTTTTTTTTAATATATTTTATTGATTTTTTACAGAGAGGAAGGGAGAGAGAGAGAAAGTCAGAAACATCGATGAGAGAGAGACATCGATCAGTCGCCTCCTGCACGCCCCACACTGGAGATGTGCCCGCAAGCAAGGTACATGCCCCCGACCGGAATCGAACCTGGGACCTTTCAGTCCGCAGGCCGATGCTCTATCCACTGAACCAAACCAGTCTCGGCTCTCAGGTTATTCTTATGGGTGCTAAAGCAGAGAGCCATTGCTTCAGGTGAATTTCTAGGATGCTCTGATTTTATTTTTTTAAAGGTACCTTCATTGTTGAAAATATTGCAGATGTCCTCCCTTTACCCTCCTAGTGATCTCTTCCATCCAACATTCTCACCACCAGGATGCCCTTGTTTTAAGTCAGACCCTCCACAATGTATCCTTCGAATTTGTGAAAGTATGTCTGTCATATGAAGTAGGAAGAGAAACAAAACTACTTTTATTAATCTAGATAACACAACTAATATAGGCTAACATTTATTGACGCAGGATGCGAAACACATCCTAGATTGTGGTTGGAGACTCCGAGGGGTAGGGTAACTTGTTCCCAAGTTTATACAGATTACACAGAGGGAGACTAAAACAAGGTTTATTTAGTTCCAAAATGTTGCTCTTAATTACTGTTGAATATGCTAATTACCAGAATCATAAATGTAAGTCTAGAGAACCTGTACCGCTTTAGCCAGACTCACTTCCCCCAGTAGCTTCAAGAGAAACAGAGGCCCAGAGACTTGCCCAGGGTCATATCGTTACCTCCAAATTAGCAGGCTAGAACCCGGGGCCTCTGGTTTTAAATGAAGCCCTCAATAAGCCTTTTGGTGAATCAAAGGTGTACAAGCATACCCCACACACCTTTGGAATGGAGTGGGTAAATAAATCAGTAGATGGTTGGGAAGAAGATAATGAAAGGCTGGTCATACTTGAAACCAGGTGGTAGGGATGACTTCTGTCTTGTGAACTGCAAAGAGGTCTGCAGCATCTTGTGGACATGGGAAATGGATTATTAACAACACAGGAGTAGCCCAAAGCCACTTCTCATTCCTGTCTGTATCAGCAGCCCAGGTCCCTACATTTTGGGGCACCCCTTGGGGCTGCAGAGTGGCAGGGGAAACCACACCTGGGCATGGGCTGTGTGTCTCTTCTCTCCCCCGGGCTCCTTCCACGCACGAGGCCCACAGATCACCCTGGGCAGCTTCGGTGGATGCCTGTCCCCCACATGTAGATAAAGGATGGCGGGGCCGTGGTATCTAGGGCAGACAGCCTCATAACCCCCACAGAGTAGGGGACCTCTGGCCAGCCTGGCTGTGTTGGCTTATTTCCAAACTCTGTTTCTCTCCCCCTTGCTCTCTAGAACCATCTGACCTTCCTTTTAGTTCTTCAAGGTTAAAACAACTCCCCCTCCCAAAACACACACACCCTCACAACCTAACTCCTTGCTATTTTGGGGCTTTAGGGCTTTTTCCTTTTGTGCTGAACACCCTCCCACCTCCCACCAGCCAAGTAGCCACATCCTATTGGTTCTCCCATTCTTTCAGGGCTCTTGCCACCCTTTGAAATTGCACATTGTGTTCCCCTGTGTGGTATATCCCTCATAAGTCGTCGGTGTGTTAAGGGCAGGAGGTGTGTCTCCACTCCCCAGCTCAGCAGGGTATCTACCTCAATACATACTACTGAGCCTTGATAAACCTTAGATTTAGCTTAAGAATACTTGTGGGGCTCAATAGTATTAGCTGAACGACTAATCTGACCTACCTGGCTCCACGCCCCCTCCCCCCCTTTCCACGGACATCTCTGTAGCTCTCCCTGCAGCTTTCTGTGCCCCGTCCTCCAGGCAGGGCGTGGACCAGGTGGGGAAGAGGCGCCGACCCCTCCTGCGGCCGAGGCGGCGCAGCGCTGTGCGGCCTGGCCTCGGGGGTGGTGCGGCCCAGCGCCGGGCAGGCTAGGAGCAGGGCTGGGTTTCGGCTGCACGTGAGCTTCGTGGGATCTGGCAGCGGCCCCACATCTAAGCGGAAGCCATTCCCCAAGGTCCAAACGCACCGCCCAAACTGATGCAGCCCGGGCCTCCCCTCCCCGCACCGGACACTTACCTGTGCTGACCACCGGCTTGCAGCTCACGGCCTCCTCCAGGGTCCCCACGCGTTGCAGGGGGAGCTGCGAAGCTGTGCGTGGGGCCGGGGAGGAGGGGCGAGGAGCGCGCGTTTGCCTTTTGTGCTCCACCTGGGCCCGGGCGCGGAGGGCGGCGTGTGCCCCGCCCCGGGCCGCACCGCGGCCGCTTTAAGGGGCCGAGCCAGCGCCGGCGGGCGGGGCGCTCCCGGAAGACGCGGCCGCGCGGCCTCCGCGCCCGGCCGTCCGCCCTCCGCGCGCGACCCGTGGCCTCCAGCACTCGCTGCCGCTCTCGGCGCCGGCCCGCCGCCCCCCCGCACGCCCTCCCGGGCCTCTCGGCGCTCCGATGCCCGGCCCCCCGCCCTCCCTCCCGGCTCCCGGCGCCCCGGCCCCGGCGCCCCGGCCCCGGCCCTCCGCACCACCTCGCGGCTCCGGGCGCAGGGCCCTCGGTCTTCCGCGTCCCCGCTCCGCTCTCGGCGCTCCGACCCCGCCCGTGGCGCCGGGACCCGCTCCGAGCCCCTGAGCTCCGAGCCCGGGCTGCACCTTCGCCCTCGACCCGACCCCACCCCCACCCGGCCCCTCGGCGTTCCAGCTCCGGGCGGGGGCCTCGTGCGGGCCCGGGCCCGCGTCCCGCCCCGGGCCTGGCCGGCGGTGTGGCTGGCCGGGCCGCTCCGGTCCTCTCTGCGGGTCGAGTTCTGAAAGCCCCGTGCGCGCCGCGCGCAGGCCGCCGGCAGCCTCGGGCCTCGGGCCAGGGCAGGGCCTCGGAGGGAGGGAGCAGGGCGTGGAGCCCGTGGGACCGATGCGCCGAGCCCTCCGGCGGCGAAGGCCCCGCAGGCAGCGCTGTGCGGCCTCGGGGCGAGGTGCGGCCCTGCCGCCGCCGGGTTGGGCGCTGGGCTGGGTTCAGACGGCAGGTGAGCTTCGCGGGCTCCGGCCGCGGCCCCACATTTAAGTGGAGTGCGTGCGCAGCGGTGGTCCCGGCTCAGGTCAGCCTGGTGAACAGAGGTAGGTGCCCGCTAAGGTGAGGGCAGGCAGCCTGGGCGGCTTCACTCTGGGAGAGGATGGTGACTGCCTGGCGCTTCTCCCTCAGGGTCTGCTTGTCACGCCTGAGGGGTTTGGAGCTCAGAAAGGAATTGAGCCTTTTAAGACCCTCTAGACGAAATTCCAGACTCTGTTGGCTTCTGCTTGGCACTTTGCCCAAATTCATCTCCGTCTCTGGGGACATTGGTGACGGGGTCCCTGAGCCCTTGTGTCAGCCAAGGGCCAGCTGGGTGGCACTGGCTGAAAATGGGACCCTGGAAAGAGTCCCCCACGAGGGGCGGCTAGGCTGCCTCCTCCTATACCTCCGGATTGGGCTCCGGGCTGGGGCGCTCTTGGCGAAATTCTTCCCCCTACTCCTACTCTACCCTCTCACCTACCTGGCTCCCAGCATCTCCAGCTTCTGGCTCCACTTGCTTCTGAAAGCCACCGAGACCTCAGGCCCAACGTATATCAAATTGGGCCAGTGGGCCAGCACCCGGCGAGATCTTTTTTCAGAGGCTTTCTGTGCCCAGTTCTCCAAGCTGCATGTCAGGGTGACCCCACACCCTTGGATTCACACTGAGCACATCCTGCAGCAGGCCTTTGGGGAGGACTGGGGGAAGGTCCTGTGCTTTGAGAAGCAGGAACCTGTGGGTTCAGGCTGCGTGGCCCAAGTGTACAAAGCACGTGCCAATCCTGTCTTCCTGGAGAATGACAGCATCCAGAGACTTGCCCAGGCCTCCCGACTGCGGCCTTGTTCAGAAGCTGGGGCACTTGAGGGACCGAGAGAGCTCTTTGGACACCTGGAGAAGGAGTGGAGATCTCAAGGAAGTCTCGCTGACCAGTCATTTCTAGAAAGGCTGCTTCTCCCTACAGCTGACCTGGTTGGATCAGATGCAGTTGTGTCTCAGGCTTTGGCACCTGCCCATTTACCTGAACCACATCACCTCATCCCAGTGGCAGTGAAAGTAAGTGCTCTGATGTCCTCAGAGGGCCCTTCCCATCTCTAAAATCTCTCTAACCCCAGGGAGCTGTCCTAGACCAGGAACCCCTCTTTTGCCAATCACCCCACATTGCCTTCCATTGACTTCTATTAGCTTGGCTATTATCTGAGTGTGTATGATGTGCAAACTGTTTTGTTTCTTGGCTTGAGGGAGAGGTGGTGGTGTGATAGCCTCATTAAAGGAAAATACGTAGTGGGTTTGGAGTTTGCTGCCTCTGTGGGTCTAGCTCAGTGGTTGGCAAACTCATTAGTCAACAGAGCCAAATATCAAAAGTACACGATTGAAATTTCTTTTGGGAGCCAAAATTTTTAAACTTCTTCTAACGCCACTTCTTCAAAATAGACTGGTCCAGGCCATAGTATTTTGTAAAAGAGCCACACTCAAGGGGCCAAAGAGTCACATGTGGCTCGAGAGCCACAGTTTGCCAACCACTGGTCTAGTTGATCTACTCCTCTGGGTTCAGGATACTTTGGAGACAGACTAGGTTGGACAAGCTGTGGCGAGCCCAAGATGGCAGTGTTCATTTTTACAGAAGTGGCTTTCTTCTCGCTTCGTTTTCTGCCTTCCCTGCCTGGGCTCTATTATTTCTTGTCTCCACACTTTTCCACTCCCATTCAGCACTACCCAGGGGACCTGGCAGACACAGTAGCAGGTATTGCTGGTGATCTCTTTTATCTCCTTGGGAAAAACTCTCCTACATTTTCACCAAGCACTCCGTGGTGACTTTTTTGCACTTTTTGGGAGCCACTGATCTAAACTTAATATATTTAGCCAAAACCGGTTTGGCTCAGTGGATAGAGTGTCGGACTGTGGACTGAAAGGTCCTGGGTTCGATTACATGTACCTTGGTGCGGGCACATCCCCAGTAGGGGGCGTGCAGGAGACAACTGATCAATGTTTCTCTCATCGTGTTTCTCGCTCTGTATCCCTCTTCCTTCCTCTCTGTGGAAAATCAATAAAATATGTTTTTTTAAAAACTTAATATATTTAGGAAGAAAATGCCTGCCTATTCCCAGGAAAGCTAAGTGCAGTGCAGAGGAGCTGCCTTCAGCATCTCCTCAGGAAAGGCACACTGGAGTGAGGAAGGCAAGAGTATTCTGGGTGTTGGGACTAATTCCTCTTTGCTCTGATGAGAAGCCAGCTGGTTCTCCTTTGATGGTATGACCCAGCCCTGGCTAAATGAACATATCTTCCTGATCCCTCCTCTGTCTCACTGTTCCTCTTTCTGGCAGGTATTGCACCCTGGCCTGCTCTCTCAGGTGAGAATGGACCTGCTGCTGATGAAGATGGGCAGCCAAGTTCTTGCACTTTTGCCAGGAATCAAGTGGCTTAGCTTGCCTGAGATAGTAGACGAATTTGAGAAGCTCATGGTCCAACAGGTGAATTTCCCTTCCCTTGGTTATAAATAGCCATTAGCAGCTGTTTAGTAAATGCTGGATGAATGAGTAATCTCCCAGTAGGTCACGTCTAGTATGGTATGTTGGTCAGGATAGGCAACCCTAGTAGATATAACAAAGAACACCCAAATCTCAGTAGCTTAATGCAACAAGGTTATTGCTTTTATCAAAGTTCCATGCAGGGGAACTGAAGGAGAAAGAGAGAGGAAACTCTACACCAGAGTAATTCAGGAACCCAATTTCTTCCCAAGTTTGGTACTGCCATCTACAACATGTGTCATGTAGGGTCAGTGTGGAACTGGGGAAAAAACATGGAGAGAGATTTTGAGGCCAAGCTTGGAAGTGATGAACATCACTTCTTCCTAGTCAAAAGGTCAGCTTTAATCACACAGGCCCTGCAAGGGTGCTTGGGAAACATAGTCTTCCTTAGTACCTGGGAGGAAAGTGAAATCATCCTGGTGGAATAGACAACATTATCTCTAGGTGCCACAACCAATGCCTGAACTCTAGGGTGATAAGAAGAATTAGGTTAAGTCACAGTGCCTTGTTTTGTTTCTAAGGCTTTTGAGTAGACAAGGACCTCCTCCCTGTTCGGGACCTTGGACACCTGTTTAGGTAGCCAGACTTGATAAGTATACTTTGGGGGCCATCAAGGCTCCAAGTAGGCATCTGCCCTGGCTCCCTGTTGGTAGTGCAGAAATTGGCAGACTTTCAAAAGCAAGGTGCCAAGTCTTCATTTAGGTCCTTGCATATAATGAGCAGCCGATGAACTAAGGAAACAAGTGAGTTTTTCCTGTCCATAGGAATATATTGTAGGCAGAGGGGGTTACCTATAAATACTTGCAAATAGAGTTTGATCAGAGTTACAGTAAGAGACTCCACTGTAGGAGTCTCCACAAGTTCAGTTGGGGCTCAAGAGAGGAAGTGGTCATTCCATCTTGAGGGTCAAGGCTCCCTTGGCTCAAGTTGGGACTTGAAAGGTGAGTGGTATTTATAGTTGGACCAAATAGGGGGAAGACATTCCAATCAGAGGGAATAAGGAAGGCAAAGGATGGGGGTAAATCAGCAGGCTGGGGCATTCAGCATCAAACAGCTTGGATGAAGCTAGAGTTTTGGGCAGTAGAGGAAGGGGGAGTCACAAGAGATGGACCTGAAGAGAGAAGTAGGGGCCAACCCATGATCCACTTTGGATGTCATCCTAAAGAATTTAGACTTCATTCTGCATGAAGTAGGGGAGACCAGCAGATGAAGAGAATCATCTTCCAGGGAGGGGAGATGAGGGGTCAGGAAGTCCAACTCAGATGCCTCTGTTCAGGTGCCTTCTTGTGAGTCACCATGAGGGTAGCAGTGGGGTAGAAAGGGAGAAAAGATCTTTGAGTCATTAGGGCTGCAGAGTTGATGGCACTGAACACTGATGGGAGTGGAGGATAAGAGAAGTGACTCTCAGGTAACTGGGTACATGTTGGTGTGTATGCAAGTGTATTCCGTATAGACACTGAGTTCAAAGTTCCCTGTGGACTTCCACAGGGCAATGTCCAGATGGACTTGAATATAAATCCACAGATTGGTAGAGAGGGACTGGATGGAGGTCAAGGTTCTGTCAACAAGAGGAACTAGCTGAGGATGTGAGGGGATGGAGAGGAAGAGTAAAAGCTGGCGAAGGTCAGGAGCTGAGAGATACCAGCATCTCTGGGGCATCTGAGGAGGAATGACTGGGAGCCCAGACCCAGATAGGGCAGTTGAGAGGCAGGGCTGGAAGCTGGGATGGTGAAAACTGGTTCAGGAAAAATGAGGTCTTAAGAGTTAATTAGGATAAAAATGGGACTGCACCTTTGACTCTGGCAAGCAAAACACTTGGTGAGTTGGGGAGAAAACAGTGTCAGTGTAGTGAGTAGAAGTGATCCTTAATCAAAGGAAATAGCGGGAGGCCTGGCCAGTGTGCTCAGTGGTTAGAGTATTGGCTGGGGTCTGGGAGTAGGGGCTAGTGTTGGCCTGGGTGGCAGTGTTGTAGAGAGGTCACAAAGCTGAACCCCTGGGAGATGGGGAAGGGGTCCCTTGGCTGGTGTGAAGTGGGTGGGCAGGGCAGGAAGAGCGGAGAAGCAGGGAAGGCCAGGTAATGCAATGGTGTCTGCTGTCTGTTCAGAAGGAGATTGGGGATTTGTGGGTAGGCCTTTAGTCACAGAATGGCTCTTCCCGTGTCTCCTGGGAGCTGTCTGTGCAGGAGAAGCAGGTGACTATGTGACTTGCTAGCTCTTTGGCAGTTCAGATGTTGCTATCCTTGTGCCCTGAATACCCCTTCATCCTTTCTCTTCACTTCCCTGTAGATCGACCTGCGCTACGAAGCTCGGAATCTTGAGCACTTCCAGTGCAACTTCCTGAATGTGAAGTCTGTCAGATTCCCCACCCCTCTGCATCCCTTTGTCACCAGGGATGTTTTGGTGGAAACATATGAAGTAAGAGTCAGAACTTACTGACTGTGTCTTTCACTCACATGTGGGCTGTCTCTGCTTCACTTGGTGGTTTTAGTCTGCAAAGACAAAAGCTGAGGGAGAGCAAGCATGTGATTACGTGTGCGAGGACTTCGGATGTGATCTGAGGTGGAAGTAGCATTAGTGAGGTGGCTGAGAACCAGGGTGTGGCCTCCGACTTTTTGGATTTGAAAATCTGCTCTGCCACTTTATTTGTTGAATGACTTCATTTTCTTCGTGTATGACAGCAGGCCACTCTTCCTGCCTCATGGGGTTCTCCCAGGAGTCAGTGATACACAATGCAAAATGCCCTCAGCTAGAGTTTGCACAGAGCAAGTGCTTAACCAGTATTTGTATCATGTCACTGGTCTTAGCTGTCTCCTGCTCCAGCCTCCTTTGTAAAGATAGTAATATGAGGTGCAGGGAAGTAATGCCACCTCCCAAAGTTACTGTCTAGCCTTGCGCAAGTTACTTAACCTCTCTGGGCTTTAATTATTATTATTATTATTATTATTATTATTATTATATTATATTTTAAGAACTTTATTGATTTCAGAGAGGAAGGGAGAAGGAGAGATAGAAACATCAGTGATGAGAGAGAATCATTGATTGGCTGCCTCTTGCATGCTCCCCACTGGGGATTGAGCCCGCAACCCAGGCATGTACCCTTGGCCGGAATCGAACCAGGGACCTTTCAGTCCCCAGGCTGACGCTCTATCCACTGAGCCAAGCTGGCTAGGGCTGGGTTTTAATTATTTTATTTATTAATTAGGGGTAACAAAATCCATCTCAGTGGGCTGCTCTGACACTTAAATAACTAACCTATATGAAATGATTATTTACTAGCTCCCCTTTCTTCTCTTTTTCCCTTTGCCCCTGTTTTCTTGCTTAAGGTCACAGAATTCATTTATGTCTCTATTGGCTGGTTCTTGACCAGAAACTAGCTCTCTAGGGCCTGTTCCTGTCTCTTCCCACCACATTGTGACATCCTTACCTGTGGGTGTCAGAGTCAATGGGTTTTCTTTCTAATACATCTATGGGACTTGTTTTTCTTTGAGAAGTATCATGGAAGGGAAATGTAAATAGGTTAAAATCAGCTCATGGGTGACAGGCTCATAGTGGCTCTAAGAAAGGAAAAACTCTATGGGTCACTTTCTAATCAACGGGAAGGCATCCCATGGGGATGAGGAGCAGAGCTGTCCAGGGTAAAGGTGTTCCTCCCTGATCTTCTTAAAGGAGAGCGTGCCTGTGTCCAGTTACCAGCAGGCAGGGATTCCCGTGGACTTGAAGAGGAAGATTGCTCGGCTGGGGATTGACATGCTCCTGAAGATGGTGAGCTCATGGGCTGGGAGAGGGTGCTCAGGCCCAGCGTGTGGCCCAATTGCAGGTGGGAAATGGTGGGGACACTGCTCAGCTACCCTGCATGAAAGGCAAGGCCAGTGTAGAGTCTGCTCTAAACACAGCGGAGCCTACCATTCATTCTACAGCTCTCTGTTAAGCACTTTCTCAGTGTCTTGTGCTCTGTCAACATGCAAGGTGCTGTGGGAAGGGTGAGGAACAAGACCCAGGCCCAGCCTACAAACAGCCTAAGACAACATCATGTATTACATGCTACTTCCTTCATTCATTTAGCAAGTGGGTATTGAGCATTTGCTATGTGTTAGACAATCCTGGCTTTACAGTAGTGAGCAAAAGAGACAGGATTACAATGTTCACAGAACTACTGTCCATGAATAAGTAAATTATATACAGGGTAGGTACAGGCATTTAGCCCAGGGATTTATTTAGGAAGTGGCTTCAGGTCAGCTGGCATGTGAGGGAAGCCTAGGTGTCACCTATGAGGGGACGGCCTGACAATGATTAAATGAGTGGATACTCAGAAAAGGACATAGTGAACCCTAAGCAATGTTACGTTATCAGCATCATTAGTAGTGCTTGTGGCAACCCAGCATTGCTAGCAGCTCACATACAAGAGCAAAGAAAGAAGATCCAGATACTTATGGAGGGTTTGAGGTCTTCCTGGTGGTTGGCACAGAGTGTTTGAGAGATGGATGGCAGGGTCTAGGCTAGATAGGCAGGACGAGTGCCCAGGTCTACAGGGTGCAGAGTTGGGATAAGAAGGAACCAGGTATGTGGTCTGAGAGTAGGAGGAAAGAACTGATATGACCGAGATGGAGCTCTGGGGCTGAGATGAGCAGGATGGTTGGTAGTGGGTGCAAGCTGACAGCAGAGTGGAAGCTTAAGCGCTCCTGCTGGGAGGGTTCAGGGCTGGGAGTCCTGACTCCACCTTATGCCCCAGGTCAGCAGCCCCCACCAAAGGGCCCCTGAAGAAGAGAGGTTGTTGTGGGAGAGCCAGGTTTCCACTTAGTGCAGTGGAAGCTCAGTTAACAGACGCTCCAAGGGGCATTGTGGGTAGAGGGGAGGGTGCAGTGGGGAGTAGTCAGGCTAGTAGCAGCAGTAAGCAGTGCTCAAGAGTGGGGAGATAATGGAGGCTTCCAGCTCCTGGGGTCAAGGGTAGGGGCATAGTCCCTGAGGGGAAGAGCTGACAGCAAGATGTCAGGCTTAGGTCAGGGTCCCAGGATTTCCACTGGGTAGCAGCCTCTCTATATCGAGCAAAGCCAGGGTCTGGACTAGGAGGGTCACTGTGGTCTACATCCAGGAGGAGGAGCTCTGGTGGGCCAGGAAGAGTCAGCTGCTCTGTGCCTCTGCACTGGGGCTCTTCTTTTTACCCAATAGGATTGCTAGTGGTTTCTACGACCACTGAGTGGTTTCTCTTTTTCATGGGAGGCAGATTTTTGTTCCCCAAAGTCACACCTTTCTGTTTTATCATAGTCCCTGGGGCTTTCTTTCCTGCTTAGTAGTTTCAAAGCCATTTCTCTTTGTCTCCTTGATTCTCTGTCAGTAGGTGTTGTTAGTATTGCTGTTACATGTCACTGTGTGGACAAATGGAGTAATGGAGGGGAAGTCTGAGTTATGAAACATTTGAAAGAAAGGAAGTTCCATGAAAAAATTTTTTTTGTTTGTTAATCCTCATCTGAGGATATTTTTCCATTGCTTTTTAGGGAGAGTGGAAGAGAGAGGGAAAGACAGAGAGAAACATCAATGTGAGAGAAACACATCTATTAGTTGCCTCCTCCAATAGCCGACCCAGGGCTTGGCTGAGAAGGAGCCTGCAACCAAGTTACAACTACAAGCCCTTGACCTTGGCTGGAATCAAACTGTGACCCTTTGGCCCACAGGCCAGTGCTCTATCAACTGAGCCAAACTGGCTAGGCGGAAGTTCCATGAATTTTAAGAGCAGAGAGATTTGGGGAAAATCTTTCAACAATGAGTAGACAATTTTATTTTTTTAATCCTCACCCAAGGATATGGTGTTTTTTTTACTGATTATTTTTGTGAAAAATACTTTTTTTTAAATTGATTTTAGAGGGGAAGGGAGAGGGAGAGAGAGAGAGAGAAACATCAACATTGATTGGCTGCCTCCTGCACACCCCTAATGGTGTGGGTTACATGAAATCCATTGGTGACAGACTAGAGAGGCGGAAGAAAGCAAAGTGGGGAAACCCCTGGGATTGGATAAAAAGTAAAATGGTAGACACATATTTAGATGGGTGCAGGAACAATTAACATGATAATGAAGGAAATTGTGATATCTGTTCTAGCGCCCAACACGTTGGTTTTGCCCCAGGAGGTCCAGAAAAAGGGAAGTTACAGGTTACCAGACATTTCAAGGATATGTTATAGATGCAAAAATACTGATAGGCTCAGTTAAGGTAAAGGTTGACCTTGTCAGTGAAGATACTGGCCTAGGACGTAAGTGCCCACCCATAACTGCTTTTACTTAAAGTTTAATTTCAGACCATCCTTTGTGGTTACTTTAGGTCTCTGATTTTGCAAGTCTGCCATGCAGGCCTCCCTTGAGCTTGTCAGGTCAGCATGTGGCCCCTTACATGCTGTCCACAAACCTGTCCTGTCCCTGTACAAATTCTGAACTGATGTCTCAGAGAATGAATTAATTTATCAAATGTACACTTCCCTGCCATGGATCACTGGGAACATACCATCACCCTGGAAGTTTTTTTCCTGGTGGTGATGGGGTGATGAGGGTTGATTTAGTCTTGAATAGTGCTGGTCTCTTTCCAGATATTTGTGGACAACTTTGTCCATGCGGACCTTCACCCTGGGAACATCCTGGTCCAGGGTGCCGATGGTCTTTTCCAGAGCCAAGAGGCACAGCTGCAACAGGTGGATGTTTGTGACACACTGGTGGTGTCCATGACGCCTGCCCGGTGCCCACTGCGCCTGGTGCTCCTGGATGCTGGGATTGTGGCTGAGCTGCAGGCTGCTGATTTGAGAAACTTCCACGCAGTTTTCATGGCCGTAGCAATGGGGCAGGTGAGACCCACTGGGCCCTTGGGAGTTGGGCCCAAATTCTTGAAGCTCTTGAGAACTTTAGGGCTCTTCAGCCTTTGTTCTTCTTGTAAATGCCATGTTTGCCATAGGAGCTCCTAATAGATCTTTAGTCAGAAAGTGCTGGTGCTGTGACTGAGGCCAGTTTCAGGTGGCTCATTATTTGGGATGGGAAGAAATGTCTCCTTCCTAGATGCCTTCGTGTAGTTGTGGTAGTTTGTATGGTAGTTTTTCCTTCTTCAACAAGCATACAGTGGACACTAGGAAAGCTAACACCTGCTTAGGAGGCTTCTAAGGGGGCAGAGGCTTGAGCTGGGCCACGGTGGCAGGTAGGGTGGGGCATGTTGGATGGATGAAGATCACAGCCCGAGAAGGGACGTGAAAGGCACGGGCAGTGACTACCAGGGTAGGGGGGTTTTTGGGGAAACTATGGAGGCTTTGGTTAGAGAGTGTCCTGGGAAGAGGAGGAGTGAAAAGGCTGCAGCTCAGAGGCTGTGAGGAGAGAATTCCATTGGGGCAGGAAGGGAGCCCATAAGGACAGTGTGGGTGGCCCAGCCTGGTGACAGGTCCTGGTGACTCTGAGGCTAGGCTGGTTGGTCAGTAGTGGCCAAAGGCAAGATAGAAGAACTAGGTGGAAACAACTATGATAGGAAGGAGTGTGGGCAGATCATCTAATTTAGTGCCCTCCCAGTTCTACCAAGTTACTTTTCTTTTGTATCTTCCAGGGCCAAAGAGTGGCTGAGCTCATCCTGCATCATGCTCGGGCCAGTGAGTGCAAGGACGTGGAGCGATTCAAGGCTGAGATGGCCACACTAGTAACACAGGCCAGGAAGAACAGTATCACCCTGGAAAAGGTGAGCAGGCCACAGAGGGGCAGGGGCCTGAGTACTTCCCTTGCCCTTGGCCAGAACAAACCCAAAATTGAAGGGAGATCTTTTAATGGGGAGAAGTCTGGAGGGGGTTTGAGTTTTAAGGCAGATAAAGAACATCTGCCCACATCTCCCAGGTGTGAGGAGGCCCACTGGAATCTCTGACTCTCAAGAATGGCTCCTTGACCAGGCTCCCACGGTGCCTTTTAAGATGTGACATAGTGTCACACCTCGGCCTGTCCTGGGGTGTAGCTGTTCTGCCGCTTCTTCTGTATCTCGAGGTCAGCTGAGCTTGAAGAGGATGATGGTCTCTGAGTGACCAGAAGACATACCAATGTTCACATCCTTTATTTAGACTCGAGTTCAATTTGTATTTTACACTCAGTTCTAGCAAAATTGAGCGTTTTCTCAAGTTCATGGTTACACTAGTCATAGCTCAGAACGAGCAAAGCTGGCACCCAGGCGATGCTGATCCTCCTTATTCAGATGTGTGTGTGTGTGTGTGTGTGTGTGTGTGTGTTGGGGGCGGGAGGAACACATTGGGTGAGCTGGGCCTCCAGGCCTCTTCCTGGAAGGAGCCTTTGAACTCAGGCTCCTCATGCTCGAGAAGAGAGTTGAGCTTGTGCATATGCAGTACTTCTGGAGTTGGTTTCTTTCCACTCACTGGTGTGTGTGTGTGTGTGTGTGTGTGTGTGTGTGTGTGATAGGAGGGATGGGGTGTTGAGGGAGGATGGGACAGGGGCCTGGGAGAGAAGTAATTGGGGTGGGGGTGGGGGGTCGGCCCTCTCTGCAATCAATTTTATTCTCTTTTCCAGCTCCAAGTTTCCAGCCTTCTCTCGAATGTCTTTAAGTTACTGATGACTCACAAGGTGAGGCCACTGGCAGAGCTGAGCCTCTCTGGAGGGAAGGTCTCTGGGGAAGCTGATGGGTGGCCATAGGGTCGTGAGAAGTACTGCTCTTATATGAGATCTTATTTTTTTAAAAACATTTTTCGTACCACTTCATTAGCTGCTTCTGTGTACTAACTAGGTACAGCAGGTTCTTCCTTGTCACAATGTTAGTCTGTGTCTCTGTTAGGCTAAGCTGTCCAAGTATCTGTGATATTGAGC
The DNA here is from genome assembly GCA_011751065.1 of Lasiurus cinereus. NCBI lineage: Eukaryota > Metazoa > Chordata > Mammalia > Chiroptera > Vespertilionidae > Lasiurus > Lasiurus cinereus. The sequence continues at coordinate 46,582,803 of JAAGEH010000307.1, read as the reverse complement.
TGTAGAAAAATGGATTCACAGATGGAAATCTCATCTAATGAAAGTGGTGCACATGAATGATGCATGGTACTAATCTAAGTCATACTTATACAGCTCTTTCCTGAGCACTGTAAAATCCTGAGGCTGGGCCGGCCCAAGAGGTGGTGCCTCTTGACCTGGTGTGTGGCCTCTGCCTCCTGCCCCTGTTCCTTGGAGACCCATGACCACTTGGCCTTCGTCTGTCTCCTTGTGATGAAGTGTAGTCTTGGGTTATTCTTCAAAGTAAAGATGTCAGCCAAGGGTCTAAGAAGTTGAGGGCAGGGTAGGGAAGATTCTAGTCTGAAGATTGGCCTTTCCCAATGTTTCTCTTGAGGTTCTGCAATCCAATAGTGAAATACTGCATTTGGCAAGGATCATAACATAGAATTAAGAGTCAGAAAGGTGGCTGGTCAGAAGAATGAACCTTATTTAGATTTACAGTTTCTGGTATATTGTTGAGATACTAATTTTATTATTTTTAAGTCATATGAACACATACACACACACCTAGAAAAGTACATAGCACACCCACCAGACTTTTCCTTAGTAATATTTGTAGATGGGGGTTGGGTGAGTAGATGAGATGATGGGTAAAGTGATAGGGAAGGGAAAAGAGGGTTAGGTAGACAGTAAAAGTCACATGGAAGGATATAGGAGACTGAGAGCAGACAGCTACATGGTTATCCAGAACTGTATATATCAATGGGCTTTGTGAAGAACCCACTTATTTTCTCTTTCAGGTCAAGCTTGAGAGCAACTTCGCCTCCATTGTGTTTGCCATCATGGTGCTAGAGGGGCTTGGCCGCTCACTGGACCCCAAACTGGACATCCTGGAGGCAGCCAAGCCCTTCCTGCTGAAAGGGCCAGTGTCTCCCCACTGACTGGCAGTGGGCATGCCTCAGGCTTGCAGTGGGTCTTCCTCTCAGAACTGAAGTCTCCTCCCAACAGCCTATCCTGGGGCAGTGAGAACACTTACAAATTGGGATGTGTGGAGGGCATGCATTGCTTTTCTCTCTGGTTTGGCTTTAGGCATCTGTTTAAATAGCTTTGTGTTACTTGGGGAAGTAAAGGGAGGGGAGGTTCCTATCTATTCTGTTGTAGGAGCTGGACCTGGTGGGAGACTATTTCAGGGAAAAGGTTCTGTGGAGAAGGACAAATAAACTCAAGTTATTTTGTTTTTTTCTTTTTCTTTCTTCTTAACCCTCTGTGATCCCTCATCAGCGGGTCCTCCAGCCTCTGATAATTAAGTTAGAAAATGTCATAATGTCTTGTAGATCTATGGCTTCCAATTTTTAAATGTACCCTTATTGGTAAAAAGTTGAATATATTTATGTACACATACATATATAATTTATTTATATATTTTATGCAGGTAACACCATCACTAGCAAAAATCTGGAGGTGCAATGTACAGTTAGGGCAAATTTCACTGTATTTCAAATAATCTTCTTTATACTTTTAAATATTTTTGCTAACTTCTTGCTAAATTTTATTACAACGGGGAAAAAAGGAAAAGCAACAATTAACGTGGCTGATACCATAGGGACAAGAGCAGAATCAGCTCTGCCCTCTTCTTTAAAAAAAAAAGAAAAAAAATGTATTTTTTTTTTACAGAGAGGAAGGGAGAGGGATAGAGTCAGAAACAGAAACATCAATAGGAGAGAAACATCGATCAGCTGCCTCCTGCATACCTCCTACTGGGGATGTGCCCACAACCAAGGTACATCTCCTTGAGTGGAATTGAACCTGGGACCTTTCAGTTCTCAGGCCAACACTCTATCCACTGAGCTAAAGCAGTTAGGGCTCTGCCCTCTTCTTAAAGTTCTTCTGTGCTTGCATATTAGTATTCAGATTGTGGTTCCTCTGAGCAATATTCAGGCCCTTGTGCATTTGTCTAGGACTAATTTAGGTTAATATTAATATGTAGATATTATAATCAGTACAGCCTTTTAACCATGGCTTGAAATCTGCAGGAGCACCCGTGACACTCTGTGAATTAAGGGGTGATGGGCACTGCCTGCCCTCTGTGCTGGGCCCACCCACAGACTGTTCCTTCAAAATTGACCTGGCATGTGGCTGGTCCAAATGGACTAAGAAGATCCAGGTTCAGATTGTAGAGTAGATATTGGTAAAGCTTAACTTTCTTAATTTTCTAATCCAGGACTGCTGGCTCCTAACTGTTCACCTGCCTGCCTGCCTGATTGCCCTTAACTGTTCTCCCCTGTTAGCCTGATCACCCCTAACTGCCTCTGCCTCGGCCCCCACCACCATGGCTTTGTCTGAAAGGACATCCAGAAGACGTCCGGTCTATCTGGTATAACTAGCATATTACCCTTTTATTAGTATAGATGTTTTTATTGATTTTTAGGGAGGAAGTAAGAGCAATAGAGAGAGAAACATTCACTGATGAGAAACATCATCAATTTGCTGCCTTTTGCATGCCCTCTACTGGGGATCAAGCCCACAACCCAGGCAAGTGCCCTGACTGGGAATCAAACTCTGACCTGGTTCATGGGTCAAGGCTCAACCACTGAGCCACAGTGGCCAGGCAGAACAACATTTATTACCTCACGGTGTTCAAAATTTGGGTACAGCTTAGCTATGTCCTCTACTCAGGGTCTTGCTCAGACATGTTAGTTTTTTAATCGTCACCCATGGATATTTTTTCCACTGATTTCTAGAGAGAGTGAAAAGGAGGAAAGAGGGAGGAAGAGAGAAATATTGACGTGAAAGAGGCACATGGATTGGCTGCCTCTCTCATGTACCCACCTCTACCAGGGCTAGGGAACCTGCAATCAAGGTATGTGTCCTTCACCAGGATTCATACCTGCGATCCTTCAGTCTGCAGGCCAATGCGCTAACCACTGAAAAACTGGCCAGGGCTGTACAGACATTGTGAACCTCTACTATGGTGAACCTCTACTATGGTGAGCCATGGTCAATTGTGTGATTGTTGGCATGACTCATTTCCGTTGGATTGATGGCCTCAGTTTCTCAGGAGCCATTACAAAATGAACACAGGCTGTGTTGAAGAGGAGAAAAATGGTTAATGCGTGTGTTTTAATATACGTAATTAGCTGATTTTTAAAACAATAATTTTAAACATACTAAATTTGATTTATAGTCATCTTTTCTAAGGAGAAAGGCTACTTTATTAGGTATAAATTGATAAAGTGGCACATGCTGTTTCCCTTAAGAGAGATCATAGCTCAATCTCCTCTAAAGTAGTACAGGTTTCAGGGTGACCAAAACCACTGGAAAGATGATTTTTTCCAAGATGTCCAAGGAAAGTGAGATCAAGCAAGGCTTTAAGAGCAGGATATTAACCCCAACTAGTTTGGATCAGTGGATAGAGCATCGGGCTATGGACTGCAGGGTCCCAGGTTCAATTCCAGTCAAGAACATGCACCTTGGTTGTGGGCACATCCCCATGAGGGGATGTGCAGAGGGCAGCTGATTGATACTTTTTTCTCATTGATGTTTCAAACTCTATTCCTCTCTGCAAAAAATCAGTAAAATAGTCAAAACTGGTTTGGCTCAGTGGATAGAGCGTTGGTCTGCAGACTGAAAGGTCCCAGGTTCGATTCCACTCAAGGGCATGTACCTTGGTTGCAGGCACATCCCCAGTAGTGGGTGTGCAAGGGGCAGCTGATCAATGTCTCTCTCTCATCGATGTTTCTAACTCTCTAGCCCTCTCCCTTCCTCTCTGTAAAAAATAAAATATATTAAAAAATAAATCAGTAAAATATATATTTTTAAAAAAGAGTAAGAAATTAGCCAAAACCAGTTTGGCTCAGTGAATGGAGCATCGCCCTACGGACTGAGGGGTCCCGGGTTTGATTCTGGTCACGGGCATGTACCTCAGTTTCGGGCACATCCCCAGTGGGAAATGTGCAGGAGGCAGCTGATCGATGTTTCCCTCTCATCGATGTTTCTGACTCTCTATCGCTCTCCCTTCCTCTGTAAAAAATCAATAAAATATATTAAAAAAAAAAAGAGTAGGAAATTAAATAAACATGAAGTTTTGTGAACAGGTTTTTTCCCTCATCCATTTGCTTTGTTTTCCAGATATAGAATAGGCATTTGATTTGGGATTAGATGCTCAATTTGGGCTATTAAAAAAAATCTTTATTACTGAAAATATTACATATATCTCCTTCTTGCCCCAATTGACCCCCTCCAGCCCGCCCTAGGATCTCCCCAAGATGTGGGCCATTTAGAGTCTGTTCTTATAGCCTGTCAAAATTTGGGAATTTGATTTGTATTTAAAAGGTGAGAGCTCAGGGCCAGGGCTTGGCGTTCTTTCCCTCAACCTCTATTTTTATTTTTAAAATGTATTTTTATTGATTTCAGAGAGGAAAAAGGAGAGATGATCGAGCCCGCAATCCAGGTATATGTCCTGACTGGGAATTGAATCTCCTCCTGGTTTATAGGTTGATGCTCATCTACTGAATCACGCCAGCTGGGCTCTCTCACCTTCTAAAATGCATCCTTTCAAATGGGGTGCTCATCTTAGAACTGAAAAGAGGGCCATTGTGTAATCTGCAAAAGGCAGTAAGAGATATTTGCCCTTGGAGTTCTCAGAGCATGTCTGGAAGACAAATGTATCATTACTACAATCAACAGTTTATTGATTGGAATCATAACATTTTTATAGTAAAAAAATCATAATTTGTGATGTAAAACATTAAAGCTCCAAATTGCTACAGATCAATACTGCTTTATTTTTTTTGTTTTTATTTTAAATATATTTTATTGATTTTTTATAGAGAGGGAGAGTTAGAAATATCGATGAGAGAGAAACATTGATCAGCTGCCTCCTGCACACCTCCTACTGGGGATGTGCCCACAACCAAGGTACATACCCCTGACCAGAATCGAACTTGGGACTTTTCAGTTCACAGGCTGATGCTCTATCCCTGAGCCAAACCGATTTTGGCTCAATAGTGCTTTAAATATAAGCAAGCACTGAAGTTAAAACTTTTTGTTTTATAATTCAGCAAGAAAGAGGGGGAGCCCTGGCTGGTTTGGCTCAGTGGGTAGAGTGTTGGCCTATGAACTGAAGGGTCCTGGGTTTGATTCTGGTCGAGGGCACATGTTTGGGTTGTAGGCACGATCCCCAGTCGGGGGCTGCAGGAGGCAGCCAATCAATGATTCTCTCTCATCACTGATGTTTCCATCTCTCTCCCTTCCTCTCTGAAGTCAATAAAAATATATTTTAAAAATAAATTTAAAAAATATACTCTTACCAAAAAAAAAAAAAAAAAAAAGATGGAGAAGGTGAATGAATTTTTGTTACCTTGAATCAAGCTTTTGCTACCAGAAAAGGAAGGTACAATAAAGGAATAAAAATTTCCTGAGTGCATGCTGTGGGCCAGTCGCTATCTGTGGATTCTTAAATGACTCTTCAGTCCACAGGCCGACGCTCTATCCACTGCGCCAAACCGGTTGGGGCTACGTTTTATAATTTAATCAAACCTGAAAGTGCTTAGGAAAACTGAAGTCTATAAATGGAGACCCTAAGAATCTGGGGAGGGGTGTTTAGGACACTAGGATTTTGTAAAGGCAATATCGAGAAACATAGGCCCGGAATCCAGGACCGGCTCGGGGTCGGGGAATTAGGAGGCTGCTTGGTGCGGACACCTCGGCCCTACTCCAGACTTAATCAGAGCATGTGGACTGATGCCACCAGCCCGTCCATGTACTGGCATCTGGGAACCACTGTCTGCTGGCTGGTAAAGCTCAAGTTTGCAGAACAACAATAAAACGAGGGAGACTTAACCATGTCGCTGAGAGCCTCTTGCAGGAGAGAGTTAAAAAAAAAACTAGCTTTGGGGAAAGCCACTGGCTCACAAAGGATTTGACAGCTTAAAGGAGGGCAGCTAATTTAGGAGGAGCAGGCCGCGGAGCAGGTCTAGGTTGGGGAAATACCGTGCAGATCGGCACAGGCAGGGAGGAGCGAGCTCAGACTCGGTGTTCAGAGGCTGCTGGCACACGCGAACCAACTGCGCGTAAAGCGGGCGCCGGGCGGCCTCGCCTCCCTCCGCGAGCCCTCGCACGCCAGTCCCCGGGAACGCGCGTGGCTCCGCCCAGACGACGAGTCCCAGCCCTCACTCAGCAATGCCAAAGGCCGACTACACTCGCCTCCCCACCCTCTGACCAGACCACGCCGAATCCCTCCAGGCGCGCAGCCCTCGCCAGCAAAGGGACTGAGACGCTAATTGGAAACCTAAACCTTGGCGTCCCTCCTCTTAACAACCTCAGGAAGGAGGTAGGCGGGGCGACGCCGCCGACGTCCGGGGCGGGGCGCCGGGGGAAGTGACGTAAGCGAAGCGGTGCAGCCTCGCGGCGGCGGTGCGGCCTCGCGGCGGCGGTGCGGCCTCTCGGCGGCTGTCCGGACTCGGGCTGGCATGTCAGCTGTGACGCGGCTGGTGCCTTTCGCTCGCGGCGGAGGCAGCCTCTTCAGAGGCCTCCGCGCGCGGGCGGCTGGGAGCGGAGTCCGTCAGTGAGTGTCGGTCGGGGCCGGGGTCTTGGCCTGCTTTTAACAGAAAGTGCCAATTTCCGGGACGCTCTCACCTTGACACTGGGAGCCTGGGACGGGCCCGCCCCGAGGCATGTTGGGACTTGTAGTCGGCTGCGCCAAGTCCAGGGGGAGTGGGTTACAGTGGGGTGAGAGGGGACGGAGGGACACTACCCTGCACCAGGAGGATCCTGCCCTCGGGATTTTCACAGTTGGATGTGGACACAAGTTGAAGCTAATCCGGAAGCTAGAGCAGGAATTGGGGAAGTGAGGTCGGTCCAGGCCGCGGAAACAAACCCCTCTACTGTGTGGGTTTTTGGTGTCAAGGGCAGAGGTGGGGCTGGAGACCTTGGAGCTTAGGGAGGGAACGGAAACGGATCCTGATGGCCGGCCGAATGATTTAAAACAGGCGACAGCGGTCGTTGAGCGGCTTGAATCCAATGTTTTGTGGCCAGATTATAATTCTGAAAAATCACCCAGGCTGCAGGTTGAGGAATTACTTTTCTAAGGCATGGGTGTGTAAGTGATCACGCAGAGTGTAGAAAGATGGGAGAAGAGAGAGCCAAAAGTAGATGTTTGGGCAATTCAGAATTTTTTATTTTTAAAAATAGACTTATTTTTTTTTAGAGCAGTTTTCAATTCACGGCAAATTTGAGCGGCAGGTCCAGAAATTTGCCATATACCCTCTTACCCCTACACATGCATTACCTCCTCCATTACCAACATCACTGCATCAGAGTGCTATATTTGTTACAATTTGATAAACCTACGTTGACACAGCATTGCCACCCAAAGTCCATATTTTACATTAGGGTTTACTCTTGCAACACTAGAATTTAAGAGATTGAGCAAAAGTGTTACCTGGTGAGGTATGTAGCCTGAGAAACTGACTGGAGAGTATGGTGCTGGCAGGACATACCTAACAAGGGAGAACACATCTACCAAAAACAAGCTGTTAGTGCAGAGGAGAGATTCAGTAAGAGCAGGACTGAAAATAGATTTTTCCAGGTGGTGTTTGGAGACCCCTTAGACCATCATCTACACTACCAAGAGGCAGTGCAGGATAGTGCCTGCCAATTTAGCTGCATGATCATGGAAGTTTCTTTATCTTTTCATGCCTCAGCTTTCTCACCTGCGTAATGGGGATAATAATGTTAACTTCTAAGGAATCAAATGAATTACAATTCTCTGAGGTGTTTTATGACAGGTGTTTACGTGTGCAGAGTAAGCACCATGCAAGTATTATTCAGCTATTGTGAAGGACCTGAGACTCAGGGAAATTGAAGGAGTGACTTGCTTAAAGTTACATGATTGTTAAGGACCAGAGGCCTAGTGCATGAAATTCATGCACCGATATGGTCCCTAGCAACTGCCGGCAGGCCTTCCTTCCTTCCAAGCCACACTCTGGTGGTCAGAGTATGCCATAGTGAGCGATTGAACTCCTGGTTGGTCGAATTCCTAAGGGGACACTTTGCATATTAGGCTTTTATATATATAGATTTAGATATGGTGCATTTGTGTGTTTAAATTTGATACTTAATCCTGGTTTGGAACACTCATTTATTTAAAATCATAGTTAAAATAGCATGAAACTCTAGCAACAATGAAATGTGGAGAGTGGGTTTGAATATAATTCTCAAATCTTATTTAATGAGTTTAACTGATGGGCCCTTATAACTAGACTAGAGGCTTGGTGCATGAAATTCTTGCACGGGTAGGGTCCTAGGCCTGGCTGGTGATCAGGGCCAATCTGTGGGGCAACCAGTGGGGCAGTTGTGGGGGCTCTGCTGGCATCCACCTTGGTTGGCCTGTGGCTTACAGGCAGTTCCTGCATTGAGCATCTGCCCCCTGGTGGTCAGCACGCATCATAGCAACTGGTTGTTCCACTGGTCGTTCTGTGGTTCAGTCAATTTGCATATTAGGTTTTTATTATATAGGATAGGATAGTACCTAAATCTGTCAAAGAAGAAGCCTATTATTTCAATGTCCTCTTTCTCATAAATATTGCAATGGAGCAGAGGACATAATTTAATTTTGAAATAGATGGCTAAATTGATTTGCTTATTTGTTTTCTTTGGATAAAGCTAGTGATTGCTTACTACTATAGGTTCACAATCCTTTCACCAAAACTCTGGGGACCAGTAACTCATTATCAACACATTCATAAGATACAGGAGTATTCACTAAAGGAAAACCATCATTAGTCTCTTGTCTGCTCAGGCTAGTGTTTGCTGCTTAACAAATATAAAGTGAGCTTATGAAAAATGAGTATTTTGAGGGCTTGTGGAGCTCTATCATTCTGTATTCGTGGAGGAGATGAGAAATGTTAACTTCAGTTTCTGGAAATAACTCAGGGTTTTGGATGACTGAATACTTTGAAGAGTAGCAAGCTGCCTAACATTTTCCTTTTGCCTCGTAGTGCTGGTGGCGGTGTGCACATTGAGCCCAGGTACAGAGAGTTTCCCCAGCTCACCAGGTCCCAGGTGATCAAGGGTGAGTTCTTCAGTGCAACCATGTGGTTCTGGATTCTCTGGCGCTTTTGGCATGACTCAGATGCTGTGCTGGTAAGTGCAGAATATTCTCCTTTCTATGGGTGGGAGAATGGAAGAAATAGTAACTTAGCTTGTGTGTAGACTATTTTTCTAGCCTTGGTTTTGCTTTCCTTGGTTTTAGTTACCTGGGACACCTGTGATCTTAAAATATTAAGTGGAAAATTCCAGAAATAAACCATTTATAAATTTTAAATTGTGCGCCATCTGAGTAGCATAATAAAATCTTGTGCTGTTCTGCTCTGTCCTGCCTGAGATGTGAACCATCCCTTTGTGTGGCATTTCTACTCTGTATATACCACCTGCCAGGGAGTCACTTAGTAGCTGTTTCTATTATCAGATTGAGTCGATTGTGGTAACTCAGTGCTTGTGTACAAATCAACCTTATTTTACTTGATAATGGCCCCAAAAACACATGTGGACATGCCAAATGTAAAGTGCTTCCTTTAAGGGCAAAGGCATGTATGTATAGGAAAATACTTTCTATGCCTTGGGTTCGGTATCATCATGGTTTCAGGCATTCACTGGGGGTCTTAGAATATATCCCCTATGGATAAGGGGGGGCTACTGTATATCCCTTCCCCATATTGTCCTGTGTGTATACAGTAATTTTGTTAATGAAACCTCTCTCTCCTTTTTTGTTAATGGGTGCACATGTAGGTAGTCCATGTTTTATGTTTTTTGTTAAGTTGCTATATTTGGAGGGACACTAAAACTAGTTCTTTCACCTTGTGAACTAAGGGTTCATCAGGTTAAGTCTCATGATGAATGTTATCTAGTCTGTCTGGAAGCCCAAGGCAACCAAATTGGGGTGGGAGAGATGTGGGCTAATTTGTTCGGAGCAGGGAGGTTTTTGTTCAGCATCTTATTAGCCTCAACTGAACTTTTATCACATTTGTACCAACCCTGTTCTCTAGGAAATGAACGAAGCCTTTAAGTCACTGAAATCTGTGCTTGTTGATCCAGAATACTTTGAATTGTAGTCAGCTTGGTTTTGTTTTTAGAGTCGGGAAAAAACGTTAAATTATGCACAAGTTTTAGAAGCATCAGGTTGATTAATATCCCATTTCTCCTAGAACTTCTCTGTACCCGGGCAGCACTTAGACACCTGTCTCATTGTGGGAGGATATGTGGCTATTTGGTGTGAGACGATGGTGCAGCCAGATGGCCCCTAGATTGGGATCAAAGACAAACAAGTCCACCTGAGGCTCCTAGATCTCCCAGTAGGAATGATAGAGCATTTTGAGACATCCCGTATGTTTTGCCAGGGCTTCAAGTCATTGTTGAGATGGGAGGTATCTTAGATATCTGTTGCCTCCATTCCTACTGCTCTTCATCATAAACACATATTCCAACTCTGGCTCAGGCTGGTAGCTTCAAAATGGGCAGACTTTTACAGCTCATCTTACATTGAACAATATGAAGAACGGTTGGACCATGGAGTAAAGTAGTAACATACACATGTCAAGGGTGTGTATGTTACAGCCTTATATTTTCCTTATATTTTTTTCCTTTCAAGATTTCTTTTTTTTTTTTTAATTGTGTTACATGTATACATATCTCCCCATTACTCCCCCTCCCTCCCAGGCATACCCCAGCCCCCAGTGTCTGTGTTCATTGGTTATGCTTATCTGCATGCATACAAGTCCTTTGATTGATCTCTTATCTACCCCACCTCTCCTTAATCTTCCTGCTATAATTTGACAGTCTGTTTGATGCTGTACTGCCTCTGTATCTATCCTTTTGTTCATCAGTTTATAATGTTCTTTATTATCCACAAATGAGTGAGATCATGTGGTGCTTCTCCTTCATTGACTGGCTCATTTCACTAAGCATAAGGCTCTCCAGTTCCATCCAGGTTATTGCAAATGGTAAGAATTCCTTCTTTTTAATGGCAGCATAGAATTCCATTGTGTAGATGTACCACAGTTTTCTGATCCACTCATCTGCTGACGGGCACCTAGGCTGTTTCCAAATTGTAGCTATTGTCCTTTCAAGATTTCTTTTTAAATGTAATTGTGTGGAGTATAGATTCTTGACTTTTTTTTTTTTTTTATGATGTCACCAGGGTCACTTTCCATATCCAGATTTTTCCCAATGGACGGATGAAGAATTGGGTATCCTTCCGGATGACGAAGACTGAAGATGTAGACTCAACTCTTTACAAGTAGGTAAAATTTCTATCTTTTGAAAGTTATGTTTACTTTTTTTTTTTAATAAAGGAAGAACTCATTCTTTTTTTAAAAAAATATTTTTTATTGATTTCAGAGAGGAAGGGAGATGGAGAGAAAGATAGAAACATCAATGATGAGAGAGAGTCACTGATTGGTTGCCTCCTACATTCCCCACATAGGGATCAAACCCGAAACTCAGGCATAAGGTCTGACCAGGAATCGAACCGTGACCTCCTGGTCCATAGGTTGATGTTCAACCACTGAGCCATGCTGGATTTTGTACCTATGATGTCTTGAAGAAATATGCATTTTCTAACTCTATAAAGAATTAACAATATCATGTGTCTGATTTCTTTAAAAAATATGTAATATGTTTTTATTGATTTTAGAGAGAGAGAGGAAGGGAAATGGAGAGAGAGGAAACATCATTAAGAGAGAACCATCAGCCGAAACCGGTTTGGCTCAAAGGATAGAGCATCGGCCTGCGGACTGAAGGGTCCCAGGTTCAATTCCGGTCAAGGGCATGTATCCTGGTTGCGGGCACATCCCCATTAGGGGGCGTGCAGGAGGCGGCTGATTGATGTCTCTCTCTCATCGATGTTTCTAACTCTCTATCCCTCTCCCTTCCTCTCTGTAAAAAATCAATAAAATATATTTTTAAAAAAAAGTTCAATTAAAAAAAAAAAAAAAGAGAGAGAACCATCAATTGGCTGCCTCCTGCACGCCTCCTACTGGGAATCAAGCTCACAACCCAGGAGTATGCCCTGACTGGGAATTGAACTGGCGACCACTCAGTGCATAGGATGGTGCTCAACCAACTGAGCCACATCAGCCAAGGCTTATGTATCTGATTTCTGAATTTAGTATTTTCACATTTGCTGTCCCCTGTGCTCCTGCCAACCCTCAACCTGATTTGGTTTCATCTTCATTTTTATTGTGTATTTAAAAAAATTAATTTTTCCTAAGTTATGTTACTAATTAGGGTCCCATTTATCCATCAAAGGTTTTTAAGTACCAAGTGTACACAGGGATTACAGGGTGGACAAGACAGATAGGAGCTTACAGTGTATGTTTATAGTTGCAAAACTACTACCATGTTCTACGTTTAGCACTCACATGGGAAGTTCCAGCATAGGGGAATGTTATGATATGGATGTGCATGGAAATGAGCTCTAAATCGTAAAGGGTTACGACCCTTTCATTTTCCAGATCAGGACATCAGTCAGTTTTCCTTCTTGCAGAAGGAAGGTAGCAGGAGAAGTTCCTTTCACTACAACCTTTTGCAGGTTAAGACATTCTTATTTAATGATTTAAATTTATCATTATATAGTTTTTTGTTTTTAAATATATTTTATTGATTTTTTACAGAGAGGAAAGGAGAGGGATAGAGAGTGAGAGAGAGAGAGACATCCATCAGCCGCCTCCTGCACACCCTACTGGGGATGTGCCCGCAACCAGGATACATGCCCTTGACCAGAATTGAACCTGGGACCCTTCAGTCCGCAGGTCGACGCTCTATCCAGTGAGCCAAACCGGTTTCGGCTCATTATACAGTTTAATTGCTGTCATTCAGACTGCCTTGGAAATTGTTTTAAAGGATAGGAAGCATTTAAAGATAGTTGAGTGTTCCAATTAAATTGTATTATTAGTATTGCCTTTTTAATTAGAAAGAGCTTATTGACATGAAAATTACAGCAGTTTTTGGATATGCAGGACCAAGGGGGATGGCAAAAATGTCTCCAAAAGGTAGGCAATTAAACTCTTTTATTGTTTACATGTCTCTGGGTTTGTTATGGACAGTGAGAGGTCCTGGGCCTCCTGCTTCCCATGTTCATGTGTCTGATAGTACTGAACCCTTCCTATTCTTTTACAGATTTCCCAGTATTCCCACACTATCATTAAAAAAAAATTTTGTAATAAATCTTTATTGTTCAGTTTATTAGAGATGTTACTCTTTTGTTCCCCCCATAGCTCCCCTCCACCTGATTCCCCACCCCCCACCCCATGTCCTTACCCCCTGCCACTGTCCTCATCCATAGGTGTAAGATTTTGTCCGAACTCTTCCCGCACCCCTCACACCCCCTTTTCCCCAAGAATTGTCAGTCCATTCCCTTTCTATGCCCCTAATTCTATTATATTCACCAGTTTATTCTGTTCATTGGATTTTTTATTCACTTGATTTTTAGATTCACTTGTTGATAGGTATGTATTTGTTTTCACTTTGTTGTTCATAATTTTTATCTTTACTTTTTCTTCTTCTTCCTCTTCTTAAAAAATACTCTCCAGCATTTCATATAATCCTGGTTTGGTGGTGAGGAACTCCTTTAGCTTTTTCTTGTCTGTGAAGCTCTTTATCTGACCTCAATTCTGAATGATAGCTTTGCTGGATAGATTATTCTTGGTTGTAGGTTCTTGCTATTCATCACTTTGAATATTTCTTGCCACTCCCTTCTGGCCTGCATAGTTTCTGTTGAGAAATCAGCTGACAGTCCTATGGGTACTCCTTTGTAGGTAACTGTTTTTCTCTTGCTCCTTTCAAGATTCTCTTTTTGTCTTTTGCCTTTGGCATGTTAATTATGATGTGTTTGGAATTCTGTGTGCTTCCTGGACTTGTAAGTCCATTTCTTTCACCAGGTAGGGAAAGTTTTCAGTCATTATTTCTTTAAATAGGTTTTCATTATTTTTGCTCTCTCTCCTTCTGGCACCTCCATAATTCTGATATTGGTATGCTTGAAGTTGTCCCAGAGGCTCCTTACACTATCTTCACATTTTTGGACTCTTTTTTTTTCTTTTTGTTTTTCTGGTTGAGTGTTCTTTGCTTCCTCAATTTTCAGATTTTTGGTTTGATTCTAGTCTGCTGTTGGATTTTTGTATATTATTCTTTATTTCAGACAGTGTATGCTTAATTTCTGATTGGTCTTTTCCCGTTTTTTTTTTTTTTTGTTTGTTTTGTTTTTTTGGCATTCTCATTAAGATCCTTGAGGGTCTCACTAAGTTTCTCAGAGGTCTCACTAAGTTTAGTGGAGGCTAAATACTACTCCGGCAGTTTGTAGAAGGTTCTTGAGTAACCTTATATATGTGGTTTTGACCTCTATGTCTAGTCATTTGCTTTCTTCCATTTGTGACATGTTTCTTTGTCTCTTCATTTTGGCTGCTTCCGTGTGTTGATGGAGTGGCTCTGTGTGCTAATTGTCATTTATGGCCCAGTAGCTCCGCCTCCCCAATCACCTGAAATTAGATACTCTTGGTGCACTCCTTCGTGGGTTGGGTACACAGTCTTGTTGTAGTTAAGCCTTGATTGCTATTGATACACTGGGAGGAATTGAGCTCCAGGCCAGTTGTCTGTGAGGATTAGCTGTGTCTATTAATGGAAGAACTGCTGTGCTGGAGACACCCCTATGGGGTAGGACTTGCTTCAGTGGGGCTTTGGTGCTTGCTGAGTCCGCCTCTTGAGTGTGTCACCTCTGTATGTGAGGAGTTGAAATCTGGTGTCGTCTCACACTGACCTCTAGGTACACTGATTCCTGGATTCCAAGGAGGTGCAAGTCAGCTGGTGTCTGAGGCCACACAGCAGGAGCTACATGGAGATTTGCAGATTTCTCCTCTTTGCTTGGAGTTCAGAGGTTTTGGAGTTGTCTGACCCAGAAGCAATTTGTTAGGTTAAGCTGCTAGAGGGCAGGCCATTCATATGCAAAATCCACTGAGCACATCTTGGGTGGGTTTGTAAATTGGTGGGGTGGGGTCTCAGGGAGTCACTAGGCTAGGGCGTGGCAAACAGCAATAGCTGCCAGTCAGCCCTCTCTGTCACATTCTGTTCAGTGTCCCACTTCCCACGCCCCAGCACAGTGAACAATGATTCCTGTGTGCACCTCAGGAAGAAGGCCACCCTCCCTTTCCGACCCGATGGCAGACAGTCCAGTTTCTTTCTGTATGAGTCTGGGTCCCCAGAATTTCGCCAGAAACTAGAGTTCAGAGCAGTTGGGAACTTGTAACTTCCTTCCAATTGAGAAACAATAGCACACGCCAGCCCGATTCGTGCATGTCCCTTTCCCTCTGCCTTTCTGAGCCTCTGCACGTCCTACCAAGTCTCGATGCACTTTTTTCTTTCCTTCTAGTTGCAGAACTTCCACTACACCAGCTTTCCCATGGTTCTGGGGGATAGTCGTTTTGTCTTTTAGTTGTAGTTTTGGTGTGATTGTGAGAGGCAGCGCATATAGGTGTATACCTTATGCCGCCATCTTGGGTCTCTCCCCATACTGGCATTAACTTTTTAATAACTAGACTGTAAGCCCTTTACGAGAGCAAGGTGACTTTGCTTCCCTCCCCTACAAGGCGACTCACATGACTGGTGCTCAGTGGATGCTTAAGTAATTGAATAAACAGAATTATGGATTTGAGTTAGTGAAAATAAAAGTACTTAAAGCTTTTCCCTTTTGTTTTTCTACAGGAGCAAGGTCAGAATTTCAAGAGATGGTGGACTTCATATTGTCTGTTGAAGTTGTAAATTAAAGTGGTTTTGGTCATGAATGAGGAACTGAGTTTTGAATGTTTCTGACTACCATTCTCTGTGGATTATTTCCTGTGCCAACTGCTTACAAGCCCTTTCAGTGGGTCTTCTTGGTTATCTCATGGCAGGTAGCCTTGGGTCCATATATCAGAGGAAATCGAGGCTCGGGATGAAGTAACTCACGTAGCGTCATCATGATGGGTGGTGGCATGACTCAGACCCCATACTTTACAGTGTCATACTGCCTGCCTCCTTAGCGAATGTCTTAGTCATATATATGTTGACAATTAATATGAAAACTTGCCATTTCTCTGCTGCTGCTATATTCCTGAGTGTGCAGAGGTTAGCAGTCAGGGCAGTACATTTATTGTGTTTACATATCTCTTATGGGTTGGGCACTGTGTTCAGTGGCCATTTGTGGAACTCATAAGACAAACGTCTAACTAGGAATTCTTAGGGTTGGAGGAATGGGAAACAAGGTTGAAATGGATATTCCACTTTTTTCTAAAATTTGTTTCAAAGTACTTTCCAACTGTCTAGCAGTGGTTCTCAACCTTTCTAATGCCGCGACCCTTTAATACAGTTCATGTTGTGGTGACCCCGAACCATAAAATTATTTGAGAACCTCTAGCAGGGTCGCCTAAGTCTATCGGAAAACAGATATTTACATTATGATTCATTAACAGTAGCAAGATTACAGTTATGAAGTAGCAATGAAAATAATTTTATGGTTGGGGGTCACTACAACATGAACTGTATTAAAGGGCCGCGGCATTAGAAAGGTTGAGAACCACTGGTCTACAGCATTGTAGTTCTGAGAGTAGGTAGGACAGATTTTCCTTTATCCACAGATAAAAATCTCCAGTATAGAGTGGCTTAGTGACTTCCTAGAAGCATTACTATTCATATATTTCTAAGTTAGGTTTTTGACCACCTAAGCACTGGGTATACAATGCTAAACAAGCCAGATAAGAGTCTCTTCACAGGGAGCTTAGATTTTAGGGAGAGAAGATGATAAGTAAGGTTTACTAAGTGCTGTGATGGAAATAACACTGGGTGATGTGCTAGAGATGGGTGGTATTTTGGGTGAGTGGGGAAAGCATTTTCGCTTAAACCCGACCTAGTATGAGGAACCAGTTGTATGAGGGTCTGGGAGAATGGTAGGGACCAAAGTCTAGAGTGGGATCAAAGTCAGCATGTTTAAGGAACAGAAGGTTCTGGCAGCGAGGTTTTAGCAGGTGAAGAGAGGTTGGGGTAGGTAAGGTTAATAAGTCATGGTTGCAGGTTTAGTTCTCAGTTGTCAGTGAGCATAATGACAGCCAAAGCCAAAGCGAGTGGCAGTGTCACCCTCACCCACGCCAGCTCCAGCAATCCTGAGCCTGTTGGAAGTGCTGGTGGCATTCATTCCCCTTGGTTTTGTGTTTACTCACATGTGTAAGAGTGAGCTGTCTGAGCTGAGAGACTAAAAGGCCATAATATTTCTATTCTTTCTCGTTCTCATTTTTGTCGCCCATTCGTATCCATTGTTTTTTGGGAAAGAATACAATTTATAACAGTTAACTCAAGTAGGATAATGCCATTAGCTCTTATCCTTAGAAACCAATAAAAATTGCTTGACTTGAATAAAAGCTAACTTAAATTAGTCTTTTAACTCAGCCAGTGTGGCCTCCACTTGGGTTGGGAAACCAGTTTGAACTGATGCAGAAATTGTCTCCACCCTGCTGTTACAGTTTATGGGAAAATACTTAAGTGGATAGGGTCCCAAAGAGATACTTAATACATTTGATGGATGGCTTTTTATAGTTAATAGGGAAAACTGACTAAGAGGCTAGGCACTGGGGTCAGCACTTTACATCTGTTAATTAAAACCTCACATTCTTTCCATTTTATAAATGAGGAAGTTGAGCTATAGATGGATTAGGTAACTTGCTCAAGCTAATATAGCCAGTTAGAAAGCTGAGGTTCAAATCCTATCTGGTTCTAGGTTAAGTCAGTTTATCTCAGAGTTAGCATAGCATGGTGTAAACTTTTTCATGACCTACTTTTAAGAAATAATTTTATATTGTGACCTGAGATATAAATTACATATATGTATGTATACAGTTCCAAAGTTAAATGGAACAGTACTTAATCTGTGATGCACTCTGATGTTTTCTCTTATTGTACATTAACAAAATGATGGTCCAGAGACTGATTTTCTACTCACTAATGGGTTTCAACCTGCAGCTTGAAAAACTGGCACAGAGAGTAAGAACTCAGGCTTTGCAGTCAAACTTGTGGGCTGATACAACTCGACCATTACTAGTTATGAGTTTGGGAAGATTACTTGTTTGATCTATGATACAGTTTCCTCATTGTACATGAATTAACTAGATTAAATGGGTTAGCATATAAAGCCCTTAAAATTATGTCTGGCATGAAGAAAATACTCTTTTTTAAAAAAAATATATTTTATTGATTTTTTACAGAGAGGAAGGGAGAGGGATAGAGAGTTAGAAACATCGATGAGAGAGAGACATCGATCAGCTGCTTCCTGCATGCCCCCTATGGGGGATGTGCCCAAAACCAAGGTACATGCCCTTGACTGGAATTGAACCTGGGACCTTTCAGTCCGCAGACCGACGCTCTATCCACTGAGCCAAACTGGTTTCAGCAGAAATACTCTCTTAATGGGAGTAACTGTTATTTCTAGACCACTAGGCCTAAGTTAAGTTTACAGTGGCTCCTGTGTACCAGTTTGTTGTTTTTTTTTTAAAAAATTTATTGATTTTTTACAGAGAGGGAGAAAGTCAGAAACATCAATGAGAGAGAGACATCGATCAGCTGCCTCCTGCACGTCCCACTGTGATGTGCCCGCAAGCAAGGTATATGCCCCCAACCGGAATTGAACCTGGAACCTTTCAGTCCGCAAGCCGATGCTCTATCCACTGAGCCAAACCGGTCTCGGCACCAGTTTGCTTTTTATAGGAAAGCCTCCATATGAAGATGGATTCAGTTGTAACCAGACATCCCAACAGATGTGGTGCCACCCCTCCCCTCTGCCTAGAACAACAGGCATTTAGGACATCTTTCTGATGAGTTAAAGGGACATTCTAAGTAAGTTTTAGGGTGTGTCGGGTAGGTGGAGAAATGTACCTTTATAAATGGAAAGGTAGGTGGTAAAGGAATTATTGATAACAGAAGATCAGGTGTCAGATTTTATACAAATTTATAACTGAGTTTCCTGTGAAACCTTGAATGTAAATACAATGGGATAACTAATCAAGTTAGAGACGGGAGGTATTGTGTGAGGAGCACCAGCTGTATGCATGTTACAAGGAGGTACAGAGTCGTTCTATTTGCCACTAGGACTCTTCTGTAGAGGAGGTCCATCTGGTTCCCTGCTGCCACCCTCTCATCAGGAGTGTCATTGGAACAAAGTGAGAGAAAGGAAGCGGGCTGCTTGACCTGCCTCAGCAGCTGGGCCTTTGTTTTTGTCACCTATACAGGTAGTGGCTTGCCTGATTAGTGATGGAGTATGCCTGTACCACATGCATTTCTAGCCACAAACACCGTTTCTAACCACATTTCATTATAGGCGGCATGACAACACAGTGATATAAGAGTATTGACGGCCAAAACCGGTTTGGCTCAGTGGATAGAGCATCAGCCCCTGCAGACTGAAAGGTCTCAGGTTTGATTCTGGTCAAGGGCATATACCTTGGTTGCGGGCACTATCCCCAGTAGGGGGTGTGCAGGAGGCAGCTGATCAGTGTCTCTCTCATTGATGTTTCTAACTCTATCCCTATCTCTTCCTCTCTGCAAAAAAATCAATAAAATATATTAAAAAAAAAAAAGTATTGACGAGTCCTGGCTGTGTGAGCCTAGGCAAGTCATTCTTATTCAGGGCTCCATATTCAGTAACAGATGAGACTTGGACCAGATTATCTTTAAGAACTCTTTCTGCTTGCCCTAGCTGGTTTGGCTCAGTAGATAAGAGTGGCAGCATGTGGACTGAAAGGTCCCAGGTTCGAATCCAGGCAAGGGCACATGCCCGGGGTTGCCAGCTCGATCCCCAGTAGGTGTGCAGAAGGCAGTCAATGATTCTCATCATTGAAATTTCTATCCCCTATCCCTCTCTGGAATCAATAAAATATATATATATATTTAAAAAGAACTCTTTATGGTCTGGTATTTTATGCATCTAGAAGTATCTAACCCAGACAGTAGGTCCAAGTATCACAGCTTCTCATAAAATTTCAGACTAGTGTGGTATAGGGTTCTCTTTATCACAATAAAATATTCATGATTCTGGGCTAAATTTTAAGGAAAACCTCTTATGGAATAATACATTTTTTAAGAAATAAGGCCAGGATTGCTGTAATCATGTATGAAAGCTATTTAGGAAATGAGTTTCTAAGATGTTTATATTCACAGTTATATTTTTTCAAATGATAAAACTGCAGTTCAGAGAAAATACTTAAGTCTGGGCAGCATTTTATGATTAGAGGGGCTGGAGGAAAGAAACCAGATTCCTCAACTACTAGTATGTGCCATCTGGAAAATTTTTTTGTTCCTTCATATTGTTCTCAAACATTGTTTCCAGATGAAGTTGATGACATTTCAAAATTGTTCACTTCTGGAAACGTTGCTCAGTACTTTGACATAGTTTGAAGCTACTCGAGGTATCTTTCAAACTCCAGGTGTTGAAATCAAATGCACAAAATCAACTCAGGTACCCGGCATAAAAAGAAATTAAAAACCATTGAGTGTGTACTTCAGATTGAGATATATTTGCTTATGTGTCAAAAAAGCTTGAAACTCAAGAACACAGACAATAGTGTGGTGAAGGCCCGAGGGAGCAGGGAAGGAGTAATGGGGGGGTGGGGGGAGGGAGAGAGGAAAGGACATCTTTAAACAATAAAGATAAAATAAACAAACCTCAGACTCCTTAAAAGACTGAATTATAGCATGTATTTCAACTGAGCCCTTGGAGGAGAAATTAGGTTGCAGAATCCAAGTACTTGGTGGTCATCACTACAACAGTATAGCTAGTATGATGTAGCAGGCATCCATCTTGACAATTTAAAACTATTCTAAGTAACTTCTACCCACCAAGCAGTAAGCAACATTGTGTGTGTGAAACAAAATGTACACTTCTCAGGCCCTCCATAGCCTGGAAGAACTGATGGTCAAAACCCTGACTACTACTGTTATTGAATGTGATAAAGCTAGAAAAATAATGTTGATAAAGAATTCTCCATGCAGTCAATCTTTATTATAGCAGTATTCGCATATTCACATCAAGTACATAGAACTTTTTTTGCCTTTTATATAATACAGAGTTTTTAAATAACTTTACACAGAAATAAATTTCTTCAATCTGAGTTTCAGCTATCTTTATTTAATTCTTCATGCTTTCTATCCAAACTGAACAATATTTTCCATTGTACAAATTTACATGAGAAAAATTCCAAAGTACAAATGAAGGGACCTGAGCAGGAAAAAGAATCAAAGTATCAAGAAGTAGGGTTGGGGAAGAATTGAAAGAAAAAAGATTCAAGCACTGAGGATTAAGGGGCAAGAGGGAGACGACATCTATTTGACTGAAAATAAATGTCTTTTTTTATGAATTGAAAAATAAGTTTTAAAAATAGTTACTCCATAATTTTTGCAAAGCAGGTAGAGAGAGAGGTCTGTGGACAATTAAAAGTCCCCATCTTTTCACTGGGCACCCCAGACTCCATGAGAACCTTTTCAGTGTTTGGAACTGAACTAAACCTGAACCCGTGGCAGCGAGAGAGGGATGTGTATGAGAACTGCCATAAGGTTTGGAGTGGTAAACCTGGAGCCATTTCGTCAGTTAAAACATGAAGGATTTCCCTTTCTTCTCCTGTATGGAAGAATTGTCCTCAAACCAAGAAGGTAAATGAAAAGGGGGTGATGTCCTTTTTCTTGGTCTAAAGAGCAATCATAACTACTGTATAAAATCAAAGGAACATGTTGGTAAGTGGTCAAATTCAATCCCCTGATCAGTTGTATGCTTCTACTTTAGAAGCAGAAATTGCTGAGTGAGGAAAGAATCAGAGTGTACAAGCAACAAAAGATTGCCACAAAAATATATCACTGTGATAGTCCTTCCAATCAGGTGACACCATGAAGGCCAGATTAGTGTGTAGCATGGCCAAAGAAACAGAGGACCCAATGAATGCATTTTCAAATGGAGGGAAAAGGGCACAGAATAACACACACACCCCGTATGTAAACTAATGTAACATGAAGATACACAAACAAAGGTTAGCCACTTATGTTGGTAATTAATGTAAGAAAGCATTATGTTTTCATAGCTGGTTTTAATCAGCTATGTCCAGAACACACACAAGTGTATAAGGAATGATTTAAAACAAAACAAAACCGTTCACAGCTTAGAAAAGCACACTTATTGCACTCTTACATTTTATTTCAAATAATTATGGTTTATTTCCCACCCTCACATCAATTTTTCCCTACCCTCAGATTCCCACACCCTCCCCTGTCCTATTTGGTCCATTTTCTCTATATTTGTGCCTAGTCTGTGAGCTTTGTTGCTTATACTAATTTGAAGTTTCCTCCGATGTATCCCCTACTCCACCAAAACACACCTGGGTTAAAAAAGCTTAATACACAAATGCAACATAATAATTTTCAAAAGAAAACCAGTACTAAGCAACTTACTCATAATCCCCATCTGCACCCCTGTAATCAGAACCCTTCCTCTGCCACATCTCCTAAAGTGAAACCCATGCCCGATTTCTACACAGATACTGTGCTGAGAACCAGCCACTTGTGGGTGCTGGACAAACTGTCCAGCCTGCCAGGAGATGTGGATGGTTTGCACAAATCCTTTTTTATTTTTTTATACTTGAATAAATATATTTCAGTTCTTTGTTCTTAAAGACTATTTCAATCTATAGAATTCTTTCAAAAAATGCATCACAAAGCAACAGATACACTGGCTGTGTCCTCATGCACAACTGGTCATACCATTGTAATTAGCTAAATAAAATTAAACATTTTAATTAAACCGATTTAATAATTAATAAGACTAAATTAACAGTTGAAGTTGTGATGCTAAAAGACCTACCTAAACAGTTTTTGAGGTGGGGACTAACTGTCCCTATGCATTTTAAAATAAAGCCCTATGACCTTAATTTAAGATTTTAGGACTTAAGTTTTTGTCCTCTTCTATCTTAAAAATATCCAATAGAAACTGTTAACTACCCTTTCTACAACTGAGACAATTTAGGACTGAATTTCAATGTAAATATCTTTGCCAAACAGAAGTAAAAATAAATTATCTGAAAACAAAACAAAGCTTAGCTTACTGCCTAGTGTACTGAAATAACAAAAATCTTACCAGCATTTTCAATCTTACCAGAGCTAGCAACATAGAATACACTGGCCACTTCATTCTCCGGTGGCCAATATACAAATCAGGCAGCGATGCTACTATACTCTTCAGGTGCTCAGTGACCTACGGGTGTAGTAACAGCCCCCAGTGAAACATCGTGAGAACTTGCTATGACAGTATACTGCCTTTCTTGGGGCAGCAAGGAATGAAGATAGAAGCATACCACGGAGTGTGTCCAGTGCACACCGATGGCCAGGTCAGTAACTATTCCAATGCCTCCTCATGAAGGAGCCCCCAACACCTCACAGCACCCCCCAACAGGATTAGCAGTATAGTTCTGCTTAATATGCCAACCAGTCCTGGAAGGCAAGTGTCTATTTCCAACTCTGAAAAATCCATGTCTAGGTTGGCAGCAGTACTGTGGAGACAGATAAAATCTAATTCTGCCCCGTTATTTTAATTTCTTTCCCCATTCTCACTAAGCTCACACACGCAACTGCTGCCCAGCATACAGTACTTCAACCTTAAACTACACAATTTCTTAAAATGTCTGTCAAATATTTCTGTTATATAAAAGTTCCATGCTTTGAGAACCTATGGGAGTAGAAAAAGTTTCTCTAGAAATGTCACTGGACTATAATTTCAACCTATTTGCTCTATATGATAAATATATCTGACTATACTAGGGGTTATGTGCTTTAAAAAAATAATTTTGTTCACTGAAAATTTACCTGTGTTTTCATTTTTTAAATGTGATTTGGCTATAAACTCTTTAGTGCATTTATCTTTGCAGTCTAAATTGCACTCTAAAAAATATTAACACAGCTGAGTTAGACCAGAGTGGCTGCTTTCTTCACAAATCACTGGTTTCTGCTAAAATTTTACTTTTTTTTTTTTATTGCATCATGAAGGCACAGTAAGATCATTTGGCAAATTGTCAAGGTGTTTTTCTACAGCCTCATCTATACCATTTCCATGTATGATCCATAAGCTATTTCGTGTTCACACTCAGTAAACCTTACATGTCTGGCTATGTATGTTTTTAAATAGCCTAATGGTTGAAATCTGCTGGTCTCCAGGTGCTGCTATTCTAACAAGGCCAACTTGGACAAAGAAGAGAATCTTGCAAAATGGGTCATCACTTTCGCCCCCCTTAGCTGGGCAGTCTGTCAGAGTATCTGCACATGGGACAAAACTGTGGTTAACTCATTATGAAGGTGTACTGTCCTACCAAGCCCACCGAAAATTAAAATTATATCATTGTTAGTGAAGTGAAAACAACTATTTAATTTCATGCAACTGACTTAAGATTGATATTCTGAAATGTACCCCTAAACAGGTTCTGGCACCATTTGCAACAACATTCAGACACTCTCAGCTACATTTTTCAGTATTACTGCCTAAATGTATAATGCCCTTTAGGACAAAATGAGAGCGTTCAAATATAAGCACACATAAAAGTTAAAATCCTAAATCATCTTTATGTTCTAGAGCTCCTTACTTCATATTTTAAAATAAATATTCATTACCTCATTCTGAGGAGGTAGTTTTTTGAAGAGGTCACCTGAACTCTGTAGTATGTTTCAAACTAAAGTTAGATGAGGTTTGCCCGAGGCAGAGG
Source organism: Lasiurus cinereus (assembly GCA_011751065.1). Classification (NCBI taxonomy): domain Eukaryota; kingdom Metazoa; phylum Chordata; class Mammalia; order Chiroptera; family Vespertilionidae; genus Lasiurus; species Lasiurus cinereus. The sequence continues at coordinate 46,558,045 of JAAGEH010000307.1, read as the reverse complement.
GTGAATGCTCAAGTGGGATGGTGAGGCTGAGGAGGGGTGTACAGCAGTGCCAACGTTGCCTGATGAACAAACGATAACATTATGTGATTAAGAGCTGTGACTGCATCCCACGAGAATCTAGGAAATATTTAGTTTCAGGTGGACAGTGGTGAAGTCCTGAATTATCTCTTTATAACTAACAATACAGTGCCCTTTCTTCTTCAACACCAACATGAATATAACACACATACTTCTGATATGTGATTTTATCTTCTGGAATGTCCCAGTACATCATATAGATCTCACATATAATCAGGGACTACATGTCCAGAAACCAGATTTTGACAGCTGGACAGAGCTTTCTTTTAAGGTGCACATAAGTACAAAGAATCACACTAGATTTTTCTATTCACAAATCCCCCTTTTAAACTACTTTTTGGTCAATATTATTTCAGTGGCAAAAATCTACACCTTAGACTGTAGTTTAATGATAAAGTACACCAGCTAGGAAAAAAACAAAACAAAACAAGTCCATCAGGATTAAAGCAATCTTTTACGGTTACTCTAAAATTTTTCAGGCTTTACCTCTTCTTACCCAAAATACAAGGCCCCATGGAAGGCACTGCAGCCACTCTACGGAAAAGACAGATAATTACCGCCTTGGGAAATAATCAATGAAGCAGCCACATATTATCCATTCAATTACTCATAAAGTGCTTTGCACGTCAAGGAGTTCTTCCTTGTATTTTTTAGGAGCTCAGCAAGTCTATCTGTAGTTAAGCATTGAACAGTAAAGCAAGTGAAATTCACAGGGAAACCCCTTTTTCATGTCAACTGTGAACTACAGAAAAAAACGACTTGATGGAAAAAAGGAAGAAAGGGAAAATTCCAAATTTTATTTTTTAAGGGATCTATAAAAATTTCTCAAGAATACTCTGAGCCTGGCTTCTGGGCACAGATTCGAGATAGAGTCTGTTTCTCCTTTTCAAATGAGATAGCAATCTATTCTAAAAAGAAAGGGAAGAAAAAAGTGTTATCACCTTGAATATTGTTTAGAAAATCCCAATGCCAAGCTCCTTCAAAACTAGGTCCTTTACTGCTCCAGCCATCCAGACAGTCCCACACCTGAACCTCTAGCAGCTAGCTCTATCTGCTCAGCAGACATGCCCATAGTTTAAGACCAGCTCTCTGCAATCTTGGTACAGGGAACAAAAACATGTTTAAAAGCATCCATGGTGGCATATTTAGGGGAAAAAAAATAGACAATGCTCTTCAAATGAGCATGAACCATTTTACATCTTTGTAATTTCTGAATTTTGTTAAGATACTGCTCTGCTCATATAAAACTTAAGAACAGAATGCTTTTCAAATACACCAATAGCTTCCATATACTTTCCATTCTACTGGGACAACCTTTTACATGCCCATGCAATTTTCAGTAGGCCTTCCTGTGATACAGGTATTTTAGCAAAAATCTAATGGCAGTGAGTGTTAGTAGGCTGAAAGATAGCAGGGTGAGTTACAATTTGAAATTTTAGAATAACAATTTCTAATTTTCTGCTTTTTAAAATAGTTCTATACAATTTCTCTCATATCCTTGGCTACCTAGCTTGGTTGGGCTAAGTACAGTTGATTTGATTTACATTCCTAAATCCTGATAAGAGATTCTAGATCCTTGAAAGGGGAGTATTTTTCCATTAATATGTCCAGAGTCACTTTCTTTGCTACTATTGTGACTTACACCACTCATTAGTAAATGCCAAAGGAAGCTATGGCTAGGTTATATTTTCCATTTATATAAAGAATGAGGTTCTTAATATTGCAGCAGCTCTCTCTGTAGAAACAATTGATATTAGGCTTCACACATACTCTCTCAGTCCCAATACACCCCAAATTGCTCTGTTATCTGCCCGGGGAACTCAGCTGCCAAATTACCCAACCTTTTGAAGACCAGGCTTGGGAAAAAAGGAAAAAGAAGAATGAATGGAGACACCACCATTTTTATTTTAGGTTGCATATTCTAGGTAAAAGACTAGAAAGAAAATGAGGATGTAGTGTAAGAGTAAACTGGAAGAAACGAGATATTAGCAAAGATGTTAGTGTGGATCCAGCAAGTACCATTAATTTAAAAATTATAAATATTTGTCATATGTTAAGATTCCCCATGTTTAGGTAGAGGAAGGATGGTTTTTCTTTAAAAGTTGTTTATATAACAAAAATACAATTTTTCAGGATATATAATTCTAATGGGAAGTATTGTTTTATTCCAATTCAATTAAATCTGAAAATTATTTTTAGTAAAAATATAGAAGAAACTCAGAAATTAAAACTTGTACCTTACATTTAAATTACATAAATGTCTCACATTCAAAACTTATCAAGCAGTCTGTAGGCTTTTAACTAAATACCACCATGGCATTTTTGTGCCTTGGGCAAAGTAGCCACATAAGTACTTGGTGACTGGAAGAACTTGGGAGGAAGATTTTCCTGAGAACTTGCTATATTGTGGAGGGGATTCCCCCCACCCCCCCAACACTTCTCTTCATTGCTGGACCCAATGAGCAAAGAAGGCAATGTGTGCCAGCACTTTTCAGCCTGCGTGGGTAGGCAGACACCCTTAGTGAGCAAGGAAACAGAAGCCAGAAACCCAGGAGGTCAGGAAAAAGATGCAGCATTCCCTTTTCCTCTGCACCAAAACGTAGCTCTGTCTCCCTCTCATTTTCCACTTAAATAAAATAGCTTCATTTTGATAAAAATAAGTCAAAGACTGAACGTGCACTACACAGGTAGGGCATGCTGCATTTTTGTTCCGTCCCTCAGAAATTAACCAGTGGTGGCTAGGAAAAAGAGCTCCACAACAGAATCCCAGAACAAGAAAGAGAATGATGCTTGGTGATTGCCCCATCAGATGATCAGCCACACATTGATCTGGTGGTTAGAAGGGCACAGTCGACCGGCAGACTCCAGAGCCAATCTCCCAAGCTGTAGCAGCAGTGTCTTTCCATCATGCCTGACCATCAAAAGGCCAGAACTCAGGGTCTCTCCTCTTCCTGGGACTGGGCAGACTTGTATGCACGTGGTGTTTGTGTTGAAGAAGAAAACACTGGCAGCAGAGAATTCTGGTTCCTAAAACATTCTTTCCTCTTTTCTTGGATGGGAATTTCCATTCTGTTCCACATCAGCTTATGAATTGAAAATTTCTTTTCTTTAAAAAAGGATCTGAGGAACAGAACTGTGTTTGATGTTAACAAATTGTACGAACACAAGACTTAAGAAATAAGAATAGATGCTGCCATGATGGTGTAGCTACTTGAAGGCTGCAAATTCTCCTGTAGGGGGAGGACAAGAGCCAATTTTAAAAAAGTTATCTTAACCTAGGTTTCTTAATTAACCTCGACACAGAGAAAAGCCTTATGAAACCTCATTGAAAGGTGACTCGCTGTCTATTACATTTCTAGCAACATCATCAATTTAAAAAGCAAAAATGGTTGAAACCTATGAAAGACACTTGCATAGTACATATAGACTATGGTTCAATTACATAAATTAAGGAGTTTACTACCAGGTGTCCAAAACGGAAACCATCCCACACGCCATATTTTGAATTTTTAATTAAAAAAATCAATCTGTAATGAATATTATAAAAATAAGTATATTACTCACAATTTGGGTGTTTTTGAATATTTTCAGCTGAAAATTCTCACAAAAAATAATTTTAAAGTTGGTTGGGGCTGCCACTTAGGGAAAACATTTTTTTTTTTTAAATAGACGCACATGGCCTATGGGGAAGGTCTGTTGCTTGCATCTACCGACGCTTATGGCATACAATGGGTTAAATGTCATGTCTGCAGATAATTTCCTAGTTGGGTTTTATATGCTATGGTTCCAATCAAGCTGAAAACCATTTCAATGAACAAAATATCTCAGAAATGGATTGTAAAATAGTAGGGTTGTTTGCCCCTGAATTATCAACTCATTTCCATTATAATGCCACTATTAGAAAGGAAGAAGTAAAAATTATCCTTGTTTGTAAAATATAAAATTAAGAGGTCAAATGATTTGTCCACATTACACATTTGAAAGCAGGAAAGAACATCCGACTCTCCATCTTTTAAACTATCAACAAAATTACATATAGGCACATGTCACTGGACATCATTCTCAGCATAGAATTCTTAAAATGACGATGTCTGTTTGAGGTATGACGACACTCCTTTAACTTACTGAATTTGGGGGCTTCATAGAAGAGCCATTATTAACCCACCATTTTGTCCACAGCTTCTACTTATAAGTAGGGGTTTGATTCCTCTTATTATATACACCATGGTTAATTTCTGGGGGTTGTTAATAACTGAGAACTATCGGAATTTAGTCAGCCTTAACATCATTTTTCAGTAATAGCAGCTTCTGAGGAGGATTCACTTATACACTATTAGTAAATACTGTGTTCACTTATATGAATACACTGTTTAATCCAAAAGTAACCTACTCTTTTCTGATTGCTATTAGATTCTCCAATCCAGCACTGACTGAGACTAGGGGGAGGCGGATCAGGCCCTGAAACAGGCCTGCAGAGAGAGAGGCAGGGTCTGTGGCAGCCATTGATTAGAATAGGCTGGCAGGGAAGGGCGGTTTAGGGCAACAAGGCTGGCAGGGGAGGGCAGCTGGGGGCGAGATCAGGATGGTAGGGGAGAGCAGTTGGGGGCGAGATCAGGCCAGCAAGGAAGGGCAGTTAGGGGCTATTAGGCAGTCAGGCAGAGAGGTTCAAGGTGATCAGGCAACAGACAGAGGGGTTAAAGGCAGTTAGGCAGGCAGGTGAGTCATTAGGAGCCAGCGGTCCCAGATTGTGAGAGGGGTGTCCGACTGCCAGTCAGACATCTCCCAAGAGGTCCCGATTAGAGTGCAAGCTGGGCTGAGGGGACCCCTCCTCTGTGCATGAATTTCATGCACTGGGCCTCCAGTATTGTTGATATTAGCAACTAGTTGAGTGCCTATTATATGTCAGTGAGGTCACTGAATACTTCATATATATTTGTATCTGATCCTCCTAATAACTCTATAAGGCAGGTGCTATTACTTCTCTTTATTTTACAAAAGAATAAACTGGGGTTTACAATGATTAAGTAATTTGCCCAAGATCTCACAGCTAGAAAATGGCAGAGTTGGAATGCAAAGCCAGGTGTTGACTCCAAAGTGCAGGATCTTAACAATTAACAAGCCCCTAAACAATTTTCAATAATTAATAATTTGTTTTCCCATTCTGAATACAGCTACTAACTGGGCTGCAGATAATGATACTATCTCTTTCCATCTAAAGTTTGCTTTTAACAATCATTCAAGGTATTGTGAGTCAAAAGATCAAGGAAGGGTAAAAGAATTATTACTTCATACTTAAATTTAAAAGGACTAGGAAGTTAGGCACTGATTTAAAAAATAGCCAAAGTACTAAGACCTTGGAGAGTAAAACATTTAGAGCATAACCATAGGAGGATATTATGTTAACGGAGACTCAAGAAACATTCTCATTATGGTTTGAGTACCTTAAGGTTTTAAAATTGCTATTTTTTTCAGTATTTTAACACTTTTCTTAAAAGCAATTTTCAACATTCCTATGGCCAATGTAAAAACAAGATTTAACAGAAAATCTTCATAAAAATGCTAGAATTCATATAGTAAGTGAGAACATCAGAAAATGACAACTTTATGCCAAATCTTAGATAATACATTAAAATATAACCTGGAGCTGAAACCAGTTTGGCTCAATCGATAGAGCATCTGTCTGGGGACTGAAAGGTCCTGGGTTCGATTTCGGTCAAGGGCATGTACCTTAGTTGCAAGCACATCCCCAGTAGGGGGTGTGCAGGAGGCAGCTGATAGATGTCTCTCTCTCATCGATGTTTCTAACTCTCTATCCCTCTCCCTTTCTCTCTGTAAGAAATCAATAAAGTATATATTTAAAAAAATAACCTGGAAAAAAATCTTCAATATTTCTTATTCATTTTTACAATCAGACACTCCATTTTGTTAAAGAATGTTATACTCCATAAACCTGAATATTTGCCTTAAAAATAAAAAACAAGTAGGGGGGTTTGAGGAGAAATGAGGAGATAAGAACACATATGTAATACCTTAATCAATATAAGAAGCAGCCGAGGATTAAGAAAATATATTACCAATAACAATAAAAGGGTAATATGCAAATAAACCAAACAGAGGAACAACCAGTCACTATGACACACACTGACCACCAGGGGGCAGATGCTCAATGCAGGAGCTCCTCCCTGATGGTCAGTGTGCTCCCATAGGGGGAGCGCCACTCAGCCATAATCCAGGCTCATAGCTGGTGAGCACAGCAGCGGTGATGGGAGCCTCTCTCGCTTCTGCAGCAGTACTAAGAATGTCCTATTAACAGCTTAGGCCCGTTCTCCCAGACAGCAGGCATAAGCTATCAGTAGGACCTCCCCTGAGGGCCCTTGGATTATGACATGGCATAGTGCACCAGGCTTCTAGTATTAACAATTGTGGAATCTCAATACAGGATATATGAATAATCTTATAAAATTTTTATAAAGCTTAAATTTCAAATGTTTACATATTTTAAATTTCAAATTGTTAAACAATTTAAAAAATTTAATTAGTGTTTATTGTTCAGATTATTACAATTATTCCTCTTTCCCCCCCATACTTCCGCTCCACCCGGCTCCCACCCCACCCTACTCTCTGCCCTTACCTTCTCGCATTGTCCTCATCCATAGGTGTACGATTTTTGTCCAGTCTCTGTCCACACCCCCACTAAACCCTTTCCCCCTGAGAACTGTCAGTCCACTCCCTTTCTATTCCCCTGATTCTATTATATTCACCAGTTATTCTGTTCATCAGATTTTTTATTCACTTGATTTTTAGATTCACTTGTTTTTTGTTTTTTAATATATTTTATTGATTTTTTTTACAGAAAGGAAGGGGGAAGGATAGAAAGTTAGAAACATTAATGAAAGAGAAACAATAAGCTGCCTCCTGCACAACCCCTACTGGGTATGTGCCCGCAACCAAGGTACATGCTTTTGACTGGAATCAAACCTGGGACCATTGAGTCCGAAGGCCGACGCTCTATCCACTGAGTCAAACCAGTTAGGGATAGATTCACTTGTTGATAGGTAAGTTTTTGTTGTTCATAATTTTTATCTTTACCCTTTTCTTTTTCTTCCTCTTCTTGAAGAGTACCTTTCAGCATTTCATATAATACTGGTTTGGTGTTGATGAACTCCTTCAGCCTTTTCTTATCTGTGAAACTCTTTATACACCCTTCAATTCTGAATGATAACTTTGCTGGGTAGAGTAATCTTGGTTGTAGGTTCTTGCTATTCATCACTTTAAATATTTCTTGCCACTCCCATCTGGCCTGCATAGGTTTGTTGAGAAATCAGCTGACAGTCATATGGGTGCTCCCTTGTAGATAATTAACTGTTTTTCTCTTGCTGCTTTTACTATTCTTTGTCTTTTGCTCTTCGCATTTTAATTATGATGCGTCTTGGTGTGGTCCTCTTTGGATTTCTTTTGTTTGGTGTTCTGTGTGCTTCCTGTAAATCTATTTCTTTCACCAGGTGGGGGAAGTTTTCAGTCATTATTTCTTCAAATAGGTTTTCAGCATCTTGTTCTCTCTCTTCTTCTGGCACCCCCATAATTCTGATGTTGATACGCTTGAAGTTGTCCCAGAGGTTCCTTACACTCTCTTCACATTTTTGGATCCTTTTTTCTTTTTGCTTCCAGCTGAGTGTTTTCTGCTTCTTGTATTTCAAATCTTTGTCTTGATTCTTGGGATCCTCTAGTCTGCTGTTAGGTCTCTGTATAATATTTTTTATTTTAGTCAGTGTATGTTTAATTTATAGTTGGTCCTTTTTCATCTCCTCTTTGGTCTCACTGAATTTATCCATGTTTTCTAGGAAATTCTTGAAAAACCTTATAACTGTTGTTTTGAACTCTATATCCAGTCGTTTGTTTTCCTCCATTTCTTTCGTTTGTGATCTGTTTCTTTGTCTTTGCATTTTTGCTGCTTCCCTGAGTTGGTAGAGTAGCTTTGTGTGCTAGGTGTCCTATATGGCCCAGTAGCTCTGCCTCCCCAGTTACCTGAGATGGACTTTCTTGGTGCAGCCCTTTGGGAACTGTGAGTACAGCCTTGTTGTAGTTAAGTCTTGATTGTTGTTGGTATCACTGGGGAGAATTGACCTCCAAGCCAATTAGTTGTGACGATCAGCTGTGTATATGCTGGGAGAATTGTGCTGGAGTCAGCCTTATGATATAAGACTTGCAAAATTGCAAAAGCCTCTGTGCTTGGCTTTGATGGGACAGAGTCTCAGGGCTGAGCTGGCAGCTTTGGGTTCCTGTCAGCCCTGCCCTATGAGGCTCCTGGATCTCAGTGTCCCTCGGTAATGGCTGCAGTCCTTTCTGTGCACAGGTGCACACGCGCGACTCCAGACCTCTGCCTTTCGTGTCTCCCGAGTTTCCATGTGCTCAGGGGACCCATAGGAATCTGAGTCCCCAGGGTCTTGCCCTAAATTGGGGTTCAGTGCAGTTGGAAGTGGAGTTTAGCACAGTTGGGAGGTTCGATCATCCTCCTGCTAGAGAAAGCCAGCAGCATAATCAGCAGTCAGTCCTCTCTGCATGCACTAACATGCACGCCTCCAGACCTCTGCCTTTTGTGGCTCCTCTGAGTTTCTGTGCACTCCCCCCTTTTTTTTTGATAGTCCAGATTCCCCCGTATGAGTCTTTCCTGGAACTGGGGTTCAGTGCAGTCTCGAGTTTCTGTCTCCCTCCTGTTAGCAGAAGCCAACCAGGCACTCTGCTGCCTGTCCTCTCCATGTGCGTGTTTCTGTACCTCAGCTTTTTGCAGCTCCTCTGAGTCTCCATGAGCCCCCTTTTTTTCTTCTAGTTGTAGAATTTCCACTCAGCCAGCTTTCCTGTGGTTCTGGAAAGCTGGCTGAGTTTTATCTTTTAGCTGTAGTTTTGAAATTGTACAAGGCAGCAGTTTAGGTATTCACCTATGCCGCCATCTTGGTTTCCTCCATATTATTAACAATTTTGAAAAATAAAAGTAGAGAGCAACCATCCCCCCAAAACACACACACACACACACACACACACACACACGCACACACACACACACAAACACAAATCCAAAACACGCCAAAAGTACAAACTCTTACCAACACAATGCAAATAGAATAGCAGTAAAGCGATCACTACTGACCATCTAACCCAAGTCACTGCTTTTAGTGGAATGCAATTCTTTTCAAGCTCAGACTTCAGCTCAAGAAAAAGTCAAGCACAAGAAGAACTTTGAGTTTAGGGATCAATAAACTCTTTCTATATATATCCCTGAAATAATGGAGAAATGTAAGAAAAAGATGAGGGTAACAGGTGATGGATCTGCTTTTTTTGGGGAAAAACAATCTTTTCTTGCTTAGTCTTTCCTGCATTATCCTGGAAATCTCTATTATCCTACCTCCTGACTTATTTTATTTGAAATAAGAACCAACTCTGCTTGTGTGAAGTTATTTGAAGTGAAATACCCAGATACTCTGATTTAAAAAAAAATCTCGATATATTATTAACTAAAAAATCAAGCAGAGGCCAAAATAAAGCTTAAAACAAGTATCTTTTTTTTGGATGAGAAGCAGCTAACCTCTATTTTCCATTTGACTTTATTAGGGATAGGTTAGAGAACACTTGGGAAGACCCTGTGATTTTAGATACCTGAAATATCATGGTTTATTTGAAAACTAAGACTTTTTTAAAACTAGTTTTAAGATATTATTAAATCACTATATTTTTTTCCAGAATTGAATACATATTTCAGTGGTTGTTCTACATATAATTTTATAAAAATTCCCTTAAAGAGAAAATATGCTATGAAAAACCTAATAATGTTATTTTGTACACAAATCAATCACTGCTTCAGATAGAAGAGGGTAGTCATTATCACCAGAATAAATCCCCATTCTTTCTTTGTGGTGACCTGTAGACTGAAGGTCCCAGGTTCGATTCCGGTTAAGGGCATGTATCCTGGTTGTGGGCACATCCCCAGTAGGGAACGTGCAGGAGGCGCCTGATTAATGTCTCTCTCTCATCGATGTTTCTAACTCTATCTCTCTCCCTTCCTCTCTGTAAAAAAATCAATAAAATATATATAAAAAAAAATAAGCCTATGACTGACAAAATGCTTTAGTCATGAAGTTCCCATATTCATAATACTGTATTAAAAAAAGAAAAAAAGAAAGGCAGACCATTTCCTTAAATTGAGAGTGGCCACTTTGAGAGAAAGGCCATCTAAGCTGGTATGTTAAATAGTTCTTATCTAGAGAGGATGATTTTAACTACTGACTTGGTACTTAAATGGCTAGCGCAATATTTAAATATCAGAAAATAAACAAACCTGAAACATTTGATTAGATGGTATGATACCTAAACTACTTAAAATCAAGAAGACAAATCTCATTCCTCATCATTGACTAGTAAAACCTCTAAAATGTGAGACAAATTTTATGAGAAGGCTGCCTCCTGAAAAAGGAAACCAATGTTAATGAAAATATATCTGAGGTCCTGGGTTTTAGGGAAGAAGTCAGTTACAAGAGAATGAATGTCCTTCTGTTACGATCAACCAGTTAAAGTGATTACCTTTACAAAGGATTAAGAAAATAATTAAAAAAAAATTTGGAGACTATATCTAAAAACTTAGTATAAAACAAGTAACAAGAGAAAGGTAAACTACCATATATCATTCTAATGCTTCTTATTTCTCCAGATCCATGTTATCAAAACATCTCACCTGCTATTTTTTAATGTTTTTTCACTAACCTTCCCAGTGAGCCCTTTGAAGGCATGTTAAAATGTTTATGGGATAGCAGTTCTAGGAGCTTAGCTTTGAATGCCCTCTGGCAAAGGAGACTGACACAGAAGGAGAGGAAAGAATGCAGATGGTGGGGACTGTTCAGGTGGTTAATTTAATGTTGGGAGGAAAAAAGAGTGTGTACAAAGAAAGATAAAAGTGAAGCAAGTATACTGGAGAATTACAGAGACAGCTCGATCAATAAAAAGACTCTTTTACTCTTGTGCCTCAAAATGCCCGTCTTTGAGCATTCCACACAGCAAATCAACTTTGTTAGCTTCTTGCTTGCTATTCAACTTGTGAATAGTTACTAATAACTGTATTTTTAGTGTCACCAGAGGACTTAGAAATCATGCACTTTGATGTTTTCCAACATGTTATATTATCTTGTCTTTCTTACTCTTTAAAATATATGAGAACTTTTTCACTACTCTTGCCTAAACCAAAAACCATGAATCAATTTCTAAAAACATTAATGACATTACTTATCTGAAGGTACCCAAATGAAGAGCAAAAGGTATGTCATACTTATCACTGCGTGGTTTTCCTGAATGAAATTAACTTATGCAAATACAAAAAGTATTTGAAAAATTTGTGGTACTTAAAAACTACGTTGTTATTAAAGTCTTTCCAATTTTCTTTACTGGCTTCAAAGAAGGATAGCATTTAAGCAGATGCTGTCTGTGTGCCTGAATAACTCTGAACTGTCAGCTATATTTAAAAATCAGTACAAATTCGAGTTGAATACTTAAAGATGTACTGAAGAGGCTGGCGTTAGTCCTTTTAGGCTGACTATGAAGGAGAGATGTCAATTTCTTTGATAGAAGGACAGCAATGCTTCTTCCCAGTAAGATTATGGTTCACAGTGAGAATATACTGATTGCCACATTATAGTCATTGTCTACACAAGACAATATAAGCATGAGAAAGCATTAACAAATACTTTGTACCATGGAACACACACAAAAAGAATGGCATTCTTTCATAATAAGTAGAATTGCTGGGCAAAGAATATAAAGAGTGCAGAAGTTTATGAGACACATGGATACGGTGACTGCTAAAATAGGCACCACAAGAGGTAAGATAATTTAAAGTAACAATTAAAAAAAGAAAATCCATTACCAGGTGGTTGGCAAACAAAGATATCTAAAAGAAAAACAAACCTAAGAGTTCTCACAGGATTCTATGAAGCTTTTGGAGGGAGAGAGAGGCAGTGCATTGGTAATGAAATTAGGCTTCTATGTAAGATATTCTTAATATATAAAGAAATATCTATCAAGAACTCCAACTTATAACATTTCCCCACTAAAGATGCAAAGTTAAACCATGTTACTCATGTCAAGCATGCCACTCCTCAGTAACGGCTATAGTTACCTGTGCCCATAATTTATAAAAAGAAATTTGGTTTAGTATAATGCTTTAAGGGAATATAGGACAGGACATTCACACTTTCCAAACTGTAAGGAAAAGAAATAGTTACAGAAAAATGTTAAGAATAAAACAAACTTACTCATTTTTAGTGACTTCCTGAATGCGATCTGTCTGGTCTGCCTAACTTGACACAGGCTAAACTATTGTCAACCTCCCACCTATACACATATGCACAGAAGTGCTGCTATTCTGGGAAACCCCAATAGATGGGCAGTAGCTAATGACAAAAGGTGCATGGAAAAAGTTTAATTGAAGTTTAATAATCAAAATAACCAAGTAAACAAAACAAACTTGGAATAGAAAATAAAACATTTGGAAAAGGCTTTGCACATTTTTAGCAATATCTGCATTTTAAACCCTTGGAAATTAAAACCCAATGGTAAGTGTGAATTTTAGATGGGGAAAAAATTACGTTTTTAAACACGTTAAGTGTTCTTCAGCTTACCTTAAAAAAAATTCTATTCAATTTAACAAATATGTAAACATACATATGTTCATTTTCCTTTGTGCCTACCCCCTCCTACACTCCCTCATACATTTAATTTGTTTCAGTGGACAGGAAACGCACCATATCCCCCTGCCTGGATGGGTGTTTTTGGAGAAGCACAAGCATATAGACTAAAATCCTCTGTTTGGAAGCCAGCCCGATTCAAGGAGGGTTCTGATGCACTGCGGTGAATTTTTGGCAATGAGCGGGCCAACAGCTCAATAGAGGCAAGAATCTAAAAAAAAAAAGAAGAATGAAATGTAGGTGGTATTAATCTTTAAGACTCTCATCATACTTTATAGGAAAGCATCTAAAATCTTACATAGACATTCAACATATTTTAAGTTATAAAGAAACAAGTTATGACTTTTCAAGGAATACACTGTGGTAATGTATGTACATAATCATGAGACATATATAAAGGGCTTGTACAATGCCTGGTATATAAGTACTAAATAGAACGTTAGCAGCTATTATTATTATTATTATTATTTTCTGAGCTACCAAAAATCTTAAAAAATTTTTTCTTTTGATTTTAGAGAGGAAGAGAGAGATGGAAATACCAATGATGAGAGAGAATCATTGATTCAGCTGCCTCCTCCACAACCCCTACTGGGGATTGAGCCTGCAACCCAGGCATTACCCTGACAGGGAATCAAATCTTTAACTTCCTGGTTCACTGGTCGATGGTCAACCACTGAGACACATAGGCTGGGCCTAACTCTTTAAAACTGAACTATAATCTCTATGATGGTTAGCATAAAGGTAAGAAATAAGCAATATTATAAATTTTTAAAAAATTACAAGTGTATTGCTCTGGTTTGTTTGGCTCAGTGGATAGAGTGTCAGCCTGTGGAGGGTATGTAGGAGTCAGCCAATCAATGATTCTCTCTCATTATTGATATTTCTTTCTTTCTCCCTCTCCAATCCTCTCTGAAATCAATAAAAATATATTTAAAAAATTACAAGCATATCACACAAATAAAAATTCAAATAATATGGAAAAGTATAAATCTTACCTCCCAGAGTAACCACTGTTAGAAAGTCTATACTTTCTTCAGAAACTTTCTTATGCAAAAACATAAACATATGAAAACAGAGTCCACCCTCACACTCAACAGCATGTAGTGTCTCACACATCTTTCTTGTTTCCTTATTGATATGCATGACATCTGCAGAGCCTACCTTGCCCTTTATGTCTTTACTTTTTCCTTTTACACTGCATAAACATTCTTGTACATATCTGAAATACTTGTGGAAGCAGGTTTTGTAGTACAGGTTTTTAGGAGTGGAATTATGAGAGCAAAGGGTATATGTAATTGAAGCTTATGGATTTTACCAAGTCCATTCTAAAGGCCTAACCAATTTACAGGCCGCCAATACTGTTTAAAAGGAAGGCTCTTCCCCCTTCCCAATACTATGCCCCATGCTGCCTATTGCCAATCAAGGGGCAAAAAAAAAAAAAAAAAAAGATTTCACTATTGTATTACTCTGCATTTTAATGACTACCACTGAACTCTTAACGTTTAGTCCTAAGTTCATTACCATTTGCATTTCTTTTGTGAATGTCAGTTCATATCCTCTGTTTATTTTCTATTGATTATCTTTTATTTATTGATTTGAAGGAGCCATTTGTATATTATAGATATTTAATCTTTGCTATACATGCTATAATTATTTTTCTCTGTGTTTATCTTTCAACATTATTTTTATTATATGAAAGTTTAAAATGTTTTAATGGAGCCGGAACTGATTTGGCTCAGTGGCTAGAGAGTCAGCCTTGGGAATGAAAGGTCCCAGGTTTGATTCCAGTCAAGGGCATGTACCTTGGTTGTCGGCACATTCCCAGTAGGGGGCGTGCAGGAGGCAGCTGATCAATGTCTCTCTCTCATCAATGTTTCTAACTCTCTATCCCTCTCCCCTCCTCTCTGTAAAAAATCAATAAAATATATATATTAAAAAAAAATTTGTACAGAGGAGTCTAAAAACATTAAAAAAATAAAATAAAATGTTCTAATGGAGTCATACCTGCTAATCTTTTCTTTTATAACTTCTGGATGTTATCTTACTTAAGAAAGCTTTTCTAACTACCTCAAGGTTTTAAAAATGATTTCATTTGTTTATAGTTTTGTCTTTAACATGTAAATCTTTAACTACTTGAAATTTATGTTTATGTATAGTGTGAAAAGAGATCCTCTAATGAAAATTAAAATATAGTAATTGAAAGGGGCTTCAATAGTCTGGAAAATTCATGTATGCATTTCATTTTCTGATACCATGGAAAGAATGAAATGTTATTTATATTAGGAATACAGACATTTTAGTACTTTAAATACTTTTTCAAAAAATGGGCCTAAGTATATAATTTGCATTATGAACGTACATCAACCGTGTTAAATAGCAAACCCTAGCACCTAGGATGTGAGAAGAAGATGGTATGGGGTCCTGCTGACACTGGCCAACAATATGGACTTACTTTGATATTCTTAAAGTAGTGATTTTCTGAGTAAAACACACACACACACATACACACAATAACTCTTCCTCAAAAAAAGAGTAATTTAGAATTCCAACTTGTAAAACATGTATCTATCCAGCCAACCAGTTAGCATCCCCTCCCTGCTCTGAGATGGTCCCTGAGAGATTTGATAAAACTATAAATTCTATCTTTAATTATTGAGATGAGGATAAAAGATTAACGAATTCCTGTAACAGTGGCTTCTGTCTAAGAAACTCAGTTAAGGGTGGGTATTCAAAGGCCTAGAGTTAGAAAGGACCAATTCAGTAATTATGGGTGCTGATTCCCACAATTGTGGGAAATCAGCACTTCCACTTGAAAACTGTATTGACTGACTGAGACACATGTATACAGTATTGCCAGGAACTTCCTAAGCATCAAAAAACACTGCCAGTGGTATGCTATATTACAATATCTACTATAACTAACTTTCTAAGTTTGTTGAAGTAATTAGTTCCAGTTTGTGAGATTTATTGAAAGATCATTAACTTAAGGGCTTTAGCCTTACAACATAAACAGGTAAAAAGCAATGGAAAAAGAGGAATCCAAAATGGCGGCATAGGTAAACACCTACACTGCTGCCTCGCACAACAATTTCAAAACTACAACTAAAAGACAGAACGGACATCATCCAGAACCACAGGAAAGCTGGCCGAGTGTAAGTTCTACAGCTAGAAGGAAAGAGAGGGGCTCACAAAAACCCAGAGGAGCTGCAAAAAGCCGAGGTACGGAGACGCGTGGGCTGAGAGAGCGGGTGCCAGAGTGCCTGGCTGGCTTTCTCTGGCGGGAGGGAAACGGAGACTCCCAACGGCATTGAACCCCTTATCTTACGACACTAAACACCAGATCCAGCCGAAACTCATACGGGGGAGTTTGGACTGTGAAAAGGGAGAGGTGCATGGAAATTTAGAGGAGTCACAAAAGATCAAGTCTGGTCACGCACGCACACGGTGCTGCGCGGAGGACAGATTGCTGATTGTGCCGCTGGCTTTTGCGAGTGGGCGAGAGACAGACCCTCCCAACTGTGCCACTTCTGAGTCCACTGGGCCCCTGTTTCAGGGGAAACCCTGAGCTCGTAGACTTCTGTGGTCCTGGTGTGCAGGGAAGCTGGAAAGGCAGCGGTTAGAGGCACTGTGGGCGCGCGCACAAGGATGGCTCCAGCAATTACCCAGTCATGTGAGACTCAGGGGCCGTGGAGGGTGGGGCCGACTGGAAGGCAAGGCGGTCCCTTAAGCCCTGAGACTCCACCCCTCCCAAGCTCAATAGAGGCTTCTTCGGTTTTGCGTCTGGTTCATAAGGCTGAATCCAACACAGAAGTTTCCCCGGCATAGTGAAAATGCCTAGACAAGGGAAGGGATCACAAACAAAAGAAATGGAGGAAAAAAAACGACTGGATATAGAGTTCAAAACCACGCTTATAAGGTTTTTCAAGAATATGCTAGAAAAGATGGATAAATTTAGCGAGAGCCAAGAGGAGATGAAAAAGGACCAACTAGAGATGCAAATGATCCAACTAGAGATGGAAAAGGTCCAACTAAAGATGATAAAGGACCAAATAGAAATTAAACATACACTGACTGAAATAAAAAAATATTATACAGAGTCCTAATAGCAGACTAGAGAAAGGCAAGAATCAAGTAAAAAATTTGAAATATAAAGAAGCAGACAACATTCAACTGGAAAAGCAAGAAGAGAATCCAAAAATGTGAACATAATGTAAGGAGACTCTGGGACAGTTTCAAGCGTACCAACATCAGAATTGTGGGGGTGCCAGAAGAAGAGAGAGAGCAAGATACTGAAAACCTATTTAAAGAAATAATGACTGAAAACTTCCCACATCTGGTAAAAGAAATAGACTTACAAGTCCAGGAAGCACACAGAACCCCATATAAAAGGAATCCAAAGAGGACCACACCAAGACACATCATAATTAAAATACCAAGAGCAAAAGAGAATATTAAAAGCAGCAAGAGAAAAACAGTTTATTACCTACAAGGGAGCACCCATACGACTGTCAGCTGATTTCTCAACAGAAACGATGCAGGCCAGACGTGAGTGGCAAGAAATATTCAACGTGATGAATAGCAAGAACCTACAACCAAGAATAATCTATCCAGCAAAGCTAACATTCAGAATTGAAGGGCAGATAAAGAGCTTCACAGATAAGAAAAAGCTAAAGGAGTTCATCAACTCCAAACCAGTATTATATGAAATGCTGAAAGGTACTCTTTTAGAAGAGGAAGAAGAAAAAGGTAAAAGATAAAAAATTATGAACAACAAATACATATCTATCAACAAGTGAATCTAAAAATTAAGTGAATTAAAAATGTGATCGGAGAATCCAAGATGGCGGCATAGGTAAACACCTACACTGCTGCCTCGCACAACAATTTCAAAACTACAACTAAAAGACAGAATGGACATCATCCTGAACCACAGGAAAGCTGGCTGAGTGGAAATTCTACAACTAGAAGGAAAGAGAGGGGCTCACGGAGACGCAGAGGAGCTGCAAAAAAAAAAAAAGCTGAGGTACGGAGACGTGTGCACACTGAGAGCGCGGGCGCCAGAGGACCTGGCTGGATTTCTCTGGCGGGAGGGAAACGGAGACTCTCAACGGCATTGAACCCCTTATCTTACGACACTAAACCCCAGATCCAGCCGAAACTCATACGGGGGAGTTTGGACTGTGAAAAGGGAGAGATGCACCGAAATTTAGGGGAGTCGCAGAAGATCAGGTCCGGTCTCACACGCGCACGGTGCTGCGCGGAGGACAGATTGCTGATTGTGCCGCTGGCTTTCGCGAGTGGGCGGGAGACAGACCCTCCCAACTGTGCCACTTCTGACTCCACTGAGCCCGTTTCGGGCGAAACCCTGGGGACCTAGACTCGTGTGGTCCTGGCGCGCAGGGGAGATGGAAAGGCAGCGGTTAGAGGCACTGAGGGTGTGCGCGCGCACAGGGACCGCTCCAGCCATTACCCAGTCACGTGAGACTCGGGGGCCGTGGAGGGCGGGGCCGACTGGAAGGCAAGGAGATCCCTTAAGCCCTGAGACTCCACCCCTCCCAAGCTCAACAGAGGCTTCTGCGGCTTTGCATCTGCTATCATAGGGCTGAATCCAACACAGAAGTTTCCCCGGCATGGTGAGGATGCCGAGATAGGGGAAGGGGTCACAAACAAAAGAAATGGAGGAAAAAAAAAGACTGGATATAGAGTTCAAAACCACGCTTATGGGGTTTTTCAAGAATATGCTAGAAAAGATGGATAAATTTAGCAAGACCCAAGAGGAGATGAAAAAGGACATACTAGAGATGCAGGGGAGCCAACTAGGGATGGAAAAGGTCCAATTGGAGATGATAGAGGACCAAATAGAAATTAGACATACACTGACTGAAATAAGGAATATTGTACAGAGTCCTGGCAGCGGACTGGAGAAAGGCAAGAATCAAGTAAAAAAAATTTGAAATATAAAGAGGCAGACAACATTCGACTGGAAAGGCAAGAAGAGAGGAGAATCCAAAGGTGTGAACATAATGTGGGGAGCCTCTAGGACAGTTTCGAGTGTGCCAACATCAGAATTGTGGGGGTGCCAGAAGAAGAGAGAGAGCAAGATACTGAAAATCTATTTAAAGAAGTAATGACTGAGGGGGACTGGGATCCGGGGAAGGAGCCGCCCATGTCCCCGGCCCGGAGGCGGGCTCGCCGTCGAGGTCGAGGGCCCGGGGCCTGGGGGGACGTGCCCCGCAGCACAGGGCGCCGGGCTGGGCCCCGCAATGGGGAAACGCAGGCATGGAACGCGGACTAACGGAACTCCACTTGGCGCCCTGCCGTCCTCCTC